>JAAAXO010000164.1:0-682401 GCA_011799875.1 Thinopyrum elongatum | reverse complement strand
TTTCCAGACTTAGTTTTTTTTTTTTTTTTGAAACTGGAACTATTTTTCTTCTGCGGGTAGCACGAAAATTGGGGAATCGGACTTGTTCATGACTCGTAGTATCGCGTGATCTGGAACTCTAAAATAAAGGAATAAATACTGGACTCGGACTAGGACTGGTGGCAGAGATGAATCTGGTGGAACTCGGACTAGTGATGGTATATGACGGTAGTATATGTGGGCTCGGATTGGTGGTGGTATATGGACTCGGATCGGTGGTGGTATATGGACTCGGATCGGTGGTGGTATATGGACTCAGAGAAATAGCAGATAAGCTGTGGTGGTATATGGTAGGGGCGATGATGATGGTGCGGCGGCGGCGTGACAACTTGTGAACAGAACTCAAAACTCTAAAGAACTAGATGCTAAGACCAGCAACTTGACACGACGATGCAACCGCAAATTCAACAAAGCAAAAACCCTAAAAAGATTATGCAAAGGCTCAGATTGGTTCGGATATGATGAACTAACCCTAAATTTATTTTTTTGGCTTTTTCCTGGACTGTAGGTATGAAGAACGGACTCGATCTAAACTACGAAAAACTTTAAATCTCACCGAGTAACCTGGGAATCTGATACCACTTGATAGAGGCGAGGGTGTCCCGATCTTTCGATGAGATGATAGCTATCGTTTTTGGTGGAGTAGACTTTGACGATCCGACTACGAACGTGCGAGGACGTCGCGCCTTAGCAATCGCTAAACCAACTCCGAGAGGTTATTGACCACGCCGGAGCACAATCAACCTGACCACAAGGGTCTATCTCCTGCAAGCAAACGAAGAACAAGCAAGAAACTAAGATTTGCAATCTGGATATTGCGAATATAAGATGAAAGCTTTATTGATCAAGGTGGGGTTCTGTGACGTCTTGGTCTGGTCGTTGAACACAAACGAAGTACGCGAAGTTGCAGCTATGGCGAACTTTTAATCTAAACAAAACCCAAAGTCTAAACGGTGCCCTAAGGGCTGTATATATGGAGGAAGAGGAGGGGATTTCGTGGCCCTTGAAGGAGGGGTCCGAAACCAACCCTATCTCTTGTTTCCCCACACATACAGACTCTAAAAACAGCCTATACTCAAGTATTTTGAAATTACATGGGCCTGGCCCAATAATAAGGTGACGCAGCACCTATAATAGCCTCTGGACGAAATTTATGAAGTGACATCTTGTATATTTCGTCCAAGGCTTCCTGCACTCATTATGGTGGCTTCAAAGTCCTGAAATCATCACTTGTAACTCCGTTCTTGTTCCCCTTGTGCATGCCATCATCTCCATGCTTGAACTTGCTCCAAGGTTCCTCTTTCTTGTCCAAGCTAGGCCCTTCATTTGTAAGCAAAACAAATGTATCCAATTTAGGCAGCATCATATTCTCATGAACTTTAGAATCATTACCAAGAAACGAAAGTACCTGATATTTTAATTGGCGTGCGCGAGCTCTAGTAATTTGTCCAGTATGTATAGAAGCAGGGGCTGTGGGTGTAACAATGGTATTGATGTCCTCATCATCCTCCCCTTCTTGAAATGAAGTCGTCCTCGACGGAAGCTCATCTTCCTCACCCAAATAAGGCTTCAGATCTGCAATGTTAAAAGTGGGACTAACCCCAAAATCTGCAGGCAGCTCAAGTTTATATGCATTATCATTTATTTTCTCTAACACCTTAAAAGGACCATCAGCACGTGGCATTAGCTTTGATTTGCGCAAATCAGGAAATCTATCCTTACGCAAATGTAACCAAACAAGATCTCCAGGTGCAAACACAACATGTTTTCTACCCTTATCTCCAGCAAGTTTATATTTAGCATTCATACGCTCAATGTTCTCCTTAGTTAACTCATGCATTTTTAAGATCAATTCAGCACGTTGTTTAGCATCAAAATTAACCTTCTCCGAAGATGGAAGAGGCAACAAATCAATTGGTTCACGAGGAAGGAAACCATACACAATTTCAAAAGGACACATCTTAGTAGTAGAATGCAATGAACGATTATAAGCAAATTCAATATGAGGCAAGCATTCTTCCCACATTTTCTTGTTATTCTTCAAAACAGCCCTAAGCATAGTAGACAATGTTCTATTGACTACTTCAGTTTGTCCATCAGTTTGGGGGTGACATGTAGTACTAAAAAGCAGTTTAGTCCCCAACTTAGCCCATAAACATCTCCAAAAGTGGCTAAGAAATTTAGTATCACGATCTGAAACAATAGTATTTGGCACACCATGCAAGCGTATAATTTCACGAAAGAACAAATCAGCAACATTAACAGCATCATCGCTTTTATGACATGGTATAAAGTGTGCCATTTTCGAGAACCTATCCACGACAACAAATATGCTATCCCTCCCCTTCTTTGTTCGAGGTAAACCTAAAACAAAGTCCATAGATATATCCTCCCAAGGAACACTAGGTACAGGCAAAGGCATATATAAACCATGAGGATTGAGTCGTGACTTAGCTTTTTGACATGTAGTGCAGCGAGCAACAAAACGCTCAACATCCCGTCTCATCTTTGGCCAAAAGAAATGATGAGGACATCAATACCATTGTTACACCCACAGCCCCTGCTTCTATACATACTGGACCAATTACTAGAGCTCGCGCACGTCAATTAAAATATCAGGTACTTTCGTTTCTTGGTAATGATTCTAAAGTTCATGAGAATATGATGCTGCCTAAATTGGATACATTTGTTTTGCTTACAAATGAAGGGCCTAGCTTGGACAAGAAAGAGGAACCTTGGAGCAAGTTCAAGCATGGAGATGATGGCATGCACAAGGGGAACAAGAACGGAGTTACAAGTGATGATTTCAGGACTTTGAAGCCACCATAATGAGTGCAGGAAGCCTTGGACGAAATATACAAGATGTCACTTCATAAATTTCGTCCAGAGGCTATTATAGGTGCTGCGTCACCTTATTATTGGGCCAGGCCCATGTAATTTCGAAATACTTGAGTATAGGCTGTTTTTAGAGTCCGTATGTGTGGGGAAACAAGAGATAGGGTTGGTTTCGGACCTGATGAGGACATGAATACCTTGGATACGACCAAAAATATTGCATACATGTATATTTGTGAGGTGATTTCTAATGCAAACTATGCAATAATTTATTTGTGTCATCCAGGACAAAAATACTTCACAAACTTTTGTGCCATGTCTAATTGCAGGTGTATGGGACATTTGTACAATTCACATATGAAGATAAGGGAAAACGAGAAGTTTAGGTGCTGTTCAAAAAGTCCTCTCACGTCACTTTTGGGCCAAGAGAAGATAGAGTCCAAGTCTCTCACGTTCTGGATTCAGATTCGGACTGCACAGACATACCTGACTCAAAACGCCAAGAACTTTTTCATACGGACTCCGAATTGGGTGATTCTTTTTTTGTTGGAAAGTAGATTTCGTGCTCTTTCCAACCCAATTGGATTCACCTTAAAATTCATCCGGAGCTATGAGTTATCGACGAAACAATCTGACGCTGTAGCAGAATCCGAGTCAAACTACAAGTCCAAAGGTGTTGCATCACCTCCACTTGGGCCCATGAGCCTTGTACGACCTAGGGTTCGTTTTAGGCTGCCTTGGGACGTCCTCCCACCTCCTTGGCCGCCACCCGTTACTCCTATATAAGTAGATCCATCTAGTAGCTTTTTCCTTGGGATTTGTTTAGTTAAAAGTTCGCCATAGCTGCAACTTCGCGTACTTCGTTTGTGTTCAACGACCAGACCAAGACGTCACAGAACCCCACCTCGATCAATAAAGCTTTCATCTTATATTCGCAATATCCAGATTGCAAATCTTAGTTTCTTGCTTGTTCTTCGTTTGCTTGCAGGAGATAGACCCTCGGGGTCAGGTTGATTGTGCTCCGGCGTGGTCAATAACCTCTCGGAGTTGGTTTAGCGATTGCTAAGGCGCGACGTCCTCGCACGTTCGTAGTCGGATCGTCAAAGTCTACTCCACCAAAAACGATAGATATCATCTCATCGAAAGATCGGGACACCCTCGCCTCTATCAGAAAACTGGAAATTCTCACCGAGCAACCTGAAAACTGATACCACTTGATAGAGGCGAGGGTGTCCCGATCTTTCGATGAGATGGTAACTATCGATTTGGTGGAGCCGACTTTGATGATCCGACTACAAACGTGCACGACGTTGCGTCTTAGCAATCGCTAAACCAATCTCCTGAGGTTACTGACGATGCTGGAAGCACGATCAACCTGACCACGAAGGTCTATTCCTGCACGCAATCGAAGAACAAGCAAGAATATGATAATGCAATCTGAATATTGCGAATATAGATGAAGTATTGATAATGGTGGGGATCCGAAAGCGGTCTTGGTCTGGTCGTTGGACACAAACGAAGTACACGAAGTTGCAATGGCTAACTTTTAACTAAACAAATCCCAAGCAAAAAGCTACTAGATGGATCTACTTATATAAGAGCAAGGGGTGGCGGCCAAGGAGGTGGGAGGACGTCCCAAGGCAGCCTAAAACTAACCCTAGGTCGTACAAGGCCAATGGGCCCAAGTGGAGGTGATGCAACACCTTTGGACTTGTAGTTTGACTCGGATTCTGCTGCAGCGTCAGATTGTTTCGTTGATAACTCAACGCTCCGGACGAATTTTAAGGTGAATCCAATTGGGTTGGAAAGAGCACGAAATCTACTTTCCAACAAAAAAAGAATCACCCAATTCGGAGTCCGTATGAAAAAGTTCTTGGCGTTTTGAGTCAGTTATGTCTGTGCAGTCCGAATCTGAATCCAGAACGTGAGAGACTTGGACTCTATCTTCTCTTGGCCCAAAAGTGACGTGAGAGGACTTTTTGAACAGCACCTAAACTTCTTTTTTTCCCTTATCTTCATATGTGAATTGTACAAATGTCCCATACACCTCACAAATATACATGTATGCAATATTTTTGGTCATATCCAAGGTAGTCATGTCCTCATCATCCTCCCCTTCTTGAAAACAAAGCCGTCCTCGGCGTTGCTTAAGCTGAAATGTGGCTAACAAAAGAGACAAGGTGTACATGTTGTATATGTATATGTCATCCAGTTTTACTTCCCTTAGTTTTTGCATATATGACACATGTATACATGAGTAACCTTCATAGTTCATAAAATATAAAGCCAAAATATTATCACAAGAAGTAGAAGGCATGAAAATATTGCAACTCAGTTTGCACATATAAGTGAAGCTCTTATTCATTTCAAAAGGTTGACAATGTTCATCATTAAACCATCCTAACATTGGTGAATAAACCTTAGTTGCATCAAATTTACATGCTACAACATGCTTAAATAAGCAAACATGCAATAAGTCATTGGTCACAGAATCATCACCAAGATTAGAGGTCATATTAAAATGATTAAACATTGGTTCTTTTGCATCAACAGTTAATTTGATGGGTGCACTCAAAATTGTTGGTATTTCAGTTGTTTGATCACATGACGCATTCATGACAGTAACACAATTCTCTAAAATAGGTGACGTGCCCAAATCAATAGGTAACTCAACACATGATGTATTCAAGTTAACTAGGCATGCATCATTCTCATGTGAAAGTGGAAAATATGTACCTTTGTCATTACCTCTTATGATCAACTCAGATGATGTAGGCACTCTCGGTGGTGATGTGTCACATGGTGGAGATGATGTAGTCATCGCAACAACGGATGTGGTTGTCATAGTACGTCTAGTAGTTGAAGAAACATCTATATCAACACTTGGAATGTGCACCGTGCGCTTGTTCTCCTTGTGGGCAACACGTCGTTTTATTTCCTGTTCAGCTTTGCAAGCAAGACGAAACAAATGGTCCATAGGATAACACTCTTCATGAATTAGTATCTCTTGAATATCACAGTTTAATCCTCCCCAAAATCTATCCATAAAATCTTCTTCACTTTCTTCTAAAAATGAGTGCAACAATGTAGTTTGTAAATCATCATAATATTTTGTTACCGTGTCAGTGCCTTGTTTTAAATGTTGTAATTTTTTAATCATGCCACGAGTATAATAAACATCAACGAATCTATCTCTCATGACAAGTTTTAAATCATCCCAAGTAGTAGGTATAAGATCAGGGTTTAACCGACAATATTCACTCCACCAAACTAAAGCAAAGCTACTAAAAGTACTAACCGCAGCTTGAAATTTTCCACGCTCATCAAAATTATGGGAAGCAAATATAGCATTTATTTCGTACTCCCATTCAATATATAAATCAGGCCTAAAACGACCAGTAAATGGTGGCATGGAAACATTAACCTAACTTTTTTTTGTGGCTTTTTTTTGGACAATAGGTAAGAAAATAAATCTAATCTAGGGAAAACTGGAAATTCTCACCGAGCAACCTGAAAACTGATACCACTTGATAGAGGCGAGGGTGTCCCGATCTTTCGATGAGATGATAGCTATCGTTTTTGGTGGAGTAGACTTTGACGATCCGACTACGAACGTGCGAGGACGTCGCGCCTTAGCAATCGCTAAACCAACTCCGAGAGGTTATTGACCACACCGGAGCACAATCAACCTGACCACGAGGGTCTATCTCCTGCAAGCAAAAGAAGAACAAGCAAGAAACTAAGATTTGCAATCTGGATATTGCGAATATAAGATGAAAGCTTTATTGATCAAGGTGGGGTTCTGTGACGTCTTGGTCTGGTCGTTGAACACAAACGAAGTACGCGAAGTTGCAGCTATGGCGAACTTTTAATCTAAACAAAACCCAAGGAAAAAGCTACTAGATGGATCTACTTATATAGGAGCAAGTGGTGGTGGCCAAGGAGGTGGGAGGACGTCCCAAGGCAGCCTAAAACTAACCCTAGGTCGTACAAGGCTCATGGGCCCAAGTGGAGGTGATGCAACACCTTTGGACTTGTAGTTTGACTCGGATTCTGCTGCAGCGTCAGATTGTTTCATTGATAACTCAACGCTCCGGACGAATTTTAAGGTGAATCTAATTGGGTTGGAAAGAGCACAAAATCTACTTTCCAACAAAAAAAGAATCACCCAATTCGGAGTCCGTATGAAAGAGTTCTTGGCGTTTTGAGTCAGGTATGTCTGTGCAGTCCGAATCTGAATCCAGAACGTGAGAGACTTGGACTCTATCTTCTCTTGGCCCAAAAGTGACGTGAGAGGACTTTTTGAACAGCACCTAAACATCTCTTTCCCCTTATCTTCATATGTGTATTGTACAAATGTCCCATACACCTCACAAATATACATGTATGCAATATTTTTGGTCGTATCCAAGGTAGTCATGTCCTCATCACCATGTCATAAAAGCGATGATGCTGTTTGATAGAGGCGAGGGTGTCCCGATCTTTCGATGAGATGATAGCTATCGTTTTTGGTGGAGTAGACTTTGACGATCCGACTACGAACGTGCGAGGACGTCGCGCCTTAGCAATCGCTAAACCAACTCCGAGAGGTTATTGACCACGCCGGAGCACAATCAACCTGACCACAAGGGTCTATCTCCTGCAAGCAAACGAAGAACAAGCAAGAAACTAAGATTTGCAATCTGGATATTGCGAATATAAGATGAAAGCTTTATTGATCGAGGTGGGGTTCTGTGACGTCTTGGTCTGGTCGTTGAACACAAACGAAGTACGCGAAGTTGCAGTTATGGCGAACTTTTAATCTAAACAAAACCCAAAGTCTAAACGGTGCCCTAAGGGCTGTATATATGGAGGAAGAGGAGGGGATTTCGTGGCCCTTGAAGGAGGGGTCCGAAACCAACCCTATCTCTTGTTTCCCCACACATACGGACTCTAAAAACAGCCTATACTCAAGTATTTCGAAATTACATGGGCCTGGCCCAATAATAAGGTGACGCAGCACCTATAATAGCCTCTGGACGAAATTTATGAAGTGACATCTTGTATATTTCGTCCAAGGCTTCCTGCACACATTATGGTGGCTTCAAAGTCCTGAAATCATCACTTGTAACTCCGTTCTTGTTCCCCTTGTGCATGCCATCATCTCCATGCTTGAACTTGCTCCAAGGTTCCTCTTTCTTGTCCAAGCTAGGGCCTTCATTTGTAAGCAAAACAAATGTATCCAATTTAGGCAGCATCATATTCTCATGAACTTTAGAATCATTACCAAGAAACAAAAGTACCTGATAATTTAATTGGCGTGCGCGAGCTCTAGTAATTGGTCCAGTATGTATAGAAGCAGGGGCTGTGGGTGTAACAATGGTATTGATGTCCTCATCACTAGGCCCTTCATTTGTAAGCAAAACAAATGTATCCAATTTAGACAGCATCATATTCTCATGAACTTTAGAATCATTACCAAGAAACGAAAGTACCTGATATTTTAATTGGCGTGCGCGAGCTCTAGTAATTGGTCCAGTATGTATAGAAGCAGGGGCTGTGGGTGTAACAATGGTATTGATGTCCTCATCATCCTCCCCTTCTTGAAATGAAGTCGTCCTCGACGGAAGCTCATCTTCCTCACCCAAATAAGGCTTCAGATCTGCAATGTTAAAAGTGGGACTAACCCCAAAATCTGCAGGCAGCTCAAGTTTATATGCATTATCATTTATTTTCTCTAACACCTTAAAAGGACCATCAGCACGTGGCATTAGCTTTGATTTGCGCAAATCAGGAAATCTATCCTTACGCAAATGTAACCAAACAAGATCTCCAGGTGCAAACACAACATGTTTTCTACCCTTATCTCCAGCAAGTTTATATTTAGCATTCATACGCTCAATGTTCTCCTTAGTTAACTCATGCATTTTTAACATCAATTCAGCACGTTGTTTAGCATCAAAATTAACCTTCTCCGAAGATGGAAGAGGCAACAAATCAATTGGTGCACGAGGAAGGAAACCATACACAATTTCAAAAGGACACATCTTAGTAGTAGAATGCAATGAACGATTATAAGCAAATTCAATATGAGGCAAGCATTCTTCCCACATTTTCTTGTTATTCTTCAAAACAGCCCTAAGCATAGTAGACAATGTTCTATTGACTACTTCAGTTTGTCCATCAGTTTGGGGGTGACATGTAGTACTAAAAAGCAGTTTAGTCCCCAATTTAGCCCATAAACATCTCCAAAAGTGGCTAAGAAATTTAGTATCACGATCTGAAACAATAGTATTTGGCACACCATGCAAGCGTATAATTTCACGAAAGAACAAATCAGCAACATTAACAGCATCATCGCTTTTATGACATGGTATAAAGTGTGCCATTTTCGAGAACCTATCCACGACAACAAATATGCTATCCCTCCCCTTCTTCGTTCAAGGTAAACCTAAAACAAAGTCCATAGATATATCCTCCCAAGGAACACTAGGTACAGGCAAAGGCATATATAAACCATGAGGATTGAGTCGTGACTTAGCTTTTTGACATGTAGTGCAGCGAGCAACAAAATGCTCAACATCCCGTCTCATCTTTGGCCAAAAGAAATGTGTAGCAAGTATATCCTCCGTCTTCTTCACGCCAAAGTGTCCCATTAATCCTCCTCCATGCGCCTCCTGCAACAACAAAAGACGAACAGAGCTAGCTGGAATGCATAGCTTGTTAGCACGAAACACAAATCCATCGTTAACGACGAACTTGTTCCATGTTCTCCCTTCCTTACAATTCTGCAATACATCTTTAAATTCAGCATCATGCACATATTGATCTTTGATGGTCTCCAAACCAAATATTTTAAAGTCAAGTTGTGAAAGCATAGTATAACGACGAGACAATGCATCAGCAATAACATTTTCTTTACCCTTCTTGTGTTTAATGACATAAGGGAAAGTCTCAATAAATTCAACCCATTTAGCATGTCTACGATTCAGTTTTGCTTGACTTTTAATGTGTTTCAAAGATTCATGATCAGAATGTATAACAAATTCTTTGATCCATAAATAATGTTGCCATGTTTCTAAGGTCCGAACAAGAGCATATAATTCTTTATCATAAGTAGAATAGTTCAGACTAGGCCCACTCAATTTTTCAGAAAAGTATGCAACAGGTTTGCCATCTTGTAATAAAACACCTCCTAATCCAATTCCACTAGCATCACATTCAAGCTCAAAAGTCTTATTAAAATCAGGAAGTTTGAGTAAAGGAGCATGTGTCAACTTATCTTTCAATACCGTGAAGGCTTCTTCCTGTGAGGTACCCCAAACAAAAGGCACATCCTTCTTTGTAAGCTCATTGAGAGGTGCAGCAATGGTGCTGAAATCTCCCACAAAACGCCTATAGAAACCAGCGAGTCCAAGAAAACTCCTCACTTGTGTGACCGTTTTGGGCTGTGGCCAACTCTCAATAGCTTCAATCTTGGCTTTATCAACTTCAATTCCCTGTGGAGTAACAACATAGCCAAGAAAAGATACTCGGTCGGTGCAAAAGGTGCACTTCCCAAGGTTACCAAACAAACGTGCATCACGTAAAGCAATAAAAACAGCACATAAATGTTCCAAATGTTCCTCCAAAGATCTGCTATAAATCAGTATATCATCAAAATAGACTACCACAAATCGTCCAATGAAAGCACGTAAAACTTCGTTCATTAATCTCATGAAAGTACTAGGTGCATTAGTTAACCCAAAAGGCATGACTAACCACTCATATAATCCAAACTTTGTTTTAAATGCTGTTTTCCATTCATCCCCCAATTTCATACGAATTTGATGGTATCCACTACGCAAATCAACTTTGGAGAATATTGTAAAGCCACTCAATTCATCAAGCATATCATCTAGTCTAGGAATAGGATGACGATAACGAATAGTAATATTATTAATGCCTCTACAATCAACACACATACGCGATGTACCATCCTTTTTCGGCACTAGAATAATAGGAACAGCACAAGGACTAAGGGATTCGCGTATATAACCTTTGTCGAGCAACTCCTGTACTTGACGCATAATCTCCTTCGTCTCCTCTGGATTGGTACGGTATGGCGCACGGTTTGGCAACGAAGCACCGGGAATTAAGTCAATCTGATGCTCAATCCCGCGAATAGGTGGTAATCCCGGTGGCACGTCTTGTGGAAAGACGTCAGCGAACTCCTGCAAAATGTTAGTGACCGCAGGAGGCAAAGAGGAAGGCACGTCCTTGAATGAAAATAACGCCTCTTTGCACACAAAAGCATAGCAAACAGAATTGCTGAAATCTAGATCATCAATATCAGATTTGGTGGCAAGTAAGCATGCACTTTTCAATTCAATTTCAGAAGCAACAGTAGATGGTTTATTATTAGGCTTCATTTGTTGCTCAAATTCTTTTACCACAATCTGATTTTCACTCTTATTTTTCTCCTGTTTTGCTTTACTAGCTCTATTAATATCATCTTTCAAAATAGAATCAGGAGTCATAGGAAGCAAAGTAATATGTTTATCCTTATGAACAAGAGTATACTGATTGTTTCTACCATGGTGTACAGAATTTTTATCAAATTGCCATGGTCTACCAAGTAATAATGAACATGCTTGCATGGGTACCACATCACAATCAACATAATCAGCATATGTAGAGATACTAAAATGCACACGAACAGTACGTGTTACCTTAACCTTGCCGCTGTTGTTGAACCATTGGATATAGTAAGGATGTGGATGTGGTCTTGTGTGGTAATCACGGTGGCACGTCTTGTGGAAAGACGTCAGCGAACTCCTGCAAAATGTTAGTGACCGCAGGAGGCAAAGAGGAAGGCACGTCCTCGAATGAAAATAACGCCTCTTTGCACACAAAAGCATAGCAAACAGAATTGCTGAAATCTAGATCATCAATATCAGATTTGGTGGCAAGTAAGCATGCACTTTTCAATTTAATTTCAGAAGCAACACTAGATGGTTTATTATTAGGCTTCATTTGTTGCTCAAATTCTTTTACCACAATCTGATTTTCACTCTTATTTTTCTCCTGTTTTGCTTTACTAGCTCTATTAATATCATCTTTCAAAATAGAATCAGGAGTCATAGGAAGCAAAGTAATATGTTTATCCTTATGAACAAGAGTATACTGATTGTTTCTACCATGGTGTACAGAATTTTTATCAAATTGCCAGGGTCTACCAAGTAATAATGAACATGCTTGCATGGGTACCACATCACAATCAACATAATCAGCATATGTAGAGATACTAAAATGCACACGAACAGTACGTGTTACCTTAACCTTGCCGCTGTTGTTGAACCATTGGATATAGTAAGGATGTGGATGTGGTCTTGTGGTGAGAGATAGCTTCTCCACCATCTCCATGCTAGCCAAGTTGTTGCAGCTCCCTCCATCTATGATGACGCGAACAGAACGTTCCTTCACAACTCCCTTTGTATGGAACAAATTATGCCTCAGATTTTGCTCAGCTTGTGTGACCTGCACACTCAAAACACGTTGAGCAACTAAACATTCATACCTGTCAGCGTCTTCAGGAGCCATGTATTGCGTCTCATGATCAGAATCATCTCCACCGTGTTCTTCACTTGTAATAAGAGCCAAAGTCTCCTCATCATAATCACTAGCGGACTCATACCCACCATCTTCAGTAGCAATCATAACACGCGGAGATTGGCATTCTCTCGCATAATGACCTCTTCCCTTACAACAACGACAAATAATATCATGTGTGTGCCCTGTTGATGCCATAGATGAAGAAGAGCTCTGGGCAGGCCCAGAAGGTGTACTCTTGGCAGATGGTGGTGGTGGTGCCTGTTTTCTTGTATCTCGATTGGAATTGGCGGCTGAAGTCAGTGGTGCCGCAGTAGGACGTGTGGGAGTAGAGGAGGCACGCGGTGTCCATGATGAAGATCGACCTGCAGAAAAATTAATTCGCGCCAATGCCTGTCGATCCTGCACTTCACGTTCAGCTTTACAAGCAAGATGGAATAAACGAGTGATATTATTACACTCCTTATACTCTAGAATGGTCTGAATCTCTCTATTTAATCCACCCATGAAACATGCAAGCATAGCTTCATTCTCCTCAACAATACCACATCTAATCATGCCAGTTTGTAATTCCTGATAATATACTTCTACAGAATTTTTTCCTTGTCTTAAGCGCTGCAATTTTTGAAGTAATTCACGTTGATAATATGGTGGAACCCAACGAGTACGCATAGCAGTTTTCAAAGCAGCCCACGTAGCTGGGATAGGATATAATCTACAATGTTCAGACCACCATACACATGCAAAACTAGTGAAAGCACAAACAGCAGCAGCAACACGTCGTTCCTCGGGATATTGTAAACATGTAAAACGTTGTTCAGTTTCTAACTCCCAAGTAAGATATATATCAGGAACATATCTACCCTCGAATGGTGGAATATTCAATTTTAATTTAGGAAGATGGTCATGATCTCGTACCTGAAGTGGTGGTGCAGGCCTACCATTGCGATTATTTGCATGTGGACGACCTGGTGCTGGTGGTTGCACGTAGTTATGATTTTGATCAACCTCATCCTCATAATCGCCCGCGTAATCATCCTCCTCCTCGGCACCAACAGCAGCAGGAGCAGGAGCCAAAGAAGCATCAACAGTAGGTACAGCAGCACCAGAAGTTTGGCCATCCTCAAGAGGAACACGCTTCGCTCGTCCGAACTGATTTGGAAGGGGGCGTTGTTGTTGTCGTTGCAGAGGTGCGACAGGTGCAGCCGGTGGTGGTTGGGGAAGACGCGTGAGCAATTCATTAAACTTGTTATCCAGCTTTGTCTCGAACGACTTCTCCATGCCATCTATCTTCTCCATCGCCTCTTCAAATCTGTTTAGCACATCTCCCACCTGGCCACTCATCATTTGCTGAAATTTATCATGCAACTCCTTGTTCGTCATGTTCTCCCAGTCAATCTCGTCGGCTTGTGATCCTGCCATGGTTAGCAGCAATAGAAACACACAAGAATATGATCCTACAGACTACTAGAAAGTGGTGGTGGTGTGGTGTGGTGTCACAAATCCGTCAAGCAAATCTCAAATTCTTACCAGTTCTTACCCAGCAGCAGGTGGTGATCGGCAACCTTTGTAGTCAAAACTCTCAGAGCTTGGACAGAGCGATTGCCAGGTGGTGTCAAACGCACGATGTAGATGTATGTGGAGCTGGGAAGGCTTATGATATGGTAGCAAAAAGGGTCAGCAATAATCAATTCAGAGATGCAATGTTGAATAAACTCTCAACGACGGTACTGTGCTGGTCCTAGGCTAGACTGTGCTAGAGACGCGAGCCTAGAACACTAACAAAAATCACGGCGCTGCACGTAAACAAGGGAGGAGCAAACTCTGAATTTTTTTCTTTATTTTTTTGCACTTTTTTTTTGCTCCGCAACAATTTTTTTTCGAAAAAGTCTACAAATGGTCTAAAAACTGCCTAGCCAGAATTTTCCAGACTTAGTTTTTTTTTTTTGGAAACTGGAACTATTTTTCTTCTGCGGGTAGCGCGAAAATTGGGGAATCCGACTTGTTCACGACTCATAGTATCGCGTGATCTGGAACTCTAAAATAAAGGAATAAATACTGGACTCGGACTAGGACTGGTGGCAGAGATGAATCTGGTGGAACTCGGACTGGTGATGGTATATGACGGTAGTATATGTGGGCTCGGATTGGTGGTGGTATATGGACTCGGATTGGTGGTGGTATATGGACTCGGATCGGTGGTGGTATATGGACTCAGAGAAATAGCAGATAAGCTGTGGTGGTATACGGTAGGGGCGATGATGATGGTGCGGCGGCGGCGTGACAACTTGTGAACAGAACTCGAAACTCTAAAGAACTAGACGCTAAGACCAGCAACTTGACACGACGATGCAACCGCAAATTCAACAAAGCAAAAACCCTAAAAAGATTATGCAAAGGCTCAGATTGGTTCGGATATGATGAACTAACCCTAAATTTTTTTTTTGGCTTTTTCCTGGACTGTAGGTATGAAGAATAGACTCGATCTAAACTACGAAAAACTGTAAATCTCACCAAGCAACCTGGGAATCTGATACCACTTGATAGAGGCGAGGGTGTCCCGATCTTTCGATGAGATGGTAACTATCGATTTGGTGGAGCCGACTTTGACGATCCGACTACAAACGTGCACGACGTTGCGCCTTAGCAATCGCTAAACCAATCTCCTGAGGTTACTGACGATGCTGGAAGCACGATCAGCCTGACCACGAAGGTCTATTCCTGCACGCAATCGAAGAACAAGCAAGAATATGATAATGCAATCTGAATATTGCGAATATAGATGAAGTATTGATAATGGTGGGGATCCGAAAGCGGTCTTGGCCTGGTCGTTGGACACAAACGAAGTACACGAAGTTGCAATGGCTAACTTTTAACTAAACAAATCCCAAAGTCTAAACGGTGCCCTAAGGGCTGTATATATGGAGGAAGAGGAGGGGATTTCGTGGCCCTTGAAGGAGGGGTCCGAAACCAACCCTATCTCTTGTTTCCCCACACATACGGACTCTAAAAACAGCCTATACTCAAGTATTTCGAAATTACATGGGCCTGGCCCAATAATAAGGTGACGCAGCACCTATAATAGCCTCTGGACGAAATTTATGAAGTGACATCTTGTATATTTCGTCCAAGGCTTCCTGCACTCATTATGGTGGCTTCAAAGTCCTGAAATCATCACTTGTAACTCCGTTCTTGTTCCCCTTGTGCATGCCATCATCTCCATGCTTGAACTTGCTCCAAGGTTCCCCTTTCTTGTCCAAGCTAGGGCCTTCATTTGTAAGCAAAACAAATGTATCCAATTTAGGCAGCATCATATTCTCATGAACTTTAGAATCATTACCAAGAAACGAAAGTACCTGATAATTTAATTGGCGTGCGCGAGCTCTAGTAATTGGTCCAGTATGTATAGAAGCAGGGGCTGTGGGTGTAACAATGGTATTGATGTCCTCATCACAATCATAACACGCGGAGATTGGCATTCTCTCGCATAATGACCTCTTCCCTTACAACGACGACAAATAATATCATGTGTGTGCCGTGTTGATGCCATAGATGAAGAAGAGCTCTGGGCAGGCCCAGAAGGTGTACTCTTGGCAGATGGTGGTGGTGGTGCCTGTTTTCTTGTATCTCGGTTGGAATTGGCGGCTGAAGTCAGTGGTGCCGCAGTAGGACGTGTGGGAGTAGAGGAGGCACGCGGTGTCCATGATGAAGATCGACCTGCAGAAAAATTAGTTCGCGCCAATGCCTGTCGATCCTGCACTTCACGTTCAGCTTTACAAGCAAGATGGAATAAACGAGTGATATTATTATACTCCTTATACTCTAGAATGGTCTGAATCTCTCTATTTAATCCACCCATGAAACGTGCAAGCATAGCTTCATTCTCCTCAACAATACCACATCTAATCATGCCAGTTTGTAATTCCTGATAATATTCTTCTACAGAATTTTTTCCTTGTCTTAAGCGCTGCAATTTTTGAAGTAATTCACGTTGATAATATGGTGGAACCCAACGAGTACGCATAGCAGTTTTCAAAGCAGCCCACGTAGCTGGAATAGGATATAATCTACAATGTTCAGACCACCATACACATGCAAAACTAGTGAAAGCACAAACAGCAACAGCAATACGTCGTTCCTCGGGATATTGTAAACATGTAAAACGTTGTTCAGTTTCTAACTCCCAAGTAAGATATATATCAGGAACATATCTACCCTCGAATGGTGGAATATTCAATTTTAATTTAGGAAGATGGTCATGATCTCGTACCTGAAGTGGTGGTGCAGGCCTACCATTGCGATTATTTGCATGTGGACGACCTGGTGCTGGTGGTTGCACGTAGTTATGATTTTGATCAACCTCATCCTCATAATCGCCCGCGTAATCATCCTCCTCCTCGGCACCAGCAGCAGCAGGAGCAGGAGCCAAAGAAGCATCAACAGTAGGTACAGCAGCACCAGAAGTTTGGCCATCCTCAAGAGGAACACGCTTCGCTCGTCCGAACTGATTTGGAAGGGGGCATTGTTGTTGTCGTTGCAGAGGTGCGACAGGTGCAGCCGGTGGTGGTTGGGGAAGACGCGTGAGCAATTCATTAAACTTGTTATCCAGCTTTGTCTCGAACGACTTCTCCATGCCATCTATCTTCTCCATGGCCTCTTCAAATCTGTTTAGCACATCTCCCACCTGGCCACTCATCATTTGCTGAAATTTATCATGCAACTCCTTGTTCGTCATGTTCTCCCAGTCAATCTCGTCGGCTTGTGATCCTGCCATGGTTTCCTCCCTTGTTTACGTGCAGCGCCGTGATTTTTGTTAGTGTTCTAGGCTCGCGTCTCTAGCACGGTCTAGCCTAGGACCAGCACAGTACCGTCGTTGAGAGTTTATTCAACATTGCATCTCTGAATTGATTATTGCTGACCCTTTTTGCTACCATATCATAAGCCTTCCCAGCTCCACATACATCTACATCGTGCGTTTGACACCACCTGGCAATCGCTCTGTCCAAGCTCTGAGAGTTTTGACTACAAAGGTTGCCGATCACCACCTGCTGCTGGGTAAGAACTGGTAAGAATTTGAGATTTGCTTGACGGATTTGTGACACCACACCACACCACCACCACTTTCTAGTAGTCTGTAGGATCATATTCTTGTGTGTTTCTATTGCTGCTAACCATGGCAGGATCACAAGCCGACGATATTGACTGGGAGAACATGACGAACAAGGAGTTGCATGATAAATTTCAGCAAATGATGAGTGGCCAGGTGGGAGATGTGCTAAACAGATTTGAAGAGGCCATGGAGAAGATAGATGGCATGGAGAAGTCGTTCGAGACAAAGCTGGATAACAAGTTTAATGAATTGCTCACGCGTCTTCCCCAACCACCACCGGCTGCACCAGTCGCACCTCTGCAACGACAACAACAACGCCCCCTTCCAAATCAGTTCGGACGAGCGAAGCGTGTTCCTCTTGAGGATGGCCAAACATCTGGTGCTGCTGTACCTACTGTTGATGCTTCTTTGGCTCCTGCTCCTGCTGCTGCTGGTGCCGAGGAGGAGGATGATTACGCGGGCGATTATGAGGATGAGGTTGATCAAAATCATAACTACGTGCAACCACCAGCACCAGGTCGTCCACATGCAAATAATCGCAATGGTAGGCCTGCACCACCACTTCAGGTACGAGATCATGACCATCTTCCTAAATTAAAATTGAATATTCCACCATTCGAGGGTAGATATGTTCCTGATATATATCTTACTTGGGAGTTAGAAACTGAACAACGTTTTACATGTTTACAATATCCCGAGGAACGACGTGTTGCTGCTGCTGTTTGTGCTTTCACTAGTTTTGCATGTGTATGGTGGTCTGAACATTGTAGATTCTATCCTATTCCAGCTACGTGGGCTGCTTTGAAAACTGCTATGCGTACTCGTTGGGTTCCACCATATTATCAACGTGAATTACTTCAAAAATTGCAGCGCTTAAGACAAGGAAAAAATTCTGTAGAAGAATATTATCAGGAATTACAAACTGGCATGATTAGATGTGGTATTGTTGAGGAGAATGAAGCTATGCTTGCACGTTTCATGGGTGGATTAAATAGAGAGATTCAGACCATTCTAGAGTATAAGGAGTATAATAATATCACTCATTTATTCCATCTTGCTTGTAAAGCTGAACGTGAAGTGCAGGATCGACAGGCATTGGCACGAACTAATTTTTCTGCAGGTCGATCTTCATCATGGACACCGCGTGCCTCCTCTACTCCCACACGTCCTACTGCGGCACCACTGACTTCAGCCGCCAATTCCAACCGAGATACAAGAAAACAGGCACCACCACCACCATCTGCCAAGAGTACACCTTCTGGGCCTGCCCAGAGCTCTTCTTCATCTATGGCATCAACAGGGCACACACATGATATTATTTGTCATCGTTGTAAGGGAAGAGGTCATTATGCGAGAGAATGCCAATCTCCGCGTGTTATGATTGCTACTGAGGATGGTGGGTATGAGTCCGCTAGTGATTATGATGAGGAGACTTTGGCTCTTATTACAAGTGAAGAACACGGTGGAGATGATTCTGATCATGAGACGCAATACATGGCTCCTGAAGACGCTGACAGGTATGAATGTTTAGTTGCTCAACATGTTTTGAGTGTGCAGGTCACACAAGCTGAGCAAAATCAGAGGCATAATTTGTTCCATACAAAGGGAGTTGTGAAGGAACGTTCTGTTCGCGTCATCATAGATGGAGGGAGCTGCAACAACTTGGCTAGCATGGAGATGGTGGAGAAGCTATCTCTCACCACAAGACCACATCCACATCCTTACTATATCCAATGGTTAAACAACAGCGGCAAGGTTAAGGTAACACGTACTGTTCGTGTGCATTTTAGTATCTCTACATATGCTGATTATGTTGATTGTGATGTGGTACCCATGCAAGCATGTTCATTATTAGTTGGTAGACCATGGCAATTTGATAAAAATTCTGTACACCATGGTAGAAACAATCAGTATACTCTTGTTCATAAGGATAAACATATTACTTTGCTTCCTATGACTCCTGATTCTATTTTGAAAGATGATATTAATAGAGCTAGTAAAGCAAAGCAGGAGAAAAATAAGAGTGAAAATCAGATTGTGGCAAAAGAATTTGAGCAACAAATGAAGCCTAATAATAAACCATCTAGTGTTGCTTCTGAAATTAAATTGAAAAGTGCATGCTTACTTGCCACCAAATCTGATATTGATGAGCTAGATTTCAGCAATTCTGTTTGCTATGCTTTTGTGTGCAAAGAGGCGTTATTTTCATTCGAGGACGTGCCTTCCTCTTTGCCTCCTGCGGTCACTAACATTTTGCAGGAGTTCGCTGACGTCTTTCCACAAGACGTGCAACCGGGATTACCACCTATTCGCGGGATTGAGCATCAGATTGACTTAATTCCCGGTGCTTCGTTGCCAAACCGTGCGCCATACCGTACCAATCCAGAGGAGACGAAGGAGATTATGCGTCAAGTACAGGAGTTGCTCGACAAAGGTTATATACGCGAATCCCTTAGTCCTTGTGCTGTTCCTATTATACTAGTGCCAAAAAAGGATGGTACGTCGCGTATGTGTGTTGATTGTAGAGGCATTAATAATATTACTTTTCGTTATCGTCATCCTATTCCTAGGCTAGATGATATGCTTGATGAATTGAGTGGCTCTACAATATTCTCCAAAGTTGATTTGCGTAGTGGATACCATCAAATTCGTATGAAATTGGGGGATGAATGGAAAACAGCATTTAAAACAAAGTTTGGATTATATGAGTGGTTAGTCATGCCTTTTGGGTTAACTAATGCACCTAGTACTTTCATGAGATTAATGAACGAAGTTTTACGTGCTTTCATTGGACGATTTGTGGTAGTCTATTTTGATGATATACTGATTTATAGCAGATCTTTGGAGGAACATTTGGAACATTTACGTGCTGTTTTTATTGCTTTACGTGATGCACGTTTGTTTGGTAACCTTGGGAAGTGCACCTTTTGCACCGACCGAGTATCTTTTCTTGGCTATGTTGTTACTCCACAGGGAATTGAAGTTGATAAAGCCAAGATTGAAGCTATTGAGAGTTGACCACAGCCCAAAACAGTCACTCAAGTGAGGAGTTTTCTTGGACTCGCTGGTTTCTATAGGCGTTTTGTGAGAGATTTCAGCACCATTGCTGCACCTCTCAATGAGCTTACAAAGAAGGATGTGCCTTTTGTTTGGGGTACCTCACAGGAAGAAGCCTTCACGGTATTGAAAGATAAGTTGACACATGCTCCTTTACTCCAACTTCCAACGTGTTTTGAGTGTGCAGGTCACACAAGCTGAGCAAAATCAGAGGCATAATTTGTTCCATACAAAGGGAGTTGTGAAGGAACGTTCTGTTCGCGTCATCATAGATGGAGGGAGCTGCAATAACTTGGCTAGCATGGAGATGGTGGAGAAGCTATCTCTCACCACAAGACCACATCCACATCCTTACTATATCCAATGGTTCAACAACAGCGGCAAGGTTAAGGTAACACGTACTGTTCGTGTGCATTTTAGTATCTCTACATATGCTGATTATGTTGATTGTGATGTGGTACCCATGCAAGCATGTTCATTATTACTTGGTAGACCATGGCAATTTGATAAAAATTCTGTACACCATGGTAGAAACAATCAGTATACTCTTGTTCATAAGGATAAACATATTACTTTGCTTCCTATGACTCCTGATTCTATTTTGAAAGATGATATTAATAGAGCTAGTAAAGCAAAACAGGAGAAAAATAAGAGTGAAAATCAGATTGTGGCAAAAGAATTTGAGCAACAAATGAAGCCTAATAATAAACCATCTAGTGTTGCTTCTGAAATTAAATTGAAAAGTGCATGTTTACTTGCCACCAAATCTGATATTGATGAGCTAGATTTCAGCAAACTTGTTTGCTATGCTTTTGTGTGCAAAGAGGCGTTATTTTCATTCGAGGACGTGCCTTCCTCTTTGCCTCCTGCTGTCACTAACATTTTGCAGGAGTTCGCTGATGTCTTTCCTCAAGACGTGCCACCGGGATTACCACCTATTCGCGGGATTGAGCATCAGATTGACTTAATTCCCGGTGCTTCGTTGCCAAACCGTGCGCCATACCGTACCAATCCAGAGGAGACGAAGGAGATTATGCGTCAAGTTCAGGAGCTGCTCGACAAAGGTTATATACGCGAATCTCTTAGTCCTTGTGTTGTTCCTATTATACTAGTGCCAAAAAAGGATGGTACAACACGTATGTGTGTTGATTGTAGAGGCATTAATAATATTACTATTCGCTATCGTCATCCTATTCCTAGGCTAGATGATATGCTTGATGAATTGAGTGGCTCTACAATATTCTCCAAAGTTGATTTGCGTAGTGGATGCCATCAAATTCGTATGAAATTGGGAGATGAATGGAAAACAGCATTTAAAACTAAGTTTGGTTCATATGAATGGTTAGTCATGCCTTTTGGGTTAACTAATGCACCTAGTACTTTCATGAGATTAATGAACGAAGTTTTACGTGCTTTCATTGGACGATTTGTGGTAGTGATAGAGGCGAGGGTGTCCCGATCTTTCGATGAGATGATAGCTATCGTTTTTGGTGGAGTAGACTTTGACGATCCGACTACGAACGTGCGAGGACGTCGCGCCTTAGCAATCGCTAAACCAACTCCGAGAGGTTATTGACCACGCCGGAGCACAATCAACATGACCACAAGGGTTGATCTCCTGCAAGCAAACGAAGAACAAGCAAGAAACTAAGATTTGCAATCTGGATATTGCGAATATAAGATGAAAGCTTTATTGATCAAGGTGGGGTTCTGTGACGTCTTGGTCTGGTCGTTGAACACAAACGAAGTACGCGAAGTTGCAGCTATGGCGAACTTTTAATCTAAACAAAACCCAAAGTCTAAACGGTGCCCTAAGGGCTGTATATATGGAGGAAGAGGAGGGGATTTCGTGGCCCTTGAAGGAGGGGTCCGAAACCAACCCTATCTCTTGTTTCCCCACACATCCGGACTCTAAAAACAGCCTATACTCAAGTATTTCGAAATTACATGGGCCTGGCCCAATAATAAGGTGACGCAGCACCTATAATAGCCTCTGGACGAAATTTATGAAGTGACATCTTGTATATTTCGTCCAAGGCTTCCTGCACTCATTATGGTGGCTTCAAAGTCCTGAAATCATCACTTGTAACTCCGTTCTTGTTCCCCTTGCGCATGCCATCATCTCCATGCTTGAACTTGCTCCAAGGTTCCTCTTTCTTGTCCAAGCTAGGCCCTTCATTTGTAAGCAAAACAAATGTATCCAATTTAGGCAGCATCATATTCTCATGAACTTTAGAATCATTACCAAGAAACGAAAGTACCTGATATTTTAATTGGCGTGCGCGAGCTCTAGTAATTGGTCCAGTATGTATAGAAGCAGGGGTTGTGGGTGTAACAATGGTATTGATGTCCTCATCATTTATATATTGAATGGGAGTACGAAATTAATGCTATATTTGCTTCCCATAATTTTGATGAGCGTGGAAAATTTCAAGCCGCGGTTAGTACTTTCAGTAGCTTTGCTTTAGTTTGGTGGAGTGAATACTGTCGGTTAAACCCTGATTATATACCTACTACTTGGGATGGTTTAAAACATGTCATGAGAGATAGATTCGTAGATGTTCATTATACTCGTGGCATGATTAAAAAACTACAACATTTAAAGCAAGGTAGTGACACCGTAACAAAATATTATGATGATTTACGAACTACCTTGTTGCACTCATTTTTAGAAGAAAGTGAAGAAGATTTTATGTATAGATTTTGGGGAGGATTAAACCGTGATATTCAAGAGATACTAATTCATGAAGAGTGTTATCCTATGGACCATTTGTTTCGTCTTGCTTGCAAAGCTGAACAGAGAATAAAACGACGTGTTGCCCACAAGGAGAACAAGCGTACGGTGCACATTCCAAGTGTTGATCACGATTGTGTGCAAGAATAGACCTTCGTGGTCAGGCTGATCGTGCTTCCAGCATCGTCAGTAACCTCAGGAGATTGGTTTAGCGATTGCTAAGGCGCAACGTCGTGCACGTTTGTAGTCGGATCGTCAAAGTCGGCTCCACCAAATCGATAGTTACCATCTCATCGAAAGATCGGGACACCCTCGCCTCTATCAGAGAACATGACGAACAAGGAGTTGCATGATAAATTTCAGCAAATGATGAGTGGCCAGGTGGGAGATGTGCTAAACAGATTTGAAGAGGCCATGGAGAAGATAGATGGCATGGAGAAGTCGTTCGAGACAAAGCTGGATAACAAGTTTAATGAATTGCTCACGCGTCTTCCCCAACCACCACCGGCTGCACCTGTCGCACCTCTGCAACGACAACAACAACGCCCCCTTCCAAATCAGTTCGGACGAGCGAAGCGTGTTCCTCTTGAGGATGGCCAAACTTCTGGTGCTGCTGTACCTACTGTTGATGCTTCTTTGGCTCCTGCTCCTGCTGCTGCTGGTGCCGAGGAGGAGGATGATTACGCGGGCGATTATGAGGATGAGGTTGATCAAAATCATAACTACGTGCAACCACCAGCACCAGGTCGTCCACATGCAAATAATCGCAATGGTAGGCCTGCACCACCACATCAGGTACGAGATCATGACCATCTTCCTAAATTAAAATTGAATAGTCCACCATTCGAGGGTAGATATGTTCCTGATATATATCTTACTTGGGAGTTAGAAACTGAACAACGTTTTACATGTTTACAGTATCCCGAGGAACGACGTGTTGCTGCTGCTGTTTGTGCTTTCACTAGTTTTGCATGTGTATGGTGGTCTGAACATTGTAGATTATATCCTATTCCAGCTATGTGGGCTGCTTTGAAAACTGCTATGCGTACTCGTTGGGTTCCACCATATTATCAACGTGAATTACTTCAAAAATTGCAGCGCTTAAGACAGGGAAAAAATTCTGTAGAAGAATATTATCAGGAATTACAAACTGGCATGATTAGATGTGGTATTGTTGAGGAGAATGAAGCTATGCTTGCACGTTTCATGGGTGGATTAAATAGAGAGATTCAGACCATTCTAGAGTATAAGGAGTATAATAATATCACTCGTTTATTCCATCTTGCTTGTAAAGCTGAACGTGAAGTGCAGGATCGACAGGCATTGGCGCGAACTAATTTTTCTGCAGGTCGATCTTCATCATGGACACCGCGTGCCTCCTCTACTCCCACACGTCCTACTGCGGCACCACTGACTTCAGCCGCCAATTCCAACCGAGATACAAGAAAACAGGCACCACCACCACCATCTGCCAAGAGTACACCTTCTGGGCCTGCCCAGAGCTCTTCTTCATCTATGGCATCAACAGGGCACACACATGATATTATTTGTCGTCGTTGTAAGGGAAGAGGTCATTATGCGAGAGAATGCCAATCTCCGCGTGTTACGATTGCTACTGAGGATGGTGGGTATGAGTCCGCTAGTGACTATGATGAGGAGACTTTGGCTCTTATTACAAGTGAAGAACACGGTGGAGATGATTCTGATCATGAGACGCAATACATGGCTCCTGAAGACGCTGACAGGTATGAATGTTTAGTTGCTCAACGTGTTTTGAGTGTGCAGGTCACACAAGCTGAGCAAAATCAGAGGCATAATTTGTTCCATACAAAGGGAGTTGTGAAGGAACGTTCTGTTCGCGTCATCATAGATGGAGGGAGCTGCAACAACTTGGCTAGCATGGAGATGGTGGAGAAGCTATCTCTCACCACAAGACCACATCCACATCCTTACTATATCCAATGGTTCAACAACAGCGGCAAGGTTAAGGTAACACGTACTGTTCGTGTGCATTTTAGTATCTCTACATATGCTGATTATGTTGATTGTGATGTGGTACCCATGCAAGCATGTTCATTATTACTTGGTAGACCATGGCAATTTGATAAAAATTATGTACACCATGGTAGAAACAATCAGTATACTCTTGTTCATAAGGATAAACATATTACTTTGTGATGAGGACATCAATACCATTGTTACACCCACAGCCCCTGCTTCTATAAATACTGGACCAATTACTAGAGCTCGCGCACGCCAATTAAAATATCAGGTACTTTCGTTTCTTGGTAATGATTCTAAAGTTCATGAGAATATGATGCTGCCTAAATTGGATACATTTGTTTTGCTTACAAATGAAGGGCCTAGCTTGGACAAGAAAGAGGAACCTTGGAGCAAGTTCAAGCATGGAGATGATGGCATGCACAAGGGGAACAAGAACGGAGTTACAAGTGATGATTTCAGGACTTTGAAGCCACCATAATGAGTGCAGGAAGCCTTGGACAAAATATACAAGATGTCACTTCATAAATTTCGTCCAGAGGCTATTATAGGTGCTGCGTCACCTTATTATTGGGCCAGGCCCATGTAATTTCGAAATACTTGAGTATAGGCTGTTTTTAGAGTCCGTATGTGTGGGGAAACAAGTGATAGGGTTGGTTTCGGACCCCTCCTTCAAGGGCCACGAAATCCCCTCCTCTTCCTCCATATATACAGCCCTTAGGGCACCGTTTAGACTTTGGGTTTTGTTTAGATTAAAAGTTCGCCATAGCTGCAACTTCGCGTACTTCGTTTGTGTTCAACGACCAGACCAAGACGTCACAGAACCCCACCTTGATCAATAAAGCTTTCATCTTATATTCGCAATATCCAGATTGCAAATCTTAGTTTCTTGCTTGTTCTTCGTTTGCTTGCAGGAGATAGACCCTCGTGGTCAGGTTGATTGTGCTCCGGCGTGGTCAATAACCTCTCGGAGTTGGTTTAGCGATTGCTAAGGCGCGACGTCCTCGCACGTTCGTAGTCGGATCGTCAAAGTCTACTCCACCAAAAACGATAGCTATCATCTCATCGAAAGATCGGGACACCCTCGCCTCTATTACTATACATACTGGACCAATTACTAGAGCTCGCGCACGCCAATTAAAATATCAGGTACTTTCGTTTCTTGGTAATGATTCTAAAGTTCATGAGAATATGATGCTGCCTAAATTGGATACATTTGTTTTGCTTACAAATGAAGGGCCTAGCTTGGACAAGAAAGAGGAACCTTGGAGCAAGTTCAAGCATGGAGATGATGGCATGCACAAGGGGAACAAGAACGGAGTTACAAGTGATGATTTCAGGACTTTGAAGCCACCATAATGAGTGCAGGAAGCCTTGGATGAAATATACAAGATGTCACTTCATAAATTTCGTCCAGAGGCTATTATAGGTGCTGCGTCACCTTATTATTGGGCCAGGCCCATGTAATTTCGAAATACTTGAGTATAGGCTGTTTTTAGAGTCCGTATGTGTGGGGAAACAAGAGATAGGGTTGGTTTCGGACCCCTCCTTCAATATGAGGCAAGCATTCTTCCCACATTTTCTTGTTATTCTTCAAAACAGCCCTAAGCATAGTAGACAATGTTCTATTGACTACTTCAGTTTGTCCATCAGTTTGGGGGTGACATGTAGTACTAAAAAGCAGTTTAGTCCCCAACTTAGCCCATAAACATCTCCAAAAGTGGCTAAGAAATTTAGTATCACGATCTGAAACAATAGTATTTGGCACACCATGCAAGCGTATAATTTCACGAAAGAACAAATCAGCAACATTAACAGCATCATCGCTTTTATGACATGGTATAAAGTGTGCCATTTTCGAGAACCTATCCACGACAACAAATATGCTATCCCTCCCCTTCTTTGTTCGAGGTAAACCTAAAACAAAGTCCATAGATATATCCTCCCAAGGAACACTAGGTACAGGCAAAGGCATATATAAACCATGAGGATTGAGTCGTGACTAAGCTTTTTGACATGTAGTGCAGCGAGCAACAAAACGCTCAACATCCCGTCTCATGTTTGGCCAAAAGAAATGTGTAGCAAGTATATCCTCCGTCTTCTTCACGCCAAAGTGTCCCATTAATCCTCCTCCATGCGCCTCCTGCAACAACAAAAGACGAACGGAGCTAGCTGGAATGCATAGCTTGTTAGCACGAAACACAAATCCATCATTAACGACGAACTTGTTCCATGTTCTCCCTTCCTTACATTTCTGCAATACATCTTTAAATTCAGCATCATGCACATATTGATCTTTGATGGTCTCCAAACCAAATATTTTAAAGTCAAGTTGTGAAAGCATAGTATAACGACGAGACAATGCATCAGCAATAACATTTTCTTTACCCTTCTTGTGTTTAATGACATAAGGGAAAGTCTCAATAAATTCAACCCATTTAGCATGTCTACGGTTCAGTTTTGCTTGACTTTTAATGTGTTTCAAAGATTCATGATCAGAATGTATAACAAATTCTTTGGGCCATAAATAATGTTGCCATGTTTCTAAGGTCCGAACAAGAGCATATAATTCTTTATCATAAGTAGAATAGTTCAGACTAGGCCCACTCAATTTTTCAGAAAAGTATGCAACAGGTTTGCCATCTTGTAATAAAACACCTCCTAATCCAATACCACTAGCATCACATTCAAGCTCAAAAGTCTTATTAAAATCAGGAAGTTGGAGTAAAGGAGCATGTGTCAACTTATCTTTCAATACCGTGAAGGCTTCTTCCTGTGAGGTACCCCAAACAAAAGGCACATCCTTCTTTGTAAGCTCATTGAGAGGTGCAGCAATGGTGCTGAAATCTCTCACAAAACGCCTATAGAAACCAGCGAGTCCAAGAAAACTCCTCACTTGAGTGACCGTTTTGGGCTGTGGCCAACTCTCAATAGTTTCAATCTTGGCTTTATCAACTTCAATTCCCTGTGGAGTAACAACATAGCCAAGAAAAGATACTCGGTCGGTGCAAAAGGTGCACTTCCCAAGGTTACCAAACAAACGTGCATCGCGTAAAGCAATAAAAACAGCACGTAAATGTTCCAAATGTTCCTCCAAAGATCTGCTATAAATCAGTATATCATCAAAATAGACTACCACAAATCGTCCAATGAAAGCACGTAAAACTTCGTTCATTAATCTCATGAAAGTACTAGGTGCATTAGTTAACACAAAAGGCATGACTAACCACTCATATAAACCGAACTTAGTTTTAAATGCTGTTTTCCATTCATCTCCCAATTTCATACGAATTTGATGGTATCCACTACGCAAATCAACTTTGGAGAATATTGTAGAGCCACTCAATTCATCAAGCATATCATCTAGCCTAGGAATAGGATGACGATAACAAATAGTAATATTATTAATGCCTCTACAATCAACACACATACGCGACGTACCATCCTTTTTTGGCACTAGTATAATAGGAACAGCACAAGGACTAAGAGATTCGCGTATATAACCTTTGTCGAGCAGCTCCTGTACTTGACGCATAATCTCCTTCGTCTCCTCTGGATTGGTACGGTATGGCGCACGGTTTGGCAACGAAGCACCGGGAATTAAGTCAATCTGATGCTCAATCCCGCGAATAGGTGGTAATCCCGGTGGCACGTCTTGTGGAAAGACGTCCGCGAACTCCTGCAAAATGTTAGTGACCGCAGGAGGCAAAGAGGAAGGCACGTCCTCGAATGAAAATAACGCCTCTTTGCACACAAAAAGCATAGCAAACAGAATTGCTGAAATCTAGCTCATCAATATCAGATTTGGTGGCAAGTAAGCATGCACTTTTCAATTGAATTTCAGAAGCAACACTAGATGGTTTATTATTAGGCTTCATTTGTTGCTCAAATTCTTTTGCCACAATCTGATTTTCACTCTTATTTTTCTCCTGCTTTGCTTTACTAGCTCTATTAATATCATCTTTCAAAATAGAATCAGGAGTCATAGGAAGCAAAGTAATATGTTTATCCTTATGAACAAGAGTATACTGATTGTTTCTACCATGGTGTACAGAATTTTTATCAAATTGCCATGGTCTACCAAGTAATAATGAACATGCTTGCATGGGTACCACATCACAATCAACATAATCAGCATATGTAGAGATACTAAAATGCACACGAACAGTACGTGTTACCTTAACCTTGCCGCTGTTGTTGAACCATTGGATATAGTAAGGATATGGATGTGGTCTTGTGGTGAGAGATAGCTTCTCCACCATCTCCATGCTAGCCAAGTTGTTGCAGCTCCCTCCATCTATGATGACGCGAACAGAACGTTCCTTCACAACTCCCTTTGTATGGAACAAATTATGCCTCTGATTTTGCTCAGCTTGTGTGACCTGCACACTCAAAACACGTTGAGCAACTAAACATTCATACCTGTCAGCGTCTTCAGGAGCCATGTATTGCGTCTCATGATCAGAATCATCTCCACCGTGTTCTTCACTTGTAATAAGAGCCAAAGTCTCCTCATCATAATCACTAGCGGGCTCATACCCACCATCCTCAGTAGCAATCATAACACGCGGAGATTGGCATTCTCTCGCATAATGACCTCTTCCCTTACAACGACGACAAATAATATCATGTGTGTGCCCTGTTGATGCCATAGATGAAGAAGAGCTCTGGGCAGGCCCAGAAGGTGTACTCTTGGCAGATGGTGGTGGTGGTGCCTGTTTTCTTGTATCTCGATTGGAATTGGCGGCTGAAGTTAGTGGTGCCGCAGTAGGACGTGTGGGAGTAGAGGAGGCACGCGGTGTCCATGATGAAGATCGACCTGCAGAAAAATTAGTTCGCGCCAATGCCTGTCGATCCTGCACTTCACGTTCAGCTTTACAAGCAAGATGGAATAAACGAGTGATATTATTATACTCCTTATACTCTAGAATGGTCTGAATCTCTCTATTTAATCCACCCATGAAACGTGCAAGCATAGCTTCATTCTCCTCAACAATACCACATCTAATCATGCCAGTTTGTAATTCCTGATAATATTCTTCTACAGAATTTTTTCCTTGTCTTAAGCGCTGCAATTTTTGAAGTAATTCACGTTGATAATATGGTGGAACCCAACGAGTACGCATAGCAGTTTTCAAAGCAGCCCATGTAGCTGGAATAGGATATAATCTACAATGTTCAGACCACCATACACATGCAAAACTAGTGAAAGCACAAACAGCAGCAGCAACACGTCGTTCCTCGGGATATTGTAAACATGTAAAACGTTGTTCAGTTTCTAACTCCCAAGTAAGATATATATCAGGAACATATCTACCCTGATGAGGACATCAATACCATTGTTACACCCACAGCCCCTGCTTCTATACATACTGGACCAATTACTAGAGCTCGCGCACGTCAATTAAAATATCAGGTACTTTCGTTTCTTGGTAATGATTCTAAAGTTCATGAGAATATGATGCTGCCTAAATTGGATACATTTGTTTTGCTTACAAATGAAGGGCCTAGCTTGGACAAGAAAGAGGAACCTTGGAGCAAGTTCAAGCATGGAGATGATGGCATGCACAAGGGGAACAAGAACGGAGTTACAAGTGATGATTTCAGGACTTTGAAGCCACCATAATGAGTGCAGGAAGCCTTGGACGAAATATACAAGATGTCACTTCATAAATTTCGTCCAGAGGCTATTATAGGTGCTGCGTCACCTTATTATTGGGCCAGGCCCATGTAATTTCGAAATACTTGAGTATGGGCTGTTTTTAGAGTCCGTATGTGTGGGGAAACAAGAGATAGGGTTGGTTTCGGACCCCTCCTTCAAGGGCCACGAAATCCCCTCCTCTTCCTCCATATATACAGCCCTTAGGGCACCGTTTAGACTTTGGGTTTTGTTTAGATTAAAAGTTCGCCATAGCTGCAACTTCGCGTACTTCGTTTGTGTTCAACGACCAGACCAAGACGTCACAGAACCCCACCTTGATCAATAAAGCTTTCATCTTATATTCGCAATATCCAGATTGCAAATCTTAGTTTCTTGCTTGTTCTTCGTTTGCTTGCAGGAGATAGACCCTCGTGGTCAGGTTGATTGTGCTCCGGCGTGGTCAATAACCTCTCGGAGTTGTTTTAGCGATTGCTAAGGCGCGACGTCCTCGCACGTTCGTAGTCGGATCGTCAAAGTCTACTCCACCAAAAACGATAGCTATCATCTCATCGAAAGATCGGGACACCCTCGCCTCTATCAAGTGGTATCAGATTCCTAGGTTGCTCGATGAGATTTACAGTTTTTCGTAGTTTAGATCGAGTCTGTTCTTCATACCTACAGTCCAGGAAAAAGCCAAAAAAAAAATTAGGGTTAGTTCATCATATCCGAACCAATCTGAGCCTTTGCATAATCGTTTTAGGGTTTTTGCTTTGTTGAATTTGCGGTTGCATCGTCGTGTCAAGTTGCTGGTCTTAGCGTCTAGTTCTTTAGAGTTTCGAGTTCTGTTCACAAGTTGTCACGCCGCCGCCGCACCATCATCATTGCCCCTACCATATACCACCACAGCTTATCTGCTATTTCTCTGAGTCCATATACCACCACCGATCCAAGTCCATATACCACCACCGATCCGAGTCCATATACCACCACCAATCCGAGCCCACATATACTACCGTCATATACCATCACCAGTCCGAGTTCCACCAGATTCATCTCTGCCACCAGTCCTAGTCCGAGTCCAGTATTTATTCCTTTATTTTAGAGTTCCAGATCACGCGATACTACGAGTCGTGAACAAGTCGGATTCCCCAATTTTCGTGCTACCCGTAGAAGAAAAATAGTTCCAGTTTCAAAAAAAAAAACTAAGTCTGGAAAATTCTGGCTAGGCAGTTTTTAGACCATTTGTAGACTTTTTCGAAAAAAATTTGTTGCGGAGCAAAAAAAAAAAGAGGAAAAAAAAGTGCAAAAAAAAAAGAAAAAAATTCAGAGTGTGCTCCTCCCTTGTTTACGTGCAGCGCCGTGATTTTTGTTAGTGTTCTAGGCTCGCGTCTCTAGCACGGTCTAGCCTAGGACCAGCACAGTACCGTCGTTGAGAGTTTATTCAACATTGCATCTCTGAATTGATTATTGCTGACCCTTTTTGCTACCATATCATAAGCCTTCCCAGCTCCACATACATCTACATCGTGCGTTTGACACCACCTGGCAATCGCTCTGTCCAAGCTCTGAGAGTTTTGACTACAAAGGTTGCCGATCACCACCTGCTGCTGGGTAAGAACTGGTAAGAATTTGAGATTTGCTTGACGGATTTGTGACACCACACCACATGATGAGGACATCAATACCATTGTTACACCCACAGCCCCTGCTTCTATACATACTGGACCAATTACTAGAGCTCGCGCACGCCAATTAAAATATCAGGTACTTTCGTTTCTTGGTAATGATTCTAAAGTTCATGAGAATATGATGCTGCCTAAATTGGATACATTTGTTTTGCTTACAAATGAAGGGCCTAGCTTGGACAAGAAAGAGGAACCTTGGAGCAAGTTCAAGCATGGAGATGATGGCATGCGCAAGGGGAACAAGAACGGAGTTACAAGTGATGATTTCAGGACTTTGAAGCCACCATAATGAGTGCAGGAAGCCTTGGACGAAATATACAAGATGTCACTTCATAAATTTCGTCCAGAGGCTATTATAGGTGCTGCGTCACCTTATTATTGGGCCAGGCCCATGTAATTTCGAAATACTTGAGTATAGGCTATTTTTAGAGTCCGTATGTGTGGGGAAACAAGAGATAGGGTTGGTTTCGGACCCCTCCTTCAAGGGCCACGAAATCCCCTCCTCTTCCTCCATATATACAGCCCTTAGGGCACCGTTTAGACTTTGGGATTTGTTTAGTTAAAAGTTAGCCATTGCAACTTCGTGTACTTCGTTTGTGTCCAACGACCAGACCAAGACCGCTTTCGGATCCCCACCATTATCAATACTTCATCTATATTCGCAATATTCAGATTGCATTATCATATTCTTGCTTGTTCTTCGATTGCGTGCAGGAATAGACCTTCGTGGTCAGGTTGATCGTGCTTCCAGCATCGTCAGTAACCTCAAGAGATTGGTTTAGCGATTGCTAAGGCGCAACGTCGTGCACGTTTGTAGTCGGATCGTCAAAGTCGGCTCCACCAAATCGATAGTTACCATCTCATCGAAAGATCGGGACACCCTCGCCTCTATCAAGTGGTATCAGTTTTCAGGTTGCTCGGTGAGAATTTCCAGTTTTCCCTAGATTAGATTTATTTTCTTACGTATTGTCCAAAAAAAAAGCCACAAAAAAAAATTAGGGTTAGTTCATCATATCCGAACCAATCTGAGCCTTTGCATAATCTTTTTAGGGTTTTTGCTTTGTTGAATTTGCGGTTGCATCGTCGTGTCAAGTTGCTGGTCTTAGCGTCTAGTTCTTTAGAGTTTCGAGTTCTGTTCACAAGTTGTCACGCCGCCGCCGCACCATCATCATCGCCCCTACCATATACTACCACAGCTTATCTGCTATTTCTCTGAGTCCATATACCACCACCGATCCGAGTCCATATACCACCACCGATCCGAGTCCATATACCACCACCAATCCGAGCCCACATATACTACCGTCATATACCATCACCAGTCCGAGTTCCACCAGATTCATCTCTGCCACCAGTCCTAGTCCGAGTCCAGTATTTATTCCTTTATTTTAGAGTTCCAGATCACGCGATACTACGAGTCGTGAACAAGTCGGATTCCCCAATTTTCGTGCTACCCGCAGAAGAAAAATAGTTTCAGTTTCAAAAAAAAAAAACTAAGTCCGGAAAATTCTGGCTAGGCAGTTTTTAGACCATTTGTAGACTTTTTCGAAAAAAAAATTGTTGCGGAGCAAAAAAAAAAGAGGAAAAAAAAGTGCAAAAAAAAAAGAAAAAAATTCAGAGTGTGCTCCTCCCTTGTTTACGTGCAGCGCCGTGATTTTTGTTAGTGTTCTAGGCTCGCGTCTCTAGCACGGTCTAGCCTAGGACCAGCACAGTACCGTCGTTGAGAGTTTATTCAACATTGCATCTCTGAATTGATTATTGCTGACCCTTTTTGCTACCATATCATAAGCCTTCCTAGCTCCACATACATCTCCATCGTGTGTTTGACACCACCTGGCAATCGCTCTGTCCAAGCTCTGAGAGTTTTGACTACAAAGGTTGCCGATCACCACCTGCTGCTGGGTAAGAACTGGTAAGAATTTGAGATTTGCTCGACGGATTTGTGACACCACACCACACCACCACCACTTTCTAGTAGTCTGTAGGATCATATTCTTGTGTGTTTCTATTGCTGCTAACCATGGCAGGATCACAAGCCGACGAGATTGACTGGGAGAACATGACGAACAAGGAGTTGCATGATAAATTTCAGCAAATGATGAGTGGCCAGGTGGGAGATGTGCTAAACAGATTTGAAGAGGCCATGGAGAAGATAGATGGCATGGAGAAGTCGTTCGAGACAAAGCTGGATAACAAGTTTAATGAATTGCTCACGCGTCTTCCCCAACCACCACCGGCTGCACCTGTCGCACCTCTGCAACGACAACAACAACGCCCCCTTCCAAATCAGTTCGGACGAGCGAAGCGTGTTCCTCTTGAGGATGGCCAAACTTCTGGTGCTGCTGTACCTACTGTTGATGCTTCTTTGGCTCCTGCTCCTGCTGCTGCTGGTGCCGAGGAGGAGGATGATTACGCGGGCGATTATGAGGATGAGGTTGATCAAAATCATAACTACGTGCAACCACCAGCACCAGGTCGTCCACATGCAAATAATCGCAATGGTAGGCCTGCACCACCACATCAGGTACGAGATCATGACCATCTTCCTAAATTAAAATTGAATAGTCCACCATTCGAGGGTAGATATGTTCCTGATATATATCTTACTTGGGAGTTAGAAACTGAACAACGTTTTACATGTTTACAGTATCCCGAGGAACGACGTGTTGCTGCTGCTGTTTGTGCTTTCACTAGTTTTGCATGTGTATGGTGGTCTGAACATTGTAGATTATATCCTATTCCAGCTATGTGGGCTGCTTTGAAAACTGCTATGCGTACTCGTTGGGTTCCACCATATTATCAACGTGAATTACTTCAAAAATTGCAGCGCTTAAGACAGGGAAAAAATTCTGTAGAAGAATATTATCAGGAATTACAAACTGGCATGATTAGATGTGGTATTGTTGAGGAGAATGAAGCTATGCTTGCACGTTTCATGGGTGGATTAAATAGAGAGATTCAGACCATTCTAGAGTATAAGGAGTATAATAATATCACTCGTTTATTCCATCTTGCTTGTAAAGCTGAACGTGAAGTGCAGGATCGACAGGCATTGGCGCGAACTAATTTTTCTGCAGGTCGATCTTCATCATGGACACCGCGTGCCTCCTCTACTCCCACACGTCCTACTGCGGCACCACTGACTTCAGCCGCCAATTCCAACCGAGATACAAGAAAACAGGCACCACCACCACCATCTGCCAAGAGTACACATTCTGGGCCTGCCCAGAGCTCTTCTTCATCTATGGCATCAACAGGGCACACACATGATATTATTTGTCGTCGTTGTAAGGGAAGAGGTCATTATGCGAGAGAATGCCAATCTCCGCGTGTTATGATTGCTACTGAGGATGGTGGGTATGAGTCCACTAGTGACTATGATGAGGAGACTTTGGCTCTTATTACAAATGAAGAACACGGTGGAGATGATTCTGATCATGAGACGCAATACATGGCTCCTGAAGACACTGACAGGTATGAATGTTTAGTTGCTCAACGTGTTTTGAGTGTGCAGGTCACACAAGCTGAGCAAAATCAGAGGCATAATTTGTTCCATACAAAGGGAGTTGTGAAGGAACGTTCTGTTCGCGTCATCATAGATGGAGGGAGCTGCAACAACTTGGCTAGCATGGAGATGGTGGAGAAGCTATCTCTCACCACAAGACCACATCCACATCCTTACTATATCCAATGGTTCAACAACAGCGGCAAGGTTAAGGTAACACGTACTGTTCGTGTGCATTTTAGTATCTCTACATATGCTGATTATGTTGATTGTGATGTGGTACCCATGCGTTTTTGGTGGAGTAGACTTTGATGATATATTGATTTATAGCAGATCTTTGGAGGAACATTTGGAACATTTACGTGTTGTTTTTATTGCTCCACGTGATGCACGTTTGTTTGGTAACCTTGGGAAGTGCACCTTTTGCACCGACCGAGTATCTTTTCTTGGCTATGTTGTTACTCCACAGGGAATTGAAGTTGATAAAGCCAAGATTGAAGCTATTGAGAGTTGGCCGCAGCCCAAAACGGTCACACAAGTGAGGAGTTTCCTTGGCCTCGCTGGTTTCTATAGGCGTTTTGTGAGAGATTTCAGTACCATTGCTGCACCTCTCAACGAGCTTACAAAGAAGGATGTGCCTTTTGTTTGGGGTACCGCACAGGAAGAAGCCTTCACGGTGTTGAAAGATAAGTTAACACATGCTCCTTTACTCCAACTTCCTGATTTTAATAAGACTTTTGAGCTTGAATGTGATGCTAGTGGAATTGGATTAGGAGGTGTGTTATTACAAGATGGCAAACATGTTGCATACTTTTCTGAAAAATTGAGTGGGCCTAGTCTGAATTACTCTACTTATGATAAGGAATTATATGCTCTTGTTCGGACATTGGAAACATGGCAACATTATTTATGGCCCAAAGAATTTGTTGATAGAGGCAAGGGTGTCCCGATCTTTCGATGAGATGGTAACTATCGATTTGGTGGAGCCGACTTTGACGATCCGACTACAAACGTGCACGACGTTGCGCCTTAGCAATCGCTAAACCAATCTCCTGAGGTTACTGATGATGCTGGAAGCACGATCAGCCTGACCACGAAGGTCTATTCCTGCACGCAATCGAAGAACAAGCAAGAATATGATAATGCAATCTGAATATTGCGAATATAGATGAATTATTGATAATGGTGGGGATCCGAAAGCGGTCTTGGTCTGGTCGTTGGACACAAATGAAGTACACGAAGTTGCAATGGCTAACTTTTAACTAAACAAATCCCAAAGTCTAAACGGTGCCCTAAGGGTTGTATATATGGAGGAAGAGGAGGGGATTTCGTGGCCCTTGAAGGAGGGGTCCGAAACCAACCCTATCTCTTGTTTCCCCACACATACGGACTCTAAAAACAGCCTATACTCAAGTATTTCGAAATTACATGGGCCTGGCCCAATAATAAGGTGACGCAGCACCTATAATAGCCTCTGGACGAAATTTATGAAGTGACATCTTGTATATTTCGTCCAAGGCTTCCTGCACTCATTATGGTGGCTTCAAAGTCCTGAAATCATCACTTGTAACTCCGTTCTTGTTCCCCTTGTGCATGCCATCATCTCCATGCTTGAACTTGCTCCAAGGTTCCTCTTTCTTGTCCAAGCTAGGCCCTTCATTTGTAAGCAAAACAAATGTATCCAATTTAGGCAGCATCATATTCTCATGAACTTTAGAATCATTACCAAGAACCGAAAGTACCTGATATTTTAATTGGCGTGCGCGAGCTCTAGTAATTGGTCCAGTATGTATAGAAGCAGGGGCTGTGGGTGTAACAATGGTATTGATGTCCTCATCAGGTAGTTTAATTTGATGATATATTGATTTATAGCAGATCTTTGGAGGAACATTTGGAACATTTACGTGCTGTTTTTATTGCTCTACGTGATGCACGTTTGTTTGGTAACCTTGGGAAGTGCACCTTTTGCACCGACCGAGTATCTTTTCTTGGCTATGTTGTTACTCCACAGGGAATTGAAGTTGATAAAGCCAAGATTGAAGCTATTGAGAGTTGGCCGCAGCCCAAAACGGTCACACAAGTGAGGAGTTTCCTTGGCCTCGCTGGTTTCTATAGGCGTTTTGTGAGAGATTTTAGCACCATTGCTGCACCTCTCAATGAGCTTACAAGGAAGGATGTGCCTTTTGTTTGGGGTACCGCACAGGAAGAAGCCTTCACGGTATTGAAAGATAAGTTGACACATGCTCCTTTACTCCAACTTCCTGATTTTAATAAGACTTTTGAGCTTGAATGTGATGCTAGTGGAATTGGATTAGGAGGTGTGTTATTACAAGATGGCAAACCTGTTGCATACTTTTCTGAAAAACTGAGTGGGCCTAGTCTGAACTATTCTTCTTATGATAAAGAATTATATGCTCTTGTTCGGACCTTAGAAACATGGCAACATTATTTATGACCCAAAGAATTTGTTATACATTCTGATCATGAATCTTTGAAACACATTAAAAGTCAAGCAAAACTAAACCGTAGACATGCTAAATGGGTTGAATTCATTGAGACTTTCCCTTATGTCATTAAACACAAGAAGTGTAAAGAAAATGTTATTGTTGATGCATTGTCTCGTCGTTATACTATGCTTTCACAACTTGACTTTAAAAAATTTGGTTTGGAGACCATCAAAGATCAATATGTGCATGATCCTGAATTCAAAGATGTATTGCAGAATTGTAAAGAGGGGAGAACATGGAATAAGTTCGTCATTAACGATGGATTTGTGTTTCGTGCTAACAAGCTATGCATTCCAGCTAGCTCCGTTCATCTTTTGTTGTTGCAGGAGGCGCATGGAGGAGGATTAATGGGACACTTTGGCGTAAAGAAGACGGAGGATGTACTTGCTACACATTTCTTTTGGCCAAAGATGAGACGGGATGTTGAGCGCTTTGTTGCTCGCTTCACTACATGTCAAAAAGCTAAGTCACGACTCAATCGTCATGGTTTATATATGCCTTTGCCTGTACCTAGTGTTCCATGGGAGGATATATCCATGGACTTTGTTTTGGGTTTACCTCGAACAATGAAGGGGAGGGATAGCATATTTGTTGTCGTGGATAGGTTCTCGAAAATGACACACTTTATACCATGTCATAAAAGCGATGATGCTGCTAATGTTGCTGATTTGTTCTTTCGTGAAATTATTCGCTTGCATGGTGTGCTAAATACTATTGTTTCAGATCGTGATACCAAATTTCTTAGCCACTTTTGGAGATGTTTATGGGCTTAGTTGGGGACTAAACTGCTTTTTAGTACTACTTGTCACCCCCAAACTGATGGACAAACTGAAGTAGTCAATAGAACTTTGTCTACTATGCTTAGGGCTATTTTGAAGAATAACAAGAAAATGTGGGAAGAATGCTTGCCTCATATTGAATTTGCTTATAATCGTTCGTTGCATTCTACTACTAAGATGTGCCCTTTTGAAATTTTATATGGTTTCCTACCTCGTGCACCTATTGATTTGTTGCCTCTTCCATCTTCGGAGAAGGTTAATTTTGATGCTAAACAACGAGCTGAATTGATCTTAAAAATGCATGAGTTAACTAAGGAGAACATTGAGCGTATGAATGCTAAATATAAACTTGCTGGAGATAAGGGTAGAAAACATGTTGTGTTTGCACCTGGAGATCTTGTTTGGTTACATTTGCGTAAGGATAGATTTCCTGATTTGCACAAATCAAAGCTAATGCCACGTGATGATGGTCCTTTTAAGGTGTTAGAGAAAATAAATGATAATGCATATAAACTTGAGCTGCCTGCAGATTTTGGGGTTAGTCCCACTTTTAACATTGCAGATTTGAAGCCTTATTTGGGTGAGGAAGATGAGCTTCCGTCGAGGATGACTTCATTTCAAGAAGGGGAGGATGATGAGGACATCAATACCATTGTTACACCCACAGCCCCTGCTGCTATACATACTGGACCAATTACTAGAGCTCGCGCACGCCAATTAAATTATCAGGTACTTTCGTTTCTTGGTAATGATTCTAATGTTCATGAGAATATGATGCTGCCTAAATTGGATACATTTGTTTTGCTTACAAATGAAGGGCCTAGCTTGGACAAGAAAGAGGAACCTTGGAGCAAGTTCAAGCATGGAGATGATGGCATGCGCAAGGGGAACAAGAACGGAGTTACAAGTGATGATTTCAGGACTTTGAAGCCACCATAATGAGTGCAAGAAGCCTTGGACGAAATATACAAGATGCCACTTCATAAATTTCGTCCAGAGGCTATTATAGGTGCTGCGTCACCTTATTATTGGGCCAGGCCCATGTAATTTCGAAATACTTGACTATAGGCTGTTTTTAGAGTCCGTATGTGTGGGGAAACAAGATATAGGGTTGGTTTCGGACCCCTCCTTCAAGGGCCACGAAATCCCCCCCTCTTCCTCCATATATACAGCCCTTAGGGCACCGTTTAGACTTTGGGTTTTGTTTAGATTAAAAGTTCGCCATAGCTGCAACTTCGCGTACTTCGTTTGTGTTCAACGACCAGACAAAGGTGCCACAGAACCCCACCTTCATTAATAAAGCTTTCTTCTTATATTCGCAATATCCAGATTGCAATGTCAGTTTCTTGCTTGTTCTTCGTTTGCTCGCAGGAAACAGACCCTCGTGGTCAGGTTGATCGTGCTCTGGCGTGGTCAATAACCCCTTGGAAGTTGGTATAGCGATTGCTAAGGCGCGACGTCTCGCACGTTCGTAGTCGGATCGTCAAGGTCGACTCCCACAGAAAATGATAGCCACCATCTCATCGAAACATCGGGACACCTTAGCCTCTATCAGTTCACCTCAGTTTCGATGGCGCGTGCTCGAGCTCTTGTCATAGGTCCACATGGTGCTTGATGTGTTGGTGTAGAGTCCATGGGGATGACGGAAGGATGCTCCGCATTACACCCCTCACAAACCGGAGCAACTCACTAGAAGGCACGTGGTTCCGAGAGGGAACAATGCATGTTTGATGACGAACCGGCGATAGCTTCCACTTATGGCCTTCAAATTGTTTCTACCGTTAACGTGCAGTAATACAACTGTCATGTTAAAATTTGCAAATTTTCAGGGGTCATTTGACCTTTTAAAGACATTTAAGTGATTTTCTAGACTTTTAATGACCGTAATTCAAATTTGAACTACATATACATGCAACAGCTAACCATAACGGTTTGGAAAATCATATTTGTGTACTTGTGTGTGAGTTAATTCCATGTGCAGTAAATTGGAAGGAATTTTCAAACATATTGGTGTCATAGTGATGAGGACATCAAAACCATTGTTACACCCACAGCCCCTGCTGCTATACATACTGGACCAATTACTAGAGCTCGCGCACGCCAATTAAATTATCAGGTACTTTCGTTTCTTGGTAATGATTCTAATGTTCATGAGAATATGATGCTGCCTAAATTGGATACATTTGTTTTGCTTACAAATGAAGGGCCTAGCTTGGACAAGAAAGAGGAACCTTGGAGCAAGTTCAAGCATGGAGATGATGGCATGCGCAAGGGGAACAAGAACAGAGTTACAAGTGATGATTTCAGGACTTTGAAGCCACCATAATGAGTGCAGGAAGCCTTGGACGAAATATACAAGATGCCACTTCATAAATTTCGTCCAGAGGCTATTATAGGTGCTGCGTCACCTTATTATTGGGCCAGGCCCATGTAATTTCGAAATACTTGAGTATAGGCTGTTTTTAGAGTCCGTATGTGTGGGGAAACAAGAGATAGGGTTGGTTTCGGACCCCTACTTCAAGGGCCACGAAATCCCCCCCTCTTCCTCCATATATACAGCCCTTAGGGCACCGTTTAGACTTTGGGTTTTGTTTAGATTAAAAGTTCGCCATAGCTGCAACTTCGCGTACTTCGTTTGTGTTCAACGACCAGACCAAGACGTAACAGAACCCCACCTTGATCAATAAAGCTTTTATCTTATATTCGCAATATCCAGATTGCAAATCTTAGTTTCTTGCTTGTTCTTCATTTGCTTGCAGGAAACAGACCTGCGTGGTCAGGTTGATCATGCTCCGGCGTGGTCAATAACCTCTTGGAGTTGGTTTAGCGATTGCTAAGGCGCGACGTCCTCGCACGTTCGTAGTCGGATCGTCAAAGTCTACTCCACCAAAAACGATAGCCACCATCTCATCGAAAGACGGGACACCTTTCGCCTCTATCAAGTGGTATCAGATTTCCAGGTTGCTCAGTGAGATTTTACAGTTTTTCGTAGTTTAGATCGAGTCTGTTCTTCATACCTACAGTCCACGAAAAAGCCAAAAAAAATTTAGGGTTAGTTCATCATATCCGAACCAATCTGAGCCTTTGCATAATCTTTTTAGGGTTTTTGCTTTGTTGAATTTGCGGTTGCATCGTCGTGTCTAGTTGCTGGTCTTAGCATCTAGTCCTTTAGAGTTTCGAGTTCTGTCACAGTTTGTCACGCCGCCGCCGCACCATATACCACCACCGCTGCCATATACCACCACCGCTGCCATATTCTACCACCATATATCCACCACCAATCCGAGTTCTTTTCATATTAGGTTTGTTTTTGAGACCCATCTATTTTCCGATTCGTGTTTCCTTGCCTGAGTAAGTTTCGGAAAAAAAAAGTCTAGAGACCCCCGGGCAGTTTTTAGGCCAAAATTTCGGCAGTCAAAAATATTTTTTCCCTATCCTATTTTTAGGTCCCAGGGAGCGTTTTGAGACACTCGCCATCATAGTGATTTTTTGTCGCACTTTTTCGTCGTCGCTGCCCTGATTTCCGAAAAAAAATTGTCAAAAAAATTTTCGTGCCAATCCTGATAGTTTGACTTGGGAAGAGTTTTGAGACACTCGCCATTATAGTGATTTTTCGCAAAAAAAAAAAAGAGGAGCGCAAAAAAAAAGAATTTTTTTTTAGTGTGCTCTTCCCTTGTTTATGTGCCGCGCCGTGATTTTGTTAGTGTTCTAGGCTCGCGTCTCTAGTACGGTCTAGCCTAGGACCAGCACAGTACCGTCGTTGAGCGTTTATTCAACTTAGCATCTCTGAATTGATTATTGCTGACATTTTTTATACCATATCATAAGCCTTCCCAGCTCCCCATACGTCTACGTCGTGCGTTTGACACCACCTGGCAATCGCTCTGTCCAATCTTTAAGAGTTTTGACTACAACGGTTGCCGATCACCACCTGCTACTGGGTAAGAACTGGTAAGCATTTGAGATTTGCTTGACGGTTTTGTGATACACCACCACCACCACTTCCTAGTAGTCTGTAGGATAATATTCTTGTGTGTTTCTATTGCTGCTAACCATGGCAGGATCACAAGCCGATGAGACTGATTGGGAGAACATGACGAACAAACAGCTACATGATAAATTTCAGCAAATGATGAGTGGGCAGGTGCAAGATGTGCTAAACAGATTTGAAGAGGACATGGAGAAGATAGATGGAATTGAGAAGACGTTCAAAACAAAGCTCGATAACAAGTTTAATGAATTGCTCGCGCGTCTTCCACAACCACCGCCGGCTGCACCTGTCGCACCTCTACAACAACAACAACAACAACGTCGCCTTCCAAATCAAGTGGGATGAGCACAGCGCGTTCCCCTTGAGCCTGGTCAAACTTCTGGTGCCGATGCACCTACTGTTGATGAGGACATCAATACCATTGTTACACCCACAGCCCCTGCTTCTATACATATTGGACCAATTACTAGAGCTCGCGCACGCCAATTAAATTATCAGGTACTTTCGTGATAGAGGCGAGGGTGTCCCGATCTTTCGATGAGATGATATCTATCGTTTTTGGTGGAGTAGACTTTGACGATCCGACTACGAACGGGCGAGGAGGTCGCGCCTTAGCAATCGCTAAACCAACTCCGAGAGGTTATTGACCACGCCGGAGCACAATCAACCTGACCACGAGGGTCTATCTCCTGCAAGCAAACGAAGAACAAGCAAGAAACTAAGATTTGCAATCTGGATATTGCGAATATAAGATGAAAGCTTTATTGATCAAGGTGGGGTTCTGTGACGTCTTGGTCTGGTCGTTGAACACAAACGAAGTACGCGAAGTTGCAGCTATGGCGAACTTTTAATCTAAACAAAACCCAAGGAAAAAGCTACTAGATGGATCTACTTATATAGGAGTAAGGGGTGGCGGCCAAGGAGGTGGGAGGACGTCCCAAGGCAGCCTAAAACTAACCCTAGGTCGTACAAGGCTCATGGGCCCAAGTGGAGGTGATGCAACACCTTTGGACTTGTAGTTTGACTCGGATTCTGCTACAGCGTCAGATTGTTTCGTCGATAACTCATAGCTCCGGATGAATTTTAAGGTGAATCCAATTGGGTTGGAAAGAGCATGAAATCTACTTTCCAACAAAAAAAGAATAACCCAATTCGGAGTCCGTATGAAAAAGTTCTTGGCGTTTTGAGTCAGGTATGTCTGTGCAGTCCGAATCTGAATCCAGAACGTGAGAGACTTGGACTCTATCTTCTCTTGGCCCAAAAGTGACGTGAGAGGACTTTTTGAACAGCACCTAAACTTCTCGTTTTCCCTTATCTTCATATGTGAATTGTACAAATGTCCCATACACCTGCAATTAGACATGGCACAAAAGTTTGTGAAGTATTTTTGTCCTGGATGACACAAATAAATTATTGCATAGTTTGCATTAGAAATCACCTCACAAATATACATGTATGCAATATTTTTGGTCGTATCCAAGGTATTCATGTCCTCATCATCCTCCACTTCTTGAAAACAAAGCCGTCCTCGGCGTTGCTTAATCTGAAATGTGGCTAACAAAAGAGACAAGGTGTACATGTTGTATATGTATATGTCATCCATTTTTACTTCCCTTGATTTTTGCACATATGACACATGTATATATGAGTAACTTTCATAGTTCATAAAATGTAAAGCCAAAATATTATCACAAGTATTAGAAGACATGAAAATATTGCAACTCAATTTGCACATATAAGTGAAGCTCTTATTCATATCAAAGGATTGACAATGTTCATCATTAAACCATCCCAACATTGGTGAATAAACCTTACTTGCATCAAATTTACATGCTACTACATGCTTAAATAAGCAAACATGCAATAAGTCTTTTGACACAAAATCATCACCAAGATTAGAGGTCATATCAAAAGGATTAAACATTGTTTCTTTTGCATCAACAGTTAATTCATTGGGTGCACTCAAAATTGTTGATACTTCAACTCTTTGATCACATGACGCATTCATGACAGTAACACGATTCTCTAAAATAGTTGGTGTGCTCAAATCAAGAGGTAACACAACACATGATGTATTCAAGTTAACTAGGCATGCATCATTCTCATGTGAAAGTTGAAAATCTGTACCTTTGTCATTACCTCTTATGATCAACTCAGATGATGTAGGCACTCTTGGAGGTGATGTGTCACATGATGGAGATGATGTAGTCCTCGCAACAACGGATGTGGTTGTCATAGTACGCCTAGTAGTTGAAGAAACATCTGTATCAACACTTGGAATGTGCACCGTGCGCTTGTTCTCCTTGTGGCCAACACGTCGTTTTATTTCCTGTTCAGCTTTGCAAGCAAGACGAAACAAATGGTCCATAGGATAACACTCTTCATGAATTAGAATCTCTTGAATATCACAGTTTAATCCTCCCCAAAATCTATCCATAAAATCTTCTTCACTTTCTTCTAAAAATGAGTGCAATAATGTAGTTTGTAAATCATCATAGTATTTTGTTACCGTGTCAGTGACTTGTTTTAAATGTTGTAATTTTTTAATCATGCCACGAGTATAATAAACATCAACGAATCTATCTCTCATGACAAGTTTTAAATCATCCCAAGTAGTAGGTATAAGATCAGGGTTTAACCGACAATATTCACTCCACCAAACTAAAGCAAAGCTACTAAAAGTACTAACCGCAGCTTGAAATTTTCCACGCTCATCAAAATTATGGGAAGCAAATATAGCATTTATTTCGTACTCCCATTCAATATATAAATCAGGCCTAAAACGACCAGTAAATGGTGGCATGGAAACTTTAACCTGATTATGTGCATTCTGATGTAATTGCTCCTCTTGTGGCGGTTGTTGTATTTTCTTAGGTGATGGCAAATCTCCCACGATCGATGAAGCCCAAGAACTAACAACTCTAGAACCTGCCATAGTTAGTAGAAAACAAGAAACAAAATCCAAGAATAATGTTCCTATGAACTACTAGGATGTGGTGGTAAAACACTCACAGTGTAGCAAATATCAATATCTTACAAGTTCTTACCATGCAGCAGGTGGTGACAGGCAACCAGCGGTGTCAAATAACTCCGAAGATTGAGTAAAACGATTGCCAGGGGAACGTACGTATACACGGTGTAGAAATATGTGGAGCTCAGAAGGCTTAAATATTTGGTAGCAAAAGATTAGCAATAATCAATTCAGAGATGCAATGTTGAATAAACGCTCAACGACGGTACTGTGCTGGTCCTAGGCTAGACCGGACTAGAGACGCGAGCCTAGAACACTAATGAGGTCACGGCGTTGCACAACTAGCATCAATAAAGGATATGAAGTAGCTCTGGACAGCAAGATATAAGTGAAGATCACAATGGCAGTAAAGATAATGATGAGAAACAACTACCAAGTAGGATATACCAACAACTTTGTCTCCAACTTTCCTCTAGAAAAGTTTTTGCCAATTTTCTGATATTTTTTCTCAAGAATGGCACTGACTCAAGCTTTCAAACGCAAAAAGAATCACTAAATTCCGAGTTGATATGAGGAGTCAAAAAATTCTAAAACTGGCCTGAAAAACTGGAACAAGCTGTGTTCGCGAACTTCGGAGGGCAAAAAGACCTATTTAGAAGCCGATTTTGAGGTGTCAAATATTGAACTAGCTTCTGAAACTATTTAGATGCGGCTCATCACTAGCTTTAATTTGAGTACTCACGGAGCCAAAACAGACTTCGTACGAAAAAGATATGTCTGTTTTACTGAACACTGCGCAAAACAGTTTCCAATCCGAATTCAGCTACGAGATTGAGTCTAGATAGATCCGAATTTTGTTTTTTTTTTCTGCTCTCTTTTTTCTCACACTTTTTTTCTGTTCTTTTTCTTTCTCTCTTTTTTTCTCTGACTTTTTTTACCTTTTTTTTCTCTCTCTTTTTTTTCTGTCTTTTTTTTTCTCTCTCCCTCTTTTCAAAACAAACTAGATAAGATGCAGATTGGATCAAGCAAAGATGTGAGCGACCTCAACTATGATTATGACAATGAACGATGGGTAGTACGTGGTGGAAATTGACGGATGGGATGGTGGATACCGGAAGGAATAATGATGCAGCGGTGGCGTGACTAATGTGAACAGAACTCGAAACTCTAAACGAACTAGACACTAAGACCAGCAACTCGATACGACGATGCAACCGATAATTCAACTATACAAGCACTGAAAAGAAAAATGCGAAGGCTCAGACTGGCTTGGATAAAGGATGAACAGATCTAACTTTTTTTGTGGCTTTTTCTTTGGACAATAGGTAAGAAAATAAATCTAATCTACGGATAACTGGAAATTCTCACCGAGCAACCTGAAAACTGATACCACTTGATAGAGGCGAGGGTGTCCCGATCTTTCGATGAGATGGTAACTATCGATTTGGTGGAGCCGACTTTGACGATCCGACTACGAACGTGCGAGGACGTCGCGCCTTAGCAATCGCTAAACCAACTCCGAGAGGTTATTGACCACGCCGGAGCACAATCAACCTGACCCCGAGGGTCTATCTCCTGCAAGCAAACGAAGAACAAGCAAGAAACTAAGATTTGCAATCTGGATATTGCGAATATAAGATGAAAGCTTTATTGATCGAGGTGGGGTTCTGTGACGTCTTGGTCTGGTTGTTGAACACAAACGAAGTACGCGAAGTTGCAGCTATGGCGAACTTTTAATCTAAACAAAACCCAAGGAAAAAGCTACTAGATGGATCTACTTATATAGGAGTAAGGGGTGGCGGCCAAGGAGGTGGGAGGACGTCCCAAGGCAGCCTAAAACTAACCCTAGGTCGTACAAGGCTCATGGGCCCAAGTGGAGGTGATGCAACACCTTTGGACTTGTAGTTTGACTCGGATTCTGCTACAGCGTCAGATTGTTTCATCGATAACTCATAGCTCCGGATGAATTTTAATGTGAATCCAATTTGGTTGGAAAGAGCACGAAATCTACTTTCCAACAAAAAAAGAATCACCCAATTCGGAGTCCGTATGAAAAAGTTCTTGGCGTTTTGAGTCAGGTATGTCTGTGCAGTCCGAATCTGAATCCAGAACCTGAGAGACTTGGACTCTATCTTCTCTTGGCCCAAAAGTGACGTGAGAGGACTTTTTGAACAGCACCTAAACTTCTCGTTTTCCCTTATCTTCATATGTGAATTGTACAAATGTCCCATACACCTGCAATTAGACATGGCACAAAAGTTTGTGAAGTATTTTTGTCCTGGATGACACAAATAAATTATTGCATAGTTTGCATTAGAAAACACCTCACAAATATACATGTATGCAATATTTTTGGTCGTATCCAAGGTATTCATGTCCTCATCATCCTCCACTTCTTGAAAACAAAGCCGTCCTCGGCGTTGCTTAATCTGAAATGTGGCTAACAAAAGAGACAAGGTGTACATGTTGTATATGTATATGTCATCCATTTTTACTTCCCTTGATTTTTGCACATATGACACATGTATACATGAGTAACTTTCATAGTTCATAAAATGTAAAGCCAAAATATTATCACAAGTATTAGAAGACATGAAAATATTGCAACTCAATTTGCACATATAAGTGAAGCTCTTATTCATATCAAAGGATTGACAATGTTCATCATTAAACCATCCCAACATTGGTGAATAAACCTTACTTGCATCAAATTTACATGCTACTACATGCTTAAATAAGCAAACATGCAATAAGTCTTTTGACACAAAATCATCACCAAGATTAGAGGTCATATCAAAATGATTAAACATTGTTTCTTTTGCATCAACAGTTAATTCATTGGGTGCACTCAAAATTGTTGATACTTCAACTCTTTGATCACATGACGCATTCATGATAGTAACATGATTCTCTAAAATAGTTGGTGTGCTCAAATCAATAGGTAACACAACACATGATGTATTCAAGTTAACTAGGCATGCATCATTCTCATGTGAAAGTTGAAAATCTGTACCTTTGTCATTACCTCTTATGATCAACTCAGATGATGTAGGCACTCTTGGAGGTGATGTGTCACATGATGGAGATGATGTAGTCCTCTCAACAACGGATATGGTTGTCATAGTACGCCTAGTAGTTGAAGAAACATCTGTATCAACACTTGGAATGTGCACCGTGCGCTTGTTCTCCTTGTGGCCAACACGTCGTTTTATTTCCTGTTCAGCTTTGCAAGCAAGACGAAACAAATGGTCCATAGGATAACACTCTTCATGAATTAGAATCTCTTGAATATCGCAGTTTAATCCTCCCCAAAATCTATCCATAAAATCTTCTTCACTTTCTTCTAAAAATGAGTGCAATAATGTAGTTTGTAAATCATCATAGTATTTTGTTACCGTGTCAGTGCCTTGTTTTAAATGTTGTAATTTTTTAATCATGCCACGAGTATAATAAACATCAACGAATCTATCTCTCATGACAAGTTTTAAATCATCCCAAGTAGTAGGTATAAGATCAGGGTTTAACAGACAATATTCACTCCACCAAACTAAAGCAAAGCTACTAAAAGTACTAACCGCAGCTTGAAATTTTCCACGCTCATCAAAATTTTGGGAAGCAAATATAGCATTTATTTCGTACTCCCATTCAATATATAAATCAGGCCTAAAACGACCAGTAAATGGTGGCATGGAAACTCTAACCTGATTATGTGCATTCTGATGTAATTGCTCCTCTTGTGGCGGTTGTTGTATTTTCTTAGGTGATGGTAAATCTCCCACGATCGATGAAGCCCAAGAACTAACAACTCCGGAACCTGCCATGATTAGTAGAAACAAAAAAAATCGAGAATAATGTTCCTATGAACTACTAGGATGTGGTGGTAAAGCGCTCACAGTAAAGCAAATATCAATATCTTACAAGTTCTTACCATGCAGCAGGTGGTGACGGGCAACCAGCGGTGTCAAATAACTCCGAAGATTGAGTAAAGCGATTGCTAGGTGAACGTACGTATACACGGTGTAGAAATATGTGGAGCTGGGTTGGCTATATATGGTAGCAAAAGATTAGCAATAATCAATTCAGAGATGCAATGTTGAATAAACGCTCAACGACGGTACTGTGCTGGTCCTAGGCTAGACCGGACTAGAGACGCGAGCCTAGAACACTAATGAGGTCACGGCGTTGCACAACTAGCATCAATAAAGGATATGAAGTAGCTCTGGACAACAAGATATAAGTGAAGATCACAATGGCAGTAAAGATAATGATGAGAAACAACTACCAAGTAGGATATACCAACAACTTTCTCTCCAACTTTCCTCTGGAAAAGTTTTTGCCAATTTTCTGATAATTTTTTCTCAAGAATGGCACTGACTCAAGCTTTCAAATGCAAAAAGAATCACTCAATTCCGAGTTGATATGAGGAGTCAAAAAATTCTAAAACTGGCCTGAAAAACTGGAACAAGCTGTGTTCATGAACTTCGGAGGGCAAAAAGACCTATTTAGAAGCCGATTTTGAAGTGTTAAATATTGAACTAGCTTCTGAAACTATTTAGATGCGGCTCATCACTAGCTTTAATTTGAGTACTCACGGAGCCAAAACAGACTTCGTACGAAAAAGATATGCCTGTTTTACTGAACACTGCGCAAAACAGATTCCAATCCGAATTCAGCTACGAGATTGAGTCTAGATAGATCCGAATTTTGTTTTTTTTTCTTCTCTCTTTTTTTCTCACACTTTTTTCTTTTTCTTTCTCTCTTTTTTTTCTCTGACTTTTTTTTTTACTTTTTTTCTATCTTTTTTCTCTCTCCCTCTTTCCAAAACAAACTAGATAAGATGTAGATTGGATCAAGCACAGATGTGAACGACCTCAACTATGATTATGACAATGAACAGTGGGTAGCACGATGTGGAAATTGATGGATGGGATGGTGGACAGCGGAAGGAATAACGATGCAGCGGCGGCGTGACTAATGTGAACAGAACTCGAAACTCTAAACGAACTAGACACTAAGACCAGCAACTGAACACGACGATGCAACCGATAATTCAATAATGCAAACAATGAAAAGAAAATTGCAAAGGCTCAGACTGGCTTGGACAAAGGATGAATAGATCTAACTTTTTTTTGTGGCTTTTTCTTGAACAATAGGTAAGAAAATAAATCTAATCTAGGGAAAACTGGAAATTCTCACCGAGCAACCTGAAAACTGATACCACTTGATAGAGGCGAAGGTGTCCCGATCTTTCGATGAGATGATATCTATCGTTTTTGGTGGAGTAGACTTTGACGATCCGACTACGAACGTGTGAGGACGTCGCGCCTTAGCAATCGCTAAACCAACTCCGAGAGGTTATTGACCACGCCGGAGCACAATCAACCTGACCCCGAGGGTCTATCTCCTGCAAGCAAACGAAGAACAAGCAAGAAACTAAGATTTGCAATCCGGATATTGCGAATATAAGATGAAAGCTTTATTGATCGAGGTGGGGTTCTGTGACGTCTTGGTCTGGTTGTTGAACACAAACGAAGTACGCGAAGTTGCAGCTATGGCGAACTTTTAATCTAAACAAAACCCAAGGAAAAAGCTACTAGATGGATCTACTTATATAGGAGTAAGGGGTGGCGGCCAAGGAGGTGGGAGGACGTCCCAAGGCAGCCTAAAACTTGTTCTCCTTGTGGCCAACACGTCGTTTTATTTCCTGTTCAGCTTTGCAAGCAAGACGAAACAAATGGTCCATAGGATAACACTCTTCATGAATTAGAATCTCTTGAATTTCGTAGTTTAATCCTCCCCAAAATCTATCCATAAAATCTTCTTCACTTTCTTCTAAAAATGAGTGCAATAATGTAGTTTGTAAATCATCATAATATTTTGTTACGGTGTCACTACCTTGTTTTAAATGTTGTAGTTTTTTAATCATGCCACGAGTATAATGAACATCTACGAATCTATCTCTCATGACATGTTTTAAACCATCCCAAGTAGTAGGTATATAATCAGGGTTTAACCGACAGTATTCACTCCACCAAACTAAAGCAAAGCTACTGAAAGTACTAACCGCGGCTTGAAATTTTCCACGCTCATCAAAATTATGGGAAGCAAATATAGCATTAATTTCGTACTCCCATTCAATATATAAATCAGGCCTAAAACGACCAGTAAATGGTGGCATGGAAACATTAACCTGATTATGTGCATTCTGATGTTGTTGCTCCTCTTGTGACGGTTGTTGTATTTTCTTAGGTGATGGCAAATCTCCCACGATCGATGAAGCCCAAGAACTAACAACTCCGGAACCTGCCATAGTTAGTAGAAAACAAGAAACAAAATCCAAGAATAATGTTCCTATGAACTACTAGGATGTGGTGGTAAAACACTCACAGTGTAGCAAATATCAATATCTTACAAGTTCTTACCATGCAGCAGGTGGTGACAGGCAACCAGCGGTGTCAAATAACTCCGAAGATTGAGTAAAACGATTGCCAGGAGAACGTACGTATACACGGTGTAGAAATATGTGGAGCTTGGAAGGCTTAAATATTTGGTAGCAAAAGATTAGCAATAATCAATTCAGAGATGCAATGTTGAATAAACGCTCAACGACGGTACTGTGCTGGTCCTAGGCTAGACCGGACTAGAGACGCGAGCCTAGAACACTAATGAGGTCACGGCGTAGCACAACTAGCATCAATAAAGGATATGAAGTAGCTCTGGACAGCAAGATATAAGTGAAGATCACAATGGCAGTAAAGATAATGATGAGAAACAACTACCAAGTAGCATATACCAACAATTCTCTCTCCAACTTTACTCTATAAAAGTTTGTGCCAATTTTATGATAATTTTTCTCAAGAATGGCACTGACTCAAGCTTTCAAATGCAAAAAGAATCACTCAATTCCGAGTTGATATGAGGAGTCAAAAAAATTTTAAAACTGGCCTGAAAAACTGGAACAAGCTGTGTTCGCGAACTTCGGAGGGCAAAAAGACCTATTTAGAAGCCGATTTGAGGTGTCAAATATTGAACTAGCTTCCGCAACTATTTAGATGCGGCTCGTCGCTAGCTTTAATTTGAGTACTCACGGAGCCAAAACAGACTTCGTATGAAAAAGATATGCCTATTTTACTGAACACTGCGCAAAATAGATTCCAATCCGAATTCAGCTACGAGATTGAGTCTAGATAGATCCGAATTTTGTTTTTTTTTTCTTCTCTCTTTTTTTTTCACACTTTTTTCTTTTTCTTTCTCTCTTTTTCTTTCTCTAACTTTTTTTTTACTTTTTTTTCTCTGTTTTTTCTCTCTCCCTCTTTTCAAAACAAACTAGATAAGATGTAGATTGGATCAAGCACAGATGTGAACGACCTCAACTATGATTATGACAATGAACAGTGGGTAGCACGATGTGGAAATTGATGGATGGGATGGTGGACAGCGGAAGGAATAACGATGCAGCGGCGGCGTGACTAATGTGAACAGAACTCGAAACTCTAAACGAACTAGACACTAAGACCAGCAACTGAACACGACGATGCAACCGATAATTCAATAATGCAAACAATGAAAAGAAAATTGCAAAGGCTCAGACTGGCTTGGACAAAGGATGAATAGATCTAACTTTTTTTTTGTGGCTTTTTCTTGAACAATAGGTAAGAAAATAAATCTAATCTAGGGAAAACTGGAAATTCTCACCGAGCAACCTGAAAACTGATACCACTTGATGGAGGCGAGGGTGTCCCGATCTTTCGATGAGATGATATCTATCGTTTTTGGTGGAGTAGACTTTGACGATCCGACTACGAACGGGCGAGGAGGTCGCGCCTTAGCAATCGCTAAACCAACTCCGAGAGGTTATCGACCACGCCGGAGCACAATCAACCTGACCACGAGGGTCTATCTCCTGCAAGCAAACGAAGAACAAGCAAGAAACTAAGATTTGCAATCTGGATATTGCGAATATAAGATGAAAGCTTTATTGATCAAGGTGGGGTTCTGTGACGTCTTGGTCTGGTCGTTGAACACAAACGAAGTACGCGAAGTTGCAGCTATGGCGAACTTTTAATCTAAACAAAACCCAAGGAAAAAAGCTACTAGATGGATCTACTTATATAGGAGTAAGGGGTGGCGGCCAAGGAGGTGGGAGGACGTCCCAAGGCAGCCTAAAACTAACCCTAGGTCGTACAAGGCTCATGGGCCCAAGTGGAGGTGATGCAACACCTTTGGACTTGTAGTTTGACTCGGATTCTGCTACAGCGTCAGATTGTTTCGTCGATAACTCATAGCTCCGGATGAATTTTAAGGTGAATCCAATTGGGTTGGAAAGAGCACGAAATCTACTTTCCAACAAAAAAAGAATCACCCAATTCGGAGTCCGTATGAAAAAGTTCTTGGCGTTTTGAGTCAGGTATGTCTGTGCAGTCCGAATCTGAATCTAGAACGTGAGAGACTTGGACTCTATCTTCTCTTGGCCCAAAAGTGACGTGAGAGGACTTTTTGAATAGCACCTAAACTTCTCGTTTTCCCTGATCTTCATATGTGAATTGTACAAATGTCCCATACACCTGCAATTAGACATGGCACAAAAGTTTGTGAAGTATTTTTGTCCTGGATGACACAAATAAATTATTGCATAGTTTGCATTAGAAATCACCTCACAAATATACATGTATGCAATATTTTTGGTCGTATCCAAGGTATTCATGTCCTCATCATTTCGTTTCTTGGTAATGATTCTAAAGTTCATGAGAATATGATGCTGCCTAAAATGGATACATTTGTTTTGCTTACAAATGAAGGGCCTAGCTTGGACAAGAAAGAGGAACCTTGGAGCAAGTTCAAGCATGGAGATGATGGCATGCGCAAGGGGAACAAGAACGGAGTTACAAGTGATGATTTCAGGACTTTGAAGCCACCATAAGGAGTGCAGGGAGCCTTGGACGAAATATACAAGATGCCACTTCATAAATTTCGTCCAGAGGCTATTATAGGTGCTGCGTCACCTTATTATTGGGCCAGGCCCATGTAATTTCGAAATACTTGAGTATAGGCTATTTTTAGAGTCCGTATGTGTGGGGAAACAAGAGATAGGGTTGGTTTCGGACCCCTCCTTCAAGGGCCACATAATCCCCCCCTCTTCCTCCATATATACAGCCCTTAGGGCACCGTTTAGACTTTGGGTTTTGTTTAGATTAAAAGTTCGCCATAGCTGCAACTTCGCGTACTTCGTTTGTGTTCAACGACCAGACCAAGACGTCACAGAACCCCACCTTGATCAATAAAGCTTTCATCTTATATTCGCAATATCCAGATTGCAAATCTTAGTTTCTTGCTTGTTCTTCGTTTGCTTGCAGGAGATAGACCCTCGTGGTCAGGTTGATTGTGCTCCGGCGTGGTCAATAACCTCTAGGAGTTGGTTTAGCGATTGCTAAGGCGCGACGTCCTCGCACGTTCGTAGTCGGATCGTCAAAGTCTACTCCACCAAAAACGATAGCTATCATCTCATCGAAAGATCGGGACACCCTCGCCTCTATCAACTGTTGATGCTTCTTTGGCTCCTGCTGCCGCTGAGGAGGACGATTATGCGGGCGATTACGAGGATGAGGTTGATCAAAATCAGAACTACGTACCAGCACCAGGTCGTCCACATGCCAATAATCGCAATGGTAGGGCTGCATTACCAGCTCAGGTACGAGATCATGACCATCTTCCTAAACTAAAATTGAATATTCCACCATTTGAGGGTAGATATGTTCCTGATATATATCTTACTTGGGAGTTAGAAACTGAACAACGTTTTACATGTTTACAATATCCCGAGGAGAGACGTGTTGTTGCTGCTGTTTGTGCTTTTACTAGTTTTGCATGTGTATGGTGGTCTGAACATTGTAGATTATATCCTATTCCAGCTACGTGGGCTGCTTTGAAAACTGCTATGCGTACTCGTTGGGTTCCACCATATTATCAACGTGAATTACTTCAAAAATTGCAGCGCTTAAGACAAGGAATTTTTTTTGTAGAAGACTATTATCAGGAATTACAAACTGGCATGATTAGATGTGGTATTATTGAGGAGAATGAAGCTATGCTTGTAGGTTTTATGGGTGGATTAAATAGAGAGATTCAGACCATTCTAGAGTATAAGGAGTATAATAATATCACTCGTTTATTCCATCTTGCTTGTAAAGCTGAACGTGAAGTGCAGGATCGACAGGCATTGGCGCGAACTAATTTTTCTGCAGGTCGATCTTCATCATGGACACCGCGTGCTTCCTCTACTCCCACACGTCCTACTGCAGCACCACTGACTTCAGCCACCAATTCCAACCGAGATACAAGAAAATAGGCACCACCACCACCATCTGCCAAGAGTACACCTTCTGGGCCTGCCCAGAGCTCTTCTTCATCTATGGCATCAACAGGGCACACACATGATATTATTTGTCGTCGTTGTAAGGGAAGAGGTCATTATGCGAGAGAATGCCAATCTCCGTGTGTTATGATTGCTACTGAGGATGGTGGGTATGAGTCCGCTAGTGACTATGATGAGGAGACTTTTGCTCTTATTACAAGTGACTATGACTAGGGTTGGTTTCGGACCCCTCCTTCAAGGGCCACGAAATCCCCCCCTCTTCCTCCATATATACAGCCCTTAGGGCACCGTTTAGACTTTGGGTTTTGTTTAGATTAAAAGTTCGCCATAGCTGCAACTTCGCGTACTTCGTTTGTGTTCAACGACCAGACCAAGACGTCACAGAACCCCACCTTGATCAATAAAGCTTTCATCTTATATTCGCAATATCCAGATTGCAAATATTAGTTTCTTGCTTGTTCTTCGTTTGCTTGCAGGAAACAGACCCTCGTGGTCAGGTTGATCGTGCTTCGGCGTGGTCAATAACCTCTTGGAGTTGGTTTAGCGATTGCTAAGGCGCGACGTCCTCGCACGTTCGTAGTCGGATCGTCAAAGTCTACTCCACCAAAAATGATAGCCACCATCTCATCGAAAGACGGGACATCTTTCGCCTCTATCACACAGATTGGACACAAGCATCGAGTGCCATGGTAACACAAAATAAGCATTCGTGCCTTATATGAGTAAAGAAATGTAAATATCTGCCAAGACAACTAGGCCCCACACGATTGGCACTCTATTTCGTGCCTCGAGGTTTAGAAGGTGAGTGGTGTGGGTTATTAACCTGACGCAATTCTGTATTGGAAATCGTCAGCGATTAAGTTCACACATGACTTTTGCTGCGGGAATCGTGTGCAATTCAAACTATAGTACTCGTAAATTCTGGCGACCGGCGTGTGTACTATTCCCATCGATCTAGATTCCGGCCGCCAATAAATACTACCTTGCTCACATCGACCCGCATACATTCTCATCAACATCCTCTCCTCGCTCACCCTCCTCCCTCTCTCTCCCTCTCTCACAAATCTCTGTCATGGCGTCGCCGATCTACCCACGCGCCGACGAGAAGGCGCCGCCCCCTGAGGACGTTCAGTTGAAGAGCAGCGATGAGGAGGACCCCTATGCCCCGCCGGACGAGGTTGCATCGGACCCCCCAACTTCGGAATGGTTTTGGGGCCAGTACAACCTTTGTCTATGGAAGTCGCTGCCGCCAGCTGAGAAAACCAGGCAAGTGGCATTCAAGAAGGAGATAGCGGAGGAGGAAGCCAGGTACCAGGCGGCCTGTGAAGCCCGTGAGGCCACCTGGAAAAAGGAGGTGGTGGAGCTTTGAGGGTCGGCGCGTCGACGTGCGGTGGAGGTGTACGAAGACGGGTACTTCGCCAAGAGGGCCAAAGTTGGTAGGCGCCTGATCGCTGCGTGGTGGTGGGCAGATAAGCTCCAGCGTGCCACCGACGAGGAGCTCCGGTGGGCGAGCAACGAAATGGCAAAATCGTTCGTGTGTGTCCGTCAGCAAGAGGCAGATCGGTACATCAAGCACTGTGAGGCGGAGTACTGCCTCCGCGCTGGGAAGACGCCGCGCACCAGGGAGCTCCTGGCGAGGGGCTGCCGGAATACTGCTCCCCTAAGGAGGGATTATTAGTTTTAGTATTGTTTGTTTTCAATTTTATGCAGTGTACATAGTAGTTAAGTATCATCACGTATATGTGATTATATTATATATATATATATATTCTGTGATGAACTAATGAACAATTAATATATATTATGAATTCCATTTTTCTATCTTTTTTCGTATACTAATTTGTATCTAGTTGTTATCATCCACATATACAGAATTAAAAGCATACACACACACACACACATTGAAATAGAACAATATATAAGAACGGAAAACAGAGTAGACACATTGAAACAGAGCAATATTATAATTATTGTGAACACATAGCGATCCACATCGAAATGACTCAACAAAATAAAATGCGTCCATGACCAGCAGCCCTTGCCTACGGTAGCTCTTGGCTCTACCTGAACTCGTGTAGGCGTTCGTCCAAGTGGTCGACACGCTCGCGATACATTTAGAGCGCGATCTCGAGCTCCAAATTGGCTATTTCATCAGAGATCACCAGCTCAAGGATGCGATGGCCATGTTCCTCTACTGCGCCTAGGTGGACACCTGGGCCAAGGAGGCGGTCGAGCCTAGCGACCCTCGCATTGGCATCGAGCGGGCCATGAACAAGGCGAAGGGTGCGACCCATGCGAACGGCGCGGCGGGCGTCCGGTGCAAGTACGATGCGGTCGGCCTCTGGTGCAAGTACGGCGCAGACGACCTCTACCCATTCCTGGCGAGGAATGGGGCTACTGACGGGCCGTGTACCCAGTTTGATGAGGACATCAATACCATTGTTACACCCACAGCCCCTGCTTCTATACATACTGGACCAATTACTAGAGCTCGCGCACGCCAATTAAATTATCAGGTACTTTCGTTTCTTGGTAATGATTCTAAAGTTCATGAGAATATGATGCTGCCTAAATTGGATACATTTGTTTTGCTTACAAATGAAGGCCCTAGCTTGGACAAGAAAGAGGAACCTTGGAGCAAGTTCAAGCATGGAGATGATGGCATGCACAAGGGGAACAAGAACGGAGTTACAAGTGATGATTTCAGGACTTTGAAGCCACCATAATGTGTGCAGGAAGCCTTGGACGAAATATACAAGATGTCACTTCATAAATTTCGTCCAGAGGCTATTATAGGTGCTGCGTCACCTTATTATTGGGCCAGGCCCATGTAATTTCGAAATACTTGAGTATAGGCTGTTTTTAGAGTCCGTATGTGTGGGGTAACAAGAGATAGGGTTGGTTTCGGACCCCTCCTTCAAGGGCCACGAAATCCCCTCCTCTTCCTCCATATATACAGCCCTTAGGGCACCGTTTAGACTTTGGGTTTTGTTTAGATTAAAAGTTCGCCATAGCTGCAACTTCGCGTACTTCGTTTGTGTTCAACGACCAGACCAAGACGTCACAGAACCCCACCTCGATCAATAAAGCTTTCATCTTATATTCGCAATATCCAGATTGCAAATCTTAGTTTCTTGCTTGTTCTTCGTTTGCTTGCAGGAGATAGACCCTCGGGGTCAGGTTGATTGTGCTCCGGCGTGGTCAATAACCTCTCGGAGTTGGTTTAGCGATTGCTAAGGCGCGACGTCCTCGCTCGTTCGTAGTCGGATCGTCAAAGTCTACTCCACCAAAAACGATAGATATCATCTCATCGAAAGATCAGGACACCCTCGCCTCTATCAATACGCTCAATGTTCTCCTTAGTTAACTCATGCATTTTTAAGATCAATTCAGCACGTTGTTTAGCATCAAAATTAACCTTCTCCGAAGATGGAAGAGGCAACAAATCAATTGGTGCACGAGGAAGGAAACCATACACAATTTCAAAAGGACACATCTTAGTAGTAGAATGCAATGAACGATTATAAGCAAATTCAATATGAGGCAAGCATTCTTCCCACATTTTCTTGTTATTCTTCAAAACAGCCCTAAGCATAGTAGACAATGTTCTATTGACTACTTCAGTTTGTCCATCAGTTTGGGGGTGACATGTAGTACTAAAAAGCAGTTTAGTCCCCAACTTAGCCCATAAACATCTCCAAAAGTGGCTAAGAAATTTAGTATCACGATCTGAAACAATAGTATTTGGCACACCATGCAAGCGTATAATTTCACGAAAGAACAAATCAGCAACATTACCAGCATCATCGCTTTTATGACATGGTATAAAGTGTGCCATTTTCGAGAACCTATCCACGACAACAAATATGCTATCCCTCCCCTTCTTTGTTCGAGGTAAACCTAAAACAAAGTCCATAGATATATCCTCCCAAGGAACACTAGGTACAGGCAAAGGCATATATAAACCATGAGGATTGAGTCGTGACTTAGCTTTTTGACATGTAGTGCAGCGAGCAACAAAACGCTCAACATCCCGTCTCATCTTTGGCCAAAAGAAATGTGTAGCAAGTATATCCTCCGTCTTCTTCACGCCAAAGTGTCCCATTAATCCTCCTCCATGCGCCTCCTGCAACAACAAAAGACGAACGGAGCTAGCTGGAATGCATAGCTTGTTAGCACGAAACACAAATCCATCGTTAACGACGAACTTGTTCTATGTTCTCCCTTCCTTACAATTCTGCAATACATCTTTAAATTCAGCATCATGCACATATTGATCTTTGATGGTCTCCAAACCAAATATTTTAAAGTCAAGTTGTGAAAGCATAGTATAACGACGAGACAATGCATCAGCAATAACATTTTCTTTACCCTTCTTGTGTTTAATGACATAAGGGAAAGTCTCAATAAATTCAACCCATTTAGCATGTCTACGGTTCAGTTTTGCTTGACTTTTAATGTGTTTCAAAGATTCATGATCAGAATGTATAACAAATTCTTTGGGCCATAAATAATGTTGCCATGTTTCTAAGGTCCGAACAAGAGCATATAATTCTTTATCATAAGTAGAATAGTTCAGACTAGGCCCACTCAATTTTTCAGAAAAGTATGCAACAGGTTTGCCTTCTTGTAATAAAACACCTCCTAATCCAATTCCACTAGCATCGCATTCAAGCTCAAAAGTCTTATTAAAATCAGGAAGTTGGAGTAAAGGTGATGAGGACATCAATACCATTGTTACACCCACAGCCCCTGCTGCTATACATACTGGACCAATTACTAGAGCTCGCGCACGCCAATTAAATTATCAGGTACTTTCGTTTCTTGGTAATGATTCTAATGTTCATGAGAATATGATGCTGCCTAAATTGGATACATTTGTTTTGCTTACAAATGAAGGGCCTAGCTTGGACAAGAAAGAGGAACCTTGGAGCAAGTTCAAGCATGGAGATGATGGCATGCGCAAGGGGAACAAGAACGGAGTTACAAGTGATGATTTCAGGACTTTGAAGCCACCATAAGGAGTGCAGGAAGCCTTGGACGAAATATACAAGATGCCACTTCATAAATTTCGTCCAGAGGCTATTATAGGTGCTGCGTCACCTTATTATTGGGCCAGGCCCATGTAATTTCGAAATACTTGAGTATAGGCTATTTTAGAGTCCGTATGTGTGGGGAAACAAGAGATAGGGTTGGTTTCGGACCCCTCCTTCAAGGGCCACGAAATCCCTCCCTCTTCCTCCATATATATAGCCCTTAGGGCACCGTTTAGACTTTGGGTTTTGTTTAGATTAAAAGTTCGCCATAGCTGCAACTTCGCGTACTTCGTTTGTGTTCAACAACCAGACCAAGACGTCACAGAACCCCACCTCGATCAATAAAGCTTTCATCTTATATTCGCAATATCCAGATTGCAAATCTTAGTTTCTTGCTTGTTCTTCGTTTGCTTGCAGGAGATAGACCCTCGGGGTCAGGTTGATTGTGCTCCGGCGTGGTCAATAACCTCTCGGAGTTGGTTTAGCAATTGCTAAGGCGCGACGTCCTCGCACGTTCGTAGTCGGATCGTCAAAGTCTACTCCACCAAAAACGATAGATATCATCTCATCGAAAGATCGGGACACCCTCGCCTCTATCAAGTGGTATCAGATTCCCAGGTTGCTCGGTGAGATTTACAGTTTTTCGTAGTTTAGATCGAGTCTGTTCTTCATACCTACAGTCCAGGAAAAAGCCAAAAAAAAAATTAGGGTTAGTTCATCATATCCGAACCAATCTGAGCCTTTGCATAATCTTTTTAGGGTTTTTGCTTTGTTGAATTTGCGGTTGCATCGTCGTGTCAAGTTGCTGGTCTTAGCGTCTAGTTCTTTAGAGTTTCGAGTTCTGTTCACAAGTTGTCACGCCGCCGCCGCACCATCATCATCGCCCCTACCATATACCACCACCGATCCGAGTGCAGATACCACCACCGATCCGAGTCCATATACCACCACCAATCCGAGCCCACATATACTACCGTCATATACCATCACCAGTCCGAGTTCCACCATATTCATCTCTGCCACCAGTCCTAGTCCGAATCCAGTATTTATTCCTTTATTTTAGAGTTCCAGATCACACGATACTACGAGTCGTGAACAAGTCGGATTCCCCAATTTTCGTGCTACCCGTAGAAGAAAAATAGTTCCAGTTTCAAAAAAAAAAAAAACTAAGTCTGGAAAATTCTGGCTAGGCAGTTTTTAGACCATTTGTAGACTTTTTCGAAAAAAAAAGAGGAAAAAAAAGTGCAAAAAAAAAAGAAAAGAAAAAAAAAATTCAGAGTGTGCTCCTCCCTTGTCTACGTGCAGCGCCGTGATTTTTGTTAGTGTTCTAGGCTCGCGTCTCTAGCACGGTCTAGCCTAGGACCAGCACAGTACCTGTCGTTGAGAGTTTATTCAACATTGCATCTCTGAATTGATTATTGCTGACCCTTTTTGCGACCATATCATAAGCCTTCCCAGCTCCACATACATCTACATCGTGTGTTTGACACCACCTGGCAATCGCTCTGTCCAAGCTCTGAGAGTTTTGACTACAAAGGTTGCCGATCACCACCTGCTGCTGGGTAAGAACTGGTAAGAATTTGAGATTTGCTTGACGGATTTGTGACACCACACCACACCACCACCACTTTCTAGTAGTCTGTAGGATCATATTCTTGTGTATTTCTATTGCTGCTAACCATGGCAGGATCACAAGCCGACGAGATTGACTGGGAGAACATGACGAACAAGGAGTTGCATGATAAATTTTAGCAAATGATGAGTGGCCAGGTGGGAGATGTGCTAAACAGATTTGAAGAGGCCATGGAGAAGATAGATGGCATGGAGAAGTCGTTCGAGACAAAGCTGGATAACAAGTTTAATGAATTGCTCACGCGTCTTCCCCAACCACCACCGGCTGCACCTGTCGCACCTCTGCAACGACAACAACAACGCCCCCTTCCAAATCAGTTCGGACGAGCGAAGCGTGTTCCTCTTGAGGATGGCCAAACTTCTGGTGCTGCTGTACCTACTGTTGATGCTTCTTTGGCTCCTGCTCCTACTGCTGCTGGTGCCGAGGAGGAGGATGATTACGCGGGCGATTATGAGGACGAGGTTGATCAAAATCATAACTACGTGCAACCACCAGCACCAGGTCGTCCACATGCAAATAATCGCAATGGTAGGTCTGCACCACCACTTCAGGTACGAGATCATGACCATCTTCCTAAATTAAAATTGAATATTCCACCATTCGAGGGTAGATATGTTCCTGATATATATCTTACTTGGGAGTTAGAAACTGAACAACGTTTTACATGTTTACAATATCCCGAGGAACGACGTGTTGCTGCTGCTGTTTGTGCTTTCACTAGTTTTGCATGTGTATGGTGGTCTGAACATTGTAGATTATATCCTATTCCAGCTACGTGGGCTGCTTTGAAAACTGCTATGCGTACTCGTTGGGTTCCACCATATTATCAACGTGAATTACTTCAAAAATTGCAGCGCTTAAGACAAGGAAAAAATTATGTAGAAGAATATTTTCAGGAATTACAAACTGGCATGATTAGATGTGGTATTGTTGAGGAGAATGAAGCTATGCTTGCACGTTTCATGGGTGGATTAAATAGAGAGATTCAGACCATTCTAGAGTATAAGGAGTATAATAATATCACTCGTTTATTCCATCTTGCTTGTAAAGCTGAACGTGAAGTGCAGGATCGACAGGCATTGGCGCGAACTAATTTTTCTGCAGGTCGATCTTCATCATGGACACCGCGTGCCTCCTCTACTCCCACACATCCTACTGCGGCACCACTGACTTCAGCCGCCAATTCCAATCGAGATACAAGAAAACAGGCACCACCACCACCATCTGCCAAGAGTACACCTTCTGGGCCTGCCCAGAGCTCTTCTTCATCTATGTCATCAACAGGGCACACACATGATATTATTTGTCGTCGTTGTAAGGGAAGAGGTCATTATGCGAGAGAATGCCAATCTCCGCGTGTTATGATTGCTACTGAGGATGGTGGGTATGAGTCCGCTAGTGATTATGATGAGGAGACTTTGGCTCTTATTACAAGTGAAGAACACGGTGGAGATGATTCTGATCATGAGACGCAATACATGGCTCCTGAAGACGCTGACAGGTATGAATGTTTAGTTGCTCAACGTGTTTTGAGTGTGCAGGTCACACAAGCTGAGCAAAATCAGAGGCATAATTTGTTCCATACAAAGGGAGTTGTGAAGGAACGTTCTGTTCGCGTCATCATAGATGGAGGGAGCTGCAACAACTTGGCTAGCATGGAGATGGTGGAGAAGCTATCTCTCACCACAAGACCACATCCACATCCTTACTATATCCAATGGTTCAACAACAGCGGCAAGGTTAAGGTAACACGTACTGTTCGTGTGCATTTTAGTATCTCTACATATGCTGATTATGCTGATTGCAAGCATGTTCATTATTACTTGGTAGACCATGGCAATTTGATAAAAATTCTGTACACCATGGTAGAAACAATCAGTATACTCTTGTTCATAAGGATAAACATATTACTTTGCTTCCTATGACTCCTGATTCTATTTTGAAAGATGATATTAATAGAGCTAGTAAAGCAAAGCAGGAGAAAAATAAGAGTGAAAATCAGATTGTGGCAAAAGAATTTGAGCAACAAATGAAGCCTAATAATAAACCATCTAGTGTTGCTTCTGAAATTAAATTGAAAAGTGCATGCTTACTTGCCACCAAATCTGATATTGATGATCTAGATTTCAGCAATTCTGTTTGCTATGCTTTTGTGTGCAAAGAGGCGTTATTTTCATTCGAGGACGTGCCTTCCTCTTTGCCTCCTGCGGTCACTAACATTTTGCAGGAGTTCGCTGACGTCTTTCCACAAGACGTGCCACCGGGCTTACCACCTATTCGCGGGATTGAGCATCAGATTGACTTAATTCCCGGTGCTTCGTTGCCAAACCGTGCGCCATACCGTACCAATCCAGAGGAGACGAAGGAGATTATGCGTCAAGTACAGGAGTTGCTCGACAAAGGTTATATACGCGAATCCCTTAGTCCTTGTGCTGTTCCTATTATTCTAGTGCCGAAAAAGGATGGTACATCGCGTATGTGTGTTGATTGTAGAGGCATTAATAATATTACTATTCGTTATCGTCATCCTATTCCTAGACTAGATGATATGCTTGATGAATTGAGTGGCTTTACAATATTCTCCAAAGTTGATTTGCGTAGTGGATACCATCAAATTCGTATGAAATTGGGGGATGAATGGAAAACAGCATTTAAAACAAAGTTTGGATTATATGAGTGGTTAGTCATGCCTTTTGGGTTAACTAATGCACCTAGTACTTTCATGAGATTAATGAACAAAGTTTTACGTGCTTTCATTGGACGATTTGTGGTAGTCTATTTTGATGATATACTGATTTATAGCAGATCTTTGGAGGAACATTTGGAACATTTATGTGCTGTTTTTATTGCTTTACGTGATGCACGTTTGTTTGGTAACCTTGGGAAGTGCACCTTTTGCACCGACCGAGTATCTTTTCTTGGCTATGTTGTTACTCCACAGGGAATTGAAGTTGATAAAGCCAAGATTGAAGCTATTGAGAGTTGGCCACAGCCCAAAACGGTCACTCAAGTGAGGAGTTTTCTTGGACTCGCTGGTTTCTATAGGCGTTTTGTGAGAGATTTCAGCACCATTGCTGCACCTCTCAATGAGCTTACAAAGAAGGATGTGCCTTTTGTTTGGGGTACCTCACAGGAAGAAGCCTTCACGGTATTGAAAGATAAGTTGACACATGCTCCTTTACTCCAACTTCCTGATTTTAATAAGAGTTTTGAGCTTGAATGTGATGCTAGTGGAATTGGATTAGGAGGTGTTTTATTACAAGATGGCAAACCTGTTGCATACTTTTCTGAAAAATTGAGTGGGCCTAGTCTGAACTATTCTACTTATGATAAAGAATTATATGCTCTTGTTCGGACCTTAGAAACATGGCAACATTATTTATGGCCCAAAGAATTTGTTATACATTCTGATCATGAATCTTTGAAACACATTAAAAGTCAAGCAAAACTGAACCGTAGACATGCTAAATGGGTTGAATTTATTGAGACTTTCCCTTATGTCATTAAACACAAGAAGGGTAAAGAAAATGTTATTGCTGATGCATTGTCTCGTCGTTATACTTTGCTTTCACAACTTGACTTTAAAATATTTGGTTTGGAGACCATCAAAGATCAATATGTGCATGATGCTGAATTTAAAGATGTATTGCAGAATTGTAAGGAAGGGAGAACATGGAACAAGTTCGTCGTTAACGATGGATTTGTGTTTCGTGCTAACAAGCTATGCATTCCAGCTAGCTCCGTTCGTCTTTTGTTGTTGCAGGAGGCGCATGGAGGAGGATTAATGGGACACTTTGGCGTGAAGAAGACGGAGGATATACTTGCTACACATTTCTTTTGGCCAAAGATGAGACGGGATGTTGAGCGTTTTGTTGCTCGCTGCACTACATGTCAAAAAGCTAAGTCACGACTCAATCCTCATGGTTTATATATGCCTTTGCCTGTACCTAGTGTTCCTTGGGAGGATATATCTATGGACTTTGTTTTAGGTTTACCTCGAACAAAGAAGGGGAGGGATAGCATATTTGTTGTCGTGGATAGGTTCTCGAAAATGGCACACTTTATACCATGTCATAAAAGCGATGATGCTGTTAATGTGGCTGATTTGTTCTTTCGTGAAATTATACGCTTGCATGGTGTGCCAAATACTATTGTTTCAGATCGTGATACTAAATTTCTTAGCCACTTTTGGAGATGTTTATGGGCTAAGTTGGGGACTAAACTGCTTTTTAGTACTACATGTCACCCCCAAACTGATGGACAAACTGAAGTAGTCAATAGAACATTGTCTACTATGCTTAGGGCTGTTTTGAAGAATAACAAGAAAATGTGGGAAGAATGCTTGCCTCATATTGAATTTGCTTATAATCGTTCATTGCATTCTACTACTAAGATGTGTCCTTTTGAAATTGTGTATGGTTTCCTTCCTCGTGCACCAATTGATTTGTTGCCTCTTCCATCTTCGGAGAAGGTTAATTTTGATGCTAAACAACGTGCTGAATTGATCTTAAAAATGCATGAGTTAACTAAGGAGAACATTGAGCGTATGAATGCTAAATATAAATTTGCTGGAGATAAGGGTAGAAAACATGTTGTGTTTGCACCTGGAGATCTTGTTTGGTTACATTTGCGTAAGGATAGATTTCCTGATTTGCGCAAATCAAAGCTAATGCCACGTGCTGATGGTCCTTTTAAGGTGTTAGAGAAAATAAATGATAATGCATATAAACTTGAGCTGCCTGCAGATTTTGGGGTTAGTCCCACTTTTAACATTGCAGATCTGAAGCCTTATTTGGGTGAGGAAGATGAGCTTCCGTCGAGGACGACTTCATTTCAAGAAGGGGAGGATGATGAGGACATCAATACCATTGTTACACCCACATCCCCTGCTTCTATACATACTGGACCAATTACTAGAGCTCGCGCACGCCAATTAAAATATCAGGTACTTTTGTTTCTTGGTAATGATTCTAAAGTTCATGAGAATATGATGCTGCCTAAATTGGATACATTTGTTTTGCTTACAAATGAAGGGCCTAGCTTGGACAAGAAAGAGGAACCTTGGAGCAAGTTCAAGCATGGAGATGATGGCATGCACAAGGGGAACAAGAACGGAGTTACAAGTGATGATTTCAGGACTTTGAAGCCACCATAATGAGTGCAGGAAGCCTTGGACGAAATATACAAGATGTCACTTCATAAATTTCGTCCAGAGGCTATTATAGGTGCTGCATCACCTTATTATTGGGCCAGGCCCATGTAATTTCGAAATACTTGAGTATAGGCTGTTTTTAGAGTCCGTATGTGTGGGGAAACAAGAGATAGGGTTGGTTTCGGACCCCTCCTTCAAGGGCCACGAAATCCCCTCCTCTTCCTCCATATATACAGCCCTTAGGGCACCGTTTAGACTTTGGGATTTGTTTAGTTAAAAGTTAGCCATTGCAACTTCGTGTACTTCGTTTGTGTCCAACGACCAGACCAACACCGCTTTCGGATCCCCACCATTATCAATACTTCATCTATATTCGCAATATTCAGATTGCTTTATCATATTCTTGCTTGTTCTTCGATTGTGTGCAGGAATAGACCTTCGTGGTCAGGCTGATCGTGCTTCCAGCATCGTCAGTAACCTCAGGAGATTGGTTTAGCGATTGCTAAGGCGCAACGTCGTGCACGTTTGTAGTCGGATCGTCAAAGTCGGCTCCACCAAATCGATAGTTACCATCTCATCGAAAGATCGGGACACCCTCGCCTCTATCAATAGAGCTAGTAAAGCAAAACAGGAGAAAAATAAGAGTGAAAATCAGATTGTGGCAAAAGAATTTGAGCAACAAATGAAGCCTAATAATAAACCATCTAGTGTTGCTTCTGAAATTAAATTGAAAAGTGCATGCTTACTTGCCACCAAATCTGATATTGATGATCTAGATTTCAGCAATTCTGTTTGCTATGCTTTTGTGTGCAAAGAGGCGTTATTTTCATTCGAGGACGTGCCTTCCTCTTTGCCTCCTGCGGTCACTAACATTTTGCAGGAGTTCGCTGACGTCTTTCCACAAGACGTGCCACCGGGATTACCACCTATTCGCGGGATTGAGCATCAGATTGACTTAATTCCCGATGCTTCGTTGCCAAACCGTGCGCCATACCGTACCAATCCAGAGGAGACGAAGGAGATTATGCGTCAAGTACAGGAGTTGCTCGACAAAGGTTATATACGTGAATCCCTTAGTCCTTGTGCTGTTCCTATTATTCTAGTGCCGAAAAAGGATGGTACATCGCGTATGTGTGTTGATTGTAGAGGCATTAATAATATTACTATTCGTTATCGTCATCCTATTCCTAGACTAGATGATATGCTTGATGAATTGAGTGGCTCTACAATATTCTCCAAAGTTGATTTGCGTAGTGGATACCATCAAATTCGTATGAAATTGGGGGATGAATGGAAAACAGCATTTAAAACAAAGTTTGGATTATATGAGTGGTTAGTCATGCCTTTTGGGTTAACTAATGCACCTAGTACTTTCATGAGATTAATGAACGAAGTTTTACGTGCTTTCATTGGACGATTTGTGGTAGTCTATTTTGATGATATACTGATTTATAGCAGATCTTTGGAGGAACATTTGGAACATTTACTTGCTGTTTTTATTGCTTTACGTGATGCACGTTTATTGCTTTACCTCGAACAAAGAAGGGGAGGGATAGCATATTTGTTGTCGTGGATAGGTTCTCGAAAATGGCACACTTTATACCATGTCATAAAAGCGATGATGCTGTTAATGTTGCTGATTTGTTCTTTCGTGAAATTATACGCTTGCATGGTGTGCCAAATACTATTGTTTCAGATCGTGATACTAAATTTCTTAGCCACTTTTGGAGATGTTTATGGGCTAAGTTGGGGACTAAACTGCTTTTTAGTACTACATGTCACCCCCAAACTGATGGACAAACTGAAGTAGTCAATAGAACATTGTCTACTATGCTTAGGGCTGTTTTGAAGAATAACAAGAAAATGTGGGAAGAATGCTTGCCTCATATTGAATTTGCTTATAATCGTTCATTGCATTCTACTACTAAGATGTGTCCTTGTGAAATTGTGTATGGTTTCCTTCCTCGTGCACCAATTGATTTGTTGCCTCTTCCATCTTCGGAGAAGGTTAATTTTGATGCTAAACAACGTGCTGAATTGATCTTAAAAATGCATGAGTTAACTAAGGAGAACATTGAGCGTATGAATGCTAAATATAAACTTGCTGGAGATAAGGGTAGAAAACATGTTGTGTTTGCACCTGGAGATCTTGTTTGGTTACATTTGCGTAAGGATAGATTTTCTGATTTGCGCAAATCAAAGCTAATGCCACGTGCTGATGGTCCTTTTAAGGTGTTAGAGAAAATAAATGATAATGCATATAAACTTGAGCTGCCTGCAGATTTTGGGGTTAGTCCCACTTTTAACATTGCAGATCTGAAGCCTTATTTGGGTGAGGAAGATGAGCTTCCGTCGAGGACGACTTCATTTCAAGAAGGGGAGGATGATGAGGACATCAATACCATTGTTACACCCACAGCCCCTGCTTCTATACATACTGGACCAATTACTAGAGCTCGCGCACGCCAATTAAAATATCAGGTACTTTCGTTTCTTGGTAATGATTCTAAAGTTCATGAGAATATGATGCTGCCTAAATTGGATACATTTGTTTTGCTTACAAATGAAGGCCCTAGCTTGGACAAGAAAGAGGAACCTTGGAGCAAGTTCAAGCATGGAGATGATGGCATGCACAAGGGGAACAAGAACGTAGTTACAAGTGATGATTTCAGGACTTTGAAGCCACCATAATGTGTGCAGGAAGCCTTGGACGAAATATACAAGATGTCACTTCATAAATTTCGTCCAGAGGCTATTATAGGTGCTGCGTCACCTTATTATTGAGCCAGGCCCATGTAATTTCAAAATACTTGAGTATAGGCTGTTTTTAGAGTCCGTATGTGTGGGGAAACAAGAGATAGGGTTGGTTTCGGACCCCTCCTTCAAGGGCCACGAAATCCCCTCCTCTTCCTCCATATATACAGCCCTTAGGGCACCGTTTAGACTTTGGGTTTTGTTTAGATTAAAAGTTCGCCATAGCTGCAACTTCGCGTACTTCGTTTGTGTTCAACGACCAGACCAAGACGTCACAGAACCCCACCTCGATCAATAAAGCTTTCATCTTATATTCGCAATATCCAGATTGCAAATCTTAGTTTCTTGCTTGTTCTTCGTTTGCTTGCAGGAGATAGACCCTCGGGGTCAGGTTGATTGTGCTCCGGCGTGGTCAATAACCTCTCGGAGTTGGTTTAGCGATTGCTAAGGCGCGACGTCCTCGCACGTTCGTAGTCGGATCGTCAAAGTCTACTCCACCAAAAACGATAGATATCATCTCATCGAAAGATCGGGACACCCTCGCCTCTATCACAGTTGCGATTGCCTGTCAGTAGCAGTCAAGCACTGATGGATCCACTCTTGCTGTGCGGTGCACTGCGCCTCTCGCTCTGCGGCGCTCCAACAGTCTCGCTGTGCGGTGAGCAGAAGCCTATCGGTGTGGACGCGCCTAGCTTGCTCTTGGGCGCACCATCGATCATGTTGTGCTGCGAGCTGCAGGCTCTCGGCGCTGACATGCCTATCTTGATCCGCGGCGCTGAAGCGCCGTGTGCCAAGGGTCTGCTCAACCCTAGCGATGACGCACAGCATGGCGTCGTCCATCACGTTGTCGGGGACACCCTCGGCCTCAACAGGTCGTGGCGCCTTCTTGTTTTCCTCGTCGAGGAGGTTGATGGCAGAGGCGGCGTGTTGTAGGGTGGAGACCCTAAATGGTGATGTTTCACGAATTGGAGGGTGATCCACGAAGAACACGGGGAAGAACTCAAAGAAATCACAAGAGTAACACTCAAGAACAAGTATAATCACACATACACTAGACTCAAATCCACATAAGATCCACAAAGGTACATGAACAACACGAGGAACAAAGATACAAGGTAGAGTTCATCCCAAATCCAAGTGGAGATGAGGTCTTGATGATCTAGATAGAACCTTCCCTAGATGGGGTCTTGATATCCACTAGGGATCTTCTCCTAGGAGGTCTTGATCTCCATGGAGAGGGTAGATAGGAGCAAAGCTCTACTAGATCATATCATGTAGTACTTTGCTAACCCTAACTAGAGGAAGGGGAAAGTCTATTTATAGTCTAGGAGGATTTGGGGAGGAGATGAGGGTACATGGGTCATTTGACCCTAAGTGCACACACGCACAGTCGGAGGGGTCCGGGCACCCGGGATAAAGGGACCGGGCACCCGGGGTGGCGCTTGGGAAGGGGTGCGGGCACCAGGGGGTCAGGGTACGGGCACCCGGTGGTGAAATCCCGGGCAACCGGGGTGGACAGAGGGGTCGCGCCCTTTGGAGCTGTCGGACCGGGCACCCGGGGTGGTTAGGGGCCGCGCTCGGTTGGTCGCCGGGGGTCCGGATACCCGGGGCGTAGGAGGCCAGGCACCCGGGGTGGTCTGAGGCCTCCGGTGCTTCGCATCTTGGGGTCCCTCTTCCTCCTCCTTCTCCCTTCTTGGATGGTGTAGCGCTTGAACTCCTCCTCGTTGTCGATGAAGCTCCGATAATACCTATGCATGCACACGAGAGGGATGTCAAGTAGTATACCATCCTCGAAGGGGTCAAGTGAACACATGTAAAGGAGATAATTAACCTTTATGTATGTGAAGTAGGTGTCGCACGTGTCACTTGCCGAATGGACTCTTGACATGGTGATGTCCGTAGGATGCTCCGCGTCATCCCCTCGCCCATGGGAAAGATCCGACCTCAGATCGAAAACCAAATCACCATGGGAAAGAGATGGCGTCACTGTGTCAAAGCGGATGATCACCAAGCACTCATCATCTTGAAGCTCAAAATTGTCACTCTCCAATGTCGCACCGTCTTGTGATTCCTGCAAAAGTAGCAAGGACAACAAGCACTTGAAAAAACAAATGTGGGTAGCGCTAGTGCAAAACCAAGCATTTGAGAGGCGAGTCACCCAACAAGTGTCATCATCAAGCATAGCATATGGTTTGACAGAGAAGTGAGACATGGTATTTAAGCATATTAATTGAGTAAATGCAAAGGCATCATGGAAACAATACAAAGGTGAGGTAAAGATGCTAATATATGTGACAATCGAACAAGCATCTACCACAATGTCATAGCAAGCATGCACTAAGTGCTCAATGAATTGTCTATGGTATGCATATGAATCATTCACAACACCAAAGAAGATGATATGTCTAAACGCATGGGGAAATCCAAAGTGCAAGACAGTCCAAGCATAATGTGCATATGGTGTAGTGAAGATATTGTGGCACCCAACACAATGGAAAGAGCAATTGTTCATCATATGTGAGGTAATCAAGTCAATCATGTGACGAGCATGGAAATGGATGCCATCAACCGCATGAAATGAGCAACTATGAATCATCGGTGATGCAACATAGGCAATCATATCTATCATGGCATGTAAACTAGTAGTGCGAAGATGCAACATATTAGAGGAAATCATGGCAAGCATGTCATGTGAGAAAATAATATGCATATGTGATGCGCATGACATATCATAAGAATGAGAACAAAGCATGATCAAAGTATCGTCATAGGCATGGGTTACAAATGGAACATGGCAATAAAAACCAATATCTCCACCAAGCATGCAAATACACATACAAGTACTAGAATCAAGTGTTATGTGAGATGCAAAACATGGGTCACAATTGCATTACAAAGGCATAGAAATAAGCATATCATGCAAAGTGATACTGGCAACATGGGCATAAAGTGAGAAGTGATATATAACCCATAAACATGTGAGGGCCATGTAGAAGAAATGCGCGAAGTCATTGCGCGATGAGGGTGTGATGAGGACAACAATACCATTGTTACACCCACAGCCCCTGCTTCTATACATACTGGACCAATTACTAGAGCTCGCGCACGCCAATTAAAATATCAGGGCCTAGCTCGGACAAGAAAGAGGAACCTTGGAGCAAGTTCAAGCATGGAGATGATGGCATGCACAAGGGGAACAAGAACGGAGTTACAAGTGATGATTTCAGGACTTTGAAGCCACCATAATGAGTGCAGGAAGCCTTGGACGAAATATACAAGATGTCACTTCATAAATTTCGTCCAGAGGCTATTATAGGTGCTGCGTCACCTTATTATTGGGCCAGGCCCATGTAATTTCGAAATACTTGAGTATAGGCTGTTTTTAGAGTCCGTATGTGTGGGGAAACAAGAGATAGGGTTGGTTTCGGACCCCTCCTTCAAGGGCCACGAAATCACCTCCTCTTCCTCCATATATACAGCCCTTAGGGCACCGTTTAGACTTTGGGTTTTGTTTAGATTAAAAGTTCGCCATAGCTGCAACTTCGCGTACTTCGTTTGTGTTCAACGACCAGACCAAGACGTCACAGAACCCCACCTTGATCAATAAAGCTTTCATCTTATATTCGCAATATCCAGATTGCAAATCTTAGTTTCTTGCTTGTTCTTCGTTTGCTTGCAGGAGATAGACCCTCGTGGTCAGGTTGATTGTGCTCCGGCGTGGTCAATAACCTCTCGGAGTTGGTTTAGCGATTGCTAAGGCGCGACGTCCTCGCACGTTCGTAGTCGGATCGTCAAAGTCTACTCCACCAAAAATGATAGCTATCATCTCATCGAAAGATCGGGACACCGTCGCCTCTATCAAGTGGTATCAGATTTCCAGGTTGCTCGGTGAGATTTTATAGTTTTTCGTAGTTTAGATCGAGTCTGTTCTTCATACCTACAGTCCACGAAAAAGCCAAAAAAAAAATTAGGGTTAGTTCATCATATCCGAACCAATCTGAGCCTTTGCATAATCTTTTTAGGGTTTTTGCTTTGTTGAATTTGCGGTTGCATCGTCGTGTCTAGTTGCTGGTCTTAGCGTCTAGTCCTTAGAGTTTCGAGTTCTGTCACAGTTTGTCACGCCGCCACCGCACCATATACCACCACCGCTGCCATATACCATGATGAGGACATGACTACCTTGGATACGACCAAAAATATTGCATACATGTATATTTGTGAGGTGATTTCTAATGCAAACTATGCAATAATTTATTTATGTCATCCAAGACAAAAATACTTCACAAACTTTTGTGCCATGTCTAATTGCAGGTATATGGGAGATTTGTACAATCCACATATGAACATAAGGGAAAAAGAGAAGTTTATGTGCTGTTCAAAAAGTCCTCTCACGTCACTTTTGGGCCAAGAGAAGATAGAGTCCAAGTCTCTCACGTTTTGGATTCAGATTCGGACTGCACAGACATACCTGACTCAAAACGCCAAGAACTATTTCATACGGACTCCGAATTGGGTGATTCTTTTTTTTTTGGAAAGTAGATTTCGTGCTCTTTCTAACCCAATTGATTTCACCTTCAAATTCATCTGGAGCATTGAGGTGTCGTCGAAACAATCTGACGCTGTAGCAGATTCCGAGTCAAACTACAAGTCCAAAGGTGTTGCATCACCTCGACTTGGGCCCATTGGCCTTGTATGACCTAGGGTTAGTTTTAGGATGCCTTGGGACGTCCTCCCACCTCCTTGGCCGCCACCCCTTGCTCCTATATAAGTAGATCCATCTAGTAGCTTTTTGCTTGGGATTTGTTTAGTTAAAAGTTAGCCATTGCAACTTCGTGTACTTCGTTTGTGTCCAACGACCAGACCAAGACCGCTTTCGGATCCCCACCATTATCAATACTTCATCTATATTCGCAATATTCAGATTGCATTATCATATTCTTGCTTGTTCTTCGATTGCGTGCAGGAATAGACCTTCGTGGTCAGGCTGATCGTGCTTCCAGCATCGTCAGTAACCTCAGGAGATTGGTTTAGCGATTGCTAAGGCGCAACGTCGTGCACGTTTGTAGTCAGATCGTCAAAGTCGGCTCCACCAAATCGATAGTTACCATCTCATCGAAAGATCGGGACACCATCGCCTCTATTAAGTGGTATCAGTTTTCAGGTTGCTCGGTGAGAATTTCCAGTTTTCCCTAGGTTAGATTTATTTTCTTACCTATTGTCCAAGAAAAAGCCACAAAAAAATAAGTTAGATCTATTCATCCTTTGTCCAAGCCAGTCTGAGCCTTTGCAATTTTCTTTTCATTGTTTGCATTATTGAATTATCAGTTGCATCGTCGTGTCGAGTTGCTGGTCTTAGTGTCTAGTTCCTTTAGAATTCGAGTTCTGTTCACATTAGTCACGCTGCCGCTGCATCATTATCCCTTTCGCTATCCACAACCTCTCATCCATCAAATTCCACCACGTGCTACCCACCGTTCATTGTCATAATCATAGCTGACGCCGTTCATATCTTTGCTTGATCCAATCTGCATCTTATCTAGTTTGTTTTGGAAAGAGAGAAAAAAAAGTCAAAAAAAAGAGAAAAAAAGAGAGATAAAAAAAAGAGAGAAGAAAAAAAAGCACAAAATTCGGATCTATCTAGACTCACTCTCGTACCTGAATTCGGATTCGAATCTGTTTTGCGCACTGTTCAGTAAAACAGGCGTATCTTCCTCATACGAAGTCCGTTTTGGCTCTGTGAGTACTCAAATTAAAGCTAGCGATGAGCCGCATTTAAATAGTTGCAGAAGCATGTTCAATATTTGACACCTCAAAATCGGCTTCTAAATAGGTCTTTTTGCCCTCCAAAGTTCATGAACACAGCTTGTTCCAGTTTTTCAGGCCAGTTTTAGAATTTTTTGACTCCTCCTATCAACTCAGAATTGAGTGATTCTTTTTGCGTTTGAAAGCTTGAGTCAGTGCCATTCTTGAGAAAAAATTATCAGAAAATTGGCAAAAACTTTTCCAGAGAAAAGTTGGAGAGAAAGTTGTTGGTATATCCTGCTTGGCAGTTATTTCACATCATTATCTTTACTGCTATTGTGGTATTCACTTTTATCTTACTGTCCAGAGCTACTTCAAGAGTGCCTACATCGTCTGAGTAGATCATAAGAGGTAATGACAAAGGTACAGATTTTCAACTTTCACATGAGAATGATGCATGCCTAGTTAACTTGAATACATCATGTGTTGTGTTACCTATTGATTTGAGCACACCAGCTATTTTAGAGAATCGTGTTACTGTCATGAATGCGTCATGTGATCAAAGAGTTGAAGTATCAACAATTTTGAGTGCACCCAATGAATTAACTGTCGATGCAAAAGAAACAATGTTTAATCATTTTGATATGACCTCTAATCTTGGTGATGATTTTGTGTCAAAAGACTTATTGCATGTTTGCTTATTTAAGCATGTTGTAGCATGTAAATTTGATGCAAGTAAGGTTTATTCACCAATGTTGGGATGGTTTAATGATGAACATTTTCAATCCTTTGATATGAATAAGAGCTTCACTTATATGTGCAAATTGAGTTGCAATATTTTCATGTCTTCTAATACTTGTGATAATATTTTGGCTTTACATTTTATGAACTATGAAAGTGACCCATGTATACATGTGTCATATGTGCAAAAATCAAGGGAAGTAAAAATGGATGACATATACATATACAACATGTACACCTTGTCTCTTTTGTTAGCCACATTTCAGATTAAGCAACGCCGAGGACGGCTTTGTTTTCAAGAAGGAGAGGATGATGAGGACATGACTACCTTGGATACGACCAAAAATATTGCATACATGTATATTTGTGAGGTGATTTCTAATGCAAACTATGCAATAATTTATTTATGTCATCCAAGACAAAAATACTTCACAAACTTTTGTGCCATGTCTAATTGCAGGTGTATGGGAGATTTGTACAATCCACATATGAACATAAGGGAAAAAGAGAAGTTTATGTGCTGTTCAAAAAGTCCTCTCACGTCACTTTTGGGCCAAGAGAAGATAGAGTCCAAGTCTCTCACGTTCTGGATTCAGATTCGGACTGCACAGACATACCTGACTCAAAACGCCAAGAACTATTTCATACGGACTCCGAATTGGGTGATTCTTTTTTTGTTGGAAAGTAGATTTCGTGCTCTTTCTAACCCAATTGGTTTCACCTTCAAATTCATCTGGAGCATTGAGGTGTCGTGGAAACAATCTGACGCTGTAGCAGATTCCGAGTCAAACTACAAGTCCAAAGGTGTTGCATCACCTCCACTTGGGCCCATTGGCCTTGTACGACCTAGGGTTAGTTTTAGGATGCCTTGGGACGTCCTCCCACCTCCTTGGCCGCCACCCCTTGCTCCTATATAAGTAGATCCATCTAGTAGCTTTTTGCTTGGGATTTGTTTAGTTAAAAGTTAGCCATTGCAACTTCGTTTGTGTCCAACGACCAGACCAAGACCGCTTTCGGATCCCCACCATTATCAATACTTCATCTATATTCGCAATATTCAGATTGCATTATCATAATCTTGCTTGTTCTTCGATTGCGTGCAGGAATAGACCTTCGTGGTCAGGCTGATCGTGCTTCCAGCATCGTCAGTAACCTCAGGAGATTGGTTTAGCGATTGCTAAGGCGCAATGTCGTGCACGTTTGTAGTCAGATCGTCAAAGTCGGCTCCACCAAATCGATAGTTACCATCTCATCGAAAGATCGGGACACCATCGCCTCTATTATACCACCACCGCTGCCATATCCTACCACCGCTGCCATATACCATCACCGCTGCCAGATTCTACCACCATATATCCACCACCAATCCGAGTTCTTTTTATATTAGATTTGTTTTCGAGACCCATCTATTTTCCAATTCGTGTTTCCTTGCCTGAGTAGGTTTCGGAAAAAAAAAGTCTGGAGACCCCCGGGCAGTTTTTAGGCCAAAATTTTGGCAGTCAAAAATATTTTTTCCCTATCCTATTTTTAGGTCCCAGGGAGCGTTTTGAGACACTCGCCATCATAGTGATTTTTTATCGCACTTTTTCGTCGTCGCTACCCTGATTTCCGAAAAAAAAATTGTCAAAAAAATTTTCGTGCCAATCCTGATAGTTTGACTTGGGAAGAGTTTTGAGACACTCGCCATTATAGTGATTTTTTTTGCAAAAAAAAAAGAGCGCAAAAAAAAATGAATTTTTTTTAGAGTGTGCTCTTCCCTTGTTTATGTGCCGCGCCGTGATTTTGTTAGTGTTCTAGGCTCGCGTCTCTAGTACGGTCTAGCCTAGGACCAGCACAGTACCGTCGTTGAGCGTTTATTCAACTTTGCATCTCTGAATTGATTATTGCTGACCCTTTTTGCTACCATATCATAAGCCTTCCCAGCACCACATACATCTACGTCGTGCTTTGACACCACCTGGCAATCGCTCTGTCCAATATTTAAGAGTTTTGACTACAACGGTTGCCGATCACCACCTGCTGCTGGGTAAGAACTGGTAAGCATTTGAGATTCGCTTGACGGTTTTGTGATACACCACCACCACCACTTCCCAGTAGTCTGTAGGATCATATTCTTGTGTGTTTCTATTGCTGCTAACCATGGCAGGATCACAAGCCGATGAGACTGATTGGGAGAACATGACGAACAAACAGCTACATGATAAATTTCAGCAAATGATGAGTGGACAGGTGCAAGATGTGCTAAACAGATTTGAAGAGGCCATGGAGAAGATAGACGGAATTGAGAAGACGTTCGAAACAAAGCTCGATAACAAGTTTAATGAATTGCTCGCGCGTCTTCCATAACCACCGCCGGCTGCACCTGTCACACCTCTACAACAACAACAACATCGCCTTCCAAATCAAGTGGGACGAGCACAGCGCGTTCCCCTTGAGCCTGGTCAAACTTCTGGTGCCGCTGCACCTACTGTTGATGCTTCTATGGCTCCTGCTGCCGCTGAGGAGGACGATTATGCGGGCGATTACGAGGATGAGGTTGATCAAAACCAGAACTACGTGCAACCACCACCACCAGGTCGTCCACATGCAAATAATCGCAATGGTAGGGCTGCATTACCAGCTCAGGTACGAGATCATGACCATCTTCCTAAACTGAAATTGAATATTCCACCATTTGAGGGTAGATATGTTCCTGATATATATCTTACTTGGGAGTTAGAAACTGAACAACGTTTTACATGTTTACAATATCCCGAGGAGAGACGTGTTGCTGCTGCTGTTTGTGCTTTTACTAGTTTTGCATGTGTATGGTGGTCTGAACATTGTAGATTATATCCTATTCCAGCTACGTGGGCTGCTTTGAAAACTGCTATGCGTACTCGTTGGGTTCCACCATATTAGCAACGTGAATTACTTCAAAAATTGCAGCGCTTAAGACAAGAAAAAAATTCTGTAGAAGAATATTATCAGGAATTACAAACTGGCATGATTAGATGTGGTATTGTTGAGGAGAATGAAGCTATGCTTGCACGTTTTATGGGTGGATTAAATAGAGAGATTCAGACCATTCTAGAGTATAAGGAGTATAATAATATCACTCGTTTATTCCATCTTGCTTGTAAAGCTGAACGTGAAGTGCAGGATCGACAGGCATTGGCGCGGACTAACTTTTCTGCAGGTCGACCTTCATCGTGGACACCGCATGCATCCTCTACTTCCACACATTCTATTGCACCGACACCTCCATCAGTTGCCACCTCCAGCCGTGATACAAGGAAGCAGGCACAACCACCACTATCTGCCAAGAGCACACCTACCGGGCCTGCACAGAGTTCTTCTTCTTCCATGGGATCAACAGGGCATACAAGTGATATTATTTGTCGTCGTTGTAAGGGAAGAGGTCATTATGCGAGAGAATGCAAATCTCAGCGTGTGATGATTGCTACCAAGGATGGTGGGTATGAGTCCGCTAGTGACTATGATGAGGAGACTTTGGCTCTCATTACACGTGAAGAACATGGTGGAGATGATTCTGAACAAGAGACGCAATACATGGCTCCTGAAGACGCTGACAGGTATGAATGTTTAGTTGCTCAACGTGTTTTGAGTGTGCAGGTCACAAAAGCTGAGCAAAATCAGAGGCATAATTTGTTCCATACAAAGGGAGTTGTGAAGGAACGTTCTGTTCGCGTCATCATAGATGGAGGGAGCTGCAACAACTTGGCTAGCATGGAGATGGTGGAGAAGCTCTCTCTCACCACAAGACCACATCCACATCCTTACTATATCCAATGGTTCAACAACAGCGGCAAGGTTAAGGTAACACGTACTGTTCGTGTGCATTTTAGTATCTCTACGTACGCTGATTTTGTTGATTGTGATGTGGTACCCATGCAAGCATGTTCCTTATTACTTGGTAGACCATGGCAATTGATGAGGACATCAATACCATTGTTACGCCCACAGCCCCTGCTGCTATACATACTGGACCAATTACTAGAGCTCGCGCACGCCAATTAAATTATCAGGTACTTTCGTTTCTTGGTAATGATTCTAATGTTCATGAGAATATGATGCTGCCTAAATTGGATACATTTGTTTTGCTTACAAATGAAGGGCCTAGCTTGGACAAGAAAGATGAACCTTGGAGCAAGTTCAAGCATGGAGATGATGGCATGCGCAAGGGGAACAAGAACGGAGTTACAAGTGATGATTTCAGGACTTTGAAGCCACCATAAGGAGTGCAGGAAGCCTTGGACGAAATATACAAGATGCCACTTCATAAATTTCGTCAAGAGGCTATTATAGGTGCTGCGTCACCTTATTATTGGGCCAGGCCCATGTAATTTCGAAATACTTGAGTATAGGCTATTTTTAGAGTCCGTATGTGTGGGGAAACAAGAGATAGGGTTGGTTTCGGACCCCTCCTTCAAGGGCCACGAAATCCCCCCCTCTTCCTCCATATATACAGCCCTTAGGGCACCGTTTAGACTTTGGGTTTTGTTTAGATTAAAAGTTCGCCATAGCTGCAACTTCGCGTACTTCGTTTGTGTTCAACAACCAGACCAAGACGTCACAGAACCCCACCTCGATCAATAAAGCTTTCATCTTATATTCGCAATATCCAGATTGCAAATCTTAGTTTCTTGCTTGTTCTTCGTTTGCTTGCAGGAGATAGACCCTCGGGGTCAGGTTGATTGTGCTCCGGCGTGGTCAATAACCTCTCGGAGTTGGTTTAGCGATTGCTAAGGCGCGACGTCCTCGCACGTTTGTAGTCGGATCGTCAAAGTCTACTCCACCAAAAACGATAGATATCATCTCATCGAAAGATCGGGACACCCTCGCCTCTATCAAGTGGTATCAGATTCCCAGGTTGCTCGGTGAGATTTACAGTTTTTCGTAGTTTAGATCGAGTCTGTTCTTCATACCTACAGTCCAGGAAAAAGCCAAAAAAAAATTTAGGGTTAGTTCATCATATCCGAACCAATCTGAGCCTTTGCATAATCTTTTTAGGGTTTTTGCTTTGTTGAATTTGCGGTTGCATCGTCGTGTCAAGTTGCTGGTCTTAGCGTCTAGTTCTTTAGAGTTTCGAGTTCTGTTCACAAGTTGTCACGCCGCCGCCGCACCATCATCATCGCCCCTACCATATACCACCACAGCTTATCTGCTATTTCTCTGAGTCCATATACCACCACCGATCCGAGTCCATATACCACCACCGATCCGAGTCCATATACCACCACCAATCCGAGCCCACATATACTACCGTCATATACCATCACCAGTCCGAGTTCCACCAGATTCATCTCTGCCACCAGTCCTAGTCCGAGTCCAGTATTTATTCCTTTATTTTAGAGTTTGATGAGGACATCAATACCATTGTTACACCCACAGCCCCTGCTTCTATACATACTGGACCAGTTACTAGAGCTCGCGCACGCCAATTAAATTATCAGGTACTTTCGTTTCTTGGTAATGATTCTAAAGTTCATGAGAATATGATGCTGCCTAAATTGGATACATTTGTTTTGCTTACAAATGAAGGCCCTAGCTTGGACAAGAAAGAGGAACCTTGGAGCAAGTTCAAGCATGGAGATGATGGCATGCACAAGGGGAACAAGAACGGAGTTACAAGTGATGATTTCAGGACTTTGAAGCCACCATAATGAGTGCAGGAAGCCTTGGACGAAATATACAAGATGTCACTTCATAAATTTCGTCCAGAGGCTATTATAGGTGCTGCGTCACCTTATTATTGGGCCAGGCCCATGTAATTTCGAAATACTTGAGTATAGGCTGTTTTTAGAGTCCGTATGTGTGGGGAAACAAGAGATAGGGTTGGTTTCGGACCCCTCCTTCAAGGGTCACGAAATCCCCTCCTCTTCCTCCATATATACAGCCCTTAGGGCACCGTTTAGACTTTGGGATTTGTTTAGTTAAAAGTTAGCCATTGCAACTTCGTGTACTTCGTTTGTGTCCAACGACCAGACCAAGACCGCTTTCGGATCCCCACCATTATCAATACTTCATCTATATTCGCAATATTCAGATTGCATTATCATATTCTTGCTTGTTCTTCGATTGCGTGCAGGAATAGACCTTCGTGGTCAGGTTGATCGTGCTTCCAGCATCGTCAGTAACCTCAGGAGATTGGTTTAGCGATTGCTAAGGCGCAACATCGTGCACGTTTGTAGTCGGATCGTCAAAGTCGGCTCCACCAAATCGATAGTTACCATCTCATCGAAAGATCGGGACACCCTCGCCTCTATCAAGTGGTATCAGTTTTCAGGTTGCTCGGTGAGAATTTCCAGTTTTCCCTAGATTAGATTTATTTTCTTACGTATTGTCCAAAAAAAAGCCACAAAAAAAATTAGGGTTAGTTCATCATATCCGAACCAATCTGAGCCTTTGCATAATCTTTTTAGGGTTTTTGCTTTGTTGAATTTGCGGTTGCATCGTCGTGTCAAGTTGCTGGTCTTAGCGTCTAGTTCTTTAGAGTTTCGAGTTCTGTTCACAAGTTGTCACGCCGCCGCCGCACCATCATCATCGCCCCTACCATATACCACCACAGCTTATCTGCTATTTCTCTGAGTCCATATACCACCACCGATCCGAGTCCATATACCACCACCGATCCGAGTCCATATACCACCACCAATCCGAGCCCACATATACTACCGTCATATACCATCACCAGTCCGAGTTCCACCAGATTCATCTCTGCCACCAGTCCTAGTCCGAGTCCAGTATTTATTCCTTTATTTTCGAGTTCCAGATCACGCGATACTACGAGTCGTGAACAAGTCGGATTCCCCAATTTTCGTGCTACCCGCAGAAGAAAAATAGTTCCAGTTTCCAAAAAAAAAACAAAGTCTGGAAAATTCTGGCTAGGCAGTTTTTAGACCATTTGTAGACTTTTTTCGAAAAAAAATTGTTTCGGAGCAAAAAAAAAATTCAGAGTGTGCTCCTCCCTTGTTTACGTGCAGCGCCGTGATTTTTGTTAGTGTTCTAGGCTCGCGTCTCTAGCACGGTCTAGCCTAGGACCAGCACAGTACCGTCGTTGAGAGTTTATTCAACATTACATCTCTGAATTGATTATTGCTGACCCTTTTTGCTACCATATCATAAGCCTTCCCAGCTCCACATACATCTACATCGTGCGTTTGACACCACCTGGCAATCGCTCTGTCCAAGCCCTGAGAGTTTTGACTACAAAGGTTGACGATCACCACTTGCTGCTGGGTAAGAACTGGTAAGAATTTGAGATTTGCTTGACGGATTTGTGACACCACACCACACCACCACCACTTTCTAGTAGTCTGTAGGATCATATTCTTGTGTGTTTCTATTGCTGCTAACCATGGCAGGATCACAAGCCGACGAGATTGACTGGGAGAACATGACGAACAAGGAGTTGCATGATAAATTTCAGCAAATGATGAGTGGCCAGGTGGGAGATGTGCTAAACAGATTTGAAGAGGCCATGGAGAAGATAGATGGCATGGAGAAGTCGTTCGGGACAAAGCTGGATAACAAGTTTAATGAATTGCTCACGCGTCTTCCCCAACCACCACCGGCTGCACCTGTCGCACCTCTGCAACGACAACAACAACGCCCCCTTCCAAATCAGTTCGGACGAGCGAAGCGTGTTCCTCTTGAGGATGGCCAAACTTCTGGTGCTGCTGTACCTACTGTTCATGCTTCTTTGGCTCCTGCTCCTGCTGCTGCTGGTGCCGAGGAGGAGGATGATTACGCGGGCGATTATGAGGATGAGGTTGATCAAAATCATAACTACGTGCAACCACCAGCACCAGGTCGTCCACATGCAAATAATCGCAATGGTAGGCCTGCACCACCACTTCAGGTACGAGATCATGACCATCTTCTTAAATTAAAATTGAATATTCCACCATTCGAGGGTAGATATGTTCCTGATATATATCTTACTTGGGAGTTAGAAACTGAACAACGTTTTACATGTTTACAATATCCCGAGGAACGACGTGTTGCTGCTGCTGTTTGTGCTTTCACTAGTTTTGCATGTGTATGGTGGTCTGAACATTGTAGATTATATCCTATTCCAGCTACGTGGGCTGCTTTGAAAACTGCTATGCGTACTCGTTGGGTTCCACCATATTATCAACGTGAATTACTTCAAAAATTGCAGCGCTTAAGACAAGGAAAAAATTCTGTAGAAGAATATTATCAGGAATTACAAACTGGCATGATTAGATGTGGTATTGTTGAGGAGAATGAAGCTATGCTTGCACGTTTCATGGGTGGATTAAATAGAGAGATTCAGACCATTTTAGAGTATAAGGAGTATAATAATATCACTCGTTTATTCCATCTTGCTTGTAAAGCTGAACGTGAAGTGCAGGATCGACAGGCATTGGCGCGAACTAATTTTTCTGCAGGTCGATCTTCATCATGGACACCGCGTGCCTCCTCTACTCCCACACGTCCAACTGCGGCACCACTGACTTCAGCCGCCAATTCCAACCGAGATATAAGAAAACAGGCACCACCACCACCATCTGCCAAGAGTACACCTTCTGGGCCTGCCCAGAGCTCTTCTTCATCTATGGCATCAACAGGGCACACACATGATATTATTTGTCGTCGTTGTAAGGGAAGAGGTCATTATGCGAGAGAATGCCAATCTCCGCGTGTTATGATTGCTACTGAGGATGGTGGGTATGAGTCCGCTAGTGACTATGATGAGGAGACTTTGGCTCTTATTACAAGTGAAGAACACGGTGGAGATGATTCTGATCATGAGACGCAATACATCGCTCCTGAAGACGCTGACAGGTATGAATGTTTAGTTGCTCAACGTGTTTTGAGTGTGCAGGTCACACAAGCTGAGCAAAATCAGAGGCATAATTTGTTCCATACAAAGGGAGTTGTGAAGGAACGTTCTGTTCGCGTCATCATAGATGGAGGGAGCTGCAACAACTTGGCTAGCATGGAGATGGTGGAGAAGCTATCTCTCACCACAAGACCACATCCACATCCTTACTATATCCAATGGTTCAACAACAGCGGCAAGGTTAAGGTAACACGTACTGTTCATGTGCATTTTAGTATCTCTACATATGCTGATTATGTTGATTGTGATGTGGTACCCATGCAAGCATGTTCATTATTACTTGGTAGACCATGGCAATTTGATAAAAATTCTGTACACCATGGTAGAAACAATCAGTATACTCTTGTTCATAAGGATAAACATATTACTTTGCTTCCTATGACTCCTGATTCTATTTTGAAAGATGATATTAATAGAGCTAGTAAAGCAAAGCAGGAGAAAAATAAGAGTGAAAATCAGATTGTGGCAAAAGAATTTGAGCAACAAAAGAAGCCTAATAATAAACCATCTAGTGTTGCTTCTGAAATTAAATTGAAAAGTGCATGCTTACTTGCCACCAAATCTGATATTGATGAGCTAGATTTCAGCAATTCTGTTTGCTATGCTTTTGTGTGCAAAGAGGCGTTATTTTCATTCGAGGACGTGCCTTCCTCTTTGCCTCCTGCGGTCACTAACATTTTGCAGGAGTTCGCTGACGTCTTTCCACAAGACGTGCCACCGGGATTACCACCTATTCGCGGGATTGAGCATCAGATTGACTTAATTCCCGGTGCTTCGTTGCCAAACCGTGCGCCATACCATACCAATCCAGAGGAGACGAAGGAGATTATGCGTCAAGTACAGGAGCTGCTCGAAAAAGGTTATATACGCGAATCTCTTAGTCCTTGTGCTGTTCCTATTATACTAGTGCCAAAAAAGGATGGTACGTCGCGTATGTGTGTTGATTGTAGAGGCATTAATAATATTACTACTCATTATCGTCATCCTATTCCTAGGCTAGATGATATGCTTGATGAATTGAGTGGCTCTACAATATTCTCCAAAGTTGATTTGCGTAGTGGATACCATCAAATTCGTATGAAATTGGGAGATGAATGGAAAACAGCATTTAAAACTAAGTTCGGTTTATATGAGTGGTTAGTCATGCCTTTTGGGTTAACTAATGCACCTAGTACTTTCATGAGATTAATGAACGAAGTTTTACGTGCTTTCATTGGACGATTTGTGGTAGTTTACTTTGATGATATATTGATTTATAGCAGATCTTTGGAGGAACATTTGGAACATTTACGTGTTGTTTTTATTGCTCTACGTGATGCACGTTTGTTTGGTAACCTTGGGAAGTGCACCTTTTGCACCGACCGAGTATCTTTTCTTGGCTATGTTGTTACTCCACAGGGAATTGAAGTTGATAAAGCCAAGATTGAAGCTATTGAGAGTTGGCCGCAGCCCAAAACGGTCACACAAGTGAGGAGTTTCCTTGGCCTCGCTGGTTTCTATAGGCGTTTTGTGAGAGATTTTAGTACCATTGCTGCACCTCTCAACGAGCTTACAAAGAAGGATGTGCCTTTTGTTTGGGGTACCGCACAGGAAGAAGCCTTCACGGTGTTGAAAGATAAGTTAACACATGCTCCTTTACTCCAACTTCCTGATTTTAGTAAGACTTTTGAGCTTGAATGTGATGCTAGTGGAATTGGATTAGGAGGTGTGTTATTACAAGATGGCAAACCTGTTGCATACTTTTCTGAAAAATTGAGTGGGCCTAGTCTGAATTACTCTACTTATGATAAGGAATTATATGCTCTTGTTCGGACTTTGGAAACATGGCAACATTATTTATGGCCCAAAGAATTTGTTATTCATTCTGATCATGAATCTTTGAAACATATTAAAAGTCAAGCCAAACTGAACCGTAGACATGCTAAATGGGTTGAATTCATTGAGACTTTTCCTTATGTCATTAAACACAAGAAGGGTAAAGAAAATGTTATTGCTGATGCATTGTCTCGTCGTTATACTATGCTTTCACAACTTGACTTTAAAATATTTGGTTTGGAGACCATCAAAGATCAATATGTGCATGATGCTGAATTTAAAGATGTATTGCAGAATTGTAAAGAAGGGAGAACATGGAACAAGTTCGTCATTAACGATGGATTTGTGTTTCGTGCTAACAAGCTATGCATTCCAGCTAGCTCCGTTCGTCTTTTGTTGTTGCAGGAGGTGCATGGAGGAGGATTAATGGGACACTTTGGCGTAAAGAAGACGGAGGATGTACTTGCTACACATTTCTTTTGGCCAAAGATGAGACGGGATGTTGAGCGCTTTGTTGCTCGCTGCACTACATGTCAAAAAGCTAAGTCACGACTCAATCCTCATGGTTTATATATGCCTTTGCCTGTACCTAGTGTTCCATGGGAGGATATATCTATGGACTTTGTTTTGGGTTTACCTCGAACAAAGAAGGGGAGGGATAGCATATTTGTTGTCGTGGATAGGTTCTCGAAAATGGCACACTTTATACCATGTCATAAAAGCGATGATGCTGCTAATGTTGCTGATTTGTTCTTTCGTGAAATTATTCGCTTGCATGGTATGCCAAATACTATTGTTTCAGATCGTGATACCAAATTTCTTAGCCACTTTTGGAGATGTTTATGGGCTAAGTTGGGGACTAAACTGCTTTTTAGTACTACTTGTCACCCCCAAACTGATGGACAAACTGAAGTAGTCAATAGAACTTTGTCTACTATGCTTAGGGCTGTTTTGAAGAATAACAAGAAAATGTGGGAAGAATGCTTGCCTCATATTGAATTTGCTTATAATCGTTCGTTGCATTCTACTACTAAGATGTGCCCTTTTGAAATTGTATATGGTTTCCTACCTCGTGCACCTATTGATTTGTTGCCTCTTCCAACTTCGGAGAAGGTTAATTTTGATGCTAAACAACGTGCTGAATTGATCTTAAAAATGCATGAGTTAACTAAGGAGAACATTGAGCGTATGAATGCTAAATATAAACTTGCTAGAGATAAGGGTAGAAAACATGTTGTGTTTGCACGTGGAGATCTTGTTTGGTTACATTTGCGTAAGGATAGATTTCCTAATTTGCGCAAATCAAAGCTAATGCCACGTGCTGATGGTCCTTTTAAGGTGTTAGAGAAAATAAATGATAACGCATATAAACTTGAGCTGCCTGCAGATTTTGGGGTTAGTCCCACTTTTAACATTGTAGATTTGAAGCCTTATTTGGGTGAGGAAGATGAGCTTCCGTCGAGGACGACTTCATTTCAAGAAGGGGAGGATGATGAGGACATCAATACCATTGTTACACCCACAGCCCCTGCTGCTATACATACTGGACCAATTACTAGAGCTCGCGCACGCCAATTAAATTATCAGGTACTTTCGTTTCTTGGTAATGATTCTAATGTTCATGAGAATATGATGCTGCCTAAATTGGATACATTTGTTTTGCTTACAAATGAAGGGCCTAGCTTGGACAAGAAAGATGAACCTTGGAGCAAGTTCAAGCATGGAGATGATGGCATGCGCAAGGGGAACAAGAACGGAGTTACAAGTGATGATTTCAGGACTTTGAAGCCACCATAAGGAGTGCAGGAAGCCTTGGACGAAATATACAAGATGCCACTTCATAAATTTCGTCCAGAGGCTATTATAGGTGCTGCGTCACCTTATTATTGGGCCAGGCCCATGTAATTTCGAAATACTTGAGTATAGGCTATTTTTAGAGTCCGTATGTGTGGGGAAACAAGAGATAGGGTTGGTTTCGGACCCCTCCTTCAAGGGCCACGAAATCCCCCCCTCTTCCTCCATATATACAGCCCTTAGGGGCACCGTTTAGACTTTGGGTTTTGTTTAGATTAAAAGTTCGCCATAGCTGCAACTTCGCGTACTTCGTTTGTGTTCAACAACCAGACCAAGACGTCACAGAACCCCACCTCGATCAATAAAGCTTTCATCTTATATTCGCAATATCCAGATTGCAAATCTTAGTTTCTTGCTTGTTCTTCGTTTGCTTGCAGGAGATAGACCCTCGGGGTCAGGTTGATTGTGCTCCGGCGTGGTCAATAACCTCTCGGAGTTGGTTTAGCGATTGCTAAGGCGCGACGTCCTCGCACGTTCGTAGTCGGATCGTCAAAGTCTACTCCACCAAAAACGATAGATATCATCTCATCGAAAGATCGGGACACCCTCGCCTCTATCAGCAATTTGATAAAAGTTCTGTACACCATGGTAGAAACAATCAGTATACTCTTGTTCATAAGGATAAACATATTACTTTGCTTCCTATGTCTCCTACTTCTATTTTGAAAGATGATATTAATAGAGCTAGTAAGGCAAAACAGGAGCAAAATAAGAGTGAAAATCAGATTGTGGCAAAAGAATTTGAGCAACAAATGAATCCTCATAATAAACCATCTAGTGTTGCTTCTGAAATTAAATTGAAAAGTGCATGTTTACTTGCCACCAAATCTGATATTGATGATCTAGATTTCAGCAAATCTGTTTGCTATGCTTTTGTGTGCAAAGAGGCATTATTTTCATTCGAGGACATGCCTTCCTCTTTGCCTCCTGCTGTTACTAACATTTTGCAGGAGTTCGCCGACGTCTTTCCACAAGATGTGCCTCCGGGATTACCACCTATTCGAGGGATTGAGCATCAGATTGACTTAATTCCCGGTGCATCGCTACCCAACCGTGCACCATACCGTACTAATCCAGAGGAGACGAAGGAGATTATGTGTCGAGTCCAGGAGTTGCTCGACAAAGGTTATATACGCGAATCCCTTAGTCCTTGTGCTGTTCCTATTATTCTAGTGCCGAAAAAGGATGGTATATCGCGTATGTGTGTTGATTGTAGAGGCATTAATAATATTACTATTCGTTATCGTCATCCTATTCCTAGACTAGATGATATGCTTGATGAATTGAGTGGCTCTACAATATTCTCCAAAGTTGATTTGCGTAGTGGATACCATCAAATTCGTATGAAATTGGGGGATGAATGGAAAACAGCATTTAAAACAAAGTTTGGATTATATGAGTGGTTAGTCATGCCTTTTGGGTTAACTAATGCACCTAGTACTTTCATGAGATTATTGAATGAAGTTTTACGTGCTTTCATTGGACGATTTGTGGTAGTCTATTTTGATGATATACTGATTTATAGCAGATCTTTGGTGATGAGGACATCAATACCATTGTTACACCCACAGCCCCTGCTTCTATACATACTGGACTAATTACTAGAGCTCGCGCACGCCAATTAAAATATCAGGTACTTTCGTTTCTTGGTAATGATTCTAAAGTTCATGAGAATATGATGCTGCCTAAATTGGATACATTTGTTTTGCTTACAAATGAAGGGCCTAGCTTGGACAAGAAAGAGGAACCTTGAAGCAAGTTCAAGCCTGGAGATGATGGCATGCACAAGGGGAACAAGAACGGAGTTACAAGTGATGATTTCAGGACTTTGAAGCCACCATAATGAGTGCAGGAAGCCTTGGACGAAATATACAAGATGTCACTTCATAAATTTCGTCCAGAGGCTATTATAGGTGCTGCGTCACCTTATTATTGGGCCAGGCCCATGTAATTTCGAAATACTTGAGTATAGGCTGTTTTTAGAGTCCGTATGTGTGGGGAAACAAGAGATAGGGTTGGTTTCGGACCCCTCCTTCAAGGGCCACGAAATCCCCTCCTCTTCCTCCATATATACAGCCCTTAGAGCACCGTTTAGACTTTGGGTTTTGTTTAGATTAAAAGTTCGCCATAGCTGCAACTTCGCGTACTTTGTTTGTGTTCAACGACCAGACCAAGACGTCACAGAACCCCACCTTGATCAATAAAGCTTTCATCTTATATTCGCAATATCCAGATTGCAAATCTTAGTTTCTTGCTTGTTCTTCGTTTGCTTGCAGGAGATAGACCCTCGTGGTCAGGTTGATTGTGCTCCGGCGTGGTCAATAACCTCTCAGAGTTGGTTTAGCGATTGCTAAGGCGCGACGTCCTCGCACGTTCATAGTCGGATCGTCAAAGTCTACTCCACCAAAAACGATAGGTATCATCTCATCGAAAGATCGGGACACCCTCGCCTCTATCAAGTGGTATCAGATTCCCAGGTTGCTCGTTGAGATTTACAGTTTTTCGTAGTTTAGATCGAGTCTGTTCTTCATACCTACAGTCCAGGAAAAAGCCAAAAAAAAAATTTAGGGTTAGTTCATCATATCCGAACCAATCTGAGCCTTTGCATAATCTTTTTAGGGCTTTTGCTTTGTTGAATTTGCGGTTGCATCGTCGTGTCAAGTTGCTGGTCTTAGCGTCTAGTTCTTTAGAGTTTCGAGTTCTGTTCACAAGTTGTCACGCCGCCGCCGCACCAGCATCATCGCCCCTACCATATACCACCACAGCTTATCTGCTATTTCTCTGAGTCCATATACCACCACCGATCCGAGTCCATATACCACCACCGATCCGAGTCCATATACCACCACCAATCCGAGCCCACATATACTACCGTCATATACCATCACCAGTCCGGGTTCCACCAGATTCATCTCTGCCACAAGTCCTAGTCCGAGTCCAGTATTTATTCCTTTATTTTAGAGTTCCAGATCACGCGATACTACGAGTCGTGAACAAGTCGGATTCGCCAATTTTCGTGCTACCCGCAGAAGAAAAATAGTTCCAGTTTCAAAAAAAAAACAAGTCTAGAAAATTCTGGCTAGTCAGTTTTTAGACCATTTGTAGACTTTTTCAAAAAAAAATTGTTGCGGAGCAAAAAAAAAAAGAGGAAAAAAAAAGTGCAAAAAAAAAAAGAAAAAAAAATTCAGAGTGTGCTCCTCCCTTGTTTACGTGCAGCGCCGTGATTTTTGTTAGTGTTCTAGGCTCGCGTCTCTAGCACGGTCTAGCCTAGGACCAGCACAGTACCGTCGTTGAGAGTTTATTCAACATTGCATCTCTGAATTGATTATTGCTGACCCTTTTTGCTACCATATCATAAGCCTTCCCAGCTCCACATATATCTACATCGTGTGTTTGACACCACCTGGCAATCGCTCTGTCCAAGCTCTGAGAGTTTTGACTACAAAGGTTACCGATCACCACCTGCTGCTGGGTAAGAACTGGTAAGAATTTGAGATTTGCTTGACGGATTTGTGACACCACACCAAACCACCACCACTTTCTAGTAGTCTGTAGGATCATATTCTTGTGTGTTTCTATTGCTGCTAACCATGGCAGGATCACAAGCCGACGAGATTGACTGGGAGAACATGACGAACAAGGAGTTGCATGATAAATTTCAGCAAATGATGAGTGGCCAGGTGGGAGATGTGCTAAACAGATTTGAAGAGGCCATGGAGAAGATAGATGGCATGGAGAAGTCGTTCGAGACAAAGCTGGATAACAAGTTTAATGAATTGCTCACGCGTCTTCCCCAACCACCACCGGCTGCACCTGTCGCACCTCTGCAACGACAACAACAACGCCCCCTTCCAAATCAGTTCGGACGAGCGAAGCGTGTTCCTCTTGAGGATGGCCAAACTTCTGGTGCTGCTGTACCTACTGTTGATGCTTCTTTGGTTCCTGCTCCTGCTGCTGCTGGTGCCGAGGAGGAGGATGATTACGCGGGCGATTATGAGGATGAGGTTGATCAAAATCATAACTACGTGCAACCACCAGCACCAGGTCGTCCACATGCAAATAATCGCAATGGTAGGCCTGCAGCACCACTTCAGGTACGAGATCATGACCATCTTCCTAAATTAAAATTGAATATTCCACCATTCGAGGGTAGATATGTTCCTGATATATATCTTACTTGGGAGTTAGAAACTGAACAACGTTTTACATGTTTACAATATCCCGAGGAACGACGTGTTGCTGCTGCTGTTTGTGCTTTCACTAGTTTTGCATGTGTATGGTGGTCTGAACATTGTAGATTATATCCTATTCCAGCTACGTGGGCTGCTTTGAAAACTGCTATGCGTACTCGTTGGGTTCCACCATATTATCAACGTGAATTACTTCAAAAATTGCAGCGCTTAAGACAAGGAAAAAATTCTGTAGAAGAATATTATCAGGAATTACAAACTGGCATGATTAGATGTGGTATTGTTGAGGAGAATGAAGCTATGCTTGCACGTTTCATGGGTGGATTAAATAGAGAGATTCAGACCATTCTAGAGTGATGAGGACATCAATACCATTGTTACACCCACAACCCCTGCTTCTATACATACTGGACCAATTACTAGAGCTCGCGCACGCCAATTAAAATATCAGGTACTTTCGTTTCTTGGTAATGATTCTAAAGTTCATGAGAATATGATGCTGCCTAAATTGGATACATTTGTTTTGCTTACAAATGAAGGGCCTAGCTTGGACAAGAAAGAGGAACCTTGGAGCAAGTTCAAGCATGGAGATGATGGCATGCACAAGGGGAACAAGAACGGAGTTACAAGTGATGATTTCAGGACTTTGAAGCCACCATAATGAGTGCAGGAAGCCTTGGACGAAATATACAAGATGTCACTTCATAAATTTCGTCCAGAGGCTATTATAGGTGCTGCGTCACCTTATTATTGGGCCAGGCCCATGTAATTTCGAAATACTTGAGTATAGGCTGTTTTTAGAGTCCGTATGTGTGGGGAAACAAGAGATAGGGTTGGTTTCGGATCCCTCCTTCAAGGGCCACGAAATCCCCTCCTCTTCCTCCATATATACAGCCCTTAGGGCACCGTTTAGACTTTGGGATTTGTTTAGTTAAAAGTTAGCCATTGCAACTTCGTGTACTTCGTTTGTGTCCAACGACCAAACCAAGACCGCTTCCGGATCCCCACCATTATCAATACTTCATCTATATTCGCAATATTCAGATTGCATTATCATATTCTTGCTTGTTCTTCGATTGCGTGCAGGAATAGACCTTCGTGGTCAGGCTGATCGTGCTTCCAGCATCGTCAGTAACCTCAGGAGATTGGTTTAGCGATTGCTAAGGCGCAACGTCGTGCACGTTTGTAGTCGGATCGTCAAAGTCGGCTCCACCAAATCGATAGTTACCATCTCATCGTAAGATCGGGACACCCTCGCCTCTATCAGAGACAAAGCTGGATAACAAGTTTAATGAATTGCTCACGCGTCTTCCCCAACCACCACCGGCTGCACCTGTCGCACCTCTGCAACGACAACAACAACGCCCCCTTCCAAATCAGTTCGGACGAGCGAAGCATGTTCCTCTTGAGGATGGCCAAACTTCTGGTGCTACTGTACCTACTGTTGATGCTTCTTTGGCTCCTGCTCCTGCTGCTGCTGGTGCCGAGGAGGAGGATGATTACGCGGGCGATTATGAGGATGAGGTTGATCAAAATCATAACTACGTGCAACCACCAGCACCAGGTCGTCCACATGCAAATAATCGCAATGGTAGGCCTGCACCACCACTTCAGGTACGAGATCATGACCATCTTCCTAAATTAAAATTGAATATTCCACCATTCGAGGGTAGATATGTTCCTGATATATATCTTACTTGGGAGTTAGAAACTGAACAACGTTTTACATGTTTACAATATCCCGAGGAACGACGTGTTGCTGCTGCTGTTTGTGCTTTCACTAGTTTTGCATGTGTATGGTGGTCTAAACATTGTAGATTATATCCTATTCCAGCTACGTGGGCTGCTTTGAAAACTGCTATGCGTACTCGTTGGGTTCCACCATATTATCAACGTGAATTACTTCAAAAATTGCAGCACTTAAGACAAGGAAAAAATTTCTGTAGAAGAATATTATCAGGAATTACAAACTGGCATGATTAGATGTGGTATTGTTGAGGAGAATGAAGCTATGCTTGCACGTTTCATGGGTGGATTAAATAGAGAGATTCAGACCATTCTAGAGTATAAGGAGTATAATAATATCACTCGTTTATTCCATCTTGCTTGTAAAGCTGAACGTGAAGTGCAGGATCGACAGGCATTGGCGCGAACTAATTTTTCTGCAGGTCGATCTTCATCATGGACACCGCGTGCCTCCTCTACTCCCACACGTCCTACTGCGGCACCACTGACTTCAGCCGCCAATTCCAATCGAGATACAAGAAAACAGGCACCACCACCACCATCTGCCAAGAGTACACCTTCTGGGCCTGCCCAGAGCTCTTCTTCATCTATGGCATCAACAGGGCACACACATGGTATTATTTGTCGTCGTTGTAAGGGAAGAGGTCATTATGCGAGAGAATGCCAATCTCCGCGTGTTATGATTGCTACTGAGGATGGTGGGTATGAGTCCGCTAGTGATTATGATGAGGAGACTTTGGCTCTTATTACAAGTGAAGAACACGGTGGAGATGATTCTGATCATGAGACGCAATACATGGCTCCTGAAGACGCTGACAGGTATGAATGTTTAGTTGCTTCAAAGTCCTGAAATCATCACTTGTAACTCCGTTCTTGTTTCTCGTGCGCATGCCATCATCTCCATGCTTGAACTTGCTCCAATGTTCCTCTTTCTTGTCCAAGCTAGGCCCTTCATTCATAAGCAAAACAAATGTATCCACTTTAGGCATCATCATATTCTCATGAACATTAGAATCATTACCAAGAAACGAAAGTACCTGATAATTTAATTGGCGTGCGCGAGCTCTAGTAGTTGGTCCAGTATGTATAGCAGCAGGGGCTGTGGGTGTAACAATGGTATTGATGTCCTCATCAGGGGGGAGGCCGGCCTAGTTGGCTTTTATAGCCGCTTGACGAGGAGGGAGCCGGTGGGCGGCTTAACGCCACCATTAATGGCAAGGGCGACCTCTCCTACCGCATCAGGGCCGGCGCAAGGCGTCTTGCAGTTTCCGAGCGGCCGTCCACACGGTACGTCGTGAACTCTTCAGAACTGCCTACATGCAACTTTAAAGGAGTCCTCACTGGATTCCATGACGGCGCGCCACGGGAGGCAGACAAGTGGGCCCGGTGGCGACGGGCAGGACGCGTGGACCGGGTGGCAGGGAGCGTGGACCGGAGGAGCGCGAGTTGTTCCCACAAAATATGAGGGGGTTATACGCAAAAAAGCAGCACCACATGGCGGCAGCAAAGCGAGGGGCCGTAGAGTGTTACGTAAAAGGACTATAAGGTGTTACGTATTCGCATGTATAGAAACTGTATTGTAGTGTTTCTTGAGTAGCGGGACAAAATCGTAGTGCGCCAGAGACTTGAAGGATGAAATATGTAATTTTATCCTCATTTCCGTTTCCCTCTTTCCCATCCCACGAAAGCTGGAGCTTCGTTGGGGCCGATTTGGGCGTTGCCCGTCCAGAAATTTGGCGCACTTCCCAGTCAGTCCACAAAGCAAACAACCCCTATTTGTCCAGCGCTTCCTATTTGACGCTTCAGGCGCCTGAACCTGTCCAAGCTGGGCTGACCCATATACTTTTCTTCTTCTTCTTCTTCTTCTTCTTCTGTTTATAGAACCCTCCAAGCTGGTTCGATCCATATACTTTTTTTCCTCTTCTGTTTATAGAACCCACAAAAAGATGCGGGCGATAGGAATTCAACTTCCACCACGAGTGTTCCAAGAGAATAGTAGTAACCGCTAGGCTAGCCCGCCGGCTTGATTCATAATTGCTTTTGTCTACCATTTATTACCTTCTTCGATTTTCCCAGGTTACTGTTTAGTTTCCGCATGTTTTTATTCTTTTTTCCCTTTTCCTTTTTTCCTTTTTCATGTTCCTTCTTTTCTTGTTTCTTTTTTTTTCTTAGATGCACCGATTTTTCCCAAAATTCATGATTTTTTTTTCAAATGTGATGGATTTTTCTTAAAAGATGATGAACTTTTGTTTTCAAATTCGATGAACTTTTTTGTATTTCTGGCCTCACGTCGGGGGCGCCAGATGGGCCGGCCCAGCCGCGTGGAATGCCACGACCTCATTTTTTTCATGTTTTTTATTTCTTTTTTTCTTTCGTTTATACTTCCAAATATTCTAAATAAATATATTATACTTTTTACATAGCACATTGATACGTCTCCAACGTATCTATAATTTTTGATTGTTCCATGCTATTATAGTATTAATCTTCGATGTTTTATACTCATTTACTAGCAACTTTATATCATTTTTTTGGACTAACCTATTGACATAGTGCCCAGTGCCAGTTGCTGTTTTTTGCTTGTTTTTTACTTTGCAAAAAATCAATACCAAACGGAGTCCAAATGCCACGAAACTTTTTGGAGAATTTTTTCTGCCCATAAGACACCCAGTAGGCCAAGGAAGTGCTCTAGAGGAGGCCCGTGGGGCCCACTAGGCACCAGGGCGCGCCAGAGGCCCTAGGCAAGCCCTGGTGGGTAGTGGGACCCATGGGAAGCTTCTCCACCGACCTTCGGCTCTATAAATACTCTAAAATCCCCAAAACCCTAGGGGAGTCGACGAAACACAATTCCAGCCACCGCAAGTTCCAGAACCACGAGATCCAATCTAAAGGCCTTTTCCGGCACTCTGCCTGAGGGGTCAATGATCACGGAGGGGTTCTTCATCATCACCCTGCCCCCTCCGATGATGCGTGAGTAGTTTATCGCAGACCTACAGGTTCGTAGGTGATGAGGACATCAATACCATTGTTACACCCACAGCCCCTGCTGCTATACATACTGGACCAACTACTAGAGCTCGCGCACGCCAATTAAATTATCAGGTACTTTCGTTTCTTGGTAATGATTCTAATGTTCATGAGAATATGATGATGCCTAAAGTGGATACATTTGTTTTGCTTATGAATGAAGGGCCTAGCTTGGACAAGAAAGAGGAACATTGGAGCAAGTTCAAGCATGGAGATGATGGCATGCGCACGAGAAACAAGAACGGAGTTACAAGTGATGATTTCAGGACTTTGAAGCCACCATAATGAGTGCATGAAGCCTTGGACGAAATATACAAGATGCCACTTTATAAATTTCGTCCAGAGGCTATTATAGGTGTTGCGTCACCTTATTATTGGGCCAGGCCCATGTAATTTCGAAATACTTGAGTATAGGCTGTTTTTAGAGTCCGTATGTGTGGGGAAACAAGAGATAGGGTTGGTTTCGGACCCCTCCTTCAAGGGCCACGAAATTCCCCCCCCTCTTCCTCCATATATACAGCCCTTAGGGCACCATTTAGACTTTGGGTTTTGTTTAGATTAAAAGTTCGCCATAGCTGCAACTTCGCGTACTTCGTTTGTGTTTAACGACCAGACCAAGATGTCACAGAACCCCACCTTCATGGGTGGATTAAATAGAGAGATTCAGACCATTCTAGAGTATAAGGAGTATAATAATATCACTCGTTTATTCCATCTTGCTTGTAAAGCTGAACGTGAAGTGCAGGATCGACAGGCATTGGCGCGAACTAATTTTTCTGCAGGTCGATCTTCATCATGGACACCGCGTGCCTCCTCTACTCCCACACGTCCAACTGCGGCACCACTGACTTCAGCCGCCAATTCCAACCGAGATATAAGAAAACAGGCACCACCACCACCATCTGCCAAGAGTACACCTTCTGGGCCTGCCCAGAGCTCTTCTTCATCTATGGCATCAACAGGGCACACACATGATATTATTTGTCGTCGTTGTAAGGGAAGAGGTCATTATGCGAGAGAATGCCAATCTCCGCGTGTTATGATTGCTACTGAGGATGGTGGGTATGAGTCCGCTAGTGACTATGATGAGGAGACTTTGGCTCTTATTACAAGTGAAGAACACGGTGGAGATGATTCTGATCATGAGACGCAATACATGGCTCCTGAAGACGCTGACAGGTATGAATGTTTAGTTGCTCAACGTGTTTTGAGTGTGCAGGTCACACAAAAGCTGAGCAAAATCAGAGGCATAATTTGTTCCATACAAAGGGAATTGTGAAGGAACGTTCTGTTCGCGTCATCATAGATGGAGGGAGCTGCAACAACTTGGCTAGCATGGAGATGGTGGAGAAGCTATCTCTCACCACAAGACCACATCCACATCCTTACTATATCCAATGGTTCAACAACAGCGGCAAGGTTAAGGTAACACGTACTGTTCGTGTGCATTTTAGTATCTCTACATATGCTGATTATGTTGATTGTGATGTGGTACCCATGCAAGCATGTTCATTATTACTTGGTAGACCATGGCAATTTGATAAAAATTCTGTACACCATGGTAGAAACAATCAGTATACTCTTGTTCATAAGGATAAACATATTACTTTGCTTCCTATGACTCCTGATTCTATTTTGAAAGATGATATTAATAGAGCTAGTAAAGCAAAACAGGAGAAAAATAAGAGTGAAAATCAGATTGTGGCAAAAGAATTTGAGCAACAAATGAAGCCTAATAATAAACCATCTAGTGTTGCTTCTGAAATTAAATTGAAAAGTGATGCTTACTTGCCACCAAATCTGATATTGATGAGCTAGATTTCAGCAATTCTGTTTGCTATGCTTTTGTGTGCAAAGAGGCGTTATTTTCATTCGAGGACGTGCCTTCCTCTTTGCCTCCTGCGGTCACTAACATTTTGCAGGAGTTCGCTGACGTCTTTCCACAAGACGTGCCACCGGGATTACCACCTATTCGCGGGATTGAGCATCAGATTGACTTAATTCCCGGTGCTTCGTTGCCAAACCGTGCGCCATACCGTACCAATCCAGAGGAGACGAAGGAGATTATGCGTCAAGTACAGGAGTTGCTCGACAAAGGTTATATACGCGAATCCCTTAGTCCTTGTGCTGTTCCTATTATTCTAGTGCCGAAAAAGGATGGTACATCGCGTATGTGTGTTGATTGTAGAGGCATTAATAATATTACTATTCATTATCGTCATCCTATTCCTAGACTAGATGATATGCTTGATGAATTGAGTGGCTCTACAATATTCTCCAAAGTTGATTTGCGTAGTGGATACCATCAAATTCGTATGAAATTGGGGGATGAATGGAAAACAGCATTTAAAACAAAGTTTGGATTATATGAGTGGTTAGTCATGCCTTTTGGGTTAACTAATGCACCTAGTACTTTCATGAGATTAATGAACGAAGTTTTACGTGCTTTCAATGGACGATTTGTGGTAGTCTATTTTGATGATATACTGATTTATAGCAGATCTTTGGAGGAACTGATAGAGGCGAGGGTGTCCTGATCTTTCGATGAGATGATAGCTATCGTTTTTGGTGGAGTAGACTTTGACGATCCGACTACGAACGTGCGAGGACGTCGCGCCTTAGCAATCGCTAAACCAACTCCGAGAGGTTATTGACCACGCCGGAGCACAATCAACCTGACCACGAGGGTCTATCTCCTGCAAGCAAACGAAGAACAAGCAAGAAACTAAGATTTGCAATCTGGATATTGCGAATATAAGATGAAAGCTTTATTGATCAAGGTGGGGTTCTGTGACGTCTTGGTCTGGTCGTTGAACACAAACGAAGTACGCGAAGTTGCAGCTATGGCGAACTTTTAATCTAAACAAAACCCAAAGTCTAAACGGTGCCCTAAGGGCTGTATATATGGAGGAAGAGGAGGGGATTTCGTGGCCCTTGAAGGAGGGGTCCAAAACCAACCCTATCTCTTGTTTCCCCACACATACGGACTCTAAAAATAGCCTATACTCAAGTATTTCGAAATTACATGGGCCTGGCCCAATAATAAGGTGACGCAGCACCTATAATAGCCTCTGGACGAAATTTATGAAGTGACATCTTGTATATTTCGTCCAAGGCTTCCTGCACTCATTATGGTGGCTTCAAAGTCCTGAAATCATCACTTGTAACTCCGTTCTTGTTCCCCTTGTCCATGCCATCATCTCCATGCTTGAACTTGCTCCAAGGTTCCTCTTTCTTGTCCAAGCTAGGCCCTTCATTTGTAAGCAAAACAAATGTATCCAATTTAGGCAGCATCATATTCTCATGAACTTTAGAATCATTACCAAGAAACGAAAGTACCTGATATTTTAATTGGCGTGCGCGAGCTCTAGTAATTGGTCCAGTATGTATAGAAGCAGGGGTTGTGGTTGTAACAATGGTATTGATGTCCTCATCAGATCTGCTATAAATCAGTATATCATCAAAATAGACTACCACAAATCGTCCAATGAAAGCACGTAAAACTTCGTTCATTAATCTCATGAAAGTACTAGGTGCATTAGTTAACCCAAAAGGCATGACTAACCACTCATATAATCCAAACTTTGTTTTAAATGCTGTTTTCCATTCATCCCCCAATTTCATACGAATTTGATGGTATCCACTACGCAAATCAACTTTGGAGAATATTGTAGAGCCACTCAATTCATCAAGCATATCATCTAGTCTAGTAATAGGATGACGATAACGAATAGTAATATTATTAATGCCTCTACAATCAACACACATACGCGATGTACCATCCTTTTTCGGCACTAGAATAATAGGAACAGCACAAGGACTAAGGGATTCGCGTATATAACCTTTGTCGAGCAACTCCTGTACTTGACGCATAATCTCCTTCGTCTCCTCTGGATTGGTACGGTATGGCGCACGGTTTGGCAACGAAGCACCGGGAATTAAGTCAATCTGATGCTCAATCCCGCGAATAGGTGGTAATCCCGGTGGCACGTCTTGTGGAAAGACGTCAGCGAACTCCTGCAAAATGTTAGTGACCGCAGGAGGCAAAGAGGAAGGCACGTCCTCGAATGAAAATAACGCCTCTTTGCACACAAAAGCATAGCAAACAGAATTGCTGAAATCTAGCTCATCAATATCAGATTTGGTGGCAAGTAAGCATCACTTTTCAATTTAATTTCAGAAGCAACACTAGATGGTTTATTATTAGGCTTCATTTGTTGCTCAAATTCTTTTGCCACAATCTGATTTTCACTCTTATTTTTCTCCTGTTTTGCTTTACTAGCTCTATTAATATCATCTTTCAAAATAGAATCAGGAGTCATAGGAAGCAAAGTAATATGTTTATCCTTATGAACAAGAGTATACTGATTGTTTCTACCATGGTGTACAGAATTTTTATCAAATTGCCATGGTCTACCAAGTAATAATGAACATGCTTGCATGGGTACCACATCACAATCAACATAATCAGCATATGTAGAGATACTAAAATGCACACGAACAGTACGTGTTACCTTAACCTTGCCGCTGTTGTTGAACCATTGGATATAGTAAGGATGTGGATGTGGTCTTGTGGTGAGAGATAGCTTCTCCACCATCTCCATGCTAGCCAAGTTGTTGCAGCTACCTCCATCTATGATGACGCGAACAGAACGTTCCTTCACAACTCCCTTTGTATGGAACAAATTATGCCTCTGATTTTGCTCAGCTTGTGTGACCTGCACACTCAAAACACGTTGAGCAACTAAACATTCATACCTGTCAGCGTCTTCAGGAGCCATGTATTGCGTCTCATGATCAGAATCATCTCCACCGTGTTCTTCACTTGTAATAAGAGCCAAAGTCTCCTCATCATAATCACTAGCGGACTCATACCCACCATCCTCAGTAGCAATCATAACACGCGGAGATTGGCATTCTCTGGCATAATGACCTCTTCCCTTACAACGACGACAAATAATATCATGTGTGTGCCCTGTTGATGCCATAGATGAAGAAGAGCTCTGGGCAGGCCCAGAAGGTGTACTCTTGGCAGATGGTAGTGGTGGTGCCTGTTTTCTTGTATCTCGGTTGGAATTGGCGGCTGAAGTCAGTGGTGCCGCAGTAGGACGTGTGGGAGTAGAGGAGGCACGCGGTGTCCATGATGAAGATCGACCTGCAGAAAAATTAGTTCGCTTGCATGGTGTGCCAAATACTATTGTTTCAGATCGTGATACCAAATTTCTTAGCCACTTTTGGAGATGTTTATGGGCTAAGTTGGGGACTAAACTGCTTTTTAGTACTACTTGTCACCCCCAAACTGATGGACAAACTGAAGTAGTCAATAGAACTTTGTCTACTATGCTTAGGGCTGTTTTGAAGAATAACAAAAAAATGTGGGAAGAATGCTTGCCTCATATTGAATTTGCTTATAATCGTTCGTTGCATTCTACTACTAAGATGTGCCCTTTTGAAATTGTATATGGTTTCCTACCTCGTGCACCTATTGATTTGTTGCCTCTTCCATCTTCGGAGAAGGTTAATTTTGATGCTAAACAACGTGCTGAATTGATCTTAAAAATGCATGAGTTAACTAAGGAGAACATTGAGCGTATGAATGCTAAATATAAACTTGCTGGAGATAAGGGTAGAAAACATGCTGTGTTTGCACCTGGAGATCTTGTTTGGTTACATTTGCGTAAGGATAGATTTCCTGATTTGCGCAAATCAAAGCTAATGCCACGTGCTGATGGTCCTTTTAAGGTGTTAGAGAAAATAAATGATAATGCATATAAACTTGAGCTGCCTGCAGATTTTGGGGTTAGTCCCACTTTTAACATTGCAGATCTGAAGCCTTATTTGGGTGAGGAAGATGAGCTTCCGTCGAGGACGACTTCATTTCAAGAAGGGGAGGATGATGAGGACATCAATACCATTGTTACACCCACAGCCCCTGCTTCTATACATACTGGACCAATTACTAGAGCTCGCGCACGCCAATTAAAATATCAGGGCCTAGCTTGGACAAGAAAGAGGAACCTTGGAGCAAGTTCAAGCATGGAGATGATGGCATGCACAAGGGGAACAAGAACGGAGTTACAAGTGATGATTTCAGGACTTTGAAGCCACCATAATGAGTGCAGGAAGCCTTGGACGAAATATACAAGATGTCACTTCATAAATTTCGTCCAGAGGCTATTATAGGTGCTGCGTCACCATATTATTGGGCCAGGCCCATGTAATTTCGAAATACTTGAGTATAGGCTGTTTTTAGAGTCCGTATGTGTGGGGAAACAAGAGATAGGGTTGGTTTCGGACCCCTCCTTCAAGGGCCACGAAATCCCCTCCTCTTCCTCCATATATACAGCCCTTAGGGCACCGTTTAGACTTTGGGTTTTGTTTAGATTAAAAGTTCGCCATAGCTGCAACTTCGCGTACTTCGTTTGTGTTCAACGACCAGACCAAGACGTCACAGAACCCCACCTTGATCAATAAAACTTTCATCTTATATTCGCAATATCCAGATTGCAAATCTTAGTTTCTTGCTTGTTCTTCGTTTGCTTGCAGGAGATAGACCCTCGTGGTCAGGTTGATTGTGCTCCGGCGTGGTCAATAACCTCTCGGAGTTGGTTTAGCGATTGCTAAGGCGCGACGTCCTCGCACGTTCGTAGTCGGATCGTCAAAGTCTACTCCACCAAAAACGATAGATATCATCTCATCGAAAGATCGGGACACCCTCGCCTCTATCATTTGGAGGAACATTTGGAACATTTACGTGCTGTTTTTATTGCTTTACGTGATGCACGTTTGTTTGGTAACCTTGGGAAGTGCACCTTTTGCACCGACCGAGTATCTTTTCTTGGCTATGTTGTTACTCCACAGGGAATTGAAGTTGATAAAGCCAAGATTGAAGCTATTGAGAGTTGGCCACAGCCCAAAACGGTCACTCAAGTGAGGAGTTTTCTTGGACTCGCTGGTTTCTATAGGCGTTTTGTGAGAGATTTCAGCACCATTGCTGCACCTCTCAATGAGCTTACAAAGAAGGATGTGCCTTTTGTTTGGGGTACCTCACAGGAAGAAGCCTTCACGGTATTGAAAGATAAGTTGACACATGCTCCTTTACTCCAACTTCCTGATTTTAATAAGACTTTTGAGCTTGAATGTGATGCTAGTGGAATTGGATTAGGAGGTGTTTTATTACAAGATGGCAAACCTGTTGCATACTTTTCTGAAAAATTGAGTGGGCCTAGTCTGAACTATTCTACTTATGATAAAGAATTATATGCTCTTGTTCGGACCTTAGAAACATGGCAACATTATTTATGGCCCAAAGAATTTGTTATACATTCTGATCATGAATCTTTGAAACACATTAAAAGTCAAGCAAAACTTAACCGTAGACATGCTAAATGGGTTGAATTTATTGAGACATTCCCTTATGTCATTAAACACAAGAAGGGTAAAGAAAATGTTATTGCTGATGCATTGTCTCGTCGTTATACTATGCTTTCAAAACTTGACTTTAAAATATATGGTTTGGAGACCATCAAAGATCAATATGTGCATGATGCTGAATTTAAAGATGTATTGCAGAATTGTAAGGAAGGGAGAACATGGAACAAGTTCGTCGTTAACGATGGATTTGTGTTTCGTGCTAACAAGCTATGCATTCCAGCTAGCTCTGTTCGTCTTTTGTTGTTGCAGGAGGCGCATGGAGGAGGATTAATGGGACACTTTGGCGTGAAGAAGACGGAGGATATACTTGCTACACATTTCTTTTGGCCAAAGATGAGACGGGATGTTGAGCGTTTTGTTGCTCGCTGCACTACATGTCAAAAAGCTAAGTCACGACTCAATCCTCATGGTTTATATATGCCTTTGCCTGTACCTAGTGTTCCTTGGGAGGATATATCTATGGACTTTGTTTTAGGTTTACCTCGAACAAAGAAGGGGAGGGATAGCATATTTGTTGTCATGGATAGGTTCTCGAAAATGGCACACTTTATACCATGTCATAAAAGCGATGATGCTGTTAATGTTGTTGATTTGTTCTTTCGTGAAATTATACGCTTGCATGGTGTGCCAAATACTATTGTTTCAGATCGTGATACTAAATTTCTTAGCCACTTTTGGAGATGTTTATGGGCTAAGTTGGGGACTAAACTGCTTTTTAGTACTACATGTCACCCCCAAACTGATGGACAAACTGAAGTAGTCAATAGAACATTGTCTACTATGCTTAGGGCTGTTTTGAAGAATAACAAGAAAATGTGGGAAGAATGCTTGCCTCATATTGAATTTGCTTATAATCGTTCATTGCATTCTACTACTAAGATGTGTCCTTTTGAAATTGTGTATGGTTTCCTTCCTCGTGCACCAATTGATTTGTTGCCTCTTCCATCTTCGGAGAAGATTAATTTTGATGCTAAACAACGTGCTGAATTGATCTTAAAAATGCATGAGTTAACTAAGGAGAACATTGAGCGTATGAATGCTAAATATAAACTTGCTGGAGATAAGGGTAGAAAACATGTTGTGTTTGCACCTGGAGATCTTGTTTGGTTACATTTGCGTAAGGATAGATTTCCTGATTTGCGCAAATCAAAGCTAATGCCACGTGCTGATGGTCCTTTTAAGGTGTTAGAGAAAATAAATGATAATGCATATAAACTTGAGCTGCCTGCAGATTTTGGGGTTAGTCCCACTTTTAACATTGCAGATCTGAAGCCTTATTTGGGTGAGGAAGATGAGCTTCCATCGAGGACGACTTCATTTCAAGAAGGGGAGGATGATGAGGACATCAATACCATTGTTACACCCACAGCCCCTGCTTCTATACATACTGGATCAATTACTAGAGCTCGCGCACGCCAATTAAAATATCAGCTACTTTCGTTTCTTGGTAATGATTCTAAAGTTCATGAGAATATGATGCTGCCTAAATTGGATACATTTGTTTTGCTTACAAATGAAGGGCCTAGCTTGGACAAGAAAGAGGAACCTTGGAGCAAGTTCAAGCATGGAGATGATGGCATGCACAAGGGGAACAAGAACGGAGTTACAAGTGATGATTTCAGGACTTTGAAGCCACCATAATGAGTGCAGGAAGCCTTGGACGAAATATACAAGATGTCACTTCATAAATTTCGTCCAGAGGCTATTATAGGTGCTGCGTCACCATATTATTGGGCCAGGCCCATGTAATTTCGAAATACTTGAGTATAGGCTGTTTTTAGAGTCCGTATGTGTGGGGAAACAAGAGATAGGGTTGGTTTCGGACCCCTCCTTCAAGGGCCACGAAATCCCCTCCTCTTCCTCCATATATACAGCCCTTAGGGCACCGTTTAGACTTTGGGTTTTGTTTAGATTAAAAGTTCGCCATAGCTGCAACTTCGCGTACTTCGTTTGTGTTCAACGACCAGACCAAGACGTCACAGAACCCCACCTTGATCAATAAAGCTTTCATCTTATATTCGCAATATCCAGATTGCAAATCTTAGTTTCTTTCTTGTTCTTCGTTTGCTTGCAGGAGATAGACCCTCGTGGTCAAGTTGATTGTGCTCCGGCGTGGTCAATAACCTCTCGGAGTTGGTTTAGCGATTGCTAAGGCGCGACGTCCTCGCACGTTCGTAGTCGGATCGTCAAAGTCTACTCCACCAAAAATGATAGCTATCATCTCATCGAAAGATCGGGACACCCTCGCCTCTATCAGGGTGGGTGGAGGGTAAGCACTCCATGGTGGCGCACTTCTTCATTGCTCTCTAGAGCTCGTTTCGTCAACTCGTGCGCTTGCGAGGTTGACGAGGAATCATGTGTACCTACACAAGAAGGAGACACACGAAACAAAGTGTGTGCGTGGTAAATGTACACATCATCCATCATGATGTGTATGTGCATGTGAGAGTTATCACAAGATAGGCAATGCTTAAAGAAATTTGAGGCATGGTAGAGAAATATGTCATCCATCATGAAAGCATAGTTTTTATGTATGACATGATGAGGACACAAATTGAACATGCAATTATAGCAAGTGTGTGGCACAACAATAGCATTTTTATTCATGGGGAGCATATTGTGTACACAATCATGGGAATCATGCAATGGATGGGTAGGATCAAAATCTCCTAAAATGCATGAGGAAATTATGGGGGTCTCCTCATGAGTAATAGCGAAAGCATAATATGGAGTAAATTGACAACATGGCAAACAATGCATGTCTGGAGCTAGGTGGTCATGGCATGGCAAATGATGGAAATGATGCAAAGGGAGCATATAACTATTATCGCAAGAAAAGCAAGTGCCAATAACCATGGGCTCTTCATCTATGCCATATGTGCAAATTGGGTTTATTTTAATGGCATGTGCATAGTTACTATGATGAGATTGCAAATATGCATATGGTTGATCTCATGCATAGCATATGACAAGTCAAGCGGATTGTCAAACATGATGTGACCTAGAGAATTATCACAAGAAATCATATGCAACATGGCATCACAACTAATAGACTCCAATATGGCAATCATCAAACTCATCATAAATGGGTAAATCATCGCATGGGGAAATCATACTAGCATGAATCATGGCAATAGGTGGATCAACATCATGCAAGAAATCAATATCCGCTAGTGGGACAAGAGCATCACCTTCACCTATTTTACCTTTGTCATTCCACTCATGTGGTGTAGGCGAGGTGGTAAAGACCAAATTTTGGTCATCTTCATCATGATGGAATCATGTGGGGGTGCATCATATTCCACCATGGCCATCGTCTTGTCCAAAGGAAGTACGAAGTCGTCGAGGATCGGCGCGTCATCATATATGGGACCTAGCACCAAATGAGAAGACACAATAGAGGTAGAAGTTAAGTCGTTAGAGTTCAAAATGTTCTCAAATGACCTATCAACTACCTCACTCTATCTATTTGGTGGTGGCTCACTCACTCCCTCAAGGTAGGTGCACTCAAAATCACATATGGTGGAGTCACTCAAATCACTCAAGTGGTGGTGGTGGTGGCTCTCCTCACATGGGAAATGGGGCAGCTCGTCATATATGGGGCTAGTAGTGAAGTCACTCTCACTCTCAATATGGTGGCACAAGTCACTCAACTCATCACCATACGCCTCCTCGGTCAAAGAGAAATCCCATGCTCAACCATCTCGTCACCGTCTCCATGGATGAAGGCCGAAGATGGCGCATCATCACTCTCGCCACCAATGGTGGAAGCATCATCCTTGCTCATCACCATGTCGCTCGCCTCCAAAGCATGTTACTTGAGAGACTCTGTAGTCGTAGTCGTCGCCGCACCGTCTTCAAAAAGAGTTGTGGTAGACTCGGCATCATCAATGCCACAAAGAGGGATGGCGAAGATGTCGAACTTGGGAGCGACGTCTGGGAGCTCGTCGGGCTTGGACATCTTGGTGGTACTATCCTCGCTCGCCGTCTTGGAGCGTGGTCATTGAGAAGTGTGCTCGAGGTCGAGTAGCCTTGGCCTTTTTGAGTTCCTTTTAAGCCTTGAGAGCAGCAATGTAGTTCTCGTCGAGGGAGTTGTAGTTCTCGAGGAAGATAGTCTTGGAGATGTTGTTGTTCAATCCCATCATGAAGTGGAACTTCATCCAAATGGGGTCGTCCATGCCGGCTCGTCGCAAGGCTTTCTTCATCTCCTTGAGGTACTTGTCGATGGACTTGGATCCTTGTTTGGTGTTCTCCAATTGGCGTGGAAGATGTTCCGTGTAGGTGGAAGGCAAAAAATCTCGCCGCATCGCTTTCTTCGTCTTGGGCCAACTCATGTTGAAGCTCGTCGAAGGTGTGTGAACCCACCAGTCGACGCGTAGTCGTGGAAGTTACTTGTGGCGCACTTCACTTGATCTTCGGAGGGTACTTGATGTAGCTTGAGGTAGTCATCCATCTTGAGCTCCCACTCGAGATACTCCTCGGTGTCTCGAGTCCCATAGAAAGTAATCTCGTGGTTGGTGTCGAGGTCGTAGTAGATCGTGGAAGTCGCGGACTTGAGCTTGGGGAGATTCTCTTGAGTGTAATCTTGAGGTGCTTATTGGAAAGATGCCACGTGTCCAGAGGAGAGGATGCCTTGAAGTCCCTTGGCGAAGATGCCAAGTTAGATGGTGAACTCCTAGAGCGGTGGTTGGTGTTGAGCTCGTGACCTTCACGTTCTTGTCGGTGATGGTATCGATGCTGATGTGATCTTGCCGGAGATGGTAGCTCAAAAGCATGTGCACTTGAGCGTCTCCTCGAAGATGATGAAGACCTCTTGCGGTTGTTGATGAGGGCTTTGAGCTCCTCCATTTGAGCATCCATCTTGGCGTCGATGAAGTTTTTCGTGGCATCGAACTCGTCGTCGTGGTAGACTGAAGTAGATGTGCTTTGCCTATCCATCACAAGACTCAAGCAAAGGTGAGTAGGAAATGAGATAAAAAATACCAAGATACCTTTTCCCAAAGTTGAGGATGTATCCTGTTTCACTCAATGTGAATTGATAGAATAGTGGAATTGGTACCGGACTTGTTCACTCACACATACAAAGTAAAGCTTATCGAGTGGCTTGGTTAGGACAAGTGGCACAAATTCATGCAAATTGAAGTCCAAGATATTGTAAATGTTGAAATAAATCCAAAGGACTCAAAATGCAAAGCAAGTGATTACAAATATAGAGGAGTACAATAAAGAAACACACAGTGAGATAATGGGGCTTGTGCAACTCTAAGGATGAACAAGACAAAATGGCCTAACAAAGACTAAGCTCGTGTTTCACAAACACTAGGAGAGACGCTAGCTTATTGCACCTTTGGGCACGATTCACCACTTGGCACCAATCCTATATGCAAGCAAACCGTTTCCTATTCCATGTATCCTCATGCACAAGTATCTCTTTTCATGCTCCGCTCTTTGCTTATAAGCTTTGGATCTTTGTCTTTCTTGCTTAAAAGCTTTATATATATATATTGCTCTTTTTCTTCCTTTCCACTATGCTTATTGAGCCTCAACCACATACATGAGACAAGTATCACAAGATATGCACGGGAGCAAGCAATTGCACTATATGATATATCAAATGATGCAACAATATGATATCTTATCACGAAGGTGCTCAAGTTTTCGTGAAGCCCAGCAATACTCGGATAGCAAGTCTCGATAGTATGGAGGTAATCGCAAAGATGGTGGGGCTATCAAAGTATAATGGCAAGGAAGGAAAAGTTTATGACAAAATGGATACCTTCGTCACACTTAACTGTTCACGAAGTCGAGGGTAACCGGCCTTGCTTCCGGTTGAAGATGGTCTCAAAGGATGGATGTTCGTCGTCGATGCGGAAGCTCGTAGTGGATATAGTCGATGGAACGATACAAGTGTCTGATGGTGGATGAAGATGTAACTGTCTCTAATTAGCCAAAACACATTAGGAGACTCGAATCACAACTCAAACAACCACAAATGCAATAAGAACCAAAATGTGTTAGGTTGCGGAAGTTTTATGTGGTGGTGCGGAAGTTATGGCCGTGAAGACTCGATTTTGGATGAAATTTTCAGATCTCGATCTAGAGGCGGAAGAACTTGATTTCAAGCTCCAAATTGGAAGGGTAAAAAGAAAAATTGGGGCTAGGGAACACCAAGGGGGGTAGATCCACTTGCCAAACACTAGATCCATGGATCAAAATCAACAAAAACTCGCAAGAACCAACAAAATGCAAAAAAAATTGGTATGGCTATTTTTTATGGGGATTTTCGAATTGGGACAAAAAGCAACAAAATTAGGCTATAAAACAAGGGGTAGGGACTCCAAATTCGTGTCAACCATGGCTCTGATCCAAGATGTTGTAGGGTGGAGACCCTACATGGTGATCTTTCACGAATTGGAGGGGGGTTGATAGAGGCGAGGGTGTCCCGATCTTTCGATGAGATGATAGCTATCGTTTTTGGTGGAGTAGACTTTGACGATCCGACTACGAACGTGCGAGGAAGTCGCGCCTTAGCAATCGCTAAACCAACTCCGAGAGGTTATTGACCACGCCGGAGCACAATCAACCTGACCACGAGGGTCTATCTCCTGCAAGAAACGAAGAACAAGCAAGAAACTAAGATTTGCAATCTGGATATTGCGAATATAAGATGAAAGCTTTATTGATCAAGGTGGGGTTCTATGACGTCTTGGTCTGGTCGTTGAACACAAACGAAGTACGCGAAGTTGCAGCTATGGCGAACTTTTAATCTAAACAAAACCCAAAGTCTAAACGGTGCCCTAAGGGTTGTATATATGGAGGAAGAGGGGGGGATTTCGTGGCCCTTGAAGGAGGGGTCTGAAACCAACCCTATCTCTTGTTTCCCCACACATACGGACTCTAAAAACAGCCTATACTCAAGTATTTCGAAATTACATGGGCCTGGCCCAATAATAAGGTGACGCAGCACCTATAATAGCCTCTGGATGAAATTTATGAAGTGGCATCTTGTATATTTCGTCCAAGGCTTCCTGCACTCATTATGGTGGCTTCAAAGTCCTGAAATCATCACTTGTAACTCCGTTCTTGTTCCCCTTGCGCATGCCATCATCTCCATGCTTGAACTTGCTCCAAGGTTCCTCTTTCTTGTCCAAGCTAGGCCCTTCATTTGTAAGCAAAACAAATGTATCCAATTTAGGCAGCATCATATTCTCATGAACATTAGAATCATTACCAAGAAACGAAAGTACCTGATAATTTAATTGGCGTGCGCGAGCTCTAGTAATTGGTCCAGTATGTATAGCAGCAGGGGCTGTGGGTGTAACAATGGTATTGATGTCCTAGGCAGTCTGGAGACCCCCGGGCAGTTTTTAGGCCAAAATTTTGGTAGTCGAAAATATTTTTTCCCTATCCTATTTTTAGGTCCCAGGGAGCGTTTTGAGACACTTGCCATCATAGTGATTTTTTGTCGCAGTTTTTCGTCGTCGCTGCCCTAATTTCTGAAAAAAAAATTGTCAAAAAAAATTTCGTGCCAATCCTGTTAGTTTGACTTGGGAAGAGTTTTGAGACACTCGCCATTATAGTGATTTTTTGCAAAAAAAAAGGAGCGCAAAAAAAAATGAATTTTTTTTAGAGTGTGCTCTTCCCTTGTTTACGTGCCGCGCCGTGATTTTGTTAGTGTTCTAGGCTCGCTTCTCTAGTACGGTCTAGCCTAGGACCAGCACAGTACCGTCGTTGAGCGTTTATTCAGCTTTGCATCTCTGAATTGATTATTGCTGACATTTTTGCTACCATATCATAAGCCTTCCCAGCACCACATACATCTACGTCGTGCGTTTAACACCACCTGGCAATCGCTCTGTCCAATCTTTAAGAGTTTTGACTACAACGGTTGCCGATCACCACCTGCTGCTGGGTAAGAACTGGTAAGCATTTGAGATTCGCTTGACGGATTTGTCATACACCACCACCACCACTTCCTAGTAGTCTGTAGGATCATATTCTTGTGTGTTTCTATTGCTGCTAACCATGGCAGGATCACAAGCCGATGAGACTGATTGGGAGAACATGACGAACAAACAGCTACATGATAAATTTCAGCAATTGATGAGTGGACAGGTGCAAGATGTGCTAAACAGATTTGAAGAGGCCATGGAGAAGATAGATGGAATTGAGAAGACGTTCGAAACAAAGCTCGATAACAAGTTTAATGAATTGCTCGCGCGTCTTCCACAACCACCGCCGGCTGCACCTGTCGCACCTCTACAACAACAACAACGTCGCCTTCCAAATCAAGTGGGACGAGCACAGCGCGTTCCCCTTGAGCCTGGTCAAACTTCTGGTGCCACTGCACCTACTGTTGATGCTTCTATGGCTCCTGCTGCCGCTGAGGAGGACGATTATGCGGGGGATTACGAGGATGAGGTTGATCAAAATCAAAACTACGTACCAGCACCAGGTCGTCCACACGCAAATAATCGCAATGGTAGGGCTGCATTCCCAGCTCAGGTACGAGATCATGACCATCTTCCTAAACTGAAATTGAATATTCCACCATTTGAGGGTAGAAATGTTCCTGATATATATCTTACTTGGGAGTTAGAAACTGAACAACGTTTTACATGTTTACAATACCCCGAGGAGAGACGTGTTGCTGCTGCTGTTTGTGCTTTTACTAATTTTGCATGTGTATGGCGGTCTGAACATTGTAGATTATATCCTATTCCAGCTACTTGGGCTGCTTTGAAAACTGCTATGCGTACTCGTTGGGTTCCACCATATTATCAACGTGAATTACTTCAAAAATTGCAGCGCTTAAGACAAGGAAAAAATTCTGTAGAAGAATATTATCAGGAATTACAAACTGGCATGATTAGATGTGGTATTGTTGAGGAGAATGAAGCTATGCTTGCACGTTTTATGGGTGGATTAAATAGAGAGATTCAGACCATTCTAGAGTATAAGGAGTATAATAATATCACTCGTTTATTCCATCTTGCTTGTAAAGCTGAACGTGAAGTGCAGGATCGACAGGCATTGGCGCGGACTAACTTTTCTACAGGTCGACCTTCATCGTGGACACCGCGTGCATCCTCTACTTCCACACATTCTATTGCACCGACACCTCCATCAGCTGCCACCTCCAGCCGTGATGCAAGGAAGCAGGCACAACCACCACTATCTGCCAAGAGCACACCTACCGGGCCTGCACAGAGTTCTTCTTCTTCCATGGCATCAACAGGGCACACAAGTGATATTATTTGTCGTCGTTGTAAGGGAAGAGGTCATTATGCGAGAGAATGCAAATCTCAGCGTGTGATGATTGCTACCGAGGATGGTGGGTATGAGTCCGCTAGTGACTATGATGAGGAGACTTTGGCTCTCATTATACGTGAAGAACACGGTGGAGATGATTCTGAACAAGAGACGCAATACATGTGATGAGGACATGACTACCTTGGATATGACCAAAAATATTGCATACATGTATATTTGTGAGGTGATTTCTAATGCAAACTATGCAATAATTTACTTATGTCATCCAAGACAAAAATACTTCACAAACTTTTGTGCCATGTCTAATTGCAGGTGTATGGGAGATTTGTACAATTCACATATGAAGATAAGGGAAAAAGAGAAGTTTATGTGCTGTTCAAAAAGTCATATCACGTCACTTTTGGGCCAAGAGAAGATAGAGTCCAAGTCTCTCACATTCTGGATTCAGATTCGGACTGCACAGACATACCTGACTCAAAACACCAAGAACTATTTCATACGGACTCCGAATTGGGTGATTCTTTTTTTGTTGGAAAGTAGATTTTGTGCTCTTTCTAACCCAATTGGTTTCACCTTCAAATTCATCCGGAGCGTTGAGTTGTCGTCGAAACAATCTGACGCTGTAGCAGAATCCGAGTCAAACTACAAGTCCAAAGGTGTTGCATCACCTCCACTTGGGCCCATTGGCCTTGTACGACCTAGGGTTAGTTTTAGGCTGCCTTGGGACGTCCTCCCACCTCCTTGGCCGCCACCCCTTGCTCCTATATAAGTAGATCCATCTAGTAGCTTTTTGCTTGGGATTTGTTTAGTTAAAAGTTAGCCATTGCAACTTCGTGTACTTCGTTTGTGTCCAACGACCAGACCAAGACCGCTTTCGGATCCCCACCTTTATCAATACTTCATCTATATTCGCAATATTCAGATTGCATTATCATATTCTTGCTTGTTCTTCGATTGCGTGCAGGAATAGACCTTCGTGGTCAGGCTGATCGTGCTTTCAGCATCGTTAGTAACCTCGGGAGATTGGTTTAGCGATTGCTAAGGCACAACGTCGTGCACGTTTGTAGTCGGATCGTCAAAGTCGACTCCACCAAATCGATAGTTATCATCTCATCGAAAGATCGGGACACCCCCTCCTCTATCAACATGGCTCCTGAAGACGCTGACAGGTATGAATGTTTAGTTGCTCAACGTGTTTTGAGTGTGCAGGTCACACAAGCTGAGCAAAATCAGAGGCATAATTTGTTCCATACAAAGGGAGTTGTGAAGGAACGTTCTATTCGCGTCATCATAGATGGAGGGAGCTGCAACAACTTGGCTAGCATGGAGATGGTGGAGAAGCTCTCTCTCACCACAAGACCACATCCACATCCTTACTATATCCAATGGTTCAACAACAGCGGCAAGGTTAAGGTAACACGTACTGTTCGTGTGCATTTTAGTATCTCTACGTATGCTGATTTTGTTGATTGTGATGTGGTACCCATGCAAGCATGTTCCTTATTACTTGGTAGACCATGGCAATTTGATAAAAGTTCTATACACCATGGTAGAAACAATCAGTATACTCTTGTTCATAAGGATAAACATATTACTTTGCTTCCTATGTCTCCTAATTCTATTTTGAAAGATGATATTAATAGAGCTAGTAAGGCAAAACAGGAGCAAAATAAGAGTGAAAATCAGATTGTGGCAAAAGAATTTGAGCAACAAATGAATCCTCATAATAAACCATCTAGTGTTGCTTCTGAAATTAAATTGAAAAGTGCATGTTTACTTGCCACCAAATCTGATATTGATGATCTAGATTTCAGCAAATCTGTTTGCTATGCTCTTGTGTGCAAAGAGGCATTATTTTCATTCGAGGACATGCCTTCCTCTTTGCCTCCTGCTGTTACTAACATTTTGCAGGAGTTCGCCGACGTCTTTCCACAAGATGTGCCTCCGGGATTACCACCTATTCGAGGGATTGAGCATCAGATTGACTTAATTCCCGGTGCATCGCTACCCAACCGTGCACCATACCGTACTAATCCAGAGGAGACGAAGGAGATTATGCGTCAAGTCCAGGAGTTGCTCGACAAAGGTTATATACGCGAATCCCTTAGTCCTTGTGCTGTTCCTATTATTCTAGTGCCGAAAAAGGATGGTACATCGCGTATGTGTGTTGATTGTAGAGGCATTAATAATATTACTATTCGTTATCGTCATCCTATTCCTAGACTAGATGATATGCTTGATGAATTGAGTGGCTCTACAATATTCTCCAAAGTTGATTTGCGTAGTGGATACCATCAAATTCGTATGAAATTGGGGGATAAATGGAAAACAGCATTTAAAACAAAGTTTGGATTATATGAGTGGTTAGTCATGCCTTTTGGGTTAACTAATGCACCTAGTACTTTCATGAGATTAATGAACGAAGTTTTACGTGCTTTCATTGGACGATTTGTGGTAGTCTATTTTGATGATATACTGATTTATAGCAGATCTTTGGAGGAACATTTGGAACATTTACGTGCTGTTTTTATTGCTTTACGTGATGCACGTTTGTTTGGTAACCTTGGGAAGTGCACCTTTTGCACCGACCGAGTATCTTTTCTTGGCTATGTTGTTACTCCACAGGGAATTGAAGTTGATAAAGCCAAGATTGAAGCTATTGAGAGTTGACCACAGCCCAAAACAGTCACTCAAGTGAGGAGTTTTCTTGGACTCGCTGGTTTCTATAGGCGTTTTGTGAGAGATTTCAGCACCATTGCTGCACCTCTCAATGAGCTTACAAAGAAGGATGTGCCTTTTGTTTGGGGTACCTCACAGGAAGAAGCCTTCACGGTATTGAAAGATAAGTTGACACATGCTCCTTTACTCCAACTTCCAACGTGTTTTGAGTGTGCAGGTCACACAAGCTGAGCAAAATCAGAGGCATAATTTGTTCCATACAAAGGGAGTTGTGAAGGAACGTTCTGTTCGCGTCATCATAGATGGAGGGAGCTGCAATAACTTGGCTAGCATGGAGATGGTGGAGAAGCTATCTCTCACCACAAGACCACATCCACATCCTTACTATATCCAATGGTTCAACAACAGCGGCAAGGTTAAGGTAACACGTACTGTTCGTGTGCATTTTAGTATCTCTACATATGCTGATTATGTTGATTGTGATGTGGTACCCATGCAAGCATGTTCATTATTACTTGGTAGACCATGGCAATTTGATAAAAATTCTGTACACCATGGTAGAAACAATCAGTATACTCTTGTTCATAAGGATAAACATATTACTTTGCTTCCTATGACTCCTGATTCTATTTTGAAAGATGATATTAATAGAGCTAGTAAAGCAAAACAGGAGAAAAATAAGAGTGAAAATCAGATTATGGCAAAAGAATTTGAGCAACAAATGAAGCCTAATAATAAACCATCTAGTGTTGCTTCTGAAATTAAATTGAAAAGTGCATGCTTACTTGCCACCAAATCTGATATTGATGATCTAGATTTCAGCAATTCTGTTTGCTATGCTTTTGTGTGCAAAGAGGCGTTATTTTCATTCGAGGACGTGCCTTCCTCTTTGCCTCCTGCGGTCACTAACATTTTGCAGGAGTTCGCTGACGTCTTTCCACAAGACGTGCCACCGGGATTACCACCTATTCGCGGGATTGAGCATCAGATTGACTTAATTCCCGGTGCTTCGTTGCCAAACCGTGCACCATACCGTACCAATCCAGAGGAGACGAAGGAGATTATGCGTCAAGTACAGGAGTTGCTCGACAAAGGTTATATACGCGAATCCCTTAGTCCTTGTGCTGTTCCTATTATTCTAGTGCCGAAAAAGGATGGTACATCGCGTATTTGTGTTGATTGTAGAGGCATTAATAATATTACTATTCGTTATCGTCATCCTATTCCTAGACTAGATGATATGCTTGATGAATTGAGTGGCTCTACAATATTCTCCAAAGTTGATTTGCGTAGTGGATACCATCAAATTCGTATGAAATTGGGGGATGAATGGAAAACAGCATTTAAAACAAAGTTTGGATTATATGAGTGGTTAGTCATGCCTTTTGGGTTAACTAATGCACCTAGTACTTTCATGAGATTAATGAATGAAGTTTTACGTGCTTTCATTGGACGATTTGTGGTAGTCTATTTTGATGATATACTGATTTATAGCAGATCTTTGGAGGAACATTTGGAACATTTACGTGCTGTTTTTATTGCTTTACGTGATGCACGTTTGTTTGGTAACCTTGGGAAGTGCACCTTTTGCACCGACCGAGTATCTTTTCTTGGCTATGTTGTTACTCCACAGGGAATTGAAGTTGATACAGCCAAGAATGAAGCTATTGAGAGTTCGCCACAGCCCAAAACGGTCACACAAGTGAGGAGTTTCCTTGGACTCGCTTGTTTCTATAGGCGTTTTGTGAGAGATTTCAGCACCATTGCTGCACCTCTCAATGAGCTTACAAAGAAGGATGTGCCTTTTGTTTGGGGTACCTCACAGGAAGAAGCCTTCACGGTATTGAAAGATAAGTTGACACATGCTCCTTTACTCCAACTTCCTGATTTTAATAAGACTTTTGAGCTTGAATGTGATGCTAGTGGAATTGGATTAGGAGGTGTTTTATTACAAGATGGCAAACCTGTTGCATACTTTTCTGAAAAATTGAGTGGGCCTAGTCTGAACTATTCTACTTATGATAAAGAATTATATGCTCTTGTTCGGACCTTAGAAACATGGCAACATTATTTATGGCCCAAAGAATTTGTTAGACATTCTGATCATGAATCTTTGAAACACATTAAAAGTCAATCAAAACTGAATCGTAGACATGCTAAATGGGTTGAATTTATTGAGACTTTCCCTTATGTCATTAAACACAAGAAGGGTAAAGAAAATGTTATTGCTGATGCATTGTCTCGTCGTTATACTATGCTTTCACAACTTGACTTTAAAATATTTGGTTTGGAGACCATCAAAGATCAATACGTGCATGATGCTGAATTTAAAGATGTATTGCAGAATTGTAAGGAAGGGAGAACATGGAACATGTTCGTCGTTAACGATGGATTTGTGTTTCATGCTAACAAGCTATGCATTCCAGCTAGCTCTGTTCGTCTTTTGTTGTTGCAGGAGGTGCATGGAGGAGGATTAATGGGACACTTTGGCGTGAAGAAGACGGAGGATATACTTGCTACACATTTCTTTTGGCCAAAGATGAGACGGGATGTTGAGCGTTTTGTTGCTCGCTGCACTACATGTCAAAAAGCTAAGTCACGACTCAATCCTCATGGTTTATATATGCCTTTGCCTGTACCTAGTGTTCCTTGGGAGGATATATCTATGGACTTTGTTTTAGGTTTACCTTGAACAAAGAAGGGGAGGGATAGCATATTTGTTGTCGTGGATAGGTTCTCGAAAATGGCACACTTTATACCATGTCGTAAAAGCGATGATGCTGTTAATGTTGCTGATTTGTTCTTTCGTGAAATTATACGCTTGCATGGTGTGCCAAATACTATTGTTTCAGATCGTGATACTAAATTTCTTAGCCACTTTTGGAGATGTTTATGGGCTAAGTTGGGGACTAAACTGCTTTTTAGTACTACATGTCACCCCAAACTGACGGACAAACTGAAGTAGTCAATAGAACATTGTCTACTATGCTTAGGGCTGTTTTGAAGAATAACAAGAAAAAGTGGGAAGAATGCTTGCCTCATATTGAATTTGCTTATAATCGTTCATTGCATTCTACTACTAAGATGTGTCCTTTTGAAATTGTGTACGGTTTCCTTCCTCGTGCACCTATTGATTTGTTGCCTCTTCCATCTTCGGAGAAGGTTAATTTTGATGCTAAACAACATGCTGAATTGATCTTAAAAATGCATGAGTTAACTAAGGAGAACATTGAGTGTATGAATGCTAAATATAAACTTGCTGGAGATAAGGGTAGAAAACGTGTTGTCTTTGCACCTGGAGATTTTGTTTGGTTACATTTGCGTAAGGATAGATTTCCTGATTTGCGCAAATCAAAGCTAATGCCACGTGCTGATGGTCCATTTAAAGTGTTAGAGAAAATAAATGATAATGCATATAAACTTGAGCTGCCTGCAGATTTTGGGGTTAGTCCCACTTTTAATATTGCATATTTGAAGCCTTATTTGGGTGAGGAAGATGAGCTTCCGTCGAGGACGACTTCATTTCAAGAAGGGGAGGATGATGAGGACATCAATACCATTGTTACACCCACAGCACCTACTGCTACATACACTGGACCAATTACTAGAGCTCGCGCACGCCAATTAAATTATCACGTACTTTCGTTTCTTGGTAATGATTCTAATGTTCATGAGAATATGATGCTGCCTAAATTGGATACATTTGTCTTACTTACAAATGAAGGGCCTGGCATGGATAAGAGGGATGAACACTGGAGCAAGACCAGGCATGGAGATGATGGCATGCGCAAGGGGAACAAGAACGGAGTTACAAGTGATGATTTCAGGACATTGAAGCCACCTTAATGCGTGCATGAAGCCTTGAACAAAATATACAAGATGCCACTTCATAAATTTCGTCCAGAGGCTATTATAGGTGCTGCGTCACCTTATTATTGGGCCAGGCCCATGTAATTTCGAAATACTTAAGTATAGGCTGTTTTTAGAGTCCGTATGTGTGGGAAAACAAGAGTTAGGGTTGGTTTCGGATCCCTCCTCCAAGGGCCACGAAATTCCCCCCTTCTTCCTCCATATATACAGCCCTTAGGGCGTCGTTTAGACGTGGGTTTTGTTTAGATTAAAAGTTCGCCATAGCTGCAACTTCGCGTACTTCGTTTGTGTTCAACGACCAGACCAAGACGTCACAGAACCCCACCTTGATCAATAAAGCTTTCATCTTATATTCGCAATATCCAGATTGCAAATCTTAGTTTCTTGCTTGTTCTTCATTTGCTTGCAGGAGATAGACCCTCGTGGTCAGGTTGATTGTGCTCCGGCGTGGTCAATAAACTCTCGGAGTTGGTTTAGCGATTGCTAAGGCGCGACGTCCTCGCACGTTCGTAGTCGGATCGTCAAAGTCTACTCCACCAAAAACGATAGCTATCACCTCATCGAAAGATCGGGACACCCTCGCCTCTATCATACCCACCATCCTCAGTAGCGATCATAACACGCGGAGATTGGCATTCTCTCGCATAATGACCTCTTCCCTTACAACGACGACAAATAATATCATGTGTGTGCCCTGTTGATGCCATAGATGAAGAAGAGCTCTGGGCAGGCCCAGAAGGTGTACTCTTGGCAGATGGTGGTGGTGGTGCCTGTTTTCTTGTATCTCGGTTGGAATTGGCGGCTGAAGTCAGTGGTGCCGCAGTAGGACGTGTGGGAGTAGAGGAGGCACGCGGTTTCCATGATGAAGATCGACCTGCAGAAAAATTAGTTCGCGCCAATGCCTGTCGATCCTGCACTTCACGTTCAGCTTTACAAGCAAGATGGAATAAACGAGTGATATTATTATACTCCTTATACTCTAGAATGGTCTGAATCTCTCTATTTAATCCACCCATGAAACGTGCAAGCATAGCTTCATTCTCCTCAACAATACCACATCTAATCATGCCAGTTTGTAATTCCTGATAATATTCTTCTACAGAATTTTTTCCTTGTCTTAAGCGCTGCAATTTTTGAAGTAATTCACGTTGATAATATGGTGGAACCCAACGAGTACGCATAGCAGTTTTCAAAGCAGCCCACGTAGCTGGAATAGGATATAATCTACAATGTTCAGACCACCATACGCATGCAAAACTAGTGAAAGCACAAACAGCAGCAGCAACACGTCGTTCCTCGGGATATTGTAAACATGTAAAACGTTGTTCAGTTTCTAACTCCCAAGTAAGATATATATCAGGAACATATCTACCCTCGAATGGTGGAATATTCAATTTTAATTTAGGAAGATGGTCATGATCTCGTACCTGAAGTGGTGGTGCAGGCCTACCATTGCGATTATTTGCATGTGGATGACCTGGTGCTGGTGGTTGCACGTAGTTATGATTTTGATCAACCTCATCCTCATAATCGCCCGCGTAATCGTCCTCCTCCTCGGCACCAGCAGCAGCAGGAGCAGGAGCCAAAGAAGCATCAACAGTAGGTACAGCAGCACCAGAAGTTTGGCCATCCTCAAGAGGAACACGCTTCGCTCGTCCGAACTGATTTGGAAGGGGGCGTTGTTGTTGTCGTTGCAGAGGTGCGACAGGTGCAGCCGGTGGTGGTTGGGGAAGACGCGTGAGCAATTCATTAAACTTGTTATCCAGCTTTGTCTCGAACGACTTCTCCATGCCATCTATCTTCTCCATGGCCTCTTCAAATCTGTTTAGCACATCTCCCACCTGGCCACTCATCATTTGCTGAAATTTATCATGCAACTCCTTGTTCGTCATGTTCTCCCAGTCAATCTCGTCGGCTTGTGATCCTGCCATGGTTAGTAGCAATAGAAACACACAAGAATATGATCCTATAGACTACTAGAAAGTGATGGTGGTGTGGTGTGGTGTCACAAATCCGTCAAACAAATCTCAAATTCTTACCAGTTCTTACCCAGCAGCAGGTGGTGATCGGCAACCTTTGTAGTCAAAACTCTCAGAGCTTGGACAGAGCGATTGCCAGGTGGTGTCAAACGCACGATGTAGATGTATGTGGAGCTGGGAAGGCTTATGGTATGGCAGCAAAAAGGGTCAGCAATAATCAATTCAGAGATGCAATGTTGAATAAACTCTCAACGACGGTACTGTGCTGGTCCTAGGCTAGACCGTGCTAGAGACGCGAGCCTAGAACACTAACAAAAATCACGGCGCTGCACGTAAACAAGGGAGGAGCACACTCTCTGAATTTTTTTTCTTTTTTTTTCTTGCACTTTTTTTTTCCTCTTTTTTTTTTTGCTCCGCAACAATTTTTTTCCGAAAAAGTCTACAAATGGTCTAAAAACTGCCTAGCCAGAATTTTCCAGACTTAGTTTTTTTTTTTAAACTGGAACTATTTTTCTTCTGCGGGTAGCACGAAAATTGGGGAATCCGACTTGTTCACGACTCGTAGTATCGCGTGATCTGGAACTCGAAAATAAAGGAATAAATACTGGACTCGGACTAGGACTGGTGGCGGAGATGAATCTGGTGGAACTCGGACTGGTGATGGTATATGACAGTAGTATATGTGGGCTTGGATTGGTGGTGGTATATGGACTCGGATCGGTGGTGGTATATGGACTCGGATCGGTGGTGGTATATGGACTCAGAGAAATAGCAGATAAGCTGTGGTGGTATATGGTAGGGGCGATGATGATGGTGCGGCGGCGGCGTGACAACTTGTGAACAGAACTCGAAACTCTAAAGAACTAGACGCTAAGACCAGCAACTTGACACGACGATGCAACCGCAAATTCAACAAAGCAAATACAGAAAAGATTATGCAATGGCTCAGATTGGTTTGGATATGATGAACTAACCCTAAATATTTTTTTTGGCTTTTTCCTGGACTGTAGGTATGAAGAACAGACTCGATCTAAACTACGAAAAACTGTAAATCTCACCGAGCAACCTGGAAATCTGATACCACTTGATAGAGGCGAGGGTGTCCCGATCTTTCGATGAGATGATAGCTATCGTTTTTGGTGGAGTAGACTTTGACGATCCGACTACGAACGTGCGAGGAAGTCGCGCCTTAGCAATCGCTAAACCAACTCCGAGAGGTTATTGACCACGCCGGAGCACAATCAACCTGACCACGAGGGTCTATCTCCTGCAAGCAAACGAAGAACAAGCAAGAAACTAAGATTTGCAATCTGGATATTGCGAATATAAGATGAAAGCTTTATTGATCAAGGTGGGGTTCTGTGACGTCTTGGTCTGGTCGTTGAACACAAACGAAGTACGCGAAGTTGCAGCTATGGCGAACTTTTAATCTAAACAAAACCCAAAGTCTAAACGGTGCCCTAAGGGCTGTATATATGGAGGAAGAGGGGGGGATTTCGTGGCCCTTGAAGGAGGGGTCCGAAACCAACCCTATCTCTTGTTTCCCCACACATACGGACTCTAAAAACAGCCTATACTCAAGTATTTCGAAATTACATGGGCCTGGCCCAATAATAAGGTGACGCAGCACCTATATTAGCCTCTGGACGAAATTTATGAAGTGGCATCTTGTATATTTCGTCCAAGGCTTCCTGCACTCATTATGGTGGCTTCAAAGTCCTGAAATCATCACTTGTAACTCCGTTCTTGTTCCCCTTACGCATGCCATCATCTCCATGCTTGAACTTGCTCCAAGGTTCCTCTTTCTTGTCCAAGCTAGGCCCTTCATTTGTAAGCAAAACAAATGTATCCAATTTAGGCAGCATCATATTCTCATGAACATTAGAATCATTACCAATAAACGAAAGTACCTCATAATTTAATTGGCGTGCGCGAGCTCTATTAATTGGTCCAGTATGTATAGCAGCAGGGGTTGTGGGTGTAACAATGGTATTGATGTCCTCATCATCAATCTCCCGAGGTTACTGACGATGCTGAAAGCACGATCACGTTGATAATATGGTGGAACCCAACGAGTACTCATAGCAGTTTTCAAAGAAGCCCACGTAGCTGGAATAGGATATAATCTACAATGTTCAGACCACCATACACATGCAAAACTAGTAAAAGCACAAACAGCAGCAGCAACACGTCTCTCCTCGGGATATTGTAAACATGTAAAACGTTGTTCAGTTTCTAACTCCCAAGTAAGATATATATCAGGAACATATCTACCCTCAAATGGTGGAATATTCAATTTTAGTTTAGGAAGATGGTCATGATCTCGTACCTGAGCTGGTAATGCAGCCCTACCATTGCGATTGTTGGCATGTGGACGACCTGGTGCTGGTACGTAGTTCTGATTTTGATCAACCTCATCCTCGTAATCGCCCGCATAATCGTCCTCCTTAGCGGCAGAAGGAGCCATAGAAGCATCAACAGTAGGTGCAGCGGCACCAGAAGTTTGACCAGGCTCAAGGGGAACGCGCTGTGCTCGTCCCACTTGATTTGGAAGGCGACGTTGTTGTTGTTGTAGAGGTGCGACAGGTGCAGCCGGCGGTGGTTGTGGAAGATGCGCGAGCAATTCATTAAACTTGTTATCGAGCTTTGTTTCGAACGTCTTCTCAATTCCATCTATCTTCTCCATGGCCTCTTCAAATCTGTTTAGCACATCTTGCACCTATCCACTCATCATTTGCTGAAATTTATCATGTAGCTGTTTGTTCGTCATGTTCTCCCAATCAGTCTCATCGGCTTGTGATCCTGCCATGGTTAGCAGCAATAGAAACACACAAGAATATGATCCTACAGACTACTAGGAAGTGGTGGTGGTGGTGTATCACAAAACTGTCAAGCGAATCTCAAATGCTTACCAGTTCTTACCCAGCAGCAAGTGGTGATCGGCAACCATTGTAGTCAAAACTCTTAAAGATTGGACAGAGCGATTGCCAGGTGGTGTCAAACGCACGACGTAGATGTATGGGGAGCTTGGAAGGCTTATGATATGGTATCAAAAATGCCAGCAATAATCAATTAAGAGATGCAAAGTTGAATAAACGCTCAACGACGGTACTGTGCTGGTCCTAGGCTAGACCGTACTAGAGACGCGAGCCTAGAACACTAACAAAATCACGGCGCGGCACATAAACAAGGGAAGAGCACACTCGTAATTTTTTTTCCGTTTTTTTTTGCGCTCTTTTTTTTTGCAAAAAATCACTATAATGGCGAGTGTCTCAAAACTCTTCCCAAGTCTAACTATCAGGATTGGCACGAAAAAAAAATTTAACAATTTTTTTTTCGGAAATCAGGGCAGCGACGACGAAAAAGTGCGACAAAAAATCACTATGATGGCGAGTGTCTCAAAACGCTCCCTGGGACCTAAAAATAGGATAGGGAAAAAATAATTTTGACTGCCGAAATTTTGGCCTAAAAACTGCCCGGGGGTCTCCAGACTTTTTTTTCTTCCGAAACCTACTCAGGCAAGGAAACACGAATCGGAAAATAGATGGGTCTCAAAAACAAACCTAATATGAAAAGAACTCGGATTGGTGGTGGATATATGGTGGTAGAATATGGCAGCGGTGGTGGTATATGGCAGCGGTGGTGGTATATGGCAGCGGTGGTGGTATATGGTGCGGCAGCGGCGTGACAAATTGTGACAGAACTCGAAACTCTAAAGGACTAGATGCTAAGACCAGCAACTAGACACGACGATGCAACCGCAAATTTAACAAAGCAAAAACCCTAAAAAGATTATGCAAAGGCTCAGATTGGTTCGGATACGATGAACTAACCCTATTTTTTTTTGGCTTTTTCGTGGACTGTAGGTATGAAGAACAGACTCGATCTAAACTACGAAAAACTGTAAAATCTCATCGAGCAACCTAGAAATCTGATACCACTTGATAGAGGCGAAAGGTGTCCCGTCTTTCGATGAGATGGTGGCTATCGTTTTTGGTGGAGTAGACTTTGACGATCCGACTACGAACGTGCGAGGACGTCGCGCCTTAGCAATCGCTAAACCAACTCCGAGAGGTTATTGACCACGCCGGAGCACGATCAACCTGACCACGAGGGTCTGTTTCCTACAAGCAAACGAAGAACAAGCAAGAAACTAAGATTTGCAATCTGGATATTGCGAATATAAGATGAAAGCTTTATTGATCAAGGTGGGGTTCTGTGACGTCTTGGTCTGGTCGTTGAACACAAACGAAGTACGCGAAGTTGCAGCTATGGCGAACTTTTAATCTAAACAAAACCCAAAGTCTAAACGGTGCCCTAAGGGCTGTATATATGGAGGAAGAGGGGGGATTTCGTGGCCCTTGAAGGAGGGGTTCGAAACCAACCCTATCTCTTGTTTCCCCACACATACGGACTCTAAAAACAGCCTATACTCAAGTATTTCGAAATTACATGGGCCTGGCCCAATAATAAGGTGACGCAGCACCTATAATAGTCTCTGGACGAAATTTATGAAGTGGCATCTTGTATTTTTTTTCCGAAACCTTCTCAGGCAAGGAAACACAAATCGGAAAATAAATGGGTCTCAAAAACAAACCTAATATGAAAAGAACTCGGATTGGTGGTGGATATATGGTGGTAGAATATTGATGAGGACATGACTACCTTGGATACGACCAAAAATATTGCATACATGTATATTTGTGAGGTGATTTCTAATGCAAACTATGCAATAATTTATTTGTGTCATCCACGTCAAAAATACTTCACAAACTTTTGTGCCATGTCTAATTGCAGGTGTATGGGACATTTGTACAATTCACATATGAAGATAAAGGAAAAAAGAGAAGTTTAGGTGCTGTTCAAAAAGTCCTCTCACGTCACTTTTGGGCCAAGAGAAGATAGAGTCCAAGTCTCTCACGTTCTGGATTCAGATTCGGACTGCACAGACATACCTGACTCAAAACGCCAAGAACTTTTTCATACGGACTCCGAATTGGGTGATTCTTTTTTTGTTGGAAAGTAGATTTCGTGCTCTTTCCAACCCAATTAGATTCACCTTAAAATTCGTCCGGAGCGTTGAGTTATCAATGAAACAATCTGACGCTGCAGCAGAATCCGAGTCAAACTATAAGTCCAAAGGTGTTGCATCACCTCCACTTGGGCCCATGAGCCTTGTACGACCTAGGGTTAGTTTTAGGCTGTCTTGGGACGTCCTCCCACCTCCTTGGCCACCACCCCTTACTCCTATATAAGTAGATCCATCTAGTAGCTTTTTCCTTGGGATTTGTTTAGTTAAAAGTTAGCCATTGCAACTTCGTGTACTTCGTTTGTGTCCAACGACCAGACCAAGACCGCTTTCGGATCCCCACCTTTATCAATACTTCATATATATTCGCAATATTCAGATTGCATTATCATATTCTTGCTTGTTCTTCGATTGCGTGCAGGAATAGACCTTCGTGGTCAGGCTGATCGTGCTTTTAGCATCGTCAGTAACCTCGGGAGATTGGTTTAGCGATTGCTAAGGCGCGACGTCCTCGCACGTTCGTAGTCGGATCGTCAAAGTCTACTCCACCAAAAACGATAACTATCATCTCATCGAAAGATCGGGACACCCTCGCCTCTATCAAGTGGTATCAGTTTTCAGGTTGCTCGGTGAGAATTTCCAGTTTTCCCTAGATTAGATTTATTTTCTTACCTATTGTCCAAAAAAAAGCCACAAAAAAAAGTTAGATCTATTCATCCTTTGTCCAAGCCAGTCTGAGCCTTTGCAATTTTCTTTTCATTGCTTGCATAGTTGAATTATCGGTTACATCGTCGTGTTGAGTTGCTGGTCTTAGTGTCTAGTTCGTTTAGAGTTTCGAGTTCTGTTCACATTAGTCACGCCGCCGCTGCATCGTTATTCCTTCCGCTGTCCACCATCCCATCCATCAATTTCCAAATCGTGCCACCCACCATTCATTGTCATAATCATAGTTGAGGTCGTTCACATCTGTGCTTGATCCAATCTACATCTTATCTAGTTTGTTTTGGAAAGAGGGAGAGAGAAAAAAGAGAGAAAAAAAGTTGAAAAAAAAGTCAGAGAAAAAAAAGGGAGAAAAAAAAGTGTGAGAAAAAAAAGAGAGAAAAAAAAACAAAATTCGGCTCTATCTAGACTCAATCTCGTAGCTGAATTCGGATTGGAATCTGTTTTGCGCAGTGTTCAGTAAAACAGGCATATCTTTTTCATACGAAGTCTGTTTTGGCTCCGTGAGTACTCAAATTAAAGCTAGCAACGAGCAGCATCTAAATAGTTGCAGAAGCTAGTTCAATATTTGACACCTCAAAATCAGCTTCTAAATAGGTCTTTTTGTCCTTCGAAGTTCGCGAACATAGCTTGTTCCAGTTTTTTAGGCCAGTTTTAGAATTTTTTGACTCCTCATATCAACTCGGAATTGAGTGATTCTTTTTGCATTTGAAAGCTTGAGTTAGTGCCTTCTTGAGAAAAATTATCATAAAATTGGCACAAACTTTTATAGAGTAAAGTTGGAGAGAGAATTGTTGGTATATGCTACTTGGTAGTTGTTTCTCATCATTATCTTTACTGCCATTGTGATCTTCACTTATATCTTGCTGTCCAGAGCTACTTCATATCCATTATTGATGCTAGTTGTGCTATGCCGTGACCTCATTAGTGTTCTAGGCTCGCGTCTCTAGTCCGGTCTAGCCTAGGACCAGCACAGTACCGTCGTTGAGCGTTTATTCAACATTGCATCTCTGAATTGATTATTGCTAATCTTTTGCTACCATATATAGCCAACCCAGCTCCACATATTTCTACACCGTGTATACGTACATTCACCTGGCAATCGCTTTACTCAATCTTCGGAGTTATTTGACACCGCTGGTTGCCCGTCACCACCTGCTGCATGGTAAGAACTTGCAAGATATTGATATTTGCTTTACTGTGAGCGCTTTACCACCACATCCTAGTAGTTCATAGGAACATTATTCTCGATTTTTTTTTGTTTCTACTAATCATGGCAGGTTCCGGAGTTGTTTGTTCTTGGGCTTCATCGATCGTGGGAGATTTGCCATCACCTAAGAAAATACAACAACCGTCACAAGAGGAGCAACAACATCAGAATGCACATAATCAGGTTAATGTTTCCATGCCACCATTTACTGGTCGTTTTAGGCCTGATTTATATATTGAATGGGAGTACGAAATTAATGCTATATTTGCTTCCCATAATTTTGATGAGCGTGGAAAATTTCAAGCCGCGGTTAGTACTTTCAGTAGCTTTGCTTTAGTTTGGTGGAGTGAATACTGTCGGTTAAACCCTGATTATATACCTACTACTTGGGATGGTTTAAAACATGTCATGAGAGATAGATTCGTAGATGTTCATTATACTCGTGGCATGATTAAAAAACTACAACATTTAAAACAAGGTAGTGACACCGTAACAAAATATTATGATGATTTACAAACTACCTTGTTGCACTCATTTTTAGAAGAAAGTGAAGAAGATTTTATGGATAGATTTTGGGGAGGATTAAACCGTGATATGCAAGAGATACTAATTCATGAAGAGTGTTATCCTATGGACCATTTGTTTCGTCTTGCTTGCAAAGCTGAACAGGAAATAAAACGACGTGTTGCCCACAAGGAGAACAAGCGCACGGTGCACATTCCAAGTGTTGATACAGATGTTTCTTCAACTACTAGGCGTACTATGACAACCACATCCGTTGTTGCGATGACTACATCATCTCCACCATGTGACACATCACCACCGAGAGTGCCTACATCATCTGAGTTGATCATAAGAGGTAATGACAAAGGTACATATTTTCCACTTTCACATGAGAATGATGCATGCCTAGTTAACTTGAATACATCATGTATTGAGTTACCTATTGATTTGAATATTTTAGAGAATCGTGTTACTGTCATGAATGCATCATGTGATCAAACAGCTGAAATACCAACAATTTTGAGTGCACCCATTGAATTAACTGTTGATGCAAAAGAACCAATGTTTAATCATTTTGATATGACCTCTAATATTGGTGATGATTCTGTGTCAAATGACTTATTGCATGTTTGCTTATTTAAGCATGTTGTAGCATGTAAATTTGATGCAAGTAAGGTTTATTCACCAATGTTGGGATGGTTTAATGATGAACATTGTCAATCTTTTGATATGAATAAGAGCTTCACTTATATGTGCAAACTGAGTTGCAATATTTTCATGCCTTCTACATCTTGTGATAATATTTTGGCTTTATTATATTTTATGAACTATGAAAGTTACTCATGTATACATGTGTCATATGTGCAAAAATCAAAGGAAGTAAAAATGGGTGACATATACATATACAACATGTACACCTTGTCTCTTTTGTTAGCCACATTTCAGATTAAGCAACGCCGAGGACGGCTTTGTTTTCAAGAAGGGGAGGATGATGAGGACATGACTACCTTGGATACGACCAAAAATATTGCATACATGTATATTTGTGAGGTGATTTCTAATGCAAACTATGCAATAATTTATTTGTGTCATCCACGTCAAAAATACTTCACAAACTTTTATGCCATGTCTAATTGCAGGTGTATGGGACATTTGTACAATTCACATATGAAGATAAAGGAAAAAGAGAAGTTTAGGTGCTGTTCAAAAAGTCCTCTCACGTCACTTTTGGGCCAAGAGAAGATAGAGTCCAAGTCTCTCACGTTCTGGATTCAGATTCGGACTGCACAGACATACCTGACTCAAAACGCCAAGAACTTTTTCATACGGACTCCGAATTGGGTGATTCTTTTTTTGTTGGAAAGTAGATTTCGTGCTCTTTCCAACCCAATTGGATTCACCTTAAAATTCGTCCGGAGCGTTGAGTTATCAATGAAACAATCTGACGCTGCAGCAGAATCCGAGTCAAACTATAAGTCCAAAGGTGTTGCATCACCTCCACTTGGGCCCATGAGCCTTGTACGACCTAGGGTTAGTTTTAAGCTGCCTTGGGACGTCCTCCCACCTCCTTGGCCACCAACCCTTACTCCTATATAAGTAGATCCATCTAGTAGCTTTTTCCTTGGGATTTGTTTAGTTAAAAGTTAGCCATTGCAACTTCGTGTACTTCGTTTGTGTCCAACGACCAGACCAAGACCGCTTTCGAATCCCCACCTTTATCAATACTTCATCTATATTCGCAATATTCAGATTGCATTATCATATTCTTGCTTGTTCTTCGATTGCGTGCAGGAATAGACCTTCGTGGTCAGGCTGATCGTGCTTTCAGCATCGTCAGTAACCTCGGGAGATTGATGATGAGGACATCAATACCATTGTTACACCCACAGCCCCTGCTGCTATACATACTGGACCAATTACTAGAGCTCGCGCACGCCAATTAAATTATCAGGTACTTTCGTTTCTTGGTAATGATTCTAATGTTCATGAGAATATGATGCTGCCTAAATTGGATACATTTGTTTTGCTTACAAATGAAGGGCCTAGCTTGGACAAGAAAGATGAACCTTGGAGCAAGTTCAAGCATGGAGATGATGGCATGCGCAAGGGGAACAAGAACGGAGTTACAAGTGATGATTTCAGGACTTTGAAGCCACCATAAGGAGTGCAGGAAGCCTTGGACGAAATATACAAGATGCCACTTCATAAATTTCGTCCAGAGGCTATTATAGGTGCTGCGTCACCTTATTATTGGGCCAGGCCCATGTAATTTCGAAATACTTGAGTATAGGCTATTTTTAGAGTCCGTATGTGTGGGGAAACAAGAGATAGGGTTTGTTTCGGACCCCTCCTTCAAGGGCCACGAAATCCCCCCCTCTTCCTCCATATATACAGCCCTTAGGGCACCGTTTAGACTTTGGGTTTTGTTTAGATTAAAAGTTCGCCATAGCTGCAACTTCGCGTACTTCGTTTGTGTTCAACAACCAGACCAAGACGTCACAGAACCCCACCTTGATCAATAAAGCTTTCATCTTATATTCGCAATATCCAGATTGCAAATCTTAGTTTCTTGCTTGTTCTTCGTTTGCTTGCAGGAGATAGACCCTCGGGGTCAGGTTGATTGTGCTCCGGCGTGGTCAATAACCTCTCGGAGTTGGTTTAGCGATTGCTAAGGCGCGACGTCCTCGCACGTTCGTAGTCGGATCGTCAAAGTCTACTCCACCAAAAACGATAGATATCATCTCATCGAAAGATCGGGACACCCTCGCCTCTATCAATTGGTTTAGCGATTGCTAAGGCGCGACGTCCTCGCACGTTCGTAGTCGGATCGTCAAAGTCTACTCCACCAAAAACGATAACTATCATCTCATCGAAAGATCGGGACACCCTCGCCTCTATCAAATATGGCAGCGGTGATGGTAAATGGCAGCGGTGGTGGTATACGGCAGCGGTGGTGGTATATGGTGTGGCGGCGGCGTGACAAACTGTGACAGAACTCGAAACTCTAAAGGACTAGACGCTAAGACCAGCAACTAGACACGACGATGCAACCGCAAATTCAACAAAGCAAAAACCCTAAAAAGATTATGCAAAGGCTCAGATTGGTTCGGATATGATGAACTAACCCAATTTTTTTTTTGGCTTTTTCGTCGACTGTAGGTATGAAGAACAGACTCGATCTAAACTACGAAAAACTATAAAATCTCACCGAGCAACCTGAAAATCTGATACCACTTGATAGAGGCGAAGGTGTCCCGATGTTTCGATGAGATGGTGGCTATCATTTTCTGTGGGAGTCGACCTTGACGATCCGACTACGAACGTGCGAGACGTCGCGCCTTAGCAATCGCTATACTAACTCCCAAGGGGTTATTGACCACAACGGAGCACGGCCAACCTGACCACGAGGGTCTGTTTCCTGCGAGCAAATGAAGAACAAGCAAGAAACTAAGATTGCAATCTGGATATTGCGAATATAAGAGGAAAGCTTTATTAATGAAGGTGGGGTTCTGTGACGCCTTTGCCTGGTCGTTGAACACAAACGAAGTACGCGAAGTTGCAGCTATGGCGAACTTTTAATCTAAACAAAACCCAAAGTCTAAACGGTGCCCTAAGGGCTGTATATATGGAGGAAGAGGGGGGGATTTCGTGGCCCTTGAAGGAGGGGTCCGAAACCAACCCTATCTCTTGTTTCCCCACACATACGGACTCTAAAAACAGCCTATACTCAAGTATTTTGAAATTACATGGGCCTGGCCCAATAAAAGGTGACGCAGCACCTATAATAGCCTCTGGACGAAATTTATGAGGTGGCATCTTGTATATTTCGTCCAAGGCTTCCTGCACTCATTATGGTGGCTTCAAAGTCCTAAAATCATCACTTGTAACTCCGTTCTTGTTCCCCTTGCGCATGCCATTATCTCCATGCTTGAACTTGCTCCAAGGTTCCTCTTTCTTGTCCAAGCTAGGCCCTTCATTTGTAAGCAAAACAAATGTATCCAATTTAGGCAGCATCATATTCTCATGAACATTAGAATCATTACCAAGAAACGAAAGTACCTGATAATTTAATTGGCGTGCGCGAGCTCTAGTAATTGGTCCAGTATGTATAGCAGCAGGGGCTGTGGGTGTAACAATGGTATTGATGTCCTCATCAATCATATTCTCATAAACATTAGAATCGTTACCAAGAAACAAAAGTACCTAGTAATTTAATTGGCGTGTGCACGCTCTAGTAATTGATCCAGTATATGTAGCTGCAGGGATCATGGGTGTAACTGTAGTATTGATGTCCTCATCATCCTCCCCTTCTTGAATTGAAGTCGTCCTCGACAGAAGCTCATCTTCCTCACCCATGTAAGGCTTCAAATCTACAATGTTAAAAGTGTGACCAACCACAAAATCTGCAGGCAGCTCAAGTTTATATGCATTATCATTTATTTTCTCTAATACCTTAAAAGGACCATCAGCATGTGGCATTATCTTTGACTTGCACAAATCAGGAAACCTATCCTTACGCAAATGTAATCAAACAAGATCTCCAGGTGCAAAGACAACACGTTTTCTACCCTTATCTCCAGCAAGTTTATATTTAGCATTCATGCGCTCAATATTTTCCTTAGTTAACTCATGCATTTTTAAGACTAATTCAACATGTTGTTTAGCATCAAAATTATCCTTCTCCGAAGATGGAAGAGGCTACAAATTAATGGGTGCACGAGGTAGGAAACCATACACAATCTCAAAAGGGCACATCTTAGTAGTAGAATGCAATGAACGATTATAAGCAAATTCAACATGAGGCAAGCATTCTTTCCACATTTTAAAGTTATTCTTCAAGCAGCCCTCAGTATAGTAGACAATGTTCTGTTGACTACTTCAGTTTGTCCATCAGTTTGTGGTGACATGTAGTACTAAAAAGCAGTTTAGTCCCCAACTTAGCCCATAAACATCTCCAAAAATGGCTAAGAAACTTAGTATCACAATATGAAACAATAGTATTTGGCACACCATGCAAGCGAAAAATTTCACGAAAGAACAAATCAGCAACATTAGCAGCAGCATCGCTTTTATGACATGGTATAAAGTGTGCCATTTTCAAAAATCTATCCACGACATCAAATATGATATCCCTCTCCTTCTTTGTTCGAGGTAAACCTAAAACAAAGTCCATAGATATATCCTCCCAAGGAACACTAGGTACAGGCAAAGGCATATATAAACCATGAGGATTGAGTCGTGACTTAGCTTTTTGACATGGAGTGCAGCGAGCAACAATACGCTCAACATCCCGTCTCATCTTTGGCCAAAAGAAATGTGTAGCAAGTACGTCCTCCGTATTCTTCACGCCAAAGTGTCTCATCAATCCTCCTCCATGCGCCTCCTGCAACAACAAAAGACGAACGGAGCTAGCTGGAATGCATAGCTTGTTAGCATGAAACACAAATCCATCATTAACAATGAACTTATTCCATGTTCTCCCTTCTTTACAATTCTGTAATACATCTTTAAAGTCAGCATCATGCACATATTGATCTTGGATGGTCTCCAAACCAAATATTTTAAAGTCAAGTTGTGAAAGCATAGTATAACGATGAGATAGTGCATCAGCAATAACATTTTCTTTACCCTTCTTGTGTTTTATGACATATGGGAAAGTCTCAATGAATTCAACCCATTTAGCATGTCTACGGTTCAGTTTTGCTTGACTTTTAATATGTTTCAAAGATTCATGATCAGAATGTATAACAAATTCCTTGGGCCATAAATAATGTTGCCATGTTTCTAAAGTCCAAACAAGAGCATATAATTCCTTGTCATAAGTAGAATAGTTCAGACTAGGCCCACTCAATTTTTCAGAAAAAGTATGCAATAGGTTTACCATCTTGTAATAACACACCTCCTAATCCAATTCCACTAGCATCACATTCAAGCTCAAAAGTCTTATTAAAATCAGGAAGTTGGAGTAAAGGAGCATGTGTCAACTTATCTTTCAATACCATGAAGGCTTCTTCTTGTGCGGTACCCCAAACAAAAGGCACGTCCTTCTTTGTAAGCTCATTGAGAGGTGCAGCAATGGTGCTGAAATTCCTCACAAAATGCCTGTAGAAACCTGCGAGGCCAAGAAAACTCCTCACTTGTGTAACCGTTTTGGGCTACGCCAACTCTCAATAGCTTCAATCTTGGCTTTATCAACTTCAATTCCCTGCGGAGTAACAACATAGCCAAGAAAAGATAGTCGGTCAGTGCAAAAGGTGCACTCCCCAAGGTTATCAAACAAACGTGCATCACGTAGAGCAATAAGAACATCACGTAAATGTTCCAAATGTTCCTCCAAAGATCTGCTTTAAATCAGTATATCATCAAAGTAAACTACCACAAATCGTCCAATGAAAGCACGTAAAACTTCATTCATTAATCTCATGAAAGTACTAGGTGCATTAGTTAACCCAAAAGGCATGACTAACCACTCATATAATCCAAACTTAGTTTTAAATGACGTTTTCCATTCATCTCCCAATTTCATACGAATTTGATGGTATCCACTACACAAAACAACTTTGGAGAATATCATAGAGCCACTCAATTCATCAAGCATATCATCTAGCCTAGGAATAGGATGATGATAACGAATAGTAATATTATTAATGCCTCTACAATCAACACACATACGCGATGTACCATCCTTTTTAGGCACTAGAATAATAGGAACAGCACAAGGACTAAGAGATTCAAGTATTTAACCTTTGTTGAGCAGCTCGTGTACTTGATGCATAATCTCCTTCGTCTCCTCTGGATTGGTACGGTATGGCGCACGGTTTGGCAGCGAAGCATCGGGAATTAAGTCAATCTGATGCTCAATCTCTCGAATAGGTGGTAATCCCGGTGGCACGTATTGTGGAAAGACGTCAGCGAACTCCTGAAAAATGTTACTGACAGTAGGAGGCAAAGAGGGTGGCACGTCCTTGAATGAAAATAATGCCTCTTTGCACAAAAAAGCATAGAAAACAGATTTGCTGAAATCTAGATCATCAATATCAGATTTGGTGGCAAGCAAACATCCACTTTTCAATTTAATTTCAGAGGCAACGTGAGATGATGGTTTGTTATTAGGCTTCATTTGTTGCTCAGATTCTTTTGCCACAATCTGATTTTCACTCTTATTTTGCTCTTGTTTTGCTTTACTAGCTCTATGAATATCATCTTTCAAAATGGAATCAGGAGACATAGGAAGCAAAGTAATATGTTCATCCTTATGAACAAGAGTATACTGATTGTTTCTACCATGGTGTATAGAATTTTTATCAAATTGACATGGTCTACCAAGTAATAAGGAACATGCTTGCATGGGTACCACATCACAATCAACATAATCAGCATATGTAGCTATACTAAAATGCACACGAACAGTACGTGTTACCTTAACCGTGCCATTGTTGTTGAACCATTGGATGTAGTAAGGATGCGGATGTGGTCTTGTGGTGAGAGACAGTGATAGAGGCGAGGGTGTCCCGATCTTTCGATGAGATGATAGCTATCGTTTTTGGTGGAGTAGACTTTGACGATCCGACTACGAACGTGCGAGGACGTCGCGCCTTAGCAATCGCTAAACCAACTCCGAGAGGTTATTGACCACGCCGGAGCACAATCAACCTGACCACGAGGGTCTATCCCCTGCAAGCAAACGAAGAACAAGCAAGAAACTAAGATTTGCAATCTGGATATTGCGAATATAAGATGAAAGCTTTATTGATCAAGGTGGGGTTCTGTGACGTCTTGGTCTGGTCGTTGAACACAAACGAAGTACGCGAAGTTGCAGCTATGGCGAACTTTTAATCTAAACAAAACCCAAAGACTAAACGGTGCCCTAAGGGCTGTATATATGGAGGAAGAGGAGGTGATAGAGGCGGGGGTGTCCCGATCTTTCGATGAGATGATAGCTATCGATTTGGTGGAGTCGACTTTGACGATCCGACTACAAACGTGCACGACGTTGCGCCTTAGCAATCGCTAAACCAATCTCCCGAGGTTACTGACGATACTGAAAGCACGATCAGCCTGACCACGAAGGTCTATTCCTGCACGCAATCGAAGAACAAGCAAGAATATGATAATGCAATCTGAATATTGCGAATATAGATGAAGTATTGATAGAGGTGCGGATCCGAAAGCGGTCTTGGTCTGGTCGTTGGACACAAACGAAGTACACGAAATTGCAATGGCTAACTTTTAACTAAACAAATCCCAAGGAAAAAGCTACTAGATGGATCTACTTATATAGGAGCAAGGGGTGGTGGCCAAGGAGGTGGCAGGACGTCCCAAGGCAGCCTAAAACTAACCCTAGGTCGTACAAGGCTCATGGGCCCAAGTGGAGGTGATGCAACACCTTTGGACTTGTAGTTTGACTCGGATTCTGTTGCAGCGTCAGATTGTTTCATCGAGAACTCAACGCTCCGGACGAATTTGAAGGTGAATCCAACTGGGTTGGAAAGAGCACGAAATCTACTTTCCAACAAAAAAAGAATCACCCAATTCGGAGTCCGTATGAAATAGTTCTTGGCGTTTTGAGTCAGGTATGTCTGTGCAGTCCGAATCTGAATCAGGAACGTGAGAGACTTGGACTCTATCTTCTCTTGGCCCAAAAGTGACGTGAAAGGACTTTTTGAACAGCACATAAACTTCTCTTTTTCCCTTATGTTCATATGTGGATTGTACAAATGTCCCATACACCTGCAATTAGACATGACACAAAAGTTTGTGAAGTATTTTTGTCTTGGATGACATAAATAATTTATTGCATAGTTTGCATTAGAAATCACCTCACAAATATACATGTATGCAATATTTTTGGTCGTATCCAAGGTAGTCATGTCCTCATCATCCTCCCCTTCTTGAAAACAAAGCCGTCCTCGGCGTTGCTTAATCTGAAATGTGGCTAACAAAAGAGACAAGGTGTACATGTTGTATATGTATATGTCATCCATTTTTACTTCCCTTGATTTTTGCACATATGACACATGTATACATGAGTAACTTTCATAGTTCATAAAATATAAAGCCAAAATATTATCACAAGTATTAGAAGGCATGAAAATATTGCAACTCAGTTTGCACATATAAGTGAAGCACTTATTCATTTCAAAAGGTTGACAATGTTCATCATTAAACCATCCTAACATTGGTGAATAAACCTTAGTTGCATCAAATTTACATGCTACAACATGCTTAAATAAGCAAACATGCAATAAGTCATTGGTCACAGAATCATCACCAAGATTAGAGGTCATATCAAAATGATTAAACATTGGTTCTTTTGCATCAACAGTTAATTCAATTGGTGCACTCAAAATTGTTGGTATTTCAGTTGTTTGATCACATGATGCATTCATGACAGTAACACAATTCTCTAAAATAGGTGACGTGCCCAAATCAATAGGTAACTCAACACATGATGTATTCAAGTTAACTAGGGATGCATTATTCTCATGTGAAAGTGGAAAATATGTATCTTTGTCATTACCTCTTATGATCAACTCAGATGATGTAGGCACTCTCGGTGGTGATGTGTCACATGGTGGAGATGATGTAGTCATCGCAACAACGGATGTGGTTGTCATAGTACGCCTAGTAGTTGAAGAAACATCTATATCAACACTTGGAATGTGCACCGTGCGCTTGTTCTCCTTGTGGGCAACACGTCGTTTTATTTCCTGTTCAGCTTTGCAAGCAAGACGAAACAAATGGTCCATAGGATAACACTCTTCATGAATTAGTATCTCTTGAATATCACGGTTTAATCCTCCCCAAAATCTATCCATAAAATCTTCTTCACTTTCTTCTAAAAATGAGTGCAACAATGTAGTTTGTAAATCATCATAATATTTTGTTACCGTGTCAGTGCCTTGTTTTAAATGTTGTAATTTTTTAATCATGCCACGAGTATAATAAACATCAACGAATCTATCTCTCATGACAAGTTTTAAATCATCCCAAGTAGTAGGTATAAAATCAGAGTTTAACCGACAATATTCACTCCACCAAACTAAAGCAAAGCTACTAAAAGTACTAACCGCAGCTTGAAATTTTCCACGCTCATCAAAATTATGGGAAGCAAATATAGCATTTATTTCGTACTCCCATTCAATATATAAATCAGGCCTAAAACGACCAGTAAATGGTGGCATGGAAACATTAACCTGATTATGTGCATTCTGATGTAATTGCTCCTCTTGTGGCGGTTGTTGCATTTTCTTAGGTGATGGCAAATCTCCCACGATCGATGAAGCCCAAGAACTAACAACTCCGGAACCTGCCATGATTAGTAGAAACAAAAAAAATCGAGAATAATGTTCCTATGAACTACTAAGATGTGGTGGTAAAGCGCTCACAGTAAAGCAAATATCAATATCTTACAAGTTCTTACCATGCAGCAGGTGGTGACGGGCAACCAGCGGTGTCAAATAACTCCGACGCCAATTAAAATATCAGGTACTTTCGTTTCTTGGTAATGATTCTAAAGTTCATGAGAATATGATGCTGCCTAAATTGGATACATTTGTTTTGCTTACAAATGAAGGGCCTAGCTTGGACAAGAAAGAGGAACCTTGGAGCAAGTTCAAGCATGGAGATGATGGCATGCGCAAGGGGAACAAGAACGGAGTTACAAGTGATGATTTCAGGACTTTGAAGCCACCATAAGGAGTGCAGGAAGCCTTGGACGAAATATACAAGATGCCACTTCATAAATTTCGTCCAGAGGCTATTATAGGTGCTGCGTCACCTTATTATTGGGCCAGGCCCATGTAATTTCGAAATACTTGAGTATAGGCTATTTTTAGAGTCCGTATGTGTGGGGAAACAAGAGATAGGGTTGGTTTCGGACCCCTCCTTCAAGGGCCACGAAATCCCCCCCTCTTCCTCCATATATACAGCCCTTAGGGCACCGTTTAGACTTTGGGGTTTTGTTTAGATTAAAAGTTTGCCATAGCTGCAACTTCGTGTACTTCGTTTGTGTTCAACGACCAGACCAAGATGTCACAGAACCCCACCTTGATCAATAAAGCTTTCATCTTATATTCGCAATATCCAGATTGCAAATCTTAGTTTCTTGCTTGTTCTTCGTTTGCTTGCAGGAGATAGACCCTCGTGGTCAGGTTGATTGTGCTCCGGCGTGGTCAATAACCTCTCGGAGTTGGTTTAGCGATTGCTAAGGCGCGACGTCCTCGCACGTTCGTAGTCGGATCGTCAAAGTCTACTCCACCAAAAACGATAGCTATCATCTCATCGAAAGATCGGGACACCCTCGCCTCTATCACACAAGGGGAATAAGAACGGAGTTACAAGTGATGATTTCAGGACTTTGAAGCCATCATAATGAGTGCAGGAAGCCTTGGACGAAATATACAAGATGTCACTTCATAAATTTCGTCCAGAGGCTATTATAGGTGCTGCGTCACCTTATTATTGGGCCAGGCCCATGTAATTTCGAAATACTTGAGTATAGGCTGTTTTTAGAGTCCGTATGCGTGGGGAAACAAGAGATAGGGTTGGTTTCGGACCCCTCCTTCAAGGGCCACGAAATCCCCTCCTCTTCCTCCATATATACAGCCCTTAGGGCACCGTTTAGACTTTGGGTTTTGTTTAGATTAAAAGTTCGCCATAGCTGCAACTTCGCGTACTTCGTTTGTGTTCAACGACCAGACCAAGACGTCACAGAACCCCACCTTGATCAATAAAGCTTTCATCTTATATTCGCAATATCCAGATTGCAAATCTTAGTTTCTTGCTTGTTCTTCGTTTGCTTGCAGGAGATAGACCCTCGTGGTCAGGTTGATTGTGCTCCGGCGTGGTCAATAACCTCTCGGAGTTGGTTTAGCGATTGCTAAGGCGCGACGTCCTCGCACGTTCGTAGTCGGATCGTCAAAGTCTACTCCACCAAAAACGATAGCTATCATCTCATCGAAAGATCGGGACACCCTCGCCTCTATCACTAGGCATGCATCATTCTCATGTGAAAGTGGAAAATATGTACCTTTGTCATTACCTCTTATGATCAACTCAGATGATGTAGGCACTCTCGGTGGTGATGTGTCACATGGTGGAGATGATGTAGTCATCGCAACAACGGATGTGGTTGTCATAGTACGCTTAGTAGTTGAAGAAACATCTATATCAACACTTGGAATGTGCACCGTGCGCTTGTTCTCCTTGTGGGCAACACGTCGTTTTATTTCCTGTTCAGCTTTGCAAGCAAGACGAAACAAATGGTCCATAGGATAACACTCTTCATGAATTAGTATCTCTTGAATATCACGGTTTAATCCTCCCCAAAATCTATCCATAAAATCTTCTTCACTTTCTTCTAAAAATGAGTGCAACAATGTAGTTTGTAAATCATCATAGTATTTTGTTACCGTGTCAGTGCCTTGTTTTAAATGTTGTAATTTTTTAATCATGCCACGAGTATAATAAACATCAACGAATCTATCTCTCATGACAAGTTTTAAATCATCCCAAGTAGTAGGTATAAAATCAGAGTTTAACCGACAATATTCACTCCACCAAACTAAAGCAAAGCTACTGAAAGTACTAACCGCAGCTTGAAATTTTCCACGCTCATCAAAATTATGGGAAGCAAATATAGCATTTATTTCGTACTCCCATTCAATATATAAATCAGGTCTAAAACGACCAATAAATGGTGGCATGAAGACATTAACCTGATTATGTGCATTCTGATGTTGTTGCTCCTCTTGTGACGGTTGTTGTGTTTTCTTAGGTGGTGGCAAATCTCCCACGATCGATGAAGCCCAAGAACTAACAACTCCGGAACCTGCCATAGTTAGTAGAAAATAAGAAACAAAATCCAAGAATAATGTTCTTATGAACTACTAGGATGTGGTGGTAAAACACTCACAGTGTAGCAAATATCAATATCTTACAAGTTCTTACCAAGCAGCAGGTGGTGACAGGCAACCAGCGGTGTCAAATAACTCCGAAGATTGAGTAAAGCGATTGCCAGGGGAACGTACGTATACACGGTGTAGAAATATGTGGAGCTTGGAAGGCTTAAATATTTGGTAGCAAAAGATTAGCAATAATCAATTCAGAGATGCAATGTTGAATAAACGCTCAATGACGGTACTGTGCTGGTCCTAGGCTAGACCGGACTAGAGACGCGAGCCTAGAACACTAATGAGGTCACGGCGTAGCACAACTAGCATCAATAAAGGATATGAAGTAGCTCTGGACAGTAAGATAAAAGTGAATACCACAATAGGAGTAAAGATATTGATGTAAAATAACTGCCAAGCAGGATATACCAACAACTTTCTCTCCAACTTTCCTCTGGAAAAGTTTTTGCCAATTTTCTGATAATTTTTTCTCAAGAATGGCACTGACTCAAGCTTTCAAACGCAAAAAGAATCACTCAATTCCGAGTTGATATGAGGAGTCAAAAAAATCTAAAACTGGCCTGAAAAACTGGAACAAGCTGTGTTCATGAACTTTGGAGGGCAAAAAGACCTATTTAGAAGCCGATTTTGAGGTGTCAAATATTGAACACGCTTCTGCAACTATTTAAATGCGGCTCGTCGCTAGCTTTAATTTGAGTACTCACGGAGCCAAAACGGACTTCGTATGAGGAAGATACGCCTGTTTTACTGAACAGTGCGCAAAACAGATTCGAATCCGAATTCAGGTACGAGAGTGAGTCTAGATAGATCCGAATTTTGTGCTTTTTTTTCTTCTCTCTTTTTTTTATCTCACTTTTTTTCTCTCTTTTTTTGACTTTTTTTTCTCTCTTTCCAAAACAAACTAGATAAGATGCAGATTGGATCAAGCGAAGATATGAATGGCGTCAGCTATGATTATGACAATGAACGGTGGGTAGCACGTGGTGGAATTTGATGGGTGGGAGGTGGTGGACAGCGGAAGGGATAATGATGCAGCGGCGGCGTGACTAATGTGAACAGAACTCGAAACTCTAAATGAACTAGACACTAAGACCAGCAACTCGACACGACGATGCAACCGATAATTCAACTATACAAGCACTGAAAAGAAAATTGCGAAGGCTCAGACTGGCTTGGACAAAGGATGAATAGATCTAACTTTTTTTTGTGGCTTTTTCTTGGACAATAGGTAAGAAAATAAATCTAATCTAGGGAAAACTGTAAATTCTCACCGAGCAACCTGAAAACTGATACCACTTGATAGAGGCGGGGGTGTCCCGATCTTTCGATGAGATGATAGCTATCGATTTGGTGGAGTCGACTTTGACGATCCGACTACAAACGTGCACGACGTTGCGCCTTAGCAATCGCTAAACCAATCTCCCGAGGTTACTGACGATACTGAAAGCACGATCAACCTGACCACGAAGGTCTATTCCTGCACGCAATCGAAGAACAAGCAAGAATATGATAATGCAATCTGAATATTGCGAATATAGATGAAGTATTGATAGAGGTGGGGATCCGAAAGCGGTCTTGGTCTGGTCGTTGGACACAAACGAAGTACACGAAGTTGCAATGGCTAACTTTTAACTAAACAAATCCCAAGGAAAAAGCTACTAGATGGATCTACTTATATAGGAGCAAGGGGTGGTGGCCAAGGAGGTGGCAGGACGTCTCAAGGCAGCCTAAAACTAACCCTAGGTCGTACAAGGCTCATGGGCCCAAGTGGAGGTGATGCAACACCTTTGGACTTGTAGTTTGACTCGGATTCTGTTGCAGCATCAGATTGTTTCATCGAGAACTCAACGCTCCGGACGAATTTGAAGGTGAATCCAACTGGGTTGGAAAGAGCACGAAATCTACTTTCCAACAAAAAAAGAATCACCCAATTTGGAGTCCGTATGAAATAGTTCTTGGCGTTTTGAGTCAGGTATGTCTGTGCAGTCCGAATCTGAATCAGGAACGTGAGAGACTTGGACTCTATCTTCTCTTGGCCCAAAAGTGACGTGAAAGGACTTTTTGAACAGCACATAAACTTCTCTTTTTCCCTTATGTTCATATGTGGATTGTACAAATGTCCCATACACCTGCAATTAGACATGGCACAAAAGTTTGTGAAGTATTTTTGTCTTGGATGACATAAATAATTGATTGCATAGTTTGCATTAGAAATCACCTCACAAATATACATGTATGCAATATTTTTGGTCGTATCCAAGGTAGTCATGTCCTCATCAGGAGGGGATTTCGTGGCCCTTGAAGGAGGGGTCCGAAACCAACCCTATCTCTTGTTTCCCCACACATACGGACTCTAAAAATAGCCTATACTCAAGTATTTCGAAATTACATGGGCCTGGCCCAATAATAAGGTGACGCAGCACCTATAATAGCCTCTGGACGAAATTTATGAAGTGACATCTTGTATATTTCGTCCAAGGCTTCCTGCACTCATTATGGTGGCTTCAAAGTCCTGAAATCATCACTTGTAACTCCGTTCTTGTTCCCCTTGTGCATGCCATCATCTCCATGCTTGAACTTGCTCCAAGGTTCCTCTTTCTTGTCCAAGCTAGGCCCTTCTTTTGTAAGCAAAACAAATGTATCCAATTTAGGCAGCATCATATTCTCATGAACTTTAGAATCATTACCAAGAAACGAAAGTACCTGATTTTTTAATTGGCGTGCGCGAGCTCTAGTAATTGGTCCAGTATGTATAGAAGCAGGGGTTGTGGGTGTAACAATGGTATTGATGTCCTCATCATCCTCCCCTTCTTGAAATGAAGTCGTCCTCGACGGAAGCTCATCTTCCTCACCCAAATAAGGCTTCAGATCTGCAATGTTAAAAGTGGGACTAACCCCAAAATCTGCAGGCAGCTCAAGTTTATATGCATTATCATTTATTTTCTCTAACACCTTAAAAGGACCATCAGCACGTGGCATTAGCTTTGATTTGCGCAAATCAGGAAATCTATCCTTACGCAAATGTAACCAAACAAGATCTCCAGGTGCAAACACAATATGTTTTCTACCCTTATCTCCAGCAAGTTTATATTTAGCATTCATACGCTCAATGTTCTCCTTAGTTAACTCATGCATTTTTAAGATCAATTCAGCACGTTGTTTAGCATCAAAATTAACCTTCTCCGAAGATGGAAGAGGCAACAAATCAATTGGTGCACGAGGAAGGAAACCATACACAATTTCAAAAGGACACATCTTAGTAGTAGAATGCAATGAACGATTATAAGCAAATTCAATATGAGGCAAGCATTCTTCCCACATTTTCTTGTTATTCTTCAAAACAGCCCTAAGCATAGTAGACAATGTTCTATTGACTACTTCAGTTTGTCCATCAGTTTGGGGGTGACATGTAGTACTAAAAAGCAGTTTAGTACCCAACTTAGCCCATAAACATCTCCAAAAGTGGCTAAGAAATTTAGTATCACGATCTGAAACAATAGTATTTGGCACACCATGCAAGCGTATAATTTCACGAAAGAACAAATCAGCAACATTAACAGCATCATCGCTTTTATGACATGGTATAATATTCTCTGGACGAAATTTATGAAATGACATCTTGTATATTTCGTCCAAGGCTTCCTGCACTCATTATGGTGGCTTCAAAGTCCTGAAATCATCACTTGTAACTCCGTTCTTGTTCCCCTTGTGCATGCCATCATCTCCATGCTTGAAATTGCTCCAAGGTTCCTCTTTCTTGTCCAAGCTAGGCCCTTCATTTGTAAGCAAAACAAATGTATCCAATTTAGGCAGCATCATATTCTCATGAACTTTAGAATCATTACCAAGAAACGAAAGTACCTGATATTTTAATTGACGTGCGCGAGCTCTAGTAATTGGTCCAGTATGTATAGAAGTAGGGGCTGTGGGTGTAACAATGGTATTGATGTCCTCATCATCCTCCCCTTCTTGAAATGAAGTCGTCCTCGACGGAAGCTCATCTTCCTCACCCAAATAAGGCTTCAGATCTGCAATGTTAAAAGTGGGACTAACCCCAAAATCTGCAGGCAGCTCAAGTTTATATGCATTATCATTTATTTTCTCTAACACCTTAAAAGGACCATCAGCACGTGGCATTAGCTTTGATTTGCGCAAATCAGGAAATCTATCCTTACGCAAATGTAACCAAACAAGATCTCCAGGTGCAAACACAACATGTTTTCTACCCTTATCTCCAGCAAGTTTATATTTAGCATTCATACGCTCAATGTTCTCCTTAGTTAACTCATGCATTTTTAAGATCAATTCAGCACGTTTTTTAGCATCAAAATTAACCTTCTCCGAAGATGGAAGAGGCAACAAATCAATTGCTGCACGAGGAAGGAAACCACACACAATTTCAAAAGGACACATCTTAGTAGTAGAATGCAATGAACGATTATAAGCAAATTCAATATGAGGCAAGCATTCTTCCCACATTTTCTTGTTATTCTTCAAAACAGCCCTAAGCATAGTAGACAATATTCTATTGACTACTTCTGTTTGTCCATCAGTTTGGGGGTGACATGTAGTACTAAAAAGCAGTTTAGTCCCCAACTGATAGAGGCGAGGGTGTCCCGATCTTTCGATGAGATGATAGCTATCGTTTTTGGTGGAGTAGACTTTGACGATCCGACTACGAACGTGCGAGGACGTCGCGCCTTAGCAATCGTTAAACCAACTCCGAGAGGTTATTGACCACGCCGGAGCACAATCAACCTGACCACGAGGGTCTATCTCCTGCAAGCAAACGAAGAACAAGCAAGAAACTAAGATTTGCAATCTGGATATTGCGAATATAAGATGAAAGCTTTATTGATCAAGGTGGGGTTCTGTGACGTCTTGGTCTGGTCGTTGAACACAAACGAAGTACGCGAAGTTGCAGCTATGGCGAACTTTTAATCTAAACAAAACCCAAAGTCTAAACGGTGCCCTAAGGGCTCTATATATGGAGGAAGAGGAGGGGATTTCGTGGCCCTTGAAGGAGGGGTCCGAAACCAACCCTATCTCTTGTTTCCCCACACATACGGACTCTAAAAACAGCCTATACTCAAGTATTTCGAAATTACATGGGCCTGGCCCAATAATAAGGTGACGCAGCACCTATAATAGCCTCTGGACGAAATTTATGAAGTGACATCTTGTATATTTCGTCCAAGGCTTCCTGCACTCATTATGGTGGCTTCAAAGTCCTGAAATCATCACTTGTAACTCCGTTCTTGTTCCCCTTGTGCATGCCATCATCTCCATGCTTGAACTTGCTCCAAGGTTCCTCTTTCTTGTCCAAGCTAGGCCCTTCATTTGTAAGCAAAACAAATGTATCCAATTTAGGCAGCATCATATTCTCATGAACTTTAGAATCATTACCAAGAAACGAAAGTACCTGATATTTTAATTGGCGTGCGCGAGCTCTAGTAATTGGACCAGTATGTATAGAAGCAGGGGTTGTGGGTGTAACAATGGTATTGATGTCCTCATCATCCTCCCCTTCTTGAAATGAAGTCGTCCTCGACGGAAGCTCATCTTCCTCACCCAAATAAGGCTTCAGATCTGCAATGTTAAAAGTGGGACTAACCCCAAAATCTGCAGGCAGCTCAAGTTTATATGCATTATCATTTATTTTCTCTAACACCTTAAAAGGACCATCAGCACGTGGCATTAGCTTTGATTTGCGCAAATCAGGAAATCTATCCTTACGCAAATGTAACCAAACAAGATCTCCAGGTGCAAACACAACATGTTTTCTACCCTTATCTCCAGCAAGTTTATATTTAGCATTCATACGCTCAATGTTCTCCTTAGTTAACTCATGCATTTTTAAGATCAATTCAGCACGTTTTTTAGCATCAAAATTAACCTTCTCCGAAGATGGAAGAGGCAACAAATCAATTGCTGCACGAGGAAGGAAACCACACACAATTTCAAAAGGACACATCTTAGTAGTAGAATGCAATGAACGATTATAAGCAAATTCAATATGAGGCAAGCATTCTTCCCACATTTTCTTGTTATTCTTCAAAATAGCCCTAAGCATAGTAGACAATATTCTATTGACTACTTCTGTTTGTCCATCAGTTTGGGGGTGACATGTAGTACTAAAAAGCAGTTTAGTCCCCAACTGATAGAGGCGAGGGTGTCCCGATCTTTCGATGAGATGATAGCTATCGTTTTTGGTGGAGTAGACTTTGACGATCCGACTACGAACGTGCGAGGACGTCGCGCCTTAGCAATCGTTAAACCAACTCCGAGAGGTTATTGACCACGCCGGAGCACAATCAACCTGACCACGAGGGTCTATCTCCTGCAAGCAAACGAAGAACAAGCAAGAAACTAAGATTTGCAATCTGGATATTGCGAATATAAGATGAAAGCTTTATTGATCAAGGTGGGGTTCTGTGATGTCTTGGTCTGGTCGTTGAACACAAACGAAGTACGCGAAGTTGCAGCTATGGCAAACTTTTAATCTAAACAAAACCCAAAGTCTAAACGGTGCCCTAAGGGCTGTATATATGGAGGAAGAGGAGGGGATTTCGTGGCCCTTGAAGGAGGGGTCCGAAACCAACCCTATCTCTTGTTTCCCCACTCATACGGACTCTAAAAACAGCCTATACTCAAGTATTTCGAAATTACATGGGCCTGGCCCAATAATAAGGTGACGCAGCACCTATAATAGCCTCTGGACGAAATTTATGAAGTGACATCTTGTATATTTCGTCCAAGGCTTCCAGCACTCATTATGGTGGCTTCAAAGTCCTGAAATCATCACTTGTAACTCCGTTCTTGTTCCCCTTGTGCATGCCATCATCTCCATGCTTGAACTTGCTCCAAGGTTCCTCTTTCTTGTCCAAGCTAGGCCCTTCATTTGTAAGCAAAACAAATGTATCCAATTTAGGCAGCATCATATTCTCATGAACTTTAGAATCATTACCAAGAAACGAAAGTACCTGATTTTTTAATTGGCGTGCGCGAGCTCTAGTAATTGGTCCAGTATGTATAGAAGCAGGGGCTGTGGGTGTAACAATGGTATTGATGTCCTCATCATCCTCCCCTTCTTGAAATGAAGTCGTCCTCGACGGAAGCTCATCTTCCTCACCCAAATAAGGCTTCAGATCTGCAATGTTAAAAGTGGGACTAACCCCAAAATCTGCAGGCAGCTCAAGTTTATATGCATTATCATTTATTTTCTCTAACACCTTAAAAGGACCATCAGCACGTGGCATTAGCTTTGATTTGCGCAAATCAGGAAATCTATCCTTACGCAAATGTAACCAAACAAGATCTCCAGGTGCAAACACAACATGTTTTCTACCCTTATCTCCAGCAAGTTTATATTTAGCATTCTTACGCTCAATGTTCTCCTTAGTTAACTCATGCATTTTTAAGATCAATTCAGCACGTTGTTTAGCATCAAAATTAACCTTCTCCGAAGATGGAAGAGGCAACAAATCAATTGGTGCACGAGGAAGGAAACCATACACAATTTCAAAAGGACACATCTTAGTAGTAGAATGCAATGAACGATTATAAGCAAATTCAATATGAGGCAAGCATTCTTCCCACATTTTCTTGTTATTCTTCAAAACAGCCCTAAGCATAGTAGACAATGTTCTATTGACTACTTCAGTTTGTCCATCAGTTTGGGGGTGACATGTAGTACTAAAAAGCAGTTTAGTCCCCAACTTAGCCCATAAACATCTCCAAAAGTGGCTAAGAAATTTAGTATCACGATCTGAAACAATAGTATTTGGCACACCATGCAAGCGTATAATTTCACGAAAGAACAAATCAGCAACATTGATGAGGACATCAATACCATTGTTACACCCACAGCCCCTGCTTCTATACATACTGGACCAATTACTAGAGCTCGCGCACGCCAATTAAAATATCAGGTACTTTCGTTTCTTGGTAATGATTCTAAAGTTCATGAGAATATGATGCTGCCTAAATTGGATACATTTGTTTTGCTTACAAATGAAGGGCCTAGCTTGGACAAGAAAGAGGAACCTTGGAGCAAGTTCAAGCATGGAGATGATGGCATGCACAAGGGGAACAAGAACGGAGTTACAAGTGATGATTTCAGGACTTTGAAGCCACCATAATGAGTGCAGGAAGCCTTGGACGAAATATACAAGATGTCACTTCATAAATTTCGTCCAGAGGCTATTATAGGTGCTGCGTCACCTTATTATTGGGCCAGGCCCATGTAATTTCGAAATACTTGAGTATAGGCTGTTTTTAGAGTCCGTATGAGTGGGGAAACAAGAGATAGGGTTGGTTTCGGACCCCTCCTTCAAGGGCCACGAAATCCCCTCCTCTTCCTCCATATATACAGCCCTTAGGGCACCGTTTAGACTTTGGGTTTTGTTTAGATTAAAAGTTTGCCATAGCTGCAACTTCGCGTACTTCGTTTGTGTTCAACGACCAGACCAAGACGTCACAGAACCCCACCTTGATCAATAAAGCTTTCATCTTATATTCGCAATATCCATATTGCAAATCTTAGTTTCTTGCTTGTTCTTCGTTTGCTTGCAGGAGATAGACCCTCGTGGTCAGGTTGATTGTGCTCCGGCGTGGTCAATAACCTCTCGGAGTTGGTTTAACGATTGCTAAGGCGCGACGTCCTCGCACGTTCGTAGTCGGATCGTCAAAGTCTACTCCACCAAAAACGATAGCTATCATCTCATCGAAAGATCGGGACACCCTCGCCTCTATCAGTTGGGGACTAAACTGCTTTTTAGTACTACATGTCACCCCCAAACTGATGGACAAACAGAAGTAGTCAATAGAATATTGTCTACTATGCTTAGGGCTGTTTTGAAGAATAACAAGAAAATGTGGGAAGAATGCTTGCCTCATATTGAATTTGCTTATAATCGTTCATTGCATTCTACTACTAAGATGTGTCCTTTTGAAATTGTGTGTGGTTTCCTTCCTCGTGCAGCAATTGATTTGTTGCCTCTTCCATCTTCGGAGAAGGTTAATTTTGATGCTAAAAAACGTGCTGAATTGATCTTAAAAATGCATGAGTTAACTAAGGAGAACATTGAGCGTATGAATGCTAAATATAAACTTGCTGGAGATAAGGGTAGAAAACATGTTGTGTTTGCACCTGGAGATCTTGTTTGGTTACATTTGCGTAAGGATAGATTTCCTGATTTGCGCAAATCAAAGCTAATGCCACGTGCTGATGGTCCTTTTAAGGTGTTAGAGAAAATAAATGATAATGCATATAAACTTGAGCTGCCTGCAGATTTTGGGGTTAGTCCCACTTTTAACATTGCAGATCTGAAGCCTTATTTGGGTGAGGAAGATGAGCTTCCGTCGAGGACGACTTCATTTCAAGAAGGGGAGGATGATGAGGACATCAATACCATTGTTACACCCACAGCCCCTGCTTCTATACATACTGGACCAATTACTAGAGCTCGCGCACGTCAATTAAAATATCAGGTACTTTCGTTTCTTGTTAATGATTCTAAAGTTCATGAGAATATGATGCTGCCTAAATTGGATACATTTGTTTTGCTTACAAATGAAGGGCCTAGCTTGGACAAGAAAGAGGAACCTTGGAGCAAGTTCAAGCATGGAGATGATGGCAAGCACAAGGGGAACAAGAACGGAGTTACAAGTGATGATTTCAGGACTTTGAAGCCACCATAATGAGTGCTGAAAGCCTTGGACGAAATATACAAGATGTCACTTCATAAATTTCGTCCAGAGGCTATTATAGGTGCTGCGTCACCTTATTATTGGGCCAGGCCCATGTAATTTCGAAATACTTGAGTATAGGCTGTTTTTAGAGTCCGTATGTGTGGGGAAACAAGAGATAGGGTTGGTTTCGGACCCCTCCTTCAAGGGCCACGAAATCCCCTCCTCTTCCTCCATATATACAGCCCTTAGGGCACCGTTTAGACTTTGGGTTTTGTTTAGATTAAAAGTTCGCCATAGCTGCAACTTCGCGTACTTCGTTTGTGTTCAACGACCAGACCAAGACGTCACAGAACCCCACCTTGATCAATAAAGCTTTCATCTTATATTCGCAATATCCAGATTGCAAATCTTAGTTTCTTGCTTGTTCTTCGTTTGCTTGCAGGAGATAGACCGTCGTGGTCAGGTTGATTGTGCTCCGGCGTGGTCAATAACCTCTCGGAGTTGGTTTAGCGATTGCTAAGGCGCGACGTCCTCGCACGTTCGTAGTCGGATCGTCAAAGTCTACTCCACCAAAAACGATAGCTATCATCTCATCGAAAGATCGGGACACCCTCGCCTCTATCAAGTGGTATCAGATTCCCAAGTTGCTCGGTGAGATTTACAGTTTTTCGTAGTTTAGATCGAGTCTTAATAGAGGCAGCATCATATTCTCATGAACTTTAGAATCATTACCAAGAAACGAAAGTACCTGATATTTTAATTGACGTGCGCGAGCTCTAGTAATTGGTCCAGTATGTATAGAAGCAGGGGCTGTGGGTGTAACAATGGTATTGATGTCCTCATCATCCTCCCCTTCTTGAAATGAAGTCGTCCTCGACGGAAGCTCATCTTCCTCACCCAAATAAGGCTTCAGATCTGCAATGTTAAAAGTGGGACTAACCCCAAAATCTGCAGGCAGCTCAAGTTTATATGCATTATCATTTATTTTCTCTAACACCTTAAAAGGACCATCAGCACGTGGCATTAGCTTTGATTTGCGCAAATCAGGAAATCTATCCTTACGCAAATGTAACCAAACAAGATCTCCAGGTGCAAACACAACATGTTTTCTACCCTTATCTCCAGCAAGTTTATATTTAGCATTCATACGCTCAATGTTCTCCTTAGTTAACTCATGCATTTTTAAGATCAATTCAGCACGTTTTTTAGCATCAAAATTAACCTTCTCCGAAGATGGAAGAGGCAACAAATCAATTGCTGCACGAGGAAGGAAACCACACACAATTTCAAAAGGACACATCTTAGTAGTAGAATGCAATGAACGATTATAAGCAAATTCAATATGAGGCAAGCATTCTTCCCACATTTTCTTGTTATTCTTCAAAACAGCCCTAAGCATAGTAGACAATATTCTATTGACTACTTCTGTTTGTCCATCAGTTTGGGGGTGACATGTAGTACTAAAAAGCAGTTTAGTCCCCAACTGATAGAGGCGAGGGTGTCCCGATCTTTCGATGAGATGATAGCTATCGTTTTTGGTGGAGTAGACTTTGACGATCCGACTACGAACGTGCGAGGACGTCGCGCCTTAGCAATCGTTAAACCAACTCCGAGAGGTTATTGACCACGCCGGAGCACAATCAACCTGACCACGAGGGTCTATCTCCTGCAAGCAAACGAAGAACAAGCAAGAAACTAAGATTTGCAATATGGATATTGCGAATATAAGATGAAAGCTTTATTGATCAAGGTGGGGTTCTGTGACGTCTTGGTCTGGTCGTTGAACACAAACGAAGTACGCGAAGTTGCAGCTATGGCAAACTTTTAATCTAAACAAAACCCAAAGTCTAAACGGTGCCCTAAGGGCTGTATATATGGAGGAAGAGGAGGGGATTTCGTGGCCCTTGAAGGAGGGGTCCGAAACCAACCCTATCTCTTGTTTCCCCACTCATACGGACTCTAAAAACAGCCTATACTCAAGTATTTCGAAATTACATGGGCCTGGCCCAATAATAAGGTGACGCAGCACCTATAATAGCCTCTGGACGAAATTTATGAAGTGACATCTTGTATATTTCGTCCAAGGCTTCCTGCACTCATTATGGTGGCTTCAAAGTCCTGAAATCATCACTTGTAACTCCGTTCTTGTTCCCCTTGTGCATGCCATCATCTCCATGCTTGAACTTGCTCCAAGGTTCCTCTTTCTTGTCCAAGCTAGGCCCTTCATTTGTAAGCAAAACAAATGTATCCAATTTAGGCAGCATCATATTCTCATGAACTTTAGAATCATTACCAAGAAACGAAAGTACCTGATATTTTAATTGGCGTGCGCGAGCTCTAGTAATTGGTCCAGTATGTATAGAAGCAGGGGTTGTGGGTGTAACAATGGTATTGATGTCCTCATCAATTGGTTCGTCAACCAATGTCGATCACTCGTGGTAGATACTTGAAGGCGATCTACGAACCTTTACAGACTTCTTCTTCGAGAAACATAATCACTCTTGGTTTATGAAGAAATTGACACCTAACCGTCTAGAGATTTTGCAGCTCTCAAGAGTAATAGGCGGAGCGTACTGGACCTAGTTTCTAGTGATGCTGAACCACTATCTAATTCTTCGGCTCTAGGGGTATCTCTCTCGGTGGATTTTAAACTCAAATCGGTCGGAGAGGGGGTTGCTCAACAATTTCTGATAGAGGCGAGGGTGTCCCGATCTTTCGATGAGATGATATCTATCGTTTTTGGTGGAGTAGACTTTGACGATCCGACTACGAACGTGCGAGGACGTCGCGCCTTAGCAATCGCTAAACCAACTCCGAGAGGTTATTGACCACGCCGGAGCACAATCAACCTGACCCCGAGGGTCTATCTCCTGCAAGCAAACGAAGAACAAGCAAGAAACTAAGATTTGCAATCTGGATATTGCGAATATAAGATGAAAGCTTTATTGATCGAGGTGGGGTTTTGTGACGTCTTGGTCTGGTTGTTGAACACAAACGAAGTACGCGAAGTTGCAGCTATGGCGAACTTTTAATCTAAACAAAACCCAAAGTCTAAACGGTGCCCTAAGGGCTGTATATATGGAGGAAGAGGGGGGGATTTCGTGGCCCTTGAAGGAGGGGTCCGAAACCAACCCTATCTCTTGTTTCCCCACACATACGGACTCTAAAAATAGCCTATACTCAAGTATTTCGAAATTACATGGGCCTGGCCCAATAATAAGGTGACGCAGCACCTATAATAGCCTCTGGACGAAATTTATGAAGTGGCATCTTGTATATTTCGTCCAAGGCTTCCTGCACTCCTTATGGTGGCTTCAAAGTCCTGAAATCATCACTTGTAACTCCGTTCTTGTTCCCCTTGCGCAGGCCATCATCTCCATGCTTGAACTTGCTCCAAGGTTCCTCTTTCTTGTCCAAGCTAGGCCCTTCATTTGTAAGCAAAACAAATGTATCCAATTTAGGCAGCATCATATTCTCATGAACATTAGAATCATTACCAAGAAACGAAAGTACCTGATAATTTAATTGGCGTGCGCGAGCTCTAGTAATTGGTCCAGTATGTATAGCAGCAGGGGCTGTGGGTGTAACAATGGTATTGATGTCCTCATCAACAACGCCCCCTTCCAAATCAGTTCGGACGAGCGAAGCGTGTTCCTCTTGAGGATGGCCAAACTTCTGGTGCTGCTGTACCTACTGTTGATGCTTCTTTGGCTCCTGCTCCTGCTGCTGCTGGTGCCGAGGAGGAGGATGATTACGCGGGCGATTATGAGGATGAGGTTGATCAAAATCATAACTACGTGCAACCACCAGCACCAGGTCGTCCACATGCAAATAATCGCAATGGTAGGCCTGCACCACCACTTCAGGTACGAGATCATGACCATCTTCCTAAATTAAAATTAAATATTCCACCATTCGAGGGTAGATATGTTCCTGATATATATCTTACTTGGGAGTTAGAAACTGAACAACGTTTTACATGTTTACAATATCCCGAGGAACGACGTGTTGCTGCTGCTGTTTGTGCTTTCACTAGTTTTGCATGTGTATGGTGGTCTGAACATTGTAGATTATATCCTATTCCAGCTACGTGGGCTGCTTTGAAAACTGCTATGCGTACTCGTTGGGTTCCACCATATTATCAACGTGAATTACTTTAAAAATTGCAGCGCTTAAGACAAGGAAAAAATTCTGTAGAAGAATATTATCAGGAATTACAAACTGGCATGATTAGATGTGGTATTGTTGAGGAGAATGAAGCTATGCTTGCACGTTTCATGGGTGGATTAAATAGAGAGATTCAGACCATTCTAGAGTATAAGGAGTATAATAATATCACTCGTTTATTCCATCTTGCTTGTAAAGCTGAACGTGAAGTGCAGGATCGACAGGCATTGGCGCGAACTAATTTTTCTAACTTTTAACTAAACAAATCCCAAAGTCTAAACGGTGCCCTAAGGGCTGTATATATGGAGGAAGAGGAGGGGATTTCGTGGCCCTTGAAGGAGGGGTCCGAAACCAACCCTATCTCTTGTTTCCCCACACATACGGACTCTAAAAACAGCCTATACTCAAGTATTTCGAAATTACATGGGCTTGGCCCAATAATAAGGTGACGCAGCACCTATAATAGCCTCTGGACGAAATTTATGAAGTGACATCTTGTATATTTCGTCCAAGGCTTCCTGCACTCATTATGGTGGCTTCAAAGTCCTGAAATCATCACTTGTAACTCCGTTCTTGTTCCCCTTGTGCATGCCATCATCTCCATGCTTGAACTTGCTCCAAGGTTCCTCTTTCTTGTCCAAGCTAGGCCCTTCATTTGTAAGCAAAACAAATGTATCCAATTTAGGCAGCATCATATTCTCATGAACTTTAGAATCATTACCAAGAAACGAAAGTACCTGATATTTTAATTGGCATGCGCGAGCTCTAGTAATTGGTCCAGTATGTATAGAAGCAGGGGTTGTGGGTGTAACAATGGTATTGATGTCCTCATCATCCTCCCCTTCTTGAAATGAAGTCGTCCTCGACGGAAGCTCATCTTCCTCACCCAAATAAGGCTTCAGATCTGCAATGTTAAAAGTGGGACTAACCCCAAAATCTGCAGGCAGCTCAAGTTTATATGCATTATCATTTATTTTCTCTAACACCTTAAAAGGACCATCAGCACGTGGCATTAGCTTTGATTTGCGCAAATCAGGAAATCTATCCTTACGCAAATGTAACCAAACAAGATCTCCAGGTGCAAACACAACATGTTTTCTACCCTTATCTCCAGCAAGTTTATATTTAGCATTCATACGCTCAATGTTCTCCTTAGTTAACTCATGCATTTTTAAGATCAATTCAGCACGTTGTTTAGCATCAAAATTAACCTTCTCCGAAGATGGAAGAGCCAACAAATCAATAGGTGCACGAGGTAGGAAACCATATACAATTTCAAAAGGGCACATCTTAGTAGTAGAATGCAACGAACGATTATAAGCAAATTCAATATGAGGCAAGCATTCTTCCCACATTTTCTTGTTATTCTTCAAAACAGCCCTAAGCATAGTAGACAAAGTTCTATTGACTACTTCAGTTTGTCCATCAGTTTGGGGGTGACAAGTAGTACTAAAAAGTAGTTTAGTCCCCAACTTAGCCCATAAACATCACCAAAAGTGGCTAAGAAATTTGGTATCACGATCTGAAACAATAGTATTTGGCACACCATGCAAGCGAATAATTTCACGAAAGAACAAATCAGCAACATTAGCAGCATCATCGCTTTTATGACATGGTATAAAGTGTGCCATTTTCGAGAACCTATCCACGACAACAAATATGCTATCCCTCCCCTTCTTTGTTCGAGGTAAACCCAAAACAAAGTCCATAGATATATCCTCCCATGGAACACTAGGTACAGGCAACGGCATATATAAACCATGAGGATTGAGTCGTGACTTAGCTTTTTGACATGTAGTGCAGCGAGCAACAAAGCGCTCAACATCCCGTCTCATCTTTGGCCAAAAGAAATGTGTAGCAAGTACATCCTCCGTCTTCTTTACGCCAAAGTGTCCCATTAATCCTCCTCCATGCGCCTCCTGCAACAACAAAAGACGAACGGAGCTGGCTAGAATGCATAGCTTGTTAGCACGAAACACAAATCCATCGTTAACGACGAACTTGTTCCATGTTCTCCCTTCTTTACAATTCTGCAATACATCTTTAAATTCAGCATCATGCACATATTGATCTTTGATGGTCTCCAAACCAAATATTTTAAAGTCAAGTTGTGAAAGCATAGTATAACGATGAGACAATGCATCAGCAATAACATTTTCTTTACCCTTCTTGTGTTTAATGACATAAGGGAAAGTCTCAATGAATTCAACTCATTTAGCATGTCTACGGTTCAGTTTGGCTTGACTTTTAATATGTTTCAAAGATTCATGATCAGAATGAATAACAAATTCTTTGGGCCATAAATAATGTTGCCATGTTTCCAAAGTCCGAACAAGAGCATATAATTCCTTATCATAAGAAGAGTAATTCAGACTAGGCCCACTCAATTTTTCAGAAAAGTATGCAACAGGTTTGCCATCTTGTAATAACACACCTCCTAATCCAATTCCACTAGCATCACATTCAAGCTCAAAAGTCTTATTAAAATCAGGAAGTTGGAGTAAAGGAGCATGCGTTAACTTATCTTTCAACACCGTGAAGGCTTCTTCCTGTGCGGTACCCCAAACAAAAGGCACATCCTTCTTTGTAAGCTCGTTGAGAGGTGCAGCAATGGTACTGAAATCTCTCACAAAACGCCTATAGAAACCAGCGAGGCCAAGGAAACTCCTCACTTGTGTGACCGTTTTGGGCTGCGGCCAACTCTCAATAGCTTCAATCTTGGCTTTATCAACTTCAATTCCCTGTGGAGTAACAACATAGCCAAGAAAAGATACTCGGTCGGTGCAAAAGGTGCACTTCCCAAGGTTACCAAACAAACGTGCATCACGTAGAGCAATAAAAACAACACGTAAATGTTCCAAATGTTCCTCCAAAGGTCTGCTATAAATCAATATATCATCAAAGTAAACTACCACAAATCGTCCAATGAAAGCACGTAAAACTTCGTTCATTAATCTCATGAAAGTACTAGGTGCATTAGTTAACCCAAAAGGCATGACTAACCACTCATATAAACCGAACTTAGTTTTAAATGCTGTTTTCCATTCATCTCCCAATTTCATACGAATTTGATGGTATCCACTACGCAAATCAACTTTGGAGAATATTGTAGAGCCACTCAATTCATCAAGCATATCATCTAGCCTAGGAATAGGATGACGATAACGAATAGTAATATTATTAATGCCTCTACAATCAACACACATACACGACGTACCATCATTTTTTGGCACTAGTATAATAGGAACAGCACAAGGACTAAGAGATTCGCGTATATAACCTTTGTCGAGCAGCTCCTGTACTTGACGCATAATCTCCTTCATCTCCTCTGGATTGGTATGGTATGGCGCACGGTTTGGCAACGAAGCACCGGGAATTAAGTCAATCTGATGCTCAATCCCGCGAATAGGTGGTAATCCCGGTGGCACGTCTTGTGGAAAGACGTCAGCGAACTCCTGCAAAATGTTAGTGACCGCAGGAGGCAAAGAGGAAGGCACGTCCTCGAATGAAAATAACGCCTCTTTGCACACAAAAGCATAGCAAACAGAATTGCTGAAATCTAGCTCATCAATATCAGATTTGGTGGCAAGTAAGCATGCACTTTTCAATTTAATTTCAGAAGCAACACTAGATGGTTTATTATTAGGCTTCATTTGTTGCTCAAATTCTTTTGCCACAATCTGATTTTCACTCTTATTTTTCTCCTGCTTTGCTTTACTAGCTCTATTAATATCATCTTTCAAAATAGAATCAGGAGTCATAGGAAGCAAAGTAATATGTTTATCCTTATGAACAAGAGTATACTGATTGTTTCTACCATGGTGTACAGAATTTTTATCAAATTGACATGGTCTACCAAGTAATAATGAACATGCTTGCATGGGTACCACATCACAATCAACATAATCAGCATATGTAGAGATACTAAAATGCACACGAACAGTACGTGTTACCTTAACCTTGCCGCTGTTGTTGAACCATTGGATATAGTAAGGATGTGGATGTGGTCTTGTGGTGAGAGATAGCTTCTCCACCATCTCCATGCTAGCCAAGTTGTTGCAGCTCCCTCCATCTATGATGACGCGAACAGAACGTTCCTTCACAACTCCCTTTGTATGGAACAAATTATGCCTCTGATTTTGCTCAGCTTGTGTGACCTGCACACTCAAAACACGTTGAGCAACTAAACATTCATACCTGTCAGCGTCTTTAGGAGCCATGTATTGCGTCTCATGATCAGAATCATCTCCACCGTGTTCTTCACTTGTAATAAGAGCCAAAGTCTCCTCATCATAATCACTAGCGGACTCATACCCACCATCCTCAGTAGCAATCATAACACGCGGAGATTGGCATTCTCTCGCATAATGACCTCTTCCCTTACAACGACGACAAATAATATCATGTGTGTGCCCTGTTGATGCCATAGATGAAGAAGAGCTCTGGGCAGGCCCAGAAGGTGTACTCTTGGCAGATGGTGGTGGTGGTGCCTGTTTTCTTGTATCTCGGTTGGAACTGGCGGCTGAAGTCAGTGGTGCCGCAGTAGGACGTGTGGGAGTAGAGGAGGCACGCGGTGTCCATGATGAAGATCGACCTGCAGAAAAATTAGTTCGCGCCAATGCCTGTCGATCCTGCACTTCACGTTCAGCTTTACAAGCAAGATGGAATAAACGAGTGATATTATTATACTCCTTATACTCTAGAATGGTCTGAATCTCTCTATTTAATCCACCCATGAAACGTGCAAGCATAGCTTCATTCTCCTCAACAATACCACATCTAATCATGCCAGTTTGTAATTCCTGATAATATTCTTCTACAGAATTTTTTCCTTGTCTTAAGCGCTGCAATTTTTGAAGTAATTCCCGTTGATAATATGGTGGAACCCAACGAGTACGCATAGCAGTTTTCAAAGCAGCCCACGTAGCTGGAATAGGATATAATCTACAATGTTCAGACCACCATACACTTGCAAAACTAGTGAAAGCACAAACAGCAGCAGCAACACGTCGTTCCTCGGGATATTGTAAACATGTAAAACGTTGTTCAGTTTCTAACTCCCAAGTAAGATATATATCAGGAACATATCTACCCTCGAATGGTGAAATATTCAATTTTAATTTAGGAAGATGGTCATGATCTCGTACCTGAAGTGGTGGTGCAGACCTACCATTGCGATTATTTGCATGTGGACGACCTGGTGCTGGTGGTTGCACGTAGTTATGATTTTGATCAACCTCATCCTCATAATCGCCCGCGTAATCATCCTCCTCCTCGGCACCAGCAGCAGCAGGAGCAGGAGCCAAAGAAGCATCAACAGTAGGTACAGCAGCACCAGAAGTTTGGCCATCCTCAAGAGGAACACGCTTCGCTCGTCCGAACTGATTTGGAAGGGGGCGTTGTTGTTGTCGTTGCAGAGGTGCGACAGGTGCAGCCGGTAGTGGTTGGGGAAGACGCGTGAGCAATTCATTAAACTTGTTATCCAGCTTTGTCTCGAACGACTTCTCCATGCCATCTATCTTCTCCATGGCCTCTTCAAATCTGTTTAGCACATCTCCCACCTGTCCACTCATCATTTGCTGAAATTTATCATGCAACTCCTTGTTCGTCATGTTCTCCCAGTCAATCTCGTCGGCTTGTGATCCTGCCATGGTTAGCAGCAATAGAAACACACAAGAATATGATCCTACAGACTACTAGAAAGTGGTGGTGGTGTGGTGTGGTGTCACAAATCCGTCAAGCAAATCTCAAATTCTTACCAGTTCTTACCCAGCAGCAGGTGGTGATCGGCAACCTTTGTAGTCAAAACTCTCAGAGCTTGGACAGAGCGATTGCCAGGTGGTGTCAAACGCACGATGTAGATGTATGTGGAGCTGGGAAGGCTTATGATATGGTAGCAAAAAGGGTCAGCAATAATCAATTCAGAGATGCAATGTTGAATAAACTCTCAACGACGGTACTGTGCTGGTCCTAGGCTAGACCGTGCTAGAGACGCGAGCCTAGAACACTAACAAAAATCACGGCGCTGCACGTAAACAAGGGAGTAGCACACTCTGATTTTTTTTCTTTTTTTTTTGCACTTTTTTTTCCTCTTTTATTTTTTGCTCCGCAACAAATTTTTTTCGAAAAAGTCTACAAATGGTCTAAAAACTGCCTAGCCAGAATTTTCCAGACTTAGTTTTTTTTTTTGAAACTGGAACTATTTTTCTTCTGCGGGTAGCACGAAAATTAGGGAATCCGACTTGTTCACGACTGGTAGTATCGCGTGATCTGGAACTCTAAAATAAAGGAATAAATACTGGACTCGGACTAGGACTGGTGGCAGAGATGAATATGGTGGAACTCGGACTGGTGATGGTATATGACGGTAGTATATGTGGGCTCGGATTGGTGGTGGTATATGGACTCGGATCGGTGGTGGTATATGGACTCAGATCGGTGGTGGTATATGGACTCAGAGAAATAGCAGATAAGCTGTGGTGGTATATGGTAGGGGCGATGATGATGGTGCGGCGGCGGCGTGACAACTTGTGAACAGAACTCGAAACTCTAAAGAACTAGACGCTAAGACCAGCAACTTGACACGACGATGCAACTGCAAATTCAACAAAGCAAATACCCTAAAAAGATTATGCACAGGCTCAGATTGGTTCGGATATGATGAACTAACCCTAAATTTTTTTTTTGGCTTTTTCCTGGACTGTAGGTATGAAGAACAGACTCGATCTAAACTACGAAAAACTGTAAATCTCACCGAGCAACCTGGGAATCTGATACCACTTGATAGAGGCGAGGGTGTCCCGATCTTTCGATGAGATGATAGCTATCGTTTTTGGTGGAGTAGACTTTGACGATCCGACTACGAACGTGCGAGGACGTCGCGCCTTAGCAATCGCTAAACCAACTCCGAGAGGTTATTGACCACGCCGGAGCACAATCAACCTGACCACGAGGGTCTATCTCCTGCAAGCAAACGAAGAACAAGCAAGAAACTAAGATTTGCAATCTGGATATTGCGAATATAAGATGAAAGCTTTATTGATCAAGGTGGGGTTCTGTGACGTCTTGGTCTGGTCGTTGAACACAAACGAAGTACGCGAAGTTGCAGCTATGGCGAACTTTTAATCTAAACAAAACCCAAAGTCTAAACGGTGCCCTAAGGGCTGTATATATGGAGGAAGAGGAGGGGATTTTGTGGCCCTTGAAGGAGGGGTCCGAAACCAACCCTATCTCTTGTTTCCCCACACATACGGACTCTAAAAACAGCCTACACTCAAGTATTTCGAAATTACATGGGCCTGGCCCAATAATAAGGTGACGCAGCACCTATAATAGCCTCTGGACGAAATTTATGAAGTGGCATCTTGTATATTTCGTCCAAGGCTTCCTGCACTCATTATGGTGGCTTCAAAGTCCTGAAATCATCACTTGTAACTCCGTTCTTGTTCCCCTTGTGCATGCCATCATCTCCATGGTTGAACTTGCTCCAAGGTTCCTCTTTCTTGTCCAAGCTAGGCCCTTCATTTGTAAGCAAAACAAATGTATCCAATTTAGGCAGCATCATATTCTCATGAACTTTAGAATCATTACCAAGAAACGAAAGTACCTGATATTTTAATTGGCGTGCGCGAGCAATAGTAATTGGTCCAGTATGTATAGAAGCAGGGGCTGTGGGTGTAACAATGGTATTGATGTCCTCATCAGCTTTGATTTGCGCAATTCAGGAAATCTATCCTTACGCAAATGTAACCAAACAAGATCTCCAGGTGCAAACACAACATGTTTTCTACCCTTATCTCCAGCAAGTTTATATTTAGCATTCATACGCTCAATGTTCTCCTTAGTTAACTCATGCATTTTTAAGATCAATTCAGCACGTTTTTTAGCATCAAAATTAACCTTCTCCGAAGATGGAAGAGGCAACAAATCAATTGGTGCACGAGGAAGGAAACCATACACAATTTCAAAAGGACACATCTTAGTAGTAGAATGCAATGAACGATTATAAGCAAATTCAATATGAGGCAAGCATTCTTCCCACATTTTCTTGTTATTCTTCAAAACAGCCCTAAGCATAGTAGACAATGTTCTATTGACTACTTCAGTTTGTCCATCAGTTTGGGGGTGACATGTAGTACTAAAAAGCAGTTTAGTCCCCAGCTTAGCCCATAAACATCTCCAAAAGTGGCTAAGAAATTTAGTATCACGATCTGAAACAATAGTATTTGGCACACCATGCAAGCGTATAATTTCACGAAAGAACAAATCAGCAACATTAACAGCATCTTCGCTTTTATGACATGGTATAAAGTGTGCCATTTTCGAGAACCTATCCACGACAACAAATATGCTATCCCTCCCCTTCTTTGTTCGAGGTAAACCTAAAACAAAGTCCATAGATATATCCTCCCAAGGAACACTAGGTACATGCAAAGGCATATATAAACCATGAGGATTGAGTCGTGACTTAGCTTTTTGACATGTAGTGCAGCGAGCAACAAAACGCTCAACATCCCGTCTCATCTTTGGCCAAAAGAAATGTGTAGCAAGTATATCCTCCGTCTTCTTCACGCCAAAGTGTCCCATTAATCCTCCTCCATGCGCCTCCTGCAACAACAAAAGACGAACGGAGCTAGCTGGAATGCATAGCTTGTTAGCACGAAACACAAATCCATCGTTAACGACGAACTTGTTCCATGTTCTCCCTTCCTTACAATTCTGCAATACATCTTTAAATTCAGCATCATGCACATATTGATCTTTGATAGTCTCCAAACCAAATATTTTAAAGTCAAGTTGTGACAGCATAGTATAACGACGAGACAATGCATCAGCAATAATATTTTCTTTACCCTTCTTGTGTTTAATGACATAAGGGAAAGTCTCAATAAATTCAACCCATTTAGCATGTCTACGGTTCAGTTTTGCTTGACTTTTAATGTGTTTCAAAGATTCATGACCAGAATGTATAACAAATTCTTTGGGCCATAAATAATGTTGCCATGTTTCTAAGGTCCGAACAAGAGCATATAATTCTTTATCATAAGTAGAATAGTTCAGACTAGGCCCACTCAATTTTTCAGAAAAGTATGCAACAGGTTTGCCATCTTGTAATAAAACACCTCCTAATCCAATTCCACTAGCATCACATTCAAGCTCAAAAGTCTTATTAAAATCAGGAAGTTGGAGTAAAGGAGCATGTGTCAACTTATCTTTCAATACCGTGAAGGCTTCTTCCTGTGAGGTACCCCAAACAAAAGGCACATCCTTCTTTGTAAGCTCATTGAGAGGTGCAGCAATGGTGCTAAAATCTCTCACAAAACGCCTATAGAAACCAGCGAGTCCAAGAAAACTCCTCACTTGAGTGACCGTTTTGGGCTGTGGCCAACTCTCAATAGCTTCAATCTTGGCTTTATCAACTTCAATTCCCTGTGGAGTAACAACATAGCCAAGAAAAGATACTCGATCGGTGCAAAAGGTACACTTCCCAAGGTTACCAAACAAACGTGCATCACGTAAAGCAATAAAAACAGCACGTAAATGTTCCAAATGTTCCTCCAAAGATCTGCTATAAATCAGTATATCATCAAAATAGACTACCACAAATCGTCCAATGAAAGCACGTAAAACTTTGTTCATTAATCTCATGAAAGTACTAGGTGCATTAGTTAACCTAAAAGGCATGACTAACCACTCATATAATCCAAACTTTGTTTTAAATGCTGTTTTCCATTCATCCCCCAATTTCATACGAATTTGATGGTATCCACTATGCAAATCAACTTTGGAGAATATTGTAGAGCCACTCAATTCAGCAAGCATATCATCTAGTCTAGGAATAGGATGACGATAACGAATAGTAATATTATTAATGCCTCTACAATCAACACACATACGCGATGTACCATCCTTTTTCGGCACTAGAATAATAGGAACAGCACAAGGACTAAGGGATTCGCGTATATAACCTTTGTCGAGCAACTCCTATACTTGACGCATAATCTCCTTCGTCTCCTCTGGATTGGTACGGTATGGCGCACGGTTTGGCAACGAAGCACCGGGAATTAAGTCAATCTGATGCTCAATCCCGCGAATAGGTGGTAATCCCGGTGGCACGTCTTGTGGAAAGACGTCAGCAAACTCCTGCAAAATGTTAGTGACCGCAGGAGGCAAAGAGGAAGGCACGTCCTCGAATGAAAATAACGCCTCTTTGCACACAAAAGCATAGCAAACAGAATTGCTGAAATCTAGATCATCAATATCAGATTTGGTGGCAAGTAAGCATGCACTTTTCAATTTAATTTCAGAAGCAACACTAGATGGTTTATTATTAGGCTTCATTTGTTGCTCAAATTCTTTTGCCACAATCTGATTTTCACTCTTATTTTTCTCCTGTTTTGCTTTACTTGCTCTATTAATATCATCTTTCAAAATAGAATCAGGAGTCATAGGAAGCAAAGTAATATGTTTATCCTTATGAACAAGAGTATACTGATTGTTTCTACCATGGTGTACAGAATTTTTATCAAATTGCCATGGTCTACCAAGTAATAATGAACATGCTTGCATGGGTACCACATCACAATCAACATAATCAGCATATGTAGAGATACTAAAATGCACACGAACAATACGTGTTACCTTAACCTTGCCGCTGTTGTTGAACCATTGGATATAGTAAGGATGTGGATGTGGTCTTGTGGTGAGAGATAGCTTCTCCACCATCTCCATGCTAGCCAAGTTGTTGCAGCTCCCTCCATCTATAATGACGCGAACAGAACGTTCCTTCACAACTCCCTTTGTATGGAAAAAATTATGCCTCTGATTTTGCTCAGCTTGTGTGACCTGCACACTCAAAACACGTTGAGCAACTAAACATTCATACCTGTCAGCGTCTTCAGGAGCCATGTATTGCGTCTCATGATCAGAATCATCTCCACCGTGTTCTTCACTTGTAATAAGAGCCAAAGTCTCCTCATCATAGTCACTAGCGGACTCATACCCACCATCCTCAGTAGCAATCATAACACGCGGAGATTGGCATTCTCTCGCATAATGACCTCTTCCCTTACAACGACGACAAATAATATCATGTGTGTGCCCTGTTGATGCCATAGATGAAGAAGAGCTCTGGGCAGGCCCAGAAGGTGTACTCTTGGAAGATGGTGGTGGTGGTGCCTGTTTTCTTATATCTCGGTTGGAATTGGCGGCTGAAGTCAGTGGTGCCGCAGTTGGACGTGTGGGAGTAGAGGAGGCACGCGGTGTCCATGATGAAGATCGACCTGCAGAAAAATTAGTTCGCGCCAATGCCTGTCGATCCTGCACTTCACGTTCAGCTTTACAAGCAAGATGGAATAAACAAGTGATATTATTATACTCCTTATACTCTAGAATGGTCTGAATCTCTCTATTTAATCCACCCATGAAACGTGCAAGCATAGCTTCATTCTCCTCAACAATACCACATCTAATCATGCCAGTTTGTAATTCCTGATAATATTCTTCTACAGAATTTTTTCCTTCTCTTAAGCGCTGCAATTTTTGAAGTAATTCACGTTGATAATATGGTGGAACCCAACGAGTACGCATAGCAGTTTTCAAAGCAGCCCACGTAGCTGGAATAGGATATAATCTACAATGTTCAGACCACCATACACATGCAAAACTAGTGAAAGCACAAACAGCAGCAGCAACACGTCGTTCCACGGGATATTGTAAACATGCAATCTGAATATTGCGAATATAGATGAAGTATTGATAATGGTGGGGATCCGAAAGCGGTCTTGGTCTGGTCGTTGGACAAAGGATGAATAGATCTAAATTTTTTTTGTGGCTTTTTCTTGAACAATAGGTAAGAAAATAAATCTAATCTAGGGAAAACTGGAAATTCTCACCGAGCAACCTGAAAACTGATACCACTTGATAGAGGCGAGGGTGTCCCGATCTTTCGATGAGATGATAGCTATCGTTTTTGGTGGAGTAGACTTTGACGATCCGACTACGAACGTGCGAGGACGTCGCGCCTTAGCAATCGCTAAACCAACTCCGAGAGGTTATTGACCACGCCGGAGCACAATCAACCTGACCACGAGGGTCTATCTCCTGCAAGCAAACGAAGAACAAGCAAGAAACTAAGATTTGCAATCTGGATATTGCGAATATAAGATGAAAGCTTTATTGATCAAGGTGGGGTTCTGTGACGTCTTGGTCTGGTCGTTGAACACAAACGAAGTACGCGAAGTTGCAGCTATGGCGAACTTTTAATCTAAACAAAACCCAAAGTCTAAACGGTGCCCTAAGGGCTGTATATATGGAGGAAGAGGAGGGGATTTCGTGGCCCTTGAAGGAGGGGTCCGAAACCAACCCTATCTCTTGTTTCCCCACACATACGGACTCTAAAAACAGCCTATACTCAAGTATTTCGAAATTACATGGCCCTGGCCCAATAATAAGGTGACGCAGCACCTATAATAGCCTCTGGACGAAATTTATGAAGTGACATCTTGTATATTTCGTCCAAGGCTTCCTGCACTCATTATGGTGGCTTCAAAGTCCTGAAATCATCACTTGTAACTCCGTTCTTGTTCCCCTTGTGCATGCCATCATCTCCATGCTTGAACTTGCTCCAAGGTTCCTCTTTCTTGTCCAAGCTAGGCCCTTCATTTGTAAGCAAAACAAATGTATCCAATTTAGGCAGCATCATATTCTCATGAACTTTAGAATCATTACCAAGAAACGAAAGTACCTGATATTTTAATTGGCGTGCGCGAGCTCTAGTAATTGGTCCAGGATGTATAGAAGCAGGGGTTGTGGGTGTAACAATGGTATTGATGTCCTCATCAGGAGACAAAGGAGATTATGCGTCAAGTACAGGAGCTGCTCGACAAAGGTTATATACGCGAATCTCTTAGTCCTTGTGCTGTTCCTATTATACTAGTGCCAAAAAAGGATGGTACGTCGCGTCTGTGTGTTGATTGTAGAGGCATTAATAATATTACTATTCGTTATCGTCATCCTATTCCTAGGCTAGATGATATGCTTGATGAATTGAGTGGCTCTACAATATTCTCCAAAGTTGATTTGCGTAGTGGATACCATCAAATTCGTATGAAATTGGGAGATGAATGGAAAACAGCATTTAAAACTAAGTTCGGTTTATATGAGTGGTTAGTCATGCCTTTTGGGTTAACTAATGCACCTAGTACTTTCATGAGATTAATGAACGAAGTTTTACGTGCTTTCATTGGACGATTTGTGGTAGTTTACTTTGATGATATATTGATTTATAGCAGATCTTTGGAGGAACATTTGGAACATTTACGTGTTGTTTTTATTGCTCTACGTGATGCATGTTTGTTTGGTAACCTTGGGAAGTGCACCTTTTGCACCGACCGAGTATCTTTTCTTGGCTATGTTGTTACTCCACAGGGAATTGAAGTTGATAAAGACAAGATTGAAGCTATTGAGAGTTGGCCGCAGCCCAAAACGGTCACACAAGTGAGGAGTTTCCTTGTCCTCGCTGGTTTCTATAGGCATTTTGTGAGAGATTTCAGTACCATTGCTGCACCTCTCAACGAGCTTACAAAGAAGGATGTGCCTTTTATTTGGGGTACCGCACAGGAAGAAGCCTTCACGGTGTTGAAAGATAAGTTAACACATGCTCCTTTACTCCAACTTTCTGATTTTAATAAGACTTTTGAGCTTGAATGTGATGCTAGTGGAATTGGATTAGGAGGTATGTTATTACAAGATGGCAAACCTGTTGCATACTTTTCTGAAAAATTGAGTGGGCCTAGTCTGAATTACTCTACTTATGATAAGGAATTATATGCTCTTGTTCGGACTTTGGAAACATGGCAACATTATTTATGGCCCAAAGAATTTGTTATTCATTCTGATCATGAATCTTTGAAACATATTAAAAGTCAAGCCAAACTGAACCGTAGACATGCTAAATGGGTTGAATTCATTGAGACTTTCCCTTATGTCATTAAACACAAGAAGGGTAAAGAAAATGTTATTGCTGATGCATTGTCTCGTCGTTATACTATGCTTTCACAACTTGACTTTAAAATATTTGGTTTGGAGACCATCAAAGATCAATATGTGCATGATGCTGAATTTAAAGATGTATTGCAGAATTGTAAAGAAGGGAGAACATGGAACAAGTTCGTCGTTAACGATGGATTTGTGTTTCGTGCTAACAAGCTATGCATTCCAGCTAGCTCCGTTCGTCTTTTGTTGTTGCAGGACGTGCATGGAGGAGGATTAATGGGACACTTTGGCGTAAAGAAGACGGAGGATGTACTTGCTACACATTTCTTTTAGCCAAAGATGAGACGGGATGTTGAGCGCTTTGTTGCTCGCTGCACTACATGTCAAAAAGCTAAGTCACGACTCAATCCTCATGGTTTATATATGCCGTTGCCTGTACCTAGTGTTCCATGGGAGGATATATCTATGGACTTTGTTTTGGGTTTACCTCGAACAAAGAAGGGGAGGGATAGCATATTTGTTGTCGTGGATAGGTTCTCGAAAATGGCACACTTTATACCATGTCATAAAAGCGATGATGTTGCTAATGTTGTTGATTTGTTCTTTCGTGAAATTATTCGCTTGCATGGTGTGCCAAATACTATTGTTTCAGATCGTGATACCAAATTTCTTAGCCACTTTTGGAGATGTTTATGGGCTAAGTTGGGGACTAAACTGCTTTTTAGTACTACTTGTCACCCCCAAACTGATGGACAAACTGAAGTAGTCAATAGAACTTTGTCTACTATGCTTAGGGCTGTTTTGAAGAATAACAAGAAAATGTGGGAAGAATGCTTGCCTCATATTGAATTTGCTTATAATCGTTCGTTGCATTCTACTACTAAGATGTGCCCTTTTGAAATTGTATATGGTTTCCTACCTCGTGCACCTATTGATTTGTTGCCTCTTCCATCTTCGGAGAAGGTTAATTTTGATGCTAAAAAACGTGCTGAATTGATCTTAAAAATGCATGAGTTAACTAAGGAGAACATTGAGCGTATGAATGCTAAATATAAACTTGCTGGAGATAAGGGTAGAAAACATGTTGTGTTTGCACCTGGAGATCTTGTTTGGTTACATTTGCGTAAGGATAGATTTCCTGATTTACGCAAATCAAAGCTAATGCCACGTGCTGATGGTCCTTTTAAGGTGTTAGAGAAAATAAATGATAACGCATATAAACTTGAGCTGCCTGCAGATTTTGGGGTTAGTCCCACTTTTAACATTGCAGATTTGAAGCCTTATTTGGGTGAGGAAGATGAGCTTCCGTCGAGGACGACTTCATTTCAAGAAGGGGAGGATGATGAGGACATCAATACCATTGTTACACCCACAGCCCCTGCTGCTATACATACTGGACCAATTACTAGAGCTCGCGCACGCCAATTAAATTATCAGGGCCTAGCTTGGACAAGAAAGAGGAACCTTGGAGCAAGTTCAAGCATGGAGATGATGGCATGCGCAAGGGGAACAAGAACGGAGTTACAAGTGATGATTTCAGGACTTTGAAGCCACCATAATGAGTGCAGGAAGCCTTGGACGAAATATACAAGATGCCACTTCATAAATTTCGTCCAGAGGCTATTATAGGTGCTGCATCACCTTATTATTGGGCCAGGCCCATGTAATTTCGAAATACTTGAGTATAGGCTGTTTTTAGAGTCCGTATGTGTGGGGAAACAAGAGATAGGGTTGGTTTCGGACCCCTCCTTCAAGGGCCACGAAATCCCCTCCTCTTCCTCCATATATACAGCCCTTAGGGCACCGTTTAGACTTTGGGTTTTGTTTAGATTAAAAGTTCACCATAGCTGCAACTTCGCGTACTTCGTTTGTGTTCAACGACCAGACCAAGACGTCACAGAACCCCACCTTGATCAATAAAGCTTTCATCTTATATTCGCAATATCCAGATTGCAAATCTTAGTTTCTTGCTTGTTCTTCGTTTGCTTGCAGGAGATAGACCCTCGTGGTCAGGTTGATTGTGCTCCGGCGTGGTCAATAACCTCTCGGAGTTGGTTTAGCGATTGCTAAGGCGCGACGTCCTCGCACGTTCGTAGTCGGATCGTCAAAGTCTACTCCACCAAAAACGATAGCTATCATCTCATCGAAAGATCGGGACACCCTCGCCTCTATCAAAACCTAATGCCACGTGCTGATGGTCCTTTTAAGGTGTTAGAGAAAATAAATGATAATGCATATAAACTTGAGCTGCCTGCAGATTTTGGGGTTAGTCCCACTTTTAACATTGCAGATCTGAAGCCTTATTTGGGTGAGGAAGATGAGCTTCCGTCGAGGACGACTTCATTTGAAGAAGGGGAGGATGATGAGGACATCAATACCATTGTTACACCCACAACCCCTGCTTCTATACATACTGGACCAATTACTAGAGCTCGCGCACGCCAATTAAAATATCAGGTACTTTCGTTTCTTGGTAATGATTCTAAAGTTCATGAGAAAATGATGCTGCCTAAATTGGATACATTTGTTTTGCTTACAAATGAAGGGCCTAGCTTGGACAAGAAAGAGGAACCTTGGAGCAAGTTCAAGCATGGAGATGATGGCATGCACAAGGGGAACAAGAACGGAGTTACAAGTGATGATTTCAGGACTTTGAAGCCACCATAATGAGTGCAGGAAGCCTTGGACGAAATATACAAGAAGTCACTTCATCAATTTCGTCCAGAGGCTATTATAGGTGCTGCGTCACCTTATTATTTGGCCAGGCCCATGTAATTTCGAAATACTTGAGTATAGGCTGTTTTTAGAGTCCGTATGTGTGGGGAAACAAGAGATAGGGTTGGTTTCGGACCCCTCCTTCAAGGGCCACGAAATCCCCTCCTCTTCCTCCATATATACAGCCCTTAGGGCACCGTTTAGACTTTGGGTTTTGTTTAGATTAAAAGTTCGCCATAGCTGCAACTTCGCGTACTTCGTTTGTGTTCAACGACCAGACCAAGAACGCCACAGAACCCCACCTTGATCAATAAAGCTTTCATCTTATATTCGCAATATCCAGATTGCAAATCTTAGTTTCTTGCTTGTTCTTCGTTTGCTTGCAGGAGATAGACCCTCGTGGTCAGGTTGATTGTGCTCCGGCGTGGTCAATAACCTCTCGGAGTTGGTTTAGCGATTGCTAAGGCGCGACGTCCTCGCACGTTCGTAGTCGGATCGTCAAAGTCTACTCCACCAAAAACGATAGCTATCATCTCATCGAAAGATCGGGACACCCTCGCCTCTATCAAGTGGTATCAGATTTCCAGGTTGCTCGGTGAGATTTTACAGTTTTTCGTAGTTTAGATCGAGTCTGTTCTTCATACCTACAGTCCACGAAAAAGCCAAAAAAAAATTAGGGTTAGTTCATCATATCCGAACCAATCTGAGCCTTTGCATAATCTTTTTAGGGTTTTTGCTTTGTTGAGTTTGCGGTTGCATCGTCGTGTCTAGTTGCTGGTCTTAGCGTCTAGTCCTTAGAGTTTCGAGTTCTGTCACAGTTTGTCACGCCGCCGCCGCACCATATACCACCACCGCTGCTGATGAGGACATCAATACCATTGTTACACCCACAGCCTCTGCTTCTATACATACTGGACCAATTACTAGAGCTCGCGCACGCCAATTAAATTATCAGGTACTTTCGTTTCTTGGTAATGATTCTAAAGTTCATGAGAATATGATGCTGCCTAAATTGGATACATTTGTTTTGCTTACAAATGAAGGGCCTAGCTTGGACAAGAAAGAGGAACCTTGGAGCAAGTTCAAGCATGGAGATGATGGCATGCGCAAGGGGAACAAGAACGGAGTTACAAGTGATGATTTCAGGACTTTGAAGCCACCATAAGGAGTGCAGGAAGCCTTGGACGAAATATACAAGATGCCACTTCATAAATTTCGTCCAGAGGCTATTATAGGTGCTGCGTCACCTTATTATTGGGCCAGGCCCATGTAATTTCGAAATACTTGAGTATAGGCTATTTTCAGAATCCGTATGTGTGGGGAAACAAGAGATAGGGTTGGTTTCGGACCCCTCCTTCAAGGGCCACGAAATCCCCCCCTCTTCCTCCATATATACAGCCCTTAGGGCACCGTTTAGACTTTGGGTTTTGTTTAGATTAAAAGTTCGCCATAGCTGCAACTTCGCGTACTTCGTTTGTGTTCAACGACCAGACCAAGACGTCACAGAACCCCACCTTGATCAATAAAGCTTTCATCTTATATTCGCAATATCCAGATTGCAAATCTTAGTTTCTTGCTTGTTCTTCGTTTGCTTGCAGGAGATAGACCCTCGTGGTCAGGTTGATTGTGCTCCGGCGTGGTCAATAACCTCTCGGAGTTGGTTTAGCGATTGCTAAGGCGCGACGTCCTCGCACGTTCGTAGTCGGATCGTCAAAGTCTACTCCACCAAAAACGATAACTACCATCTCATCGAAAGATCGGGACACCCTCGCCTCTATCAACCAGGCTCAAGGGGAATGCGCTGTGCTCGTCCCACTTGATTTGGAAGGCGACGTTGTTGTTGTTGTAGGGGTGCGACAGGTGCAGCCGGCGGTGGTTGTGGAAGACGCGCGAGCAATTAATTAAACTTGTTATCGAGCTTTGTTTCGAACGTCTTCTCAATTCCATCTATCTTCTCCATGGCCTCTTCAAATCTGTTTAGCACATCTTGCACCTGTCCACTCATCATTTGCTGAAATTTATCATGTAGCTGTTTGTTCGTCATGTTCTCCCAATCAATCTCATCGTCTTGTGATCCTGCCATGGTTAGCAGCAATAGAAACACACAAGAATATGATCCTACAGACTACTGGGAAGTGGTGGTGGTGGTGTATCACAAAACCGTCAAGCGAATCTCAAATGCTTACCAGTTCTTACCCAGCAGCAGGTGGTGATCGGCAACCGTTGTAGTCAAAACTCTTATAGATTGGACAGAGCGATTGCCAGGTGGTGTCAAACGCACGACGTAGATGTATGTGGTGCTGGGAAGGCTTATGATATGGTAGCAAAAATGTCAGCAATAATCAATTCAGAGATGCAAAGTTGAATAAACGCTCAACGACGGTACTGTGCTGGTCCTAGGCTAGACCGTACTAGAGACGCGAGCCTAGAACACCAACAAAATCACGGCGCGGCACGTAAACAAGGGAAGAGCACACTCTAAAAAAAATTCTTTTTTTTTGCGCTGTTTTTTTTTGGCAAAAAAACACTATAATGGCGAGTGTCTCAAAACTCTTCCCAAGTCAAACTAACAGGATTGGCACGAAATTTTTTTTTGACAATTTTTTTTTTCAAAAATCAGGGCAGCGACGACGAAAAAGTGCGACAAAAAATCACTATGATGGCGAGTGTCTCAAAACGCTCCCTGGGACCTAAAAATAGGATAGGGAAAAAATATTTTTGGCTGCCAAAATTTTGGCCTAAAAACTGCCCGGGGGTCTCCAGCAAGGAAACACGATTTTTTTTTTCCGAAACCAACTCCGGCATGGAAACACGAATCGGAAACTAGATGGATCTCGAAAACAAACCTAATATGAAAAGAACTCGGATTGGTGGTGGAGATATGGTGGTGGTATATGGTAGCGGTGGTGGTATATGGATACGGATCGGTGGTGGTATATGGATACAGATCGGTGATGGTATATGGATTCAGAGTGGTGGCGGATAAGCGGTGCTGGTAGATGGCAGGGGCGATGATGATGGTGCGGCGGCGGCGTGACAACTTATGACCAGAACTCGAAACACTAAAGGACTAGACGCTAAGACCAGCAACTAGACACGATGATGAGGACATCAATACCATTGTTACACCCACAGCCCCTGCTTCTATACATACTGGACCAATTACTAGAGCTCGCGCACGCCAATTAAAATATCAGGTACTTTCGTTTCTTGGTAATGATTCTAAAGTTCATGAGAATATGATGCTGCCTAAATTGGATACATTTGTTTTGCTTACAAATGAAGGGCCTAGCTTGGACAAGAAAGAGGAACCTTGGAGCAAGTTCAAGCATGAAGATGATGGCATGCACAGGGGAACAAGAACGGAGTTACAAGTGATGATTTCAGGACTTTGAAGCCACCATAATGAGTGCAGGAAGCCTTGGACGAAATATACAAGATGTCACTTCATAAATTTCGTCCAGAGGCTATTATAGGTGCTGCGTCACCTTATTATTGGGCCAGGCCCATGTAATTTCGAAATACTTGAGTATAGGCTGTTTTTAGAGTCCGTATGTGTGGGGAAACAAGAGATAGGGTTGGTTTCGGACCCCTCCTTCAAGGGCCACGAAATCCCCTCCTCTTCCTCCATATATACAGCCCTTAGGGCACCGTTTAGACTTTGGGTTTTGTTTAGATTAAAAGTTCGCCATAGCTGCAACTTCGCGTACTTCGTTTGTGTTCAACGACCAGACCAAGACGTCACAGAACCCCACCTTGATCAATAAAGCTTTCATCTTATATTCGCAATATCCAGATTGCAAATCTTAGTTTCTTGCTTGTTCTTCGTTTGCTTGCAGGAGATAGACCCTCGTGGTCAGGTTGATTGTGCTCCGGCGTGGTCAATAACCTCTCGGAGTTGGTTTAGCGATTGCTAAGGCTTGACGTCCTCGCACGTTCGTAGTCGGATCGTCAAAGTCTACTCCACCAAAAACGATAGCTTCTCATCGAAAGATGATGAGGACATCAATACCATTGTTACACCCACAGCCCCTGCTGCTATACATACTGGACCAATTACTAGAGCTCGCGCACGCCAATTAAATTATCAGGTACTTTCGTTTCTTGGTAATGATTCTAATGTTCATGAGAATATGATGCTGCCTAAATTGGATACATTTGTTTTGCTTACAAATGAAGGGCCTAGCTTGGACAAGAAAGAGGAACCTTGGAGCAAGTTCAAGCATGGAGATGATGGCATGCGCAAGGGGAACAAGAACGGAGTTACAAGTGATGATTTCAGGACTTTGAAGCCACCATAAGGAGTGCAGGAAGCCTTGGACGAAATATACAAGATGCCACTTCATAAATTTCGTCCAGAGGCTATTATAGGTGCTGCGTCACCTTATTATTGGGCCAGGCCCATGTAATTTCGAAATACTTGAGTATAGACTATTTTTAGAGTCCGTATGTGTGGGGAAACAAGAGATAGGGTTGGTTTCGGACCCCTCCTTCAAGGGCCATGAAATCCCCCCCTCTTCCTCCATATATACAGCCCTTAGGGCACCGTTTAGACTTTGGGTTTTGTTTAGATTAAAAGTTCGCCATAGCTGCAACTTCGCGTACTTCGTTTGTGTTCAACGACCAGACCAAGACGTCACAGAACCCCACCTTGATCAATAAAGCTTTCATCTTATATTCGCAATATCCAGATTGCAAATCTTAGTTTCTTGCTTGTTCTTCGTTTGCTTGCAGGAGATAGACCCTCGTGGTCAGGTTGATTGTGCTCCGGCATGGTCAATAACCTCTCGGAGTTGGTTTAGCGATTGCTAAGGCGCGACGTCCTCGCACGTTCGTAGTCGGATCGTCAAAGTCTACTCCACCAAAAACGATTGCTATCATCTCATCGAAAGATCGGGACACCCTCGCCTCTATCAAGTGGTATCAGAGCTCCAGGTTGCTCGGTGAGATTTTACAGTTTTTCATAGTTTAGATCGAGTCTGTTCTTCATACCTACAGTCCACGAAAAAGCCAAAAAAAAATTAGGGTTAGTTCATCATATCCGAACCAATCTGAGCCTTTGCATAATCTTTTTAGGGTTTTTGCTTTGTTGAATTTGCGGTTGCATCGTCGTGTCTAGTTGCTGGTCTTAGCGTCTAGTCCTTAGAGTTTCGAGTTCTGTCACAGTTTGTCACGCCGCCGCCGCACCATATACCACCACCGCTGCCATATACCACCACCGCTGCCATATCCTACCACCGCTGCCATATACCATCACCGCTGCCATATTCTACCACCATATATCCACCACCAATCCGAGTTCTTTTTATATTAGATTTGTTTTCGAGACCCATCTATTTTCCGATTCGTGTTTCCTTGCCTGAGTAGGTTTCGGAAAAAAAAAAAGTCTGGAGACCCCCGTGCAGTTTTTAGGCCAAAATTTTGGCAGTCAAAAATATTTTTTCCCTATCCTATTTTTAGGTCCCAGGGAGCGTTTTGAGACACTCGCCATCATAGTGATTTTTTGTCGCACTTTTTCGTCGTCGCTGCCCTGATTTTCGAAAAAAAAAATTTCATGCCAATCCTGATAGTTTGACTTGGGAAGAGTTTTGAGACAGTCGCCATTATAGTGATTTTTTTTTGCAAAAAAAAACGAGCGCAAAAAAAAAAATTGCGCAAAAAAAAAAGATTTTTTTAGAGTGTGCTCTTCCCTTGTTTATGTGCCGCGCCGTGATTTTGTTAGTGTTCTAGGCTCGCGTCTCTAGTACGGTCTAGCCTAGGACCAGCACAGTACCGTCGTTGAGCGTTTATTCACCTTTGCATCTCTGAATTGATTATTGCTGACCCTTTTTGCTACCATATCATAAGCCTTCCCAGCACCACATACATCTACGTCGTGCGTTTGACACCACCTGGCAATCGCTCTGTCCAATCTTTAAGAGTTTTGACTACAACGGTTGCCGATCACCACGTGCTGCTGGGTAAGAACTGGTAAGCATTTGAGATTCGCTTGATGGTTTTGTGATACACCACCACCACCACTTCCCAGTAGTCTGTAGGATCATATTCTTGTGTGTTTCTATTGCTGCTAACCATGGCAGGATCACAAGCCGATGAGACTGATTGGGAGAACATGACGAACAAACAGCTACATGATAAATTTTAGCAAATGATGAGTGGACAGGTGCAAGATGTGCTAAACATATTTGAAGAGGCCATGGAGAAGATAGAAGGAATTGAGAAGACGTTCGAAACAAAGCTCGATAACAAGTTTAATGAATTGCTCGCGCGTCTTCCAAAACCACCGCCGGCTGCACCTGTCGCACCTCTACAACAACAACAACGTCACCTTCCAAATCAAGTGGGACGAGCACAGCGCGTTCCCCTTGAGCCTGGTCAAACTTCTGGTGCCGCTGCACCTACTGTTGATGCTTCTATGGCTCCTGCTGCCGCTGAGGAGGACGATTATGCGGGCGATTACGAGGATGAGGTTGATCAAAATCAGAACTACGTGCAACCACCACCACCAGGTCGTCCACATGCAAATAATCGCAATGGTAGGGCTGCATTACCAGCTCAGGTACGAGATCATGACCATCTTCCTAAACTGAAATTGAATATTCCACCATTTGAGGGTAGATATGTTCCTGATATATATCTTACTTGGGAGTTAGAAACTGAACAACGTTTTACATGTTTACAATATCCCGAGGAGAGACGTGTTGCTGCTGCTGTTTGTGCTTTTACTAGTTTTGCATGTGTATGGTGGTCTGAACATTGTAGATTATATCCTATTCCAGCTACATGGGCTGCTTTGAAAACTGCTATGCGTACTCGTTGGGTTCCACCATATTATCAACGTGAATTACTTCAAAAATTGCAGCGCTTAAGACAAGGAAAAAATTCTGTAGAAGAATATTATCAGGAATTACAAACTGGCATGATTAGATGTGGTATTGTTGAGGAGAATGAAGCTATGCTTGCACGTTTCATGGGTGGATTAAATAGAGAGATTCAGACCATTCTTGATAGAGGCGAGGGTGTCCCGATCTTTCGATGAGATGATAGCTATCGTTTTTGGTGGAGTAGACTTTGACGATCCGACTACGAACGTGCGAGGACGTCGCGCCTTAGCAATCGCTAAACCAACTCCGAGAGGTTATTGACCACACCGGAGCACAATCAACCTGACCACGAGGGTCTATCTCCTGCAAGCAAATGAAGAACAAGCAAGAAACTAAGATTTGCAATCTGGATATTGCGAATATAAGATGAAAGCTTTATTGATCAAGGTGGGGTTCTGTGACGTCTTGGTCTGGTCGTTGAACACAAACGAAGTACGCGAAGTTGCAGCTATGGCGAACTTTTAATCTAAACAAAACCCAAAGTCTAAACGGTGCCCTAAGGGCTGTATATATGGAGGAAGAGGAGGGGATTTCGTGGCCCTTGAAGGAGGGGTCCGAAACCAACCCTATCTCTTGTTTCCCCACACATACGGACTCTAAAAACAGCCTATACTCAAGTATTTCGAAATTACATGGGCCTGGCCCAATAATAAGGTGACGCAGCACCTATAATAGCCTCTAGACGAAATTTATGAAGTGGCATCTTGTATATTTCGTCCAAGGCTTCCTGCACTCATTATGGTGGCTTCAAAGTCCTGAAATCATCACTTGTAACTCCGTTCTTGTTCCCCTTGCGCATGCCATCATCTCCATGCTTGAACTTGCTCCAAGGTTCCTCTTTCTTGTCCAAGCTAGGCCCTTCATTTGTAAGCAAAACAAATGTATCCAATTTAGGCAGCATCATATTCTCATGAACATTAGAATCATTACCAAGAAACGAAAGTACCTGATAATTTAATTGGCGTGCGCGAGCTCTAGTAATTGGTCCAGTATGTATAGCAGCAGGGGCTGTGGGTGTAACAATGGTATTGATGTCCTCATCATCCTCCCCTTCTTGAAATGAAGTCGTCCTCGACGGAAGCTCATCTTCCTCACCCAAATAAGGCTTCAAATCTACAATGTTAAAAGTGGGACTAACCCCAAAATCTGCAGGCAGCTCAAGTTTATATGCATTATCATTTATTTTCTCTAACACCTTAAAAGGACCATTAGCACGTGGCATTAGCTTTGATTTGCGCAAATCAGGAAATCTATCCTTACGCAAATGTAACCAAACAAGATCTCCAGGTGCAAACACAACATGTTTTCTACCCTTTTCTCCAGCAAGTTTATATTTAGCATTCATACGCTCAATGTTCTCCTTAGTTAACTCATGCATTTTTAAGATCAATTCAGCACGTTGTTTAGCATCAAAATTAACCTTCTCCGAAGATGGAAGAGGCAACAAATCAATTGGTGCACGAGGAAGGAAACCATACACAATTTCAAAAGGACACATCTTAGTAGTAGAATGCAATGAACGATTATAAGCAAATTCAATATGAGGCAGGCATTCTTCCCACATTTTCTTGTTATTCTTCAAAACAGCCCTAAGCATAGTAGACAATGTTCTATTGACTACTTCAGTTTGTCCATTAGTTTGGGGGTGACATATAGTACTAAAAAGCAGTTTAGTCCCCAACTTAGCCCATAAACATCTCCAAAAGTGGCTAAGAAATTTAGTATCACGATCTGAAACAATAGTATTTGGCACACCATGCAAGCGTATAATTTCACGAAAGAACAAATCAGCAACATTAACAGCATCATCGCTTTTATGACATGGTATAAAGTGTGCCATTTTCGAGAACCTATCCACGACAACAAATATGCTATCCCTCCCCTTCTTTGTTCGAGGTAAACCTAAAACAAAGTCCATAGATATATCCTCCCAAGGAACACTAGGTACAGGCAAAGGCATATATAAACCATGAGGATTGAGTCGTGACTTAGCTTTTTGACATGTAGTGCAGCGAGCAACAAACCGCTCAACATCCCGTCTCATCTTTGGCCAAAAGAAATGTGTAGCAAGTATATCCTCCGTCTTCTTCACGCCAAAGTGTCCCATTAATCCTCCTCCATGCGCCTCCTGCAACAACAAAAGACGAACGGAGCTAGCTGGAATGCATAGCTTGTTAGCACGAAACACAAATCCATCGTTAACGACGAACTTGTTCCATGTTCTCCCTTCCTTACAATTCTGCAATACATCTTTAAATTCAGCATCATGCACATATTGATCTTTGATGGTCTCCAAACCAAATATTTTAAAGTCAAGTTGTGAAAGCATAGTATAACGACGAGACAATGCATCAGCAATAACATTTTCTTTACCCTTCTTGTGTTTAATGACATAAGGGAAAGTCTCAATAAATTCAACCCATTTAGCATGTCTACGGTTCAGTTTCCCTTGACTTTTAATGTGTTTCAAAGATTCATGATCAGAATGTATAACAAATTCTTTGGGCCATAAATAATGTTGCCATGTTTCTAAGGTCCGAACAAGAGCATATAATTCTTTATCATAAGTAGAATAGTTCAGACTAGGCCCACTCAATTTTTCAGAAAAGTATGCAACAGGTTTGCCATCTTGTAATAAAACACCTCCTAATCCAATTCCACTAGCATCACATTCAAGCTCAAAAGTCTTATTAAAATCAGGAAGTTGGAGTAAAGGAGCATGTGTCAACTTATCTTTCAATACCGTGAAGGCTTCTTCCTGTGAGGTACCCCAAACAAAAGGCACATCCTTCTTTGTAAGCTCATTGAGAGGTGCAGCAATGGTGCTGAAATCTCTCACAAAACGCCTATAGAAACCAGCGAGTCCAAGAAAACTCATCACTTGAGTGACCGTTTTGGGCTGTGGCCAACTCTCAATAGCTTCAATCTTGGCTTTATCAACTTCAATTCCCTGTGGAGTAACAACATAGCCAAGAAAAGATACTCGGTCGGTGCAAAAGGTGCACTTCCCAAGGTTACCAAACAAACGTGCATCACGTAAAGCAATAAAAACAGCACGTAAATGTTCCAAATGTTCCTCCAAAGATCTGCTATAAATCAGTATATCATCAAAATAGACTACCACAAATCGTCCAATGAAAGCACGTAAAACTTCGTTCATTAATCTCATGAAAGTATTAGGTGCATTAGTTAACCCAAAAGGCATGACTAACCACTCATATAATCCAAACTTTGTTTTAAATGCTGTTTTCCATTCATCCCCCAATTTCATACGAATTTGATGGTATCCACTACGCAAATCAACTTTGGAGAATATTGTAGAGCCACTCAATTCATCAAGCATATCATCTAGTCTAGGAATAGGATGACGATAACGAATAGTAATATTATTAATGCCTCTACAATCAACACACATACGCGATGTACCATCCTATTTCGGCACTAGAATAATAGGAACAGCACAAGGACTAAGGGATTCGCGTATATAACCTTTGTCGAGCAACTCCTGTACTTGACGCATAATCTCCTTCGTCTCCTCTGGATTGGTACGGTATGGCGCACGGTTTGGCAACGAAGCACCGGGAATTAAGTCAATCTGATGCTCAATCCCGCGAATAGGTGGTAATCCCGGTGGCACGTCTTGTGGAAAGACGTCAGCGAACTCCTGCAAAATGTTAGTGACCGCAGGAGGCAAAGAGGAAGGCACGTCCTCGAATGAAAATAACGCCTCTTTGCACACAAAAGCATAGCAAACAGAATTGCTGAAATCTAGATCATCAATATCAGATTTGGTGGCAAGTAAGCATGCACTTTTCAATTTAATTTCAGAAGCAACACTAGATGGTTTATTATTAGGCTTCATTTGTTGCTCAAATTCTTTTGCCACAATCTGATTTTCACTCTTATTTTTCTCCTGTTTTGCTTTACCAGCTCTATTAATATCATCTTTCAAAATAGAATCAGGAGTCATAGGAAGCAAAGTAATATGTTTATCCTTATGAACAAGAGTATACTGATTGTTTCTACCATGGTGTACAGAATTTTTATCAAATTGCCATGGTCTACCAAGTAATAATGAACATGCTTGCATGGGTACCACATCACAATCAACATAATCAGCATATGTAGAGATACTAAAATGCACACGAACAGTACGTGTTACCTTAACCTTGCCGCTGTTGTTGAACCATTGGATATAGTAAGGATGTGGATGTGGTCTTGTGGTGAGAGATAGCTTCTCCACCATCTCCATGCTAGCCAAGTTGTTGCAGCTCCCTCCATCTATGATAACGCGAACAGAACGTTCCTTCACAACTCCCTTTGTATGGAACAAATTATGCCTCTGATTTTGCTCAGCTTGTGTGACCTGCACACTCAAAACACGTTGAGCAACTAAACATTCATACCTGTCAGCGTCTTCAGGAGCCATGTATTGCGTCTCATGATCAGAATCATCTCCACCGTGTTCTTCACTTGTAATAAGAGCCAAAGTCTCCTCATCATAATCACTAGCGGACTCATACCCACCATCCTCAGTAGCAATCATAACACGCGGAGATTGGCATTCTCTCGCATAATGACCTCTTCCCTTACAACGACGACAAATTGTGTGCCCTGTTGATGCCATAGATGAAGAAGAGCTCTGGGCAGGCCCAGAAGGTGTACTCTTGGCAGATGGTGGTGGTGGTGAAAAAAAAGTGCAAAAAAAAAAAGAAAAAAAAATTCAGAGTGTGCTCCTCCCTTGTTTACGTGCAGCGCCGTGATTTTTGTTAGTGTTCTAGGCTCGCGTCTCTAGCACGGTCTAGCCTAGGACCAGCACAGTACCGTCGTTGAGAGTTTATTCAACATTGCATCTCTGAATTGATTATTGCTGACCCTTTTTGCTACCATATCATAAGCCTTCCCAGCTCCACATACATCTACATCGTGCGTTTGACACCACCTGGCAATCGCTCTGTCCAAGCTCTGAGAGTTTTGACTACAAAGGTTGCCGATCACCACCTGCTGCTGGGTAAGAACTGGTAAGAATTTGAGATTTGCTTGACGGATTTGTGACACCACACCACACCACCACCACTTTCTAGTAGTCTGTAGGATCATATTCTTGTGTGTTTCTATTGCTGCTAACCATGGCAGGATCACAAGCCGACGAGATTGACTGGGAGAACATGACGAACAAGGAGTTGCATGATAAATTTCAGCAAATGATGAGTGGCCAGGTGGGAGATGGGCTAAACAGATTTGAAGAGGCCATGGAGAAGATAGATGGCATGGAGAAGTCGTTCGAGACAAAGCTGGATAACAAGTTTAATGAATTGCTCACGCGTCTTCCCCAACCACCACCGGCTGCACCTGTCGCACCTCTGCAACGACAACAACAACGCCCCCTTCCAAATCAGTTCGGACGAGCGAAGCGTGTTCCTCTTGAGGATGGCCAAACTTCTGGTGCTGCTGTACCTACTGTTGATGCTTCTTTGGCTCCTGCTCCTGCTGCTGCTGGTGCCGAGGAGGAGGGTGATTACGCGGGCGATTATGAGGATGAGGTTGATCAAAATCATAACTACGTGCAACCACCAGCACCAGGTCGTCCACATGCAAATAATCGCAATGGTAGGCCTGCACCACCACTTCAGGTACGAGATCATGACCATCTTCCTAAATTAAAATTGAATATTCCACCATTCGAGGGAAGATATGTTCCTGATATATATCTTACTTGGGAGTTAGAAACTGAACAACGTTTTACATGTTTACAATATCCCGAGGAACGACGTGTTGCTGCTGCTGTTTGTGCTTTGATGAGGACATCAATACCATTGTTACACCCACAGCCCCTGCTTCTATACATACTGGACCAATTACTAGAGCTCGCGCACGCCAATTAAATTATCAGGTACTTTCGTTTCTTGGTAATGATTCTAAAGTTCATGAGAATATGATGCTGCCTAAATTGGACACATTTGTTTTGCTTACAAATGAAGGCCCTAGTTTGGACAAGAAAGAGGAACCTTGGAGCAAGTTCAAGCATGGAGATGATGGCATGCACAAGGGGAACAAGAACGGAGTTACAAGTGATGATTTCAGGACTTTGAAGCCACCATAATGTGTGCAGGAAGCCTTGGACGAAATATACAAGATGTCACTTCATAAATTTCGTCCAGAGGCTATTATAGGTGCTGCGTCACCTTATTATTGGGCCAGGCCCATGTAATTTCGAAATACTTGAGTATAGGCTGTTTTTAGAGTCCGTATGTGTGGGGAAACAAGAGATAGGGTTGGTTTCGGACCCCTCCTTCAAGGGCCACGAAATCCCCTCCTCTTCCTCCATATATACAGCCCTTAGGGCACCGTTTAGACTTTGGGTTTTGTTTAGATTAAAAGTTCGCCATAGCTGCAACTTCGCGTACTTCGTTTGTGTTCAACGACCAGACCAAGACGTCACAGAACCCCACCTTGATCAATAAAGCTTTCACCTTATATTCGCAATATCCAGATTGCAAATCTTAGTTTCTTGCTTGTTCTTCATTTGCTTGCAGGAGATAGACCCTCGTGGTCAGGTTGATTGTGCTCCGGCGTGGTCAATAACCTCTCGGAGTTGGTTTAGCGATTGCTAAGGCGCGACGTCCTCGCACGTTCGTAGTCGGATCGTCAAAGTCTACTCCACCAAAAACGATAGCTATCATCTCATCGAAAGATCGGGACACCCTCGCCTCTATCACAACGAGTACGCATAGCAGTTTTCAAAGCAGCCCACGTAGCTGGAATAGGATATAATCTACAATGTTCAGACCACCATACACATGCAAAACTAGTGAAAGCACAAACAGCAGCAGCAACACGTCGTTCCTCGGGATATTGTAAACATGTAAAACGTTGTTCAGTTTCTAACTCCCAAGTAAGATATATATCAGGAACATATCTACCCTCGAATGGTGGAATATTCAATTTTAATTTAGGAAGATGGTCATGATCTCGTACCTGAAGTGGTGGTGCAGGCCTACCATTGCGATTATTTGCATGTGGACGACCTGGTGCTGGTGGTTGCACGTAGTTATGATTTTGATCAACCTCATCCTCATAATCGCCCGCGTAATCATCCTCCTCCTCGGCACCAGCAGCAGCAGGAGCAGGAGCCAAAGAAGCATCAACAGTAGGTACGGCAGCACCAGAAGTTTGGCCATCCTTAAGAGGAACACGCTTCGCTCGTCCGAACTGATTTGGAAGGGGGCGTTGTTGTTGTCGTTGCAGAGGTGCGACAGGTGCAGCCGGTGGTGGTTGGGGAAGACGCGTGAGCAATTCATTAAACTTGTTATCCAGCTTTGTCTCGAACGACTTCTCCATGCCATCTATCTTCTCCATGGCCTCTTCAAATCTGTTTAGCACATCTCCCACCTGGCCACTCATCATTTGCTGAAATTTATCATGCAACTCCTTGTTCGTCATGTTCTCCCAGTCAATCTCGTCGGCTTGTGATCCTGCCATGGTTAGCAGCAATAGAAACACACAAGAATATGATCCTACAGACTACTAGAAAGTGGTGGTGGTGTGGTGTGGTGTCACAAATCCGTCAAGCAAATCTCAAATTCTTACCAGTTCTTACCCAGCAGCAGGTGGTGATCGGCAACCTTTGTAGTCAAAACTCTCAGAGCTTGGATAGAGCGATTGCCAGGTGGTGTCAAACGCACGATGTAGATGTATGTGGAGCTGGGAAGGTGATGAGGACATCAATACCATTGTTACACCCACAGCCCCTGCTTCTATACATACTGGACCAATTACTAGAGCTCGCGCACGTCAATTAAAATATCAGGTACTTTCGTTTCTTGGTAATGATTCTAAAGTTCATGAGAATATGATGCTGCCTAAATTGGATACATTTGTTTTGCTTACAAATGAAGGGCCTAGCTTGGACAAGAAAGAGGAACCTTGGAGCAAGTTCAAGCATGGAGATGATGGCATGCACAAGGGGAACAAGAACGGAGTTACAAGTGATGATTTCAGGACTTTGAAGCCACCATAATGAGTGCAGGAAGCCTTGGACGAAATATACAAGATGTCACTTCATAAATTTCGTCCAGAGGCTATTATAGGTGCTGCGTCACCTTATTATTGGGCCAGGCCCATGTAATTTCGAAATACTTGAGTATAGGCTGTTTTTAGAGTCCGTATGTGTGGGGAAACAAGAGATAGGGTTGGTTTCGGACCCCTCCTTCAAGGGCCACGAAATCCCCTCCTCTTCCTCCATATATACAGCCCTTAGGGCACCGTTTAGACTTTGGGTTTTGTTTAGATTAAAAGTTCGCCATAGCTGCAACTTCGCGTACTTCGTTTGTGTTCAACGACCAGACCAAGACGTCACAGAACCCCACCTTGATCAATAAAGATTTCATCTTATATTCGCAATATCCAGATTGCAAATCTTAGTTTCTTGCTTGTTCTTCGTTTGCTTGCAGGAGATAGACCCTCGTGGTCAGGTTGATTGTGCTCCGGCGTGGTCAATAACCTCTCGGAGTTGGTTTAGCGATTGCTAAGGCGCGACGTCCTCGCACGTTCGTAGTCGGATCGTCAAAGTCTACTCCACCAAAAACGATAGCTATCATCTCATCGAAAGATCGGGACACCCTCGCCTCTATCAAGTGGTATCAGATTCCCAGGTTGCTCGGTGAGATTTACAGTTTTTCGTAGTTTAGATCGAGTCTGTTCTTCATACCTACAGTCCAGGAAAAAGCCAAAAAAATATATTTAGGGTTAGTTCATCATATCCGAACCAATCTGAGCCTTTGCATAATCTTTTTAGGGTTTTTGCTTTGTTGAATTTGCGGTTGCATCGTCGTGTCAAGTTGCTGGTCTTAGCGTCTAGTTCTTTAGAGTTTCGAGTTCTGTTCACAAGTTGTCACGCCGCCGCCGCACCATCATCATCGCCCCTACCATATACCACCACAGCTTATCTGCTATTTCTCTGAGTCCATATATGATGAGGACATCAATACCATTGTTACACCCACAGCCCCTGCTTCTATACATACTGGACCAATTACTAGAGCTCGCGCACGCCAATTAAAATATCAGGTACTTTCGTTTCTTGGTAATGATTCTAAAGTTCATGAGAATATGATGCTGCCTAAATTGGATACATTTGTTTTGCTTACAAATGAAGGGCCTAGCTTGGATAAGAAAGAGGAACCTTGGAGCAAGTTCAAGCATGGAGATGATGGCATGCACAAGGGGAACAAGAACGGAGTTACAAGTGATGATTTCAGGACTTTGAAGCCACCATAATGAGTGCAGGAAGCCTTGGACGAAATATACAAGATGTCACTTCATAAATTTCGTCCAGAGGCTATTATAGGTGCTGCGTCACCTTATTATTGGGCCAGCCCCATGTAATTTCGAAATACTTGAGTATAGGCTGTTTTTAGAGTCCGTATGTGTGGGGAAACAAGAGATAGGGTTGGTTTCGGACCCCTCCTTCAAGGGCCACGAAATCCCCTCCTCTTCCTCCATATATACAGCCCTTAGGGCACCGTTTAGACTTTGGGTTTTGTTTAGATTAAAAGTTCGCCATAGCTGCAACTTCGCGTACTTCGTTTGTGTTCAACGACCAGACCAAGACGTCACAGAACCCCACCTTGATCAATAAAGCTTTCTTCTTATATTCGCAATATCCAGATTGCAAATCTTAGTTTCTTGCTTGTTCTTCGTTTGCTTGCAGGAGATAGACCCTCGTGGTCAGGTTGATTGTGCTCCGGCGTGGTCAATAACCTCTCGGAGTTGGTTTAGCGATTGCTAAGGCGCGACGTCCTCGCACGTTCGTAGTCGGATCGTCAAAGTCTACTCCACCAAAAACGATAGCTATCATCTCATCGAAAGATCGGGACACCCTCGCCTCTATCAAGTGGTATCAGATTCCCAGGTTGCTCGGTGAGATTTACAGTTTTTCGTAGTTTAGATCGAGTCTGTTTTTCATACCTACAGTCCAGGAAAAAGCCAAAAAAAAAAATTTAGGGTTAGTTCATCATATCCGAACCAATCTGAGCCTTTGCATAATCTTTTTAGGGTTTTTGCTTTGTTGAATTTGTGGTTGCATCGTTGTGTCAAGTTGCTGGTCTTAGCGTCTAGTTCTTTAGAGTTACGAGTTCTGTTCACAAGTTGTCACGCCGCCGCCGCACCATCATCATCGCCCCTACCATATACCACCACAGATTATCTGCTATTTCTCTGAGTCCATATATGATGAGGACATCAATACCATTGTTACACCCACAGCCCCTGCTTCTATACATACTGGACCAATTACTCGAGCTCGCGCACGCCAATTAAAATATCAGGTACTTTCGTTTCTTGGTAATGATTCTAAAGTTCATGAGAATATGATGCTGCCTAAATTGGATACATTTGTTTTGCTTACAAATGAAGGGCCTAGCTTGGACAAGAAAGAGGAACCTTGGAGCAAGTTCAAGCATGGAGATGATGGCATGCACAAGGGGAACAAGAACGGAGTTACAAGTGATGATTTCAGGACTTTGAAGCCACCATAATGAGTGCAGGAAGCCTTGGACGAAATATACAAGATGTCACTTCATAAATTTCGTCCAGAGGCTATTACAGGTGCTGCGTCACCTTATTATTGGGCCAGGCCCATGTAATTTCGCAATACTTGAGTATAGGCTGTTTTTAGAGTCCGTATGTGTGGGGAAACAAGAGATAGGGTTGGTTTCGGACCCCTCCTTCAAGGGCCACGAAATCCCCTCCTCTTCCTCCATATATACAGCCCTTAGGGCACCGTTTAGACTTTGGGTTTTGTTTAGATTAAAAGTTCGCCATAGCTGCAACTTCGCGTACTTCGTTTGTGTTCAACGACCAGACCAAGACGTCACAGAACCCCACCTTGATCAATAAAGCTTTCATCTTATATTCGCAATATCCAGATTGCAAATCTTAGTTTCTTGCTTGTTCTTTGTTTGCTTGCAGGAGATAGACCCTCGTGGTCAGGTTGATTGTGCTCCGGCGTGGTCAATAACCTCTCGGAGTTGGTTTAGCGATTGCTAAGGCGCGACGTCCTCGCACGTTCGTAGTCGGATCGTCAAAGTCTACTCCACCAAAAACGATAGCTATCATCTCATCGAAAGATCGGGACACCCTCGCCTCTATCAAGTGGTATCAGATTCCCAGGTTGCTCGGTGAGATTTACAGTTTTTCGTAGTTTAGATCGAGTCTGTTCTGCATACCTACAGTCCAGGAAAAAGCCAAAAAAAAAATTAGGGTTAGTTCATCATATCCGAACCAATCTGAGCCTTTGCATAATCTTTTTAGGGTTTTTGCTTTGTTGAATTTGCGGTTGCATCGTCGTGTCATGTTGCTGGTCTTAGCGTCTAGTTCTTTAGAGTTTCGAGTTCTGTTCACAAGTTGTCACGCCGCCGCCGCACCATCATCATCGCCCCTACCATATACCACCACAGCTTATCTGCTATTTCTCTGAGTCCATATACCACCACCAATCCGAGCCCACATATACTACCGTCATATACCATCACCAGTCCGAGTTCCACCAGATTCATCTCTGCCACCAGTCCTAGTCCGAGTCCAGTATTTATTCCTTTATTTTAGAGTTCCAGATCACGCGATACTACGAGTCGTGAACAAGTCGGATTCCCCAATTTTCGTGCTACCCGTAGAAGAAAAATAGTTCCAGTTTCAAAAAAAAAAAAACTAAGTCTGGAAAATTCTGGCTAGGCAGTTTTTAGACAATTTGTAGACTTTTTCGAAAAAAAAATTGTTGCGGAGCAAAAAAAAAAGTGCAAAAAAAAAAATTCAGAGTGTGCTCCTCCCTTGTTTACGTGCAGCGCCGTGATTTTTGTTAGTGTTCTAGGCTCGCGTCTCTAGCACGGTCTAGCCTAGGACCAGCACAGTACCGTCGTTGAGAGTTTATTCAACATTGCATCTCTGAATTGATTATTGCTGACCCTTTTTGCTACCATATCATAAGCCTTCCCAGCTCCACATACATCTACATCGTGCGTTTGACACCACCTGGCAATCGCTCTGTCCAAGCTCTGAGAGTTTTGACTAAAAAGGTTGCCGATCACCACCTGCTGCTGGGTAAGAACTGGTAAGAATTTGAGATTTGCTTGACGGATTTGTGACACCACACCACACCACCACCACTTTCTAGTAGTCTGTAGGATCATATTCTTGTGTGTTTCTATTGCTGCTAACCATGGCAGGATCACAAGCCGACGAGATTGACTGGGAGAACATGACGAACAAGGAGTTGCATGATAAATTTCAGCAAATGATGAGTGGCCAGGTGGGAGATGTGCTAAACAGATTTGAAGAGGCCATGGAGAAGATAGATGGCATGGAGAAGTCGTTCGAGACAAAGCTGGATAACAAGTTTAATGAATTGCTCACGCGTCTTCCCCAACCACCAACGGCTGCACCTGTCGCACCTCTGCAACGACAACAACAACGCCCCCTTCCAAATCAGTTCGGACGAGCGAAGCGTGTTCCTCGTGAGGATGGCCAAACTTCTGGTGCTGCTGTACCTACTGTTGATGCTTCTTTGGCTCCTGCTCCTGCTGCTGCTGGTGCCGAGGAGGAGGATGATTACGCGGGCGATTATGAGGATGAGGTTGATCAAAATCATAACTACGTGCAACCACCAGCACCAGGTCGTCCACATGCAAATAATCGCAATGGTAGGTCTGCACCACCACTTCAGGTACGAGATCATGACCATCTTCCTAAATTAAAATTGAATAACCATTCGAGGGTAGATATGTTCCTGATATATATCTTACTTGGGAGTTAGAAACTGAACAACGTTTTACATGTTTACAATATCCCGAGGAACGACGTGTTGCTGCTGCTGTTTGTGCTTTCACTAGTTTTGCATGTGTATGGTGGTCTGAACATTGTAGATTATATCCTATTCCAGCTACGTGGGCTGCTTTGAAAACTGCTATGCGTACTCGTTGGGTTCCACCATATTATCAACGTGAATTACTTCAAAAATTGCAGCGCTTAAGACAAGGAAAAAATTCTGTAGAAGAATATTATCAGGAATTACAAACTGGCATGATTAGATGTGGTATTGTTGAGGAGAATGAAGCTATGCTTGCACGTTTCATGGGTGGATTAACCAATAGACTTATGGAATGTTCCCGTTCGTGTGCATCCAGCAGGAATTGAACCCGCAAATTTACCAATTATGAGTTGGGCGCTTTAACCATTCAGCCATGGATGCTTAACACTTTCTTATGGAAAAAAGTCTTTTTCAAGGATTCTATAGAGATTTCATATATGAAACCGGGATAGTTACCTTTCAGACCGCGCAAGACAAGAATTTTTCGCTATTTACGATTTCATATTCTTGTTACTGGATGTTCTATAGGAATAAGAAGAAATCGCAACTCCTTTGCGCTACACATAAAAATTGATTTCGAAGGTCCATTTTTTTGAATTTACGCTCTATTCATTCAATATTTCCCTTTTTAGAAGACAAATTTTTCAGACCATTCTAGAGTATAAGGAGTATAATAATATCACTCGTTTATTCCATCTTGCTTGTAAAGCTGAACGTGAAGTGCAGGATCGATAGGCATTGGCGCGAACTAATTTTTCTGCAGGTCGATCTTCATCATGGACACCGCGTGCCTCCTCTACTCCCACACGTCCTACTGCGGCACCACTGACTTCAGCCGCCAATTCCAATCGAGATACAAGAAAACAGGCACCACCACCACCATCTGCCAAGAGTACACCTTCTGGGCCTGCCCAGAGCTCTTCTTCATCTATGGCATCAACAGGGCACACACATGATATTATTTGTCGTCGTTGTAAGGGAAGAGGTCATTATGCGAGAGAATGCCAATCTCAGCGTGTTATGATTGCTATTGAGGATGGTGGGTATGAGTCCGCTAGTGATTATGATGAGGAGACTTTGGCTCTTATTACAAGTGAAGAACACGGTGGAGATGATTCTGATCATGAGACGCAATACATGGCTCCTGAAGACGCTGACATGTATGAATGTTTAGTTGCTCAACGTGTTTTGAGTGTGCAGGTCACACAAGCTGAGCAAAATCAGAGGCATAATTTGTTCCATACAAAGGGAGTTGTGAAGGAACGTTCTGTTCGCGTCATCATAGATGGAGGGAGCTGCAACAACTTGGCGAGCATGGAGATGGTGCAGAAGCTATCTCTCACCACAAGACCACATCCACATCCTTACTATATCCAATGGTTCAACAACAGCGGCAAGGTTAAGGTAACACGTACTGTTCGTGTGCATTTTAGTATCTCTACATATGCTGATTATGTTGATTGTGATGTGGTACCCATGCAAGCATGTTCATTATTACTTGGTAGACCATGGCAATTTGATAAAAATTCTGTACACCATGGTAGAAACAATCAGTATACTCTTGTTCATAAGGATAAACATATTACTTTGCTTCCTATGACTCCTGATTCTATTTTGAAAGATGATATTAATAGAGCTAGTAAAGCAAAACAGGAGAAAAATAAGAGTGAAAATCAGATTGTGGCAAAAGAATTTGAGCAACAAATGAAGCCTAATAATAAACCATCTAGTGTTGCTTCTGAAATTAAATTGAAAAGTGCATGCTTACTTGCCACCAAATCTGATATTGATGATCTAGATTTCAGCAATTCTGTCTGCTATGCTTTTGTGTGCAAAGAGGCGTTATTTTCATTCGAGGACGTGCCTTCCTCTTTGCCTCCTGCGGTCACTAACATTTTGCAGGAGTTCGCTGACGTCTTTCCACAAGACGTGCCACCGGGATTACCACCTATTCGCGGGATTGAGCATCAGATTGACTTAATTCCCGGTGCTTCGTTGCCAAACCGTGCGCCATACCGTACCAATCCAGAGGAGACGAAGGAGATTATGCGTCAAGTACAGGAGCTGCTCGACAAAGGTTATATACGCGAATCTCTTAGTCCTTGTGTTGTTCCTATTATACTAGTGCCAAAAAAGGATGGTACGTCGCGTATGTGTGTTGATTGTAGAGGCATTAATAATATTACTATTCGTTATCGTCATCCTATTCCTAGGCTAGATGATATGCTTGATGAATTGAGTGGCTCTACTCAATTCATCAAGCATATCATCTAGCCTAGGAATAGGATGACGATAACGAATAGTAATATTATTAATGCCTCTACAATCAACACACATACGCGACGTACCATCCTTTTTTGGCACTAGTATAATAGGAACAGCACAAGGACTAAGAGATTCGCGTATATAACCTTTGTCGAGCAGCTCCTGTACTTGACGCATAATCTCCTTCGTCTCCTCTGGATTGGTACGGTATGGCGCACGGTTTGGCAACGAAGCACCGGGAATTAAGTCAATCTGATGCTCAATCCCGCGAATAGGTGGTAATCCCGGTGGCACGTCTTGTGGAAAGACGTCAGCGAACTCCTGCAAAATGTTAGTGACCGCAGGAGGCAAAGAGGAAGGCACGTCCTCGAATGAAAATAACGCCTCTTTGCACACAAAAGCATAGCAAACAGAATTGCTGAAATCTAGCTCATCAATATTAGATTTGGTGGCAAGTAAGCATGCACTTTTCAATTTAATTTCGGAAGCAACACTAGATGGTTTATTATTAGGCTTCATTTGTTGCTCAAATTCTTTTGCCACAATCTGATTTTCACTCTTATTTTTCTCCTGCTTTGCTTTACTAGCTCTATTAATATCATCTTTCAAAATAGAATCAGGAGTCATAGGAAGCAAAGTAATATGTTTATCCTTATGAACAAGAGTATACTGATTGTTTCTACCATGGTGTACAGAATTTTTATCAAATTGCCATGGTCTACCAAGTAATAATGAACATGCTTGCATGGGTACCACATCACAATCAACATAATCAGCATATGTAGAGATACTAAAATGCACACGAACAGTACGTGTTACCTTAACCTTGCCGCTGTTGTTGAACCATTGGATATAGTCAGGATGTGGATGTGGTCTTGTGGTGAGAGATAGCTTCTCCACCATCTCCATGCTAGCCAAGTTGTTGCAGCTCCCTCCATCTATGATGACGCGAACAGAACGTTCCTTCACAACTCCCTTTGTATGGAACAAATTATGCCTCTGATTTTGCTCAGCTTGTGTGACCTGCACACTCAAAACACGTTGAGCAACTAAACATTCATACCTGTCAGCGTCTTCAGGAGCCATGTATTGCGTCTCATGATCAGAATCATCTCCACCGTGTTCTTCACTTGTAATAAGAGCCAAAGTCTCCTCATCATAGTCACTAGCGGACTCATACCCACCATCCTCAGTAGCAATCATAACACGCGGAGATTGGCATTCTCTCGCATAATGACCTCTTCCCTTACAACGACGACAAATAATATCATGTGTGTGCCCTGTATGATAGAGGCGAGGGTGTCCCGATCTTTCGATGAGATGATATCTATCGTTTTTGGTGGAGTAGACTTTGACGATCCGACTACGAACATGCGAGGACGTCGCGCCTTAGCAATCGCTAAACCAACTCCGAGAGGTTATTGACCACGCCGGAGCACAATCAACCTGACCCCGAGGGTCTATCTCCTGCAAGCAAACGAAGAACAAGCAAGAAACTAAGATTTGCAATCTGGATATTGCGAATATAAGATGAAAGCTTTATTGATCGAGGTGGGGTTCTGTGACGTCTTGGTCTGGTCGTTGAACACAAACGAAGTACGTGAAGTTGCAGCTATGGCGAACTTTTAATCTAAACAAAACCCAAAGTCTAAACGGTGCCCTAAGGGCTGTATATATGGAGGAAGAGGAGGGGATTTCGTGGCCCTTGAAGGAGGGGTCCGAAACCAACCCTATCTCTTGTTTCCCCACACATACGGACTCTAAAAACAGCCTATACTCAAGTATTTCGAAATTACATGGGCCTGGCCCAATAATAAGGTGACGCAGCACCTATAATAGCCTCTGGACGAAATTTATGAAGTGACATATTGTATATTTCGTCCAAGGCTTCCTGCACACATTATGGTGGCTTCAAAGTCCTGAAATCATCACTTGTAACTCCGTTCTTGTTCCCCTTGTGCATGCCATCATCTCCATGCTTGAACTTGCTCCAAGGTTCCTCTTTCTTGTCCAAGCTAGGGCCTTCATTTGTAAGCAAAACAAATGTATCCAATTTAGGCAGCATCATATTCTCATGAACTTTAGAATCATTACCAAGAAACGAAAGTACCTAATAATTTAATTGGCGTGCGCGAGCTCTAGTAATTGGTCCAGTATGTATAGAAGCAGGGGCTGTGGGTGTAACAATGGTATTGATGTCCTCATCATCCTCCCCTTCTTGAAATGAAGTCGTCCTCGACGGAAGCTCATCTTCCTCACCCAAATAAGGCTTCAGATCTGCAATGTTAAAAGTGGGACTAACCCCAAAATCTGCAGGCAGCTCAAGTTTATATGCATTATCATTTATTTTCTCTAACACCTTAAAAGGACCATCAGCACGTGGCATTAGCTTTGATTTGCGCAAATCAGGAAATCTATCCTTACGCAAATGTAACCAAACAAGATCTCCAGGTGCAAACACAAAATGTTTTCTACCCTTATCTCCAGCAAGTTTATATTTAGCATTCATACGCTCAATGTTCTCCTTAGTTAACTCATGCATTTTTAAGATCAATTCAGCACGTTGTTTAGCGTCAAAATTAACCTTCTCCGAAGATGGAAGAGGCAACAAATCAATTGGTGCACGAGGAAGGAAACCATACACAATTTCAAAAGGACACATCTTAGTAGTAGAATGCAATGAACGATTATAAGCAAATTCAATATGAGGCAAGCATTCTTCCCACATTTTCTTGTTATTCTTCAAAACAGCCCTAAGCATAGTAGACAATGTTCTATTGACTACTTCAGTTTGTCCATCAGTTTGGGGGTGACATGTAGTACTAAAAAGCAGTTTAGTCCCCAACTTAGCCCATAAACATCTCCAAAAGTGGCTAAGAAATTTAGTATCACGATCTGAAACAATAGTATTTGGCACACCATGCAAGCGTATAATTTCACGAAAGAACAAATCAGCAACATTAACAGCATGATGAGGACATCAATACCATTGTTACACCCACAGCCCCTGCTTCTATACATACTGGACCAATTACTAGAGCTCGCGCACGCCAATTAAATTATCAGGTACTTTCGTTTCTTGGTAATGATTCTAAAGTTCATGAGAATATGATGCTGCCTAAATTGGATACATTTGTTTTGCTTACAAATGAAGGCCCTAGCTTGGACAAGAAAGAGGAACCTTGGAGCAAGTTCAAGCATGGAGATGATGGCATGCACAAGGGGAACAAGAACGGAGTTACAAGTGATGATTTCAGGACTTTGAAGCCACCATAATGTGTGCAGGAAGCCTTGGACGAAATATACAAGATGTCACTTCATAAATTTCGTCCAGAGGCTATTATAGGTGCTGCGTCACCTTATTATTGGGCCAGGCCCATGTAATTTCGAAATACTTGAGTATAGGCTGTTTTTAGAGGCCGTATGTGTGGGGAAACAAGAGATAGGGTTGGTTTCGGACCCCTCCTTCAAGGGCCACGAAATCCCCTCCTCTTCCTCCATATATACAGCCCTTAGGGCACCGTTTAGACTTTGGGTTTTGTTTAGATTAAAAGTTCGCCATAGCTGCAACTTCGCGTACTTCGTTTGTGTTCAACGACCAGACCAAGACGTCACAGAACCCCACCTCGATCAATAAAGCTTTCATCTTATATTCGCAATATCCAGATTGCAAATCTTAGTTTCTTGCTTGTTCTTCGTTTGCTTGCAGGAGATAGACCCTCGGGGTCAGGTTGATTGTGCTCCGGCGTGGTCAATAACCTCTCGGAGTTGGTTTAGCGATTGCTAAGGTGCGACGTCCTCGCACGTTCGTAGTCGGATCGTCAAAGTCTACTCCACCAAAAACGATAGATATCATCTCATCGAAAGATCGGGACACCCTCGCCTCTATCATGCTTTCACTAGTTTTGCATGTGTATGGTGGTCTGAACATTGTAGATTATATCCTATTCCAGCTACATGGGCTGCTTTGAAAACTGCTATGCGTACTCGTTGGGTTCCACCATATTATCAACGTGAATTACTTCAAAAATTGCAGCGCTTAAGACAAGGAAAAAATTCTGTCGAAGAATATTATCAGGAATTACAAACTGGCATGATTAGATGTGGTATTGTTGAGGAGAATGAAGCTATGCTTGCACGTTTCATGGGTGGATTAAATAGAGAGATTCAGACCATTCTAGAGTATAAGGAGTATAATAATATCACTCGTTTATTCCATCTTGCTTGTAAAGCTGAACGTGAAGTGCAGGATCGACAGGCATTGGCGCGAACTAATTTTTCTGCAGGTCGATCTTCATCATGGACACCGCGTGCCTCCTCTACTCCCACACGTCCTACTGCGGCACCACTGACTTCAGCCGCCAATTCCAACCGAGATACAAGAAAACAGGCACCACCACCACCATCTGCCAAGAGTACACCTTCTGGGCCTGCCCAGAGCTCTTCTTCATCTATGGCATCAACAGGGCACACACATGATATTATTTGTCGTCGTTGTAAGGGAAGAGGTCATTATGCGAGAGAATGCCAATCTCCGCGTGTTATGATTGCTACTGAGGATGGTGGGTATGAGTCCGCTAGTGACTATGATGAGGAGACTTTGGCTCTTATTACAAGTGAAGAACACGGTGGAGATGATTCTGATCATGAGACGCAATACAAGGCTCCTGAAGACGCTGACAGGTATGAATGTTTAGTTGCTCAAAGTGTTTTGAGTGTGCAGGTCACACAAGCTGAGCAAAATCAGAGGCATAATTTGTTCCATATAAAGGGAGTTGTGAAGGAACGTTCTGTTCGCGTCATCATAGATGGAGGGAGCTGCAACAACTTGGCTAGCATTGAGATGGTGGAGAAGCTATCTCTCACCACAAGACCACATCCACATCCTTACTATATCCAATGGTTCAACAACAGCGGCAAGGTTAAGGTAACACGTACTGTTCGTGTGCATTTTAGTATCTCTACATATGCTGATTATGTTGATTGTGATGTGGTACCCATGCAAGCATGTTCATTATTACTTGGTAGACCATGGCAATTTGATAAAAATTCTGTACACCATGGTAGAAACAATCAGTATACTCTTGTTCATAAGGATAAACATATTACTTTGCTTCCTATGACTCCTGATTCTATTTTGAAAGATGATATTAATAGAGCTAGTAAAGCAAAACAGGAGAAAAATAAGAGTGAAAATCAGATTGTGGCAAAAGAGTTTGAGCAACAAATGAAGCCTAATAATAAACCATCTAGTGTTGCTTCTGAAATTAAATTGAAAAGTGCATGCTTACTTGCCACCAAATCTGATATTGATGATCTAGATTTCAGCAATTCTGTTTGCTATGCTTTTGTGTGCAAAGAGGCGTTATTTTCATTCGAGGACGTGCCTTCCTCTTTGCCTCCTGCGGTCACTAACATTTTGCAGGAGTTCCCTGACGTCTTTCCACAAGACGTGCCACCGGGATTACCACCTATTCGCGGGATTGAGCATCAGATTGACTTAATTCCCGGTGCTTCGTTGCCAAACCGTGCGCCATACCGTACCAATCCAGAGGAGACGAAGGAGATTATGCGTCAAGTACAGGAGTTGCTCGACAAAGGTTATATACGCGAATCCCTTAGTCCTTGTGCTGTTCCTATTATTCTAGTGCCGAAAAAGGATGGTACATCGCGTATGTGTGTTGATTGTAGAGGCATTAATAATATTACTATTCGTTATCGTCATCCTATTCCTAGACTAGATGATATGCTTGATGAATTGAGTGGCTCTACAATATTCTCCAAAGTTGATTTGCGTAGTGGATACCATCAAATTCGTATGAAATTGGGGGATGAATGGAAAACAGCATTTAAAACAAAGTTTGGATTATATGAGTGGTTAGTCATGCCTTTTGGGTTAACTAATGCACCTAGTACTTTCATGAGATTAATGAACGAAGTTTTACGTGCTTTCATTGGACGATTTGTGGTAGTCTATTTTGATGATATACTGATGATGAGGACATGAATACCTTGGATACGACCAAAAATATTGCATACATGTATATTTGTGAGGTGATTTCTAATGCAAACTATGCAATAATTTATTTGTGTCATCCAGGACAAAAATACTTCACAAACTTTTGTGCCATGTCTAATTGCAGGTGTATGGGACATTTGTACAATTCACATATGAAGATAAGGGAAAACGAGAAGTTTAGGTGCTGTTCAAAAAGTCCTCTCACGTCACTTTTGGGCCAAGAGAAGATAGAGTCCAAGTCTCTCACGTTCTGGATTCAGATTCGGACTGCACAGACATACCTGACTCAAAACGCCAAGAACTTTTTCATACGGACTCCGAATTGGGTGATTCTTTTTTTGTTGGAAAGTAGATTTCGTGCTCTTTCCAACCCAATTGGATTCACCTTAAAATTCTTCCGGAGCTATGAGTTATCGACGAAACAATCTGACGCTGTAGCAGAATCCGAGTCAAACTACAAGTCCAAAGGTGTTGCATCACCTCCACCTGGGCCCATGAGCCTTGTACGACCTAGGGTTAGTTTTAGGCTGCCTTGGGACGTCCTCCCACCTCCTTGGCCGCCACCCCTTACTCCTATATAAGTAGATCCATCTAGTAGCTTTTTCCTTGGGATTTGTTTAGTTAAAAGTTAGCCATTGCAACTTCGTGTACTTCGTTTGTGTCCAACGACCAGACCAAGACCGCTTTCGGATCCCCACCTTTATCAATACTTCATCTATATTCGCAATATTCAGATTGCATTATCATATTCTTGCTTGTTCTTCGATTGCGTGCAGGAATAGACCTTCGTGGTCAGGCTGATCGTGCTTTCAGCATCGTCAATAACCTCGGGAGATTGGTTTAGCGATTGCTAAGGCGCAACGTCGTGCACGTTTGTAGTCGGATCGTCAAAGTCGACTCCACCAAATCGATAGCTATCATCTCATCGAAAGATCGGGACACCCCCGCCTCTATCAACATGTAGTACTAAAAAGCAGTTTAGTCCCCAACTTAGCCCATAAACATCTCCAAAAGTGGCTAAGAAATTTCGTATCACGATCTGAAACAATAGTATTTGGCACACCATGCAAGCGTATAATTTCACGAAAGAACAAATCAGCAACATTAACAGCATCATCGCTTTTATGACATGGTATAAAGTGTGCCATTTTCGAGAACCTATCCACGACAACAAATATGCTATCCCTCCCCTTCTTTGTTCGAGGTAAACCTAAAACAAAGTCCATAGATATATCCTCCCAAGGAACACTAGGTACAGGCAAAGGCATATATAAACCATGAGGATTGAGTCGTGACTTAGCTTTTTGACATGTAGTGCAGCGAGCAACAAAACGCTCAACATCCCGTCTCATCTTTGGCCAAAAGAAATGTGTAGCAAGTATATCCTCCGTCTTCTTCACGCCAAAGTGTCCCATTAATCCTCCTCCATGCGCCTCCTGCAACAACAAAAGACGAACGGAGCTAGCTGGAATGCATAGCTTGTTAGCACGAAACACAAATCCATCGTTAACGACGAACTTGTTCCATGTTCTCCCTTCCTTACAATTCTGCAATACATCTTTAAATTCAGCATCATGCACATATTGATCTTTGATGGTCTCCAAACTTAATATTTTAAAGTCAAGTTGTGAAAGCATAGTATAACGACGAGACAATGCATCAGCAATAACATTTTCTTTACCCTTCTTGTGTTTAATGACATAAGGGAAAGTCTCAATAAATTCAACCCATTTAGCATGTCTACGGTTCAGTTTTGCTTGACTTTTAATGTGTTTCAAAGATTCATGATCAGAATGTATAACAAATTCTTTGGGCCATAAATAATGTTGCCATGTTTCTAAGGTCCGAACAAGAGCATATAATTCTTTATCATAAGTAGAATAGTTCAGACTAGGCCCACTCAATTTTTCAGAAAAGTATGCAACAGGTTTGCCATCTTGTAATAAAACACCTCCTAATCCAATTCCACTAGCATCACATTCAAGCTCAAAAGTCTTATTAAAATCAGGAAGTTGGAGTAAAGGAGCATGTGTCAACTTATCTTTCAATACCGTGAAGGCTTCTTCCTGTGAGGTACCCCAAACAAAAGGCACATCCTTCTTTGTAAGCTCATTGAGAGGTGCAGCAATGGTGCTGAAATCTCTCACAAAACGCCTATAGAAACCAGCGAGTCCAAGAAAACTCCTCACTTGAGTGACCATTTGATAGAGGCGGGGGTGGCCCGATCTTTCGATGAGATGATAGCTATCGATTTGGTGGAGTCGACTTTGACGATCCGACTACAAACGTGCACGACGTTGCGCCTTAGCAATCGCTAAACCAATCTCCCGAGGTTACTGACGATACTGAAAGCACGATCAGCCTGACCACGAAGGTCTATTCCTGCACGCAATCGAAGAACAAGCAAGAATATGATAATGCAATCTGAATATTGCGAATATAGATGAAGTATTGATAGAGGTGGGGATCCGAAAGCGGTCTTGGTCTGGTCGTTGGACACAAACGAAGTACACGAAGTTGCAATGGCTAACTTTTAACTAAACAAATCCCAAGGAAAAAGCTACTAGATGGATCTACTTATATAGGAGTAAGGGGTGGCGGCCAAGGAGGTGGGAGGACGTCCCAAGGCAGCCTAAAACTAACCCTAGGTCGTACAAGGCTCATGGGCCCAAGTGGAGGTGATGCAACACCTTTGGACTTGTAGTTTGACTCGGATTCTGCTACAGCGTCAGATTGTTTCGTCGATAACTCATAGCTCCGGATGAATTTTAAGGTGAATCCAATTGGGTTGGAAAGAGCACGAAATCTACTTTCCAACAAAAAAAGAATCACCCAATTCGGAGTCCGTATGAAAAAGTTCTTGGCGTTTTGAGTCAGGTATGTCTGTGCAGTCCGAATCTGAATCCAGAACGTGAGAGACTTGGACTCTATCTTCTCTTGGCCCACAAGTGACGTGAGAGGACTTTTTGAACAGCACCTAAACTTCTCGTTTTCCCTTATCTTCATATGTGAATTGTACAAATGTCCCATACACCTGCAATTAGACATGGCACAAAAGTTTGTGAAGTATTTTTGTCCTGGATGACACAAATAAATTATTGCATAGTTTGCATTAGAAATCACCTCACAAATATACATGTATGCAATATTTTTGGTCGTATCCAAGGTATTCATGTCCTCATCAGGTGTTAGAGAAAATAAATGATAATGCATATAAACTTGAGCTGCCTGCAGATTTTGGGGTTAGTCCCACTTTTAACATTGCAGATCTGAAGCCTTATTTGGGTGAGGAAGATGAGCTTCCGTCGAGGACGACTTCATTTCAAGAAGGGGAGGATGATGAGGACATCAATACCATTGTTACACCCACAGCCCCTGCTTCTATACATACTGGACCAATTACTAGAGCTCGCGCACGTCAATTAAAATATCAGGTACTTTCGTTTCTTGGTAATGATTCTAAAGTTCATGAGAATATGATGCTGCCTAAATTGGATACATTTGTTTTGCTTACAAATGAAGGGCCTAGCTTGGACAAGAAAGAGGAACCTTGGAGCAAGTTCAAGCATGGAGATGATGGCATGCACAAGGGGAACAAGAACGGAGTTACAAGTGATGATTTCAGGACTTTGAAGCCACCATAATGAGTGCAGGAAGCCTTGGACGAAATATACAAGATGTCACTTCATAAATTTCGTCCAGAGGCTATTATAGGTGCTGCGTCACCTTATTATTGGGCCAGGCCCATGTAATTTCGAAATACTTGAGTATAGGCTGTTTTTAGAGTCCGTATGTGTGGGGAAACAAGAGATAGGGTTGTTTTCGGACCCCTCCTTCAAGGGCCACGAAATCCCCTCCTCTTCCTCCATGTATACAGCCCTTAGGGCACCGTTTAGACTTTGGGTTTTGTTTAGATTAAAAGCTCGCCATAGCTGCAACTTCGCGTACTTCGTTTGTGTTCAACGACCAGACCAAGACGTCACAGAACCCCACCTTGATCAATAAAGCTTTCATCTTATATTCGCAATATCCAGATTGCAAATCTTAGTTTCTTGCTTGTTCTTCGTTTGCTTGCAGGAGATAGACCCTCGTGGTCAGGTTGATTGTGCTCCGGCGTGGTCAATAACCTCTCGGAGTTGGTTTAGCGATTGCTAAGGCGCGACGTCCTCGCACGTTCGTAGTCGGATCGTCAAAGTCTACTCCACCAAAAACGATAGCTATCATCTCATCGAAAGATCGGGACACCCTCGCCTCTATCATGTTCCTTGGGAGGATATATCTATGGACTTTGTTTTAGGTTTACCTCGAACAAAGAAGGGGAGGGATAGCATATTTGTTGTCGTGGATAGGTTCTCGAAAATGGCACACTTTATACCATGTCATAAAAGCGATGATGCTGTTAATGTTGCTGATTTGTTCTTTCGTGAAATTATACGCTTGCATGGTGTGCCAAATACTATTGTTTCAGATCGTGATACTAAATTTCTTAGCCACTTTTGGAGATGTTTATGGGCTAAGCTGGGGACTAAACTGCTTTTTAGTACTACATGTCACCCCCAAACTGATGGACAAACTGAAGTAGTCAATAGAACATTGTCTACTATGCTTAGGGCTGTTTTGAAGAATAACAAGAAAATGTGGGAAGAATGCTTGCCTCATATTGAATTTGCTTATAATCGTTCATTGCATTCTACTACTAAGATGTGTCCTTTTAAAATTGTGTATGGTTTCCTTCCTCGTGCACCAATTGATTTGTTGCCTCTTCCATCTTCGGAGAAGGTTAATTTTGATGCTAAACAACGTGCTGAATTGATCTTAAAAATGCATGAGTTAACTAAGGAGAACATTGAGCGTATGAATGCTAAATATAAACTTGCTGGAGATAAGGGTAGAAAACATGTTGTGTTTGCACCTGGAGATCTTGTTTGGTTACATTTGCGTAAGGATAGATTTCCTGATTTGCGCAAATCAAAGCTAATGCCACGTGCTGATGGTCCTTTTAAGGTGTTAGAGAAAATAAATGATAATGCATATAAACTTGAGCTGCCTGCAGATTTTGGGGTTAGTCCCACTTTTAACATTGCAGATCTGAAGCCTTATTTGGGTGAGGAAGATGAGCTTCCGTCGAGGACGACTTCATTTCAAGAAGGGGAGGATGATGAGGACATCAATACCATTGTTACACCCACAACCCTTGCTTCTATACATACTGGACCAATTACTAGAGCTCGCGCACGCCAATTAAAAAATCAGGTACTTTCGTTTCTTGGTAATGATTCTAAAGTTCATGAGAATATGATGCTGCCTAAATTGGATACATTTGTTTTGCTTACAAATGAAGGGCCTAGCTTGGACAAGAAAGAGGAACCTTGGAGCAAGTTCAAGCATGGAGATGATGGCATGCACAAGGGGAACAAGAACGGAGTTACAAGTGATGATTTCAGGACTTTGAAGCCACCATAATAAGTGCTGGAAGCCTTGGACGAAATATACAAGATGTCACTTCATAAATTTCGTCCAGAGGCTATTATAGGTGCTGCGTCACCTTATTATTGGGCCAGGCCCATGTAATTTCGAAATACTTGAGTATAGGCTATTTTTAGAGTCTGTATGTGTGGGGAAACAAGAGATAGGGTTGGTTTCGGACCCCTCCTTCAAGGGCCACGAAATTCCCCCCTCTTCCTCCATATATACAGCCCTTAGGGCACCGTTTAGACTTTGGGTTTTGTTTAGATTAAAAGTTCGCCATAGCTGCAACTTCGCGTACTTCGTTTGTGTTCAACAACCAGACCAAGACGTCACAGAACCCCACCTCGATCAATAAAGCTTTCATCTTATATTCGCAATATCCAGATTGCAAATCTTAGTTTCTTGCTTGTTCTTCGTTTGCTTGCAGGAGATAGACCCTCGGGGTCAGGTTGATTGTGCTCCGGCGTGGTTAATAACCTCTCGGAGTTGGTTTAGCGATTGCTAAGGCGCGACGTCCTCGCACGTTCGTAGTCGGATCGTCAAAGTCTACTCCACCAAAAACGATAGATATCATCTCATCGAAAGATCGGGACACCCTCGCCTCTATCAGAAGGAACGTTCTGTTCGCGTCATCATAGATGGAGGGAGCTGCAACAACTTGGCTAGCATGGAGATGGTGGAGAAGCTATCTCTCACCACAAGACCACATCCACATCCTTACTATATCCAATGGTTCAACAACAGCGGCAAGGTTAAGGTAACACGTACTGTTCGTGTGCATTTTAGTATCTCTACATATGCTGATTATGTTGATTGTGATGTGGTACCCATGCAAGCATGTTCATTATTACTTGGTAGACCATGGCAATTTGATAAAAATTCTGTACACCATGGTAGAAACAATCAGTATACTCTTGTTCATAAGGATAAACATATTACTTTGCTTCCTATGACTCCTGATTCTATTTTGAAAGATGATATTAATAGAGCTAGTAAAGCAAAGCAGGAGAAAAATAAGAGTGAAAATCAGATTGTGGCAAAAGAATTTGAGCAACAAATGAAGCCTAATAATAAACCATCTAGTGTTACTTCTGAAATTAAATTGAAAAGTGCATGCTTACTTGCCACCAAATCTGATATTGATGAGCTAGATTTCAGCAATTCTGTTTGCTATGCTTTTGTGTGCAAAGAGGCGTTATTTTCATTCGAGGACGTGCCTTCCTCTTTGCCTCCTGCGGTCACTAACATTTTGCAGGAGTTCGCTGACGTCTTTCCACAAGACGTGCCACCGGGATTACCACCTATTCGCGGGATTGAGCATCAGATTGACTTAATTCCCGGTGCTTCGTTGCCAAACCGTGCGCCATACCGTACCAATCCAGAGGAGACGAAGGAGATTATGCGTCAAGTACAGGAGCTGCTCGACAAAGGTTATATACGCGAATCTCTTAGTCCTTGTGCTGTTCCTATTATACTAGTGCCAAAAAAGGATGGTACGTCGCGTATGTGTGTTGATTGTAGAGGCATTAATAATATTACTATTCGTTATCGTCATCCTATTCCTAGGCTAGATGATATGCTTGATGAATTGAGTGGCTCTACAATATTCTCCAAAGTTGATTTGCGTGGTGGATACCATCAAATTCGTATGAAATTGGGAGATGAATGGAAAACAGCATTTAAAACTAAGTTCGGTTTATATGAGTGGTTAGTCATGCCTTTTGGGTTAACTAATGCACCTAGTACTTTCATGAGATTAATGAACGAAGTTTTACGTGCTTTCATTGGACGATTTGTGGTAGTCTATTTTGATGATATACTGATTTATAGCAGATCTTTGGAGGAACATTTGGAACATTTACGTGCTGTTTTTATTACTTTACGTGATGCACGTTTGTTTGGTAACCTTGGGAAGTGCACCTTTTGCACCGACCGAGTATCTTTTCTTGGCTATGTTGTTACTCCACAGGGAATTGAAGTTGATACAGCCAAGATTGAAGCTATTGAGAGTTGGCCACAGCCCAAAACGGTCACTCAAGTGAGGAGTTTTCTTGGACTTGCTGGTTTCTATAGGCGTTTTGTGAGAGATTTCAGCACCATTGCTGCACCTCTCAATGAGCTTACAAAGAAGGATGTGCCTTTTGTTTGGGGTACCTCACAGGAAGAAGCCTTCACGGTATTGAAAGATAAGTTGACACATGCTCCTTTACTCCAACTTCCTGATTTTAATAAGACTTTTGAGCTTGAATGTGATGCTAGTGGAATTGGATTAGGAGGTGTTTTATTACAAGATGGCAAACCTGTTGCATACTTTTCTGAAAAATTGAGTGGGCCTAGTCTGAACTATTCTACTTATGATAAAGAATTATATGCTCTTGTTCGGACCTTAGAAACATGGCAACATTATTTATGGCCCAAAGAATTTGTTATACATTCTAATCATGAATCTTTGAAACACATTAAAAGTCAAGCAAAACTGAACCGTAGACATGCTAAATGGGTTGAGTTTATTGAGACTTTCCCTTATGTCATTAAACACAAGAAGGGTAAAGAAAATGTTATTGCTGATGCATTGTCTCGTCGTTATACTATGCTTTCACAACTTGACTTTAAAATATTTGGTTTGGAGACCATCAAAGATCAATATGTGCATGATGCTGAATTTAAAGATGTATTGCAGAATTGTAAGGAAGGGAGAACATGGAACAAGTTCGTCGTTAACGATGGATTTGTGTTTCGTGCTAACAAGCTATGCATTCCAGCTAGCTCCGTTCGTCTTTTGTTGTTGCAGGAGGCGCATGGAGGAGGATTAATGGGACACTTTGGCGTGAAGAAGACGGAGGATATACTTGCTACACATTTCTTTTGGCCAAAGATGAGACGGGATGTTGAGCGTTTTGTTGCTCGCTGCACTACATGTCAAAAAGCTAAGTCACGACTCAATCCTCATGGTTTATATATGCCTTTGCCTCTACCTAGTGTTCCTTGGGAGGATATATCTATGGACTTTGTTTTAGGTTTACCTCGAACAAAGAAGGGGAGGGATAGCATATTTGTTGTCGTGGATAGGTTCTCGAAAATGGCACACTTTATACCATGTCATAAAAGCGATGATGCTGTTAATGTTGCTGATTTGTTCTTTCGTGAAATTATACGCTTGCATGGTGTGCCAAATACTATTGTTTCAGATCGTGATACTAAATTTCTTAGCCACTTTTGGAGATGTTTATGGGCTAAGTTGGAGACTAAACTGCTTTTTAGTACTACATGTCACCCCCAAACTGATGGACAAACTGAAGTAGTCAATAGAACATTGTCTACTATGCTTAGGGCTGTTTTGAAGAATAACAAGAAAATGTGGGAAGAATGGTTGCCTCATATTGAATTTGCTTATAATCGTTCATTGCATTCTACTACTAAGATGTGTCCTTTTGAAATTGTGTATGGTTTCCTTCCTCGTGCACCAATTGATTTGTTGCCTCTTCCATCTTCGGAGAAGGTTAATTTTGATGCTAAACAACGTGCTGAATTGATCTTAAAAATGCATGAGTTAACTAAGGAGAACATTGAGCGTATGAATGCTAAATATAAACTTGCTGGAGATAAGGGTAGAAAACATGTTGTGTTTGCACCTGGAGATCTTGTTTGGTTACATTTGCGTAAGGATAGATTTCCTGATTTGCGCAAATCAAAGCTAATGCCACGTGCTGATGGTCCTTTTAAGGTGTTAGAGAAAATAAATGATAATGCATATAAACTTGAGCTGCCTGCAGATTTTGGGGTTAGTCCCACTTTTAACATTGCAGATCTGAAGCCTTATTTGGGTGAGGAAGATGAGCTTCCGTCGAGGACGACTTCATTTCAAGAAGGGGAGGATGATGAGGACATCAATACCATTGTTACACCCACAACCCCTGCTTCTATACATACTGGACCAATTACTAGAGCTCACGCACGCCAATTAAAAAATCAGGTACTTTCGTTTCTTGGTAATGATTCTAAAGTTCATGAGAATATGATGCTGCCTAAATTGGATACATTTGTTTTGCTTACAAATGAAGGGCCTAGCTTGGACAAGAAAGAGGAACCTTGGAGCAAGTTCAAGCATGGAGATGATGGCATGCACAAGGGGAACAAGAACGGAGTTACAAGTGATGATTTCAGGACTTTGAAGCCACCATAATGAGTGCAGGAAGCCTTGGACGAAATATACAAGATGTCACTTCATAAATTTCGTCCAGAGGCTATTATAGGTGCTGCGTCACCTTATTATTGGGCCAGGCCCATGTAATTTCGAAATACTTGAGTATAGGCTGTTTTTAGAGTCCGTATGAGTGGGGAAACAAGAGATAGGGTTGGTTTCGGACCCCTCCTTCAAGGGCCACGAAATCCCCTCCTCTTCCTCCATATATACAGCCCTTAGGGCACCGTTTAGACTTTGGGTTTTGTTTAGATTAAAAGTTTGCCATAGCTGCAACTTCGCGTACTTCGTTTGTGTTCAACGACCAGACCAAGACGTCACAGAACCCCACCTTGATCAATAAAGCTTTCATCTTATATTCGCAATATCTAGATTGCAAATCTTAGTTTCTTGCTTGTTCTTCGTTTGCTTGCAGGAGATAGACCCTCGTGGTCAGGTTGATTGTGCTCCGGCGTGGTCAATAACCTCTCGGAGTTGGTTTAGCGATTGCTAAGGCGCGACGTCCTCGCACGTTCGTAGTCGGATCGTCAAAGTCTACTCCACCAAAAACGATAGCTATCATCTCATCGAAAGATCGGGACACCCTCGCCTCTATCAGCTTACAAAGGCCGACCCGTTTGACTTGGTCAAAAGCTAGCGGGCTGGCCCATTGATGAGGACATCAATACCATTGTTACACCCACAGCCCCTGCTTCTATACATACTGGACCAATTACTAGAGCTCGCGCACGCCAATTAAAATATCAGGTACTTTCGTTTCTTGGTAATGATTCTAAAGTTCATGAGAATATGATGCTGCCTAAATTGGATACATTTGTTTTGCTTACAAATGAAGGGCCTAGCTTGGACAAGAAAGAGGAACCTTGGAGCAAGATCAAGCATGGAGATGATGGCATGCACAAGGGGAACAAGAACGGAGTTACAAGTGATGATTTCAGGACTTTGAAGCCACCATAATGAGTGCAGGAAGCCTTGGACGAAATATACAAGATGTCACTCATAAATTTCGTCCAGAGGCTATTATAGGTGCTGCGTCACCTTATTATTGGGCCAGGCCCATGTAATTTCGAAATACTTGAGTCTAGGCTGTTTTTAGAGTCCGTATGTGTGGGGAAACAAGAGATAGGGTTGGTTTCGGACCCCTCCTTCAAGGGCCACGAAATCCCCTCCTCTTCCTCCATATATACAGCCCTTAGGGCACCGTTTAGACTTTGGGTTTTGTTTAGATTAAAAGTTCGCCATAGCTGCAACTTCGCGTACTTCGTTTGTGTTCAACGACCAGACCAAGACGTCACAGAACCCCACCTTGATCAATAAAGCTTTCATCTTATATTCGCAATATCCAGATTGCAAATCTTAGTTTCTTGCTTGTTCTTCGTTTGCTTGCAGGAGATAGACCCTCGTGGTCAGGTTGATTGTGCTCCGGCGTGGTCAATAACCTCTCGGAATTGGTTTAGCGATTGCTAAGGCGCGACGTCCTCGCACGTTCGTAGTCGGATCGTCAAAGTCTACTCCACCAAAAACGATAGCTATCATCTCATCGAAAGATCGGGACACCCTCGCCTCTATCAGGGGCTGTGGGTGTAACAATGGTATTGATGTCCTCATCATCCTCCCCTTCTTGAAATGAAGTCGTCCTCGACGGAAGCTCATCTTCCTCACCCAAATAAGGCTTCAAATCTGCAATGTTAAAAGTGGGACTAACCCCAAAATCTGCAGGCAGCTCAAGTTTATATGCATTATCATTTATTTTCTCTAACACCTTAAAAGGACCATCAGCACGTGGCATTAGCTTTGATTTGCGCAAATCAGGAAATCTATCCTTACGCAAATGTAACCAAACAAGATCTCCAGGTGCAAACACAACATGTTTTCTACCCTTATCTCCAGCAAGTTTATATTTAGCATTCATACGCTCAATGTTCTCCTTAGTTAACTCATGCATTTTTAAGATCAATTCAGCACGTTGTTTAGCATCAAAATTAACCTTCTCCGAAGATGGAAGAGGCAACAAATCAATTGGTGCACGAGGAAGGAAACCATACACAATTTCAAAAGGACACATCTTAGTAGTAGAATGCAATGAACGATTATAAGCAAATTCAATATGAGGCAAGCATTCTTCCCACATTTTCTTGTTATTCTTCAAAACAACCCTAAGCATAGTAGACAATGTTCTATTGACTACTTCAGTTTGTCCATCCGTTTGGGGGTGACATGTAGTACTAAAAAGCAGTTTAGTCCCCAACTTAGCCCATAAACATCTCCAAAAGTGGCTAAGAAATTTAGTATCACGATCTGAAACAATAGTATTTGGCACACCATGCAAGCGTATAATTTCACGAAAGAACAAATCAGCAACATTAATAGCATCATCGCTTTTATGACATGGTATAAAGTGTGCCATTTTCGAGAACCTATCCACGACAACAAATATGCTATCCCTCCCCTTCTTTGTTCGAGGTAAACCTAAAACAAAGTCCATAGATATATCCTCCCAAGGAACACTAGGTACAGGCAAAGGCATATATAAACCATGAGGATTGAGTCGTGACTTAGCTTTTTGACATGTAGTGCAGCGAGCAACAAAACGCTCAACATCCCGTCTCATCTTTGGCCAAAAGAAATGTGTAGCAAGTATATCCTCCGTCTTCTTCACGCCAAAGTGTCCCATTAATCCTCCTCCATGCGCCTCCTGCAACAACAAAAGACGAACGGAGCTAGCTGGAATGCATAGCTTGTTAGCACGAAACACAAATCCATCGTTAACGACGAACTTGTTCCATGTTCTCCCTTCCTTACAATTCTGCAATACATCTTTAATATCAGCATCATGCACATATTGATCTTTGATGGTCTCCAAACCAAATATTTTAAAGTCAAGTTGTGAAAGCATAGTATAACGACGAGACAATGCATCAGCAATAACATTTTCTTTACCCTTCTTGTGTTTAATGACATAAGGGAAAGTCTCAATAAATTCAACCCATTTAGCATGTCTACGGTTCAGTTTTGCTTGACTTTTAATGTGTTTCAAAGATTCATGATCAGAATGTATAACAAATTCTTTGGGCCATAAATAATGTTGCCATGTTTCTAAGGTCCGAACAAGAGCATATAATTCTTTATCATAAGTAGAATAGTTCAGACTAGGCCCACTCAATTTTTCAGAAAAGTATGCAACAGGTTTGCCATCTTGTAATAAAACACCTCCTAATCCAATTCCACTAGCATCACATTCAAGCTCAAAAGTCTTATTAAAATCAGGAAGTTGGAGTAAAGGAGCATGTGTCAACTTATCTTTCAATACCGTGAAGGCTTCTTCCTGTGAGGTACCCCAAACAAAAGGCGCATCCTTCTTTGTAAGCTCATTGAGAGGTGCAGCAATGGTGCTGAAATCTCTCACAAAACGCCTATAGAAACCAGCGAGTCCAAGAAAACTCCTCACTTGAGTGACTGTTTTGGGCTGTGGCCAACTCTCAATAGCTTCAATCTTGGCTTTATCAACTTCAATTCCCTGTGGAGTAACAACATAGCCAAGAAAAGATACTCGGTCGGCGCAAAAGGTGCACTTCCCAAGGTTACCAAAAAAACGTGCATCACGTAAAGCAATAAAAACAGCACGTAAATGTTCCAAATGTTCCTCCAAAGATCTGCTATAAATCAGTATATCATCAAAATAGACTACCACAAATCGTCCAATGAAAGCACGTAAAACTTCGTTCATTAATCTCATGAAAGTACTAGGTGCATTAGTTAACCCAAAAGGCATGACTAACCACTCATATAATCCAAACTTTGTTTTAAATGCTGTTTTCCTCATCCTCATAATCGCCCGCGTAATCATCCTCCTCCTCGGCACCAGCAGCAGCAGGAGCAGGAGCCAAAGAAGCATCAACAGTAGGTACAGCAGCACCAGAAGTTTGGCCATCCTCAAGAGGAACACGCTTCGCTCGTCCGAACTGATTTGGAAGGGGGCGTTGTTGTTGTCGTTGCAGAGGTGCGACAGGTGCAGCCGGTGGTGGTTGGGGAAGACGCGTGAGCAATTCATTAAACTTGTTATCCAGCTTTGTCTCGAACGACTTCTCCATGCCATCTATCTTCTCCATGGCCTCTTCAAATCTGTTTAGCACATCTCCCACCTGGCCACTCATCATTTGCTGAAATTTATCATGCAACTCCTTGTTCGTCATGTTCTCCCAGTCAATCTCGTCGGCTTGTGATCCTGCCATGGTTAGCAGCAATAGAAACACACAAGAATATGATCCTACAGACTACTAGAAAGTGGTGGTGGTGTGGTGTGGTGTCACAAATCCGTCAAGCAAATCTCAAATTCTTACCAGTTCTTACCCAGCAGCAGGTGGTGATCGGCAACCTTTGTAGTCAAAACTCTCAGAGCTTGGACAGAGCGATTGTGATAGAGGCGAGGGTGTCCCGATCTTTCGATGAGATGGTAACTATCGATTTGGTGGAGCCGACTTTGACGATCCGACTACAAACGTGCACGACGTTGCGCCTTAGCAATCGCTAAACCAATCTCCTGAGGTTACTGACGATGCTGGAAGCACGATCAGCCTGACCACGAAGGTCTATTCCTGCACGCAATCGAAGAACAAGCAAGAATATGATAATGCAATCTGAATATTGCGAATATAGATGAAGTATTGATAATGGTGGGGATCCGAAAGCGGTCTTGGTCTGGTCGTTGGACACAAACGAAGTACACGAAGTTGCAATGGCTAACTTTTAACTAAACAAATCCCAAAGTCTAAACGGTGCCCTAAGGGCTGTATATATGGAGGAAGAGGAGGGGATTTCGTGGCCCTTGAAGGAGGGGTCCGAAACCAACCCTATCTCTTGTTTCCCCACACATACGGACTCTAAAAACAGCCTATACTCAAGTATTTCCAAATTACATGGGCCTGGCCCAATAATAAGGTGACGCAGCACCTATAATAGCCTCTGGACGAAATTTATGAAGTGACATCTTGTATATTTCGTCCAAGGCTTCCTGCACTCATTATGGTGGCTTCAAAGTCCTGAAATCATCACTTGTAACTCCGTTCTTGTTCCCCTTGTGCATGCCATCATCTCCATGCTTGAACTTGCTCCAAGGTTCCTCTTTCTTGTCCAAGCTAGGCCCTTCATTTGTAAGCAAAACAAATGTATCCAATTTAGGCAGCATCATATTCTCATGAACTTTAGAATCATTACCAAGAAACGAAAGTACCTGATATTTTAATTGGCGTGCGCGACCTCTAGTAATTGGTCCAGTATGTATAGAAGCAGGGGTTGTGGGTGTAACAATGGTATTGATGTCCTCATCATCCTCCCCTTCTTGAAATGAAGTCGTCCTCGACGGAAGCTCATCTTCCTCACCCAAATAAGGCTTCAGATCTGCAATGTTAAAAGTGGGACTAACCCCAAAATCTGCAGGCAGCTCAAGTTTATATGCATTATCATTTATTTTCTCTAACACCTTAAAAGGACCATCAGCACGTGGCATTAGCTTTGATTTGCGCAAATCAGGAAATCTATCCTTACGCAAATGTAACCAAACAAGATCTCCAGGTGCAAACACAACATGTTTTCTACCCTTATCTCCAGCAAGTTTATATTTAGCATTCATACGCTCAATGTTCTCCTTAGTTAACTCATGCATTTTTAAGATCAATTCAGCACGTTGTTTAGCATCAAAATTAACCTTCTCCGAAGATGGAAGAGCCAACAAATCAATAGGTGCACGAGGTAGGAAACCATATACAATTTCAAAAGGGCACATCTTAGTAGTAGAATGCAACGAACGATTATAAGCAAATTCAATATGAGGCAAGCATTCTTCCCACATTTTCTTGTTATTCTTCAAAACAGCCCTAAGCATAGTAGACAAAGTTCTATTGACTACTTCAGTTTGTCCATCAGTTTGGGGGTGACAAGTAGTACTAAAAAGTAGTTTAGTCCCCAACTTAGCCCATAAACATCACCAAAAGTGGCTAAGAAATTTGGTATCACGATCTGAAACAATAGTATTTGGCACACCATGCAAGCGAATAATTTCACGAAAGAACAAATCAGCAACATTAGCAGCATCATCGCTTTTATGACATGGTATAAAGTGTGCCATTTTCGAGAACCTATCCACGACAACAAATATGCTATCCCTCCCCTTCTTTGTTCGAGGTAAACCCAAAACAAAGTCCATAGATATATCCTCCCATGGAACACTAGGTACAGGCAACGGCATATATAAACCATGAGGATTGAGTCGTGACTTAGCTTTTTGACATGTAGTGCAGCGAGCAACAAAGCGCTCAACATCCCGTCTCATCTTTGGCCAAAAGAAATGTGTAGCAAGTACATCCTCCGTCTTCTTTACGCCAAAGTGTCCCATTAATCCTCCTCCATGCGCCTCCTGCAACAACAAAAGACGAACGGAGCTGGCTAGAATGCATAGCTTGTTAGCACGAAACACAAATCCATCGTTAACGACGAACTTGTTCCATGTTCTCCCTTCTTTACAATTCTGCAATACATCTTTAAATTCAGCATCATGCACATATTGATCTTTGATGGTCTCCAAACCAAATATTTTAAAGTCAAGTTGTGAAAGCATAGTATAACGATGAGACAATGCATCAGCAATAACATTTTCTTTACCCTTCTTGTGTTTAATGACATAAGGGAAAGTCTCAATGAATTCAACTCATTTAGCATGTCTACGGTTCAGTTTGGCTTGACTTTTAATATGTTTCAAAGATTCATGATCAGAATGAATAACAAATTCTTTGGGCCATAAATAATGTTGCCATGTTTCCAAAGTCCGAACAAGAGCATATAATTCCTTATCATAAGAAGAGTAATTCAGACTAGGCCCACTCAATTTTTCAGAAAAGTATGCAACAGGTTTGCCATCTTGTAATAACACACCTCCTAATCCAATTCCACTAGCATCACATTCAAGCTCAAAAGTCTTATTAAAATCAGGAAGTTGGAGTAAAGGAGCATGCGTTAACTTATCTTTCAACACCGTGAAGGCTTCTTCCTGTGCGGTACCCCAAACAAAAGGCACATCCTTCTTTGTAAGCTCGTTGAGAGGTGCAGCAATGGTACTGAAATCTCTCACAAAACGCCTATAGAAACCAGCGAGGCCAAGGAAACTCCTCACTTGTGTGACCGTTTTGGGCTGCGGCCAACTCTCAATAGCTTCAATCTTGGCTTTATCAACTTCAATTCCCTGTGGAGTAACAACATAGCCAAGAAAAGATACTCGGTCGGTGCAAAAGGTGCACTTCCCAAGGTTACCAAACAAACGTGCATCACGTAGAGCAATAAAAACAACACGTAAATGTTCCAAATGTTCCTCCAAAGGTCTGCTATAAATCAATATATCATCAAAGTAAACTACCACAAATCGTCCAATGAAAGCACGTAAAACTTCGTTCATTAATCTCATGAAAGTACTAGGTGCATTAGTTAACCCAAAAGGCATGACTAACCACTCATATAAACCGAACTTAGTTTTAAATGCTGTTTTCCATTCATCTCCCAATTTCATACGAATTTGATGGTATCCACTACGCAAATCAACTTTGGAGAATATTGTAGAGCCACTCAATTCATCAAGCATATCATCTAGCCTAGGAATAGGATGACGATAACGAATAGTAATATTATTAATGCCTCTACAATCAACACACATACACGACGTACCATCATTTTTTGGCACTAGTATAATAGGAACAGCACAAGGACTAAGAGATTCGCGTATATAACCTTTGTCGAGCAGCTCCTGTACTTGACGCATAATCTCCTTCATCTCCTCTGGATTGGTATGGTATGGCGCACGGTTTGGCAACGAAGCACCGGGAATTAAGTCAATCTGATGCTCAATCCCGCGAATAGGTGGTAATCCCGGTGGCACGTCTTGTGGAAAGACGTCAGCGAACTCCTGCAAAATGTTAGTGACCGCAGGAGGCAAAGAGGAAGGCACGTCCTCGAATGAAAATAACGCCTCTTTGCACACAAAAGCATAGCAAACAGAATTGCTGAAATCTAGCTCATCAATATCAGATTTGGTGGCAAGTAAGCATGCACTTTTCAATTTAATTTCAGAAGCAACACTAGATGGTTTATTATTAGGCTTCATTTGTTGCTCAAATTCTTTTGCCACAATCTGATTTTCACTCTTATTTTTCTCCTGCTTTGCTTTACTAGCTCTATTAATATCATCTTTCAAAATAGAATCAGGAGTCATAGGAAGCAAAGTAATATGTTTATCCTTATGAACAAGAGTATACTGATTGTTTCTACCATGGTGTACAGAATTTTTATCAAATACCATGGTCTACCAAGTAATAATGAACATGCTTGCATGGGTACCACATCACAATCAACATAATCAGCATATGTAGAGATACTAAAATGCACACGAACAGTACGTGTTACCTTAACCTTGCCGCTGTTGTTGAACCATTGGATATAGTAAGGATGTGGATGTGGTCTTGTGGTGAGAGATAGCTTCTCCACCATCTCCATGCTAGCCAAGTTGTTGCAGCTCCCTCCATCTATGATGACGCGAACAGAACGTTCCTTCACAACCCCCTTTGTATGGAACAAATTATGCCTCTGATTTTGCTCAGCTTGTGTGACCTGCACACTCAAAACACGTTGATCAACTAAACATTCATACCTGTCAGCGTCTTCAGGAGCCATGTATTGCGTCTCATGATCAGAATCATCTCCACCGTGTTCTTCACTTGTAATAAGAGCCAAAGTCTCCTCATCATAATCACTAGCGGACTCATACCCACCATCCTCAGTAGCAATCATAACACGCGGAGATTGGCATTCTCTCGCATAATGACCTCTTCCCTTACAACGACGACCAATAATATCATGTGTGTGCCCTGTTGATGCCATAGATGAAGAAGAGCTCTGGGCAGGCCCAGAAGGTGTACTCTTGGCAGATGGTGGTGGTGGTGCCTGTTTTCTTGTATCTCGGTTGGAATTGGCGGCTGAAGTCAGTGGTGCCGCAGTAGGACGTGTGGGAGTAGAGGAGGCACGTGGTGTCCATGATGAAGATCGACCTGCAGAAAAATTAGTTCGCGCCAATGCCTGTCGATCCTGCACTTCACGTTCAGCTTTACAAGCAAGATGGAATAAACGAGTGATATTATTATACTCCTTATACTCTAGAATGGTCTGAATCTCTCTATTTAATCCACCCATGAAACGTGCAAGCATAGCTTCATTCTCCTCAACAATACCACATCTAATCATGCCAGTTTGTAATTCCTGATAATATTCTTCTACAGAATTTTTTCCTTGTCTTAAGCGCTGCAATTTTTGAAGTAATTCACGTTGATAATATGGTGGAACCCAACGAGTACGCATAGCAGTTTTCAAAGCAGCCCACGTAGCTGGAATAGGATATAATCTACAATGTTCAGACCACCATACACATGCAAAACTAGTGAAAGCACAAACAGCAGCAGCAACACGTCGTTCATCGGGATATTGTAAACATGTAAAACGTTGTTCAGTTTCTAACTCCCAAGTAAGATATATATCAGGAACATATCTACCCTCGAATGGTGGAATATTCAATTTTAATTTAGGAAGATGGTCATGATCTCGTACCTGAAGTGGTGGTGCAGACCTACCATTGCGATTATTTGCATGTGGACGACCTGGTGCTGGTGGTTGCACGTAGTTATGATTTTGATCAACCTCATCCTCATAATCGCCCGCGTAATCATCCTCCTCCTCGGCACCAGCAGCAGCAGGAGCAGAAGCCAAAGAAGCATCAACAGTAGGTACAGCAGCACCAGAAGTTTGGCCATCCTCAAGAGGAACACGCTTCGCTCGTCCGAACTGATTTGGAAGGGGGCGTTGTTGTTGTCGTTGCAGAGGTGCGACATGTGCAGCCGGTGGTGGTTGGGGAAGACGCGTGAGCAATTCATTAAACTTGTTATCCAGCTTTGTCTCGAACGACTTCTCCATGCCATCTATCTTCTCCATGGCCTCTTCAAATCTGTTTAGCACATCTCCCACCTGGCCACTCATCATTTGCTGAAATTTATCATGCAACTCCTTGTTCGTCATGTTCTCCCAGTCAATCTCGTCGGCTTGTGATCCTGCCATGGTTAGCAGCAATAGAAACACACAAGAATATGATCCTACAGACTACTAGAAAGTGGTGGTGGTGTGGTGTGGTGTCACAAATCCGTCAAGCAAATCTCAAATTCTTACCAGTTCTTACCCAGCAGCAGGTGGTGATCGGTAACCTTTGTAGTCAAAACTCTCAGAGCTTGGACAGAGCGATTGCCAGGTGGTGTCAAACGCACGATGTAGATGTATGTGGAGCTGGGAAGGCTTATGATATGGTAGCAAAAAGGGTCAGCAATAATCAATTCAGAGATGCAATGTTGAATAAACTCTCAACGACGGTACTGTGCTGGTCCTAGGCTAGACCGTGCTAGAGACGCGAGCCTAGAACACTAACAAAAATCACGGCGCTGCACGTAAACAAGGGAGGAGCACACTCTGAATTTTTTTTTCTTTTTTTTTTTGCTCCGCAACAATTTTTTTTTCGAAAAAGTCTACAAATGGTCTAAAAACTGCCTAGCCAGAATTTTTGTTAGTCCGCGCCAATGCCTGTCGATCCTGCACTTCACGTTCAGCTTTACAAGCAAGGTGGAATAAACGAGTGATATTATTATACTCCTTATACTCTAGAATGGTCTGAATCTCTCTATTTAATCCACCCATAAAACGTGCAAGCATAGCTTCATTCTCCTCAACAATACCACATCTAATCATGCCAGTTTGTAATTCCTGATAATATTCTTCTACAGAATTTTTTCCTTGTCTTAAGCGCTGCAATTTTTGAAGTAATTCATGTTGATAATATGGTGGAACCCAACGAGTACGCATAGCAGTTTTCAAAGCAGCCCAAGTAGTTGGAATAGGATATAATCTACAATGTTCAGACCACCATACACATGCAAAACTAGTAAAAGCACAAACAGCAGCAGCAACACGTCTCTCCTCGGGATATTGTAAACATGTAAAACGTTGTTCAGTTTCTAACTCCCAAGTAAGATATATATCAGGAACATATCTACCCTCAAATGGTGGAATATTCAATTTCAGTTTAGGAAGATGGTCATGATCTCGTACCTGAGCTGGTAATGCAGCCCTACCATTGCGATTATTTGCATGTGGACGACCTGGTGGTGGTGGTTGCACGTAGTTCTGATTTTGATCAACCTCATCCTCGTAATCGCCCGCATAATCGTCCTCCTCAGTGGCAGCAGGAGCCATAGAAGCATCAACAGTAGGTGCAGCGGCACCAGAAGTTTGACCAGGCTCAAGGGGAACGCGCTGTGCTCTTCCCACTTGATTTGGAAGGCGACGTTGTTGTTGTTGTAGAGGTGCGACAGGTGCAGCCGGCGGTGGTTGTGGAAGACGCGCGAGCAATTCATTAAACTTGTTATCGAGCTTTGTTTCGAACGTCTTCTCAATTCCGTCTATCTTCTCCATGGCCTCTTCAAATCTGTTTAGCACATCTTGCACCTGTCCACTCATCATTTGCTGAAATTTATCATGTAGCTGTTTGTTCGTCATGTTCTCCCAATCAGTCTCATCGGCTTGTGATCCTGCCATGGTTAGCAGCAATAGAAACACACAAGAATATGATCCTACAGACTACTGGGAAGTGGTGGTTGATGAGGACATCAATACCATTGTTACACCCACAGCCCCTGCTTCTATACATACTGGACCAATTACTAGAGCTCGCGCACGCCAATTAAATTATCAGGTACTTTCGTTTCTTGGTAATGATTCTAAAGTTCATGAGAATATGATGCTGCCTAAATTGGATACATTTGTTTTGCTTACAAATGAAGGCCCTAACTTGGACAAGAAAGAGGAACCTTGGAGCAAGTTCAAGCATGGAGATGATGGCATGCACAAGGGGAACAAGAACGGAGTTACAAGTGATGATTTCAGGACTTTGAAGCCACCATAATGAGTGCAGGAAGCCTTGGACGAAATATACAAGATGTCACTTCATAAATTTCGTCCAGAGGCTATTATAGGTGCTGCGTCACCTTATTATTGGGCCAGGCCCATGTAATTTCGAAATACTTGAGTATAGGCTGTTTTTAGAGTCCGTATGTGTGGGGAAACAAGAGATAGGGTTGGTTTCGGACCCCTCCTTCAAGGGCCACGAAATCCCCTCCTCTTCCTCCATATATACAGCCCTTAGGGCACCGTTTAGACTTTGGGTTTTGTTTAGATTAAAAGTTCGCCATAGCTGCAACTTCGCGTACTTCGTTTGTGTTCAACGACCAGACCAAGACGTCACAGAACCCCACCTTGATCAATAAAGCTTTCATCTTGTATTCGCAATATCCAGATTGCAAATCTTAGTTTCTTGCTTGTTCTTCGTTTGCTTGCAGGAGATAGACCCTCGTGGTCAGGTTGATTGTGCTCCGGCGTGGTCAATAACCTCTCGGAGTTGGTTTAGCGATTGCTAAGGCGCGACGTCCTCGCACGTTCGTAGTCGGATCGTCAAAGTCTACTCCACCAAAAACGATAGCTATCATCTCATCGAAAGATCAGGACACCCTCGCCTCTATCAAGTGGTATCAGATTCCCAGGTTGCTCGGTGAGATTTACAGTTTTTCGTAGTTTAGATCGAGTCTGTTCTTCATACCTACAGTCCAGGAAAAAGCCAAAAAAAAAAATTAGGGTTAGTTCATCATATCCGAACCAATCTGAGCCTTTGCATAATCTTTTTAGGGTTTTTGCTTTGTTGAATTTGCGGTTGCATCGACGTGTCAAGTTGCTGGTCTTAGCGTCTAGTTCTTTAGAGTTTCGAGTTCTGTTCACAAGTTCTCACGCCGCCGCCGCACCATCATCATCGCCCCTACCATATACCACCACAGCTTATCTGCTATTTCTCTGAGTCCATATACCACCACCGATCCGAGTCCATATACCACCACCGATCCGAGTCCATATACCACCACCAATCCGAGCCCACATATACTACCGTCATATACCATCACCAGTCCGAGTTCCACCATATTCATCTCTGCCACCAGTCCTAGTCCGAGTCCAGTATTTATTCCTTTATTTTAGAGTTCCAGATCATGCGATACTACGAGTCGTGAACAAGTCGGATTCCCCAATTTTCGTGCTACCTGCAGAAGAAAAATAGTTCCAGTTTAAAAAAAAAACTAAGTCTGGAAAATTCTGGCTAGGCAGTTTTTAGACCATTTGTAGACTTTTTCGAAAAAAAAAATTGTTGCGGAGCAAAAAAAAAAAAGAGGAAAAAAAAAGTGCAAAAATAAAAATAAAAAATCAGAGTGTGCTACTCCCTTGTTTACGTGCAGCGCCGTGATTTTTGTTAGTGTTCTAGGCTCGCGTCTCTAGCACGGTCTGGCCTAGGACCAGCACAGTACCGTCGTTGAGAGTTTATTCAACATTGCATCTCTGAATTGATTATTGCTGACCCTTTTTGCTACCATATCATAAGCCTTCCTAGCTCCACATACATCTACATCGTGCGTTTGACACCACCTGGCAATCGCTCTGTCCAAGCTCTGAGAGTTTTGACTACAAAGGTTGCCGATCACCACCTGCTGCTGGGTAAGAACTGGTAAGAATTTGAGATTTGCTTGACGGATTTGTGACACCACACCACACCACCACCACTTTCTAGTAGTCTGTAGGATCATATTCTTGTGTGTTTCTATTGCTGCTAACCATGGCAGGATCACAAGCCGACGAGATTGACTGGGAGAACATGACGAACAAGGAGTTGCATGATAAATTTCAGCAAATGATGAGTGGCCAGGTGGGAGATGTGCTAAACAGATTTGAAGAGGCCATGGAGAAGATAGATGGCATGGAGAAGTCGTTCGAGACAAAGCTGGATAACAAGTTTAATGAATTGCTCACGCGTCTTCCGCAACCACCACCGGCTGCACCTGTCGCACCTCTGCAACGACAACAACAACGCCCCCTTCCAAATCAGTTCGGACGAGCGAAGCGTGTTCCTCTTGAGGATGGCCAAACTTCTGGTGCTGCTGTACCTACTGTTGATGCTTCTTTGGCTCCTGCTCCTGCTGCTGCTGGTGCCGAGGAGGAGGATGATTACGCGGGCGATTATGAGGATGAGGTTGATCAAAATCATAACAACGTGCAACCACCAGCACCAGGTCGTCCACATGCAAATAATCGCAATGGTAGGTCTGCACCACCACTTCAGGTACGAGATCATGACCATCTTCCTAAATTAAAATTGAATATTCCACCATTCGAGGGTAGATATGTTCCTGATATATATCTTACTTGGGAATTAGAAACTGAACAACGTTTTACATGTTTACAATATCCCGAGGAACGACGTGTTGCTGCTGCTGTTTGTGCTTTCACTAGTTTTGCATGTGTATGGTGGTCTGAACATTGTAGATTATATCCTATTCCAGCTACGTGGGCTGCTTTGAAAACTGCTATGCGTACTCGTTGGGTTCCACCATATTATCAACGTGAATTACTTCAAAAATTGCAGCGCTTAAGACAAGGAAAAAATTCTGTAGAAGAATATTATCAGGAATTACAAACTGGCATGTTTAGATGTGGTATTGTTGAGGAGAATGAAGCTATGCTTGCACGTTTCATGGGTGGATTAAATAGAGAGATTCAGATCATTCTAGAGTATAAGGAGTATAATAATATCACTCGTTTATTCCATCTTGCTTGTAAAGCTGAACGTGAAGTGCAGGATCGACAGGCATTGGCGCGAACTAATTTTTCTGCAGGTCGATCTTCATCATGGACACCGCGTGCCTCCTCTACTCCCACACGTCCTACTGCGGCACCACTGACTTCAGCCGCCAATTCCAACCGAGATACAAGAAAACAGGCACCACCACCACCATCTGCCAAGAGTACACCTTCTGGGCCTGCCCAGAGCTCTTCTTCATCTATGGCATCAACAGGGCACACACATGATATTATTTGTCGTCGTTGTAAGGGAAGAGGTCATTATGCGAGAGAATGCCAATCTCCGCGTGTTATGATTGCTACTGAGGATGGTGGGTATGAGTCCGCTAGTGATTATGATGAGGAGACTTTGGCTCTTATTACAAGTGAAGAACACGGTGGAGATGATTCTGATCATGAGACGCAATACATGGCTCCTGAAGATGCTGACAGGTATGAATGTTTAGTTGCTCAACGTGTTTTGAGTGTGCAGGTCACACAAGCTGAGCAAAATCAGAGGCATAATTTGTTCCATACAAAGGGAGTTGTGAAGGAACGTTCTGTCCGCGTCATCATAGATGGAGGGAGCTGCAACAACTTGGCTAGCATGGAGATGGTGGAGAAGCTATCTCTCACCACAAGACCACATCCACATCCTTACTATATCCAATGGTTCAACAACAGCGGCAAGGTTAAGGTAACACGTACTGTTCGTGTGCATTTTAGTATCTCTACATATGCTAATTATGTTGATTGTGATGTGGTACCCATGCAAGCATGTTCATTATTACTTGGTAGACCATGGCAATTTGATAAAAATTCTGTACACCATGGTAGAAACAATCAGTATACTCTTGTTCATAAGGATAAACATATTACTTTGCTTCCTATGACTCCTGATTCTATTTTGAAAGATGATATTAATAGAGCTAGTAAAGCAAAACAGGAGAAAAATAAGAGTGAAAATCAGATTGAGGCAAAAGAATTTGAGCAACAAATGAAGATGATGAGGACATCAATACCATTGTTACACCCACAGCCCCTGCTTCTATACATACTGGACCAATTACTAGAGCTCGCGCACGCCAATTAAATTATCAGGTACTTTCGTTTCTTGGTAATGATTCTAAAGTTCATGAGAATATGATGCTGCCTAAATTGGATACATTTGTTTTGCTTACAAATGAAGGGCCTAGCTTGGACAAGAAAGAGGAACCTTGGAGCAAGTTCAAGCATGGAGATGATGGCATGCGCAAGGGGAACAAGAATGGAGTTACAAGTGATGATTTCAGGACTTTGAACCCACCATAAGGAGTGCAGGAAGCCTTGGACGAAATATACAAGATGCCACTTCATAAATTTCGTCCAGAGGCTATTATAGGTGCTGCGTCACCTTATTATTGGGCCAGGCCCATGTAATTTCGAAATACTTGAGTATAGGCTGTTTTTAGAGTCCGTATGTGTGGGGAAACAAGAGATAGGGTTGGTTTCGGACCCCTCCTTCAAGGGCCACGAAATCCCCTCCTCTTCCTCCATATATACAGCCCTTAGGGCACCGTTTAGACTTTGGGTTTTGTTTAGATTAAAAGTTCGCCATAGCTGCAACTTCGCGTACTTCGTTTGTGTTCAACGACCAGACCAAGACGTCACAGAACCCCACCTTGATCAATAAAGCTTTCATCTTATATTCGCAATATCCAGATTGCAAATCTTAGTTTCTTGCTTGTTCTTTGTTTGCTTGCAGGAGATAGACCCTCGTGGTCAGGTTGATTGTGCTCCGGCGTGGTCAATAACCTCTCGGAGTTGGTTTAGCGATTGCTAAGGCGCGACGTCCTCGCACGTTCGTAGTCGGATCGTCAAAGTCTACTCCACCAAAAACGATAGCTATCATCTCATCGAAAGATCGGGACACCCTCGCCTCTATCAACGCCGGAGCACAATCAACCTGACCACAAGGGTCTATCTTCTGCAAGCAAACGAAGAACAAGCAAGAAACTAAGATTTGCAATCTGGATATTGCGAATATAAGATGAAAGCTTTATTGATCAAGGTGGGGTTCTGTGACGTCCTGGTCTGGTCGTTGAACACAAACGAAGTACGCGAAGTTGCAGCTATGGCGAACTTTTAATCTAAACAAAACCCAAAGTCTAAACGGTGCCCTAAGGGCTGTATATATGGAGGAAGAGGAGGGGATTTCGTGGCCCTTGAAGGAGGGGTCCGAAACCAACCCTATCTCTTGTTTCCCCACACATACGGACTCTAAAAACAGCCTATACTCAAGTATTTCGAAATTACATGGGCCTGGTCTGAAAAATTGAGTGGGCCTAGTCTGAATTACTCTACTTATGATAAGGAATTATATGCTCTTGTTCGGACTTTGGAAACATGGCAACATTATTTATGGCCCAAAGAATTTGTTATTCATTTTGATCATGAATCTTTGAAACATATTAAAAGTCAAGCCAAACTGAACCGTAGACATGCTAAATGGGTTGAATTCATTGAGACTTTCCCTTATGTCATTAAACACAAGAAGGGTAAAGAAAATGTTATTGCTGATGCATTGTCTCGTCGTTATACTATGCTTTCACAACTTGACTTTAAAATATTTGGTTTGGAGACCATCAAAGATCAATATGTGCATGATGCTGAATTTAAAGATGTATTGCAGAATTGTAAAGAAGGGAGAACATGGAACAAGTTCGTCGTTAACGATGGATTTGTGTTTCGTGCTAACAAGCTATGCATTCCAGCTAGCTCCGTTCGTCTTTTGTTGTTGCAGGAGGCGCATGGAGGAGGATTAATGGGACATTTTGGCGTAAAGAAGACGGAGGATGTACTTGCTACACATTTCTTTTGGCCAAAGATGAGACGGGATGTTGAGCGCTTTGTTGCTCGCTGCACTACATGTCAAAAAGCTAAGTCACGACTCAATCCTCATGGTTTATATATGCCGTTGCCTGTACCTAGTGTTCCATGGGAGGATATATCTATGGACTTTGTTTTGGGTTTACCTCGAACAAAGAAGGGGAGGGATAGCATATTTGTTGTCGTGGATAGGTTCTCGAAAATGGCACACTTTATACCATGTCATAAAAGCGATGATGCTGCTAATGTTGCTGATTTGTTCTTTCGTGAAATTATTCGCTTGCATGGTGTGCCAAATACTATTGTTTCAGATCGTGATACCAAATTTCTTAGCCACTTTTGGTGATGTTTATGGGCTAAGTTGGGGACTAAACTACTTTTTAGTACTACTTGTCACCCCCAAACTGATGGACAAACTGAAGTAGTCAATAGAACTTTGTCTACTATGCTTAGGGCTGTTTTGAAGAATAACAAGAAAATGTGGGAAGAATGCTTGCCTCATATTGAATTTGCTTATAATCGTTCGTTGCATTCTACTACTAAGATGTGCCCTTTTGAAATTGTATATGGTTTCCTACCTCGTGCACCTATTGATTTGTTGGCTCTTCCATCTTCGGAGAAGGTTAATTTTGATGCTAAACAACGTGCTGAATTGATCTTAAAAATGCATGAGTTAACTAAGGAGAACATTGAGCGTATGAATGCTAAATATAAACTTGCTGGAGATAAGGGTAGAAAACATGTTGTGTTTGCACCTGGAGATCTTGTTTGGTTACATTTGCGTAAGGATAGATTTCCTGATTTGCGCAAATCAAAGCTAATGCCACGTGCTGATGGTCCTTTTAAGGTGTTAGAGAAAATAAATGATAATGCATATAAACTTGAGCTGCCTGCAGATTTTGGGGTTAGTCCCACTTTTAACATTGCAGATCTGAAGCCTTATTTGGGTGAGGAAGATGAGCTTCCGTCGAGGACGACTTCATTTCAAGAAGGGGAGGATGATGAGGACATCAATACCATTGTTACACCCACAACCCCTGCTTCTATACATACTGGACCAATTACTAGAGCTCGCGCACGCCAATTAAAATATCAGGTACTTTCGTTTCTTGGTAATGATTCTAAAGTTCATGAGAATATGATGCTGCCTAAATTGGATACATTTGTTTTGCTTACAAATGAAGGGCCTAGCTTGGACAAGAAAGAGGAACCTTGGAGCAAGTTCAAGCATGGAGATGATGGCATGCGCAAGGGGAACAAGAACAGAGTTACAAGTGATGATTTCAGGACTTTGAAGCCACCATAAGGAGTGCAGGAAGCCTTGGACGAAATATACAAGATGCCACTTCATAAATTTCGTCCAGAGGCTATTATAGGTGCTGCGTCACCTTATTATTGGGCCAGGCCCATGTAATTTCGAAATACTTGAGTATAGGCTATTTTTAGAGTCCGTATGTGTGGGGAAACAAGAGATAGGGTTGGTTTCGGACCCCTCCTTCAAGGGCCACGAAATCCCCCCCCTCTTCCTCCATATATACAGCCCTTAGGGCACCGTTTAGACTTTGGGTTTTGTTTAGATTAAAAGTTCGCCATAGCTGCAACTTCGCGTACTTCGTTTGTGTTCAACAACCAGACCAAGACGTCACAGAACCCCACCTTGATCAATAAAGCTTTCATCTTATATTCGCAATATCCAGATTGCAAATCTTAGTTTCTTGCTTGTTCTTCGTTTGCTTGCAGGAGATAGACCCTCGTGGTCAGGTTGATTGTGCTCCGGCGTGGTCAATAACCTCTCGGAGTTGGTTTAGCGATTGCTAAGGCGCGACGTCCTCGCACGTTCGTAGTCGGATCGTCAAAGTCTACTCCACCAAAAACGATAGCTATCATCTCATCGAAAGATCGGGACACCCTCGCCTCTATCATCATGTGTGTGCCCTGTTGATGCCATAGATGAAGAAGAGCTCTGGGCAGGCCCAGAAGGTGTACTCTTGGCAGATGGTGGTGGTGGTGCCTGTTTTCTTGTATCTCGGTTGGAATTGGCGGCTGAAGTCAGTGGTGCCGTAGTAGGACGTGTGGGAGTAGAGGAGGCACGCGGTGTCCATGATGAAGATCGACCTGCAGAAAAATTAGTTCGCGCCAATGCCTGTCGATCCTGCACTTCACGTTCAGCTTTACAAGCAAGATGGAATAAACGAGTGATATTATTATACTCCTTATACTCTAGAATGGTCTGAATCTCTCTATTTAATCCACCCATGAAACGTGCAAGCATAGCTTCATTCTCCTCAACAATACCACATCTAATCATGCCAGTTTGTAATTCCTGATAATATTCTTCTACAGAATTTTTTCCTTGTCTTAAGCGCTGCAATTTTTGAAGTAATTCACGTTGATAATATGGTGGAAACCAACGAGTACGCATAGCAGTTTTCAAAGCAGCCCACGTAGCTGGAATAGGATATAATCTACAATGTTCAGACCACCATACACATGCAAAACTAGTGAAAGCACAAACAGCAGCAGCAACACGTCGTTCCTCGGGATATTGTAAACATGTAAAACGTTGTTCAGTTTCTAACTCCCAAGTAAGATATATATCAGGAACATATCTACCCTCGAATGGTGGAATATTCAATTTTAATTTAGGAAGATGGTCATGATCTCGTACCTGAAGTGGTGGTGCAGACCTACCATTGCGATTATTTGCATGTGGACGACCTGGTGCTGGTGGTTGCACGTAGTTATGATTTTGATCAACCTCATCCTCATAATCGCCCGCGTAATCATCCTCCTCCTCGGCACCAGCAGCAGCAGGAGCAGGAGCCAAAGAAGCATCAATAGTAGGTACAGCAGCACCAGAAGTTTGGCCATCCTCAAGAGGAACACGCTTCGCTCGTCCGAACTGATTTGGAAGGGTGCGTTGTTGTTGTCGTTGCAGAGGTGCGACAGGTGCAGCCGGTGGTGGTTGGGGAAGACGCGTGAGCAATTCATTAAACTTGTTATCCAGCTTTGTCTCGAACGACTTCTCCATGCCATCTATCTTCTCCATGGCCTCTTCAAATCTGTTTAGCACATCTCCCACCTGGCCACTCATCATTTGCTGAAATTTATCATGCAACTCCTTGTTCGTCATGTTCTCCCAGTCAATCTCGTCGGCTTGCGATCCTACCATGGTTAGCAGCAATAGAAACACACAAGAATATGATCCTACAGACTACTAGAAAGTGGTGGTGGTGTGGTGTGGTGTCACAAACCCGTCAAGCAAATCTCAAATTCTTACCAGTTCTTACCCAGCAGCAGGTGGTGATCGGCAACCTTTGTAGTCAAAACTCTCAGAGCTTGGACAGAGCGATTGCCAGGTGGTGTCAAACGCACGATGTAGATGTATGTGGAGCTGGGAAGGCTTATGATATGGTAGCAAAAAGGGTCAGCAATAATCAATTCAGAGATGCAATGTTGAATAAACTCTCAACGACGGTACTGTGCTGGTCCTAGGCTAGACCGGACTAGAGACGCGAGCCTAGAACACTAATGAGGTCACGGCGTAGCACAACTAGCATCAATAAAGGATATGAAGTAGCTCTGGACAGCAAGATATAAGTGAAGATCACAATGGCAGTAAAGATAATGATGAGAAACAACTACCAAGTAGCATATACCAACAATTCTCTCTCCAACTTTACTCTATAAAAGTTTGTGCCAATTTTATGATAATTTTTCTCAAGAATGGCACTGACTCAAGCTTTCAAATGCAAAAAGAATCACTCAATTCCGAGTTGATATGAGGAGTCAAAATTTTTTAAAACTGGCCTGAAAAACTGGAACAAGCTGTGTTCGCGAACTTCGGAGGGTAAAAAGACCTATTTAGAAGCCGATTTGAGGTGTCAAATATTGAACTAGCTTCCGCAACTATTTAGATGCGGCTCGTCGCTAGATTTAATTTGAGTACTCACGGAGCCAAAACAGACTTCGTATGAAAAAGATATGCCTGTTTTACTGAACACTGCGCAAAATAGATTCCAATCCGAATTCAGCTACGAGATTGAGTCTAGATAGATCCGAATTTTGTTTTTTTTTCTTCTCTCTTTTTTTTCACACTTTTTTCTTTTTCTTTCTCTCTTTTTTTTCTCTAACTTTTTTTTTACTTTTTTTTCTCTCTTTTTTCTCTCTCCCTCTTTCCAAAACAAACTAGATAAGATGTAGATTGGATCAAGCACAGATGTGAACGACCTCAACTATGATTATGACAATGAACAGTGGGTAGCACGATGTGGAAATTGATGGATGGGATGGTGGACAGCGGAAGGAATAACGATGCAGCGGCGGCGTGACTAATGTGAACAGAACTCGAAACTCTAAACGAACTAGACACTAAGACCAGCAACTGAACACGACGATGCAACCGATAATTCAATAATGCAAACAATGAAAAGAAAATTGCAAAGGCTCAGACTGGCTTGGACAAAGGATGAATAGATCTAACTTTTTTTTGGCTTTTTCTTTGGACAATAGGTAAGAAAATAAATCTAATCTAGGGATAACTGGAAATTCTCACCGAGCAACCTGAAAACTGATACCACTTGATAGAGGCGGGGGTGTCCCGATCTTTCGATGAGATGATAGCTATCGATTTGGTGGAGTCGACTTTGACGATCCGACTACAAACATGCACGACGTTGCGCCTTAGCAATCGCTAAACCAATCTCCCGAGGTTACTGACGATACTGAAAGCACGATCAGCCTGACCACGAAGGTCTATTCCTGCACGCAATCGAAGAACAAGCAAGAATATGATAATGCAATCTGAATATTGCGAATATAGATGAAGTATTGATAGAGGTGGGGATCCGAAAGCGGTCTTGGTCTGGTCGTTGGACACAAACGAAGTACACGAAGTTGCAATGGCTAACTTTTAACTAAACAAATCCCAAAGTCTAAACGGTGCCCTAAGGGCTGTATATATGGAGGAAGAGGAGGGGATTTCGTGGCCCTTGAAGGAGGGGTCCGAAACCAACCCTATCTCTTGTTTCCCCACACATACGGACTCTAAAAACAGCCTATACTCAAGTATTTCGAAATTACATGGGCCTGGCCCAATAATAAGGTGACACAGCACCTATAATAGCCTCTGGACGAAATTTATGAAGTGACATATTGTATATTTCGTCCAAGGCTTCCTGCACTCATTATGGTGGCTTCAAAGTCCTGAAATCATCACTTGTAACTCCGTTCTTGTTCCCCTTGTGCATGCCATCATCTCCATGCTTGAACCTGCTCCAAGGTTCCTCTTTCTTGTCCAAGCTAGGCCCTTCATTTGTAAGCAAAACAAATGTATCCAATTTAGGCAGCATCATATTCTCATGAACTTTAGAATCATTACCAAGAAACAAAAGTACCTGATATTTTAATTGGCGTGCGCGAGCTCTAGTAATTGGTCCAGTATGTATAGAAGCCGGGGCTGTGGGTGTAACAATGGTATTGATGTCCTCATCAACACCGGACGACCAGCTTCTCATGGCAAGCGGACGACCGGCGCCTGAAGACCAGCCTACGCCCGCTACAGACCTCCCAGCAAGCGGACGTCCGACAATATTAACGGAAGTCCGAGACTTCCGAACGTCCGGTGTCCCGACCACAGAGCACTTTCAGCGGACGTCCGGCGCTAGCGGACGACCGTTCCCCCTGGAACCACCGGACGTCCGGTGCCCAGCGGACGTCCGGTGCCCAGCGGACGTCCGGTCCCTGGCTGTGTCCAGTGTTGGATTGAGGCCCGTGTACCCCTTCGCCCACTTAGACTATATATACTCTTTCCCCTTCCTCTAGCTAGGGTTAGCGAAGTGATAGCTCATTTGAGAGATAGAGCTTTGCTCATCCATCCGGATCTGCTCCTCCGAGAGAGACCGTGCCTCTTCAGAGAAGATCCACCTGGATTCAAGACCCCTAACGGGAAGAACTCAAGGCCTCCTCACGGAGATGAACTAGTTACCTTTGTATCGTCCCTTGTTGATCATGGATCGTGACTCTCTTTGTGTTTCGAGGATCTAGTGCATGTGTAATCGAATCTTGTTGGTTTGAGTGATTCTCTCGTGTTTTCTCCTCGTGTTCTTCGTGTTCATCACGGGATCCGCTCCTTTCGTGAAAGATCGGGCATCTAGGGTTCTACCCTACATCAATGTGTCACGTAGGCAAGTGAGGAGGTGGCCGAACAGCCTGGCAAGGCTTGCCGGGCTGCGCTACGATGTGACACTAAGTGGTGCATTTAATGCGCTCTGTCCTGTCTGCAGAGTTAGGTATGATAGCACTGTTTGCTATCTAATCAGTACACAATGACTGATTTGCCATTGTGGTGACCCCTTGATCTATAAAAAGAGGGCCATGGCAACCTTAGAAAGGATTCGGACCCTTGTACACTCATATGCGCGTAAGTGCCCTTGCCCCGAGGCAACCTTGCCGGGCTAGAGCGCTGCGTCTCCACCACGGTCCTTTCATCAATCCACCAAAGCAGGAGTAGGGTTTTACGCCTCGCGGCGGCCCAAACCTGGGTAAAAACTGCCCGTGTGATCGCTGTCGCGCTGCTTCGCGCCCTCCACCCTTTGTGCAATGCATCCTTCCCCCCTGCCGAACAACAAGGGGCTGAAGGCCCCATAGGTGGCCGTGTTTTCCCACGACATGTTGCTTCTGAAATTAAATTGAAAAGTGCATGTTTACTTGCCACCAAATCTGATATTGATGATCTAGATTTTAACAAATCTGTTTGCTATGCTTTTGTGTGCAAAGAGGTATTATTTTCATTCAAGGACATGCCTTCCTCTTTGCCTCCTGCCGTCACTAACATTTTGCAAGAGTTCGCCGATGTCTTTCCACAAGATGTGCCACTGGGATTACCACCTATTCGAGGGATTGAGCATCAGATTGACTTAATTCCCGGTGCGTCACTGCCAAACCATGCGCCATACCGTACCAATCCAGAGGAGATGAAGGAGATTATGCGTCAAGTACAAGACCTACTCGACAAAGGTTATATACGTGAATCTCTTAGTCCTTGTGCTGTTCCTATTATACTAGTGCCTAAAAAGGATGGTTCATCGCGTATGTGTGTTGATTGTAGAGGCATTAATAATATTACTATTCATTATCGTCATCCTATTCCTAGGCTAGATGATATGCTTGATGAATTGAGTGGCTCTACAATATTCTCCAAAGTTGATTTGCGTAGTGGATACCATCAAATTCGTAAATTGGGAGATGAATGGAAAATGATATTTAAAACTAAGTTTAGATTATATGAGTGGTTAGTCATGCCTTTTGGGTTAACTAATGCACTGATGAGGACATCAATACCATTGTTACACCCACAGCCCCTGCTGCTATACATACTGGACCAATTACTAGAGCTCACGCACGCTAATTAAATTATCAGGTACTTTCGTTTCTTGGTAATGATTCTAATGTTCATGAGAATATGATGCTGCCTAAATTGGATACATTTGTTTTGCTTACAAATGAAGGGCCTAGCTTGGACAAGAAAGAGGAACCTTGGAGCAAGTTCAAGCATGGAGATGATGGCATGCGCAAGGGGAACAAGAACGGAGTTACAAGTGATGATTTCAGGACTTTGAAGCCACCATAATGAGTGCAGGAAGCCTTGGACGAAATATACAAGATGCCACTTCATAAATTTCGTCCAGAGGCTATTATAGGTGCTGCGTCACATTATTATTGGGCCATGCCCATGTAATTTCGAAATACTTGATTATAGGCTGTTTTTAGAGTCCGTATGTGTGGGGAAACAAGAGATAGGGTTGGTTTCGGACCCCTCCTTCAAGGGCCACGAAATCCCCCCCTCTTCCTCCATATATACAGCCCTTAGGGCACCGTTTAGACCTTGGGTTTTGTTTAGATTAAAAGTTCGCCATAGCTACAACTTCGCGTACTTCGTTTGTGTTCAACGACCAGACCAAGACGTCACAGAACCCCACCTTGATCAATAAAGCTTTCATCTTATATTCGCAATATCCAGATTGCCAATCTTAGTTTCTTGCTTGTTCTTCGTTTGCTTGCAGGAGATAGACCCTCGTGGTCAGGTTGATTGTGCTCCGGCGTGGTCAATAACCTCTCGGAGTTGGTTTAGCGATTGCTAAGGCGCGACGTCCTCGCACGTTCGTAGTCGGATCATCAAAGTCTACTCCACCAAAAATGATAGCTATCATCTCATCGAAAGATCGGGACACCCTCGCCTCTATCAAGTGGTATCAGAGCTACAGTCCTCTATCAAGTGGTATCAGATTTTCAGGTTGGTCGGTGAGATTTTATAGTTTTTCGTAGTTTAGATCGAGTCTGTTCTTCATACCTACAGTCCACGAAAAAGCAAAAAAAAAATTAGGGTTAGTTCATCATATCCGAACCAATCTGAGCCTTTGCATAATCTTTTTAGGGTTTTTGCTTTGTTGATTTTACGATTGCATCGTTGTGTCTAGTTGCTGGTCTTAGCGTCTAGTCCTTTAGAGTTTCGAGTTCTGTCACAGTTTGTCACGCCGCCGCCGCACCATATACCACCACCGCTGCCATATACCACCACCGCTGCCATATCCTACCACCGCTGCCATATACCATCACCGCTGCCATATTCTACCACCATATATCCACCACCAATCCGAGTTTTTTTCATATTAGGTTTGTTTTCGAGACCCATCTATTTTCCGATTCGTGTTTCCTTGCCTGAGTAGGATTAGGGAAAAAAAATTCAGCAGTCAAAAATAATTTTTCCCTATCCTATTTTTAGGTCCCAGGGAGCGTTTTGAGACACTCGCCATCATAGTGATTTTTTGTCGCACTTTTTCGTCGTCGCTACCCTGATTTTCGAAAAAAAAAATTGTCCAAAAAAATTTCGTGCCAATCCTGATAGTTTGACTTGGGAAGAGTTTTGAGACACTCGCCATTATAGTGATTTTTTTGCAAAAAAAAAGGAGCGCAAAAAAAAGCAGCGCAAAAAAAAACGAAATTTTTTTTTAGAGTGTGCTCTTCCCTTGTTTATGTGCCGCGCCGTGATTTTGTTAGTGTTCTAGGCTCGCGTCTCTAGTACGGTCTAGCCTAGGACCAGCACAGTACCGTCGTTGAGCGTTTATTCAACTTTGCATCTCTGAATTGATTATTGCTGACATTTTTGCTACCATATCATAAGCCTTCCCAGCTCCACATACATCTACGTCGTGCGTTTGACACCACCTGGCAATCGCTCTGTCCAATCTTTGAGAGTTTTGACTACAACGGTGGCCGATCACCACCTGCTGCTCGGTAAGAACTGGCAAGCATTTGAGATTCGCTTGACGGATTTGTGATACACCACCACCACCACTTCCTAGTAGTCCGTAGGATCATATTCTTGTGTGTTTCTATTGCTGCTAACCATGGCAGGATCACAAGCCGATGAGACTGCTTGGGAGAACATGATGAACAAACAGGTACATGATAAATTTCAGCAAATGATGAGTGGACAGGTGCAAGATGTGCTAAACAGATTTGAAGAGGCCATGGAGAAGATAGATGGAATTGAGAAGACGTTCGAAACAAAGCTTGATAACAAGTTTAATGAATTGCTCGCGCGTCTTCCACAACCACCGCCGGCTGCACCTGTCGCACCTCTACAACAACAACAACGTCACCTTCCAAATCAAGTGGGACGAGCACAGCGCGTTCCCCTTGAGCCTGGTCAAACTTCTGGTGCCACTGCACCTACTGTTGATGCTTCTATGGCTCCTGCTGCCGCTGAGGAGGACGATTATGCGGGCGATTATGAGGATGAGGTTGATCAAAATCAGAACTACGTACCAGCACCAGGTCGTCCACATGCCAATAATCGCAATGGTAGGGCTGCATTACCAGCTCAGGTACGAGATCATGACCATCTTCCTAAACTGAAATTGAATATTCCACCATTTGAGGGTAGATATGTTCCTGATATATATCTTACTTGGGAGTTAGAAACTGAACAACGTTTAACATGTTTACAATATCCCGAGGAGAGACGTGTTGCTGCTGTTGTTTGTGCTTTTACTAGTTTTGCATGTGTATGGTGGTCTGAACATTGGAGATTATATCCTATTCCAACTACTTGGGCTGCTTTGAAAACTGCTATGCGTACTCGTTGGGTTCCACCATATTATCAACATGAATTACTTCAAAAATTGCAGCGCTTAAGACAAGGAAAAAATTCTGTAGAAGAATATTATCAAGATTACAAACTGGCATGATTAGATGTGGTATTGTTGAGGAGAATGAAGCTATGCTTGCATGTTTCATGGGTGGATTAAATAGAGAGATTCAGACTATTCTAGAGTATAAGGAGTATAATAATATCACTCGTTTATTCCATCTTGCTTGTAAAGCTGAACATGAAGTGCAGGATCGACAGGCATTGGCGCGAACTAATTTTTCTGCAGGTCGATCTTCATCATGGACACCGCGTGCATCCTCTACTTCCACACATTCTACTGCACCGACACCTCCATCAGCTGCCACCTCCAGCCGTGATACAAGGAAGCAGGCACAACCACCACTATCTGCCAAGAGCACACCTACCGGGCCTGCACAGAGTTCTTCTTCTTCCATGGCATCAACAAGGCACACAAGTGATATTATTTGTCGTCGTTGTAAGGGAAGAGGTCATTATGCGAGAGAATGCAAATCTCAGCGTGTGATGATTGCTACCGAGGATGGTGGGTATGAGTCCGCTAGTGACTATGATGAAGAGACTTTGGCTCTCATTACACGTGAAGAACACGGTGGAGATGATTCTGCACAAGAGACGCAATACATGGCTCCTGAAGACGCTGACAGGTATGAATGTTTAGTTGTTCAACGTGTTTTGAGTGTGCAGGTCACACAAGCTGAGCAAAATCAGAGGCATAATTTGTTCCATACAAAGGGAGTTGTGAAGGAACGTTCTGTTCGCGTCATCATAGATGGAGGGAGCTGCAACAACTTGGCTAGCATGGAGATGGTGGAGAAGCTCTCTCTCACCACAAGACCACATCCACATCCTTACTATATCCAATGGTTCAACAACAGCGGCAAGGTTAAGGTAACACGTACTGTTCGTGTGCATTTTAGTATCTCTACGTATGCTGATTTTGTTGATTGTGATGTGGTACCCATGCAAGCATGTTCCTTATTACTTGGTAGACCATGGCAATTTGATAAAAATTATGTACACCATGGTAGAAACAATCACTATACTCTTGCTCATAAGGATAAACATATTACTTTGCTTCCTATGACTCCTGATTCTATTTTGAAAGATGATATTAATAGAGCTAGTAAGGCAAAACAGGAGCAAAATAAGAGTGAAAATCAGATTGTGGCAAAAGAATTTGAGCAACAAATGAATCCTAATAATAAACCATCTAGTGTTGCTTCTAAAATTAAATTGAAAAGTGCATGTTTACTTGCCACCAAATCTGATATTGATGATCTAGATTTCAGCAAATCTGTTTGCTATGCTTTTGTGTGCAAAGAGGCATTATTTTCATTCGAGGACATGCCTTCCTCTTTGCCTCCTGCTGTTACTAACATTTTGCAGGAGTTTGCCGACGTCTTTCCACAAGATGTGCCTCCGGGATTACCACCTATTCGCGGGATTGAGCATCAGATTGACTTAATTCCCGGTGCTTCGTTGCCAAACCGTGCGCCATACCGTACCAATCCAGAGGAGACGAAGGAGATTATGCGTCAAGTACAGGAGCTACTCGACAAAGGTTATATACGCGAATCTCTTAGTCCTTGTGCTGTTCCTATTATACTAGTGCCAAAAAAGGATGGTACGTCGCGTATGTGTGTTGATTGTAGACGCATCAATAATATTACTATTCGTTATCGTCATCCAATTCCTAGGCTAGATGATATGCTTGATGAATTGAGTGGCTCTACAATATTCTCCAAAGTTGATTTGCGTAGTGGATACCATCAAATTCGTATGAAATTGGGAGATGAATGGAAAACATCATTTAAAACTAAGTTCGGTTTATATGAGTGGTTAGTCATGCCTTTTGGGTTAACTAATGCACCTAGTACTTTCATGAGATTAATGAACGAAGTTTTACGTGCTTTCATTGGACGATTTGTGGTAGTTTACTTTGATGATATATTGATTTATAGCAGATCTTTGGAGGAACATTTGGAGCATTTACGTGCTGTTTTTATTGCTCTACGTGATGCACGTTTGTTTGGTAACCTTGGGAAGTGCACCTTTTGCACCGACCGAGTATCTTTTCTTGGCTATGTTGTTACTCCACAGGGAATTGAAGTTGATAAAGCCAAGATTGAAGCTATTGAGAGTTGGCCGCAGCCCAAAACGGTCACACAAGTGAGGAGTTTCGTTGGCCTCGCTGGTTTCTATAGGCGTTTTGTGAGAGATTTCAGTTCCATTGCTGCACCTCTCAACGAGCTTACAAAGAAGGATGTGCCTTTTGTTTGGGGTACCGCACAGGAAGAAGCCTTCACGGTGTTGAAAGATAAGTTAACACATGCTCCTTTACTCCAACTTCCTGATTTTAATAAGACTTTTGAGCTTGAATGTGATGCTAGTGGAATTGGATTAGGAGGTGTGTTACTACAAGATGGCAAACCTGTTGCATACTTTTCTGAAAAATTGAGTGGGCCTAGTCTGAATTACTCTACTTATGATAAGGAATTATATGCTCTTGTTCGGACTTTGGAAACATGGCAACATTATTTATGGCCCAAAGAATTTGTTATTCATTCTGATCATGAATCTTTGAAACATATTAAAAGTCAAGCCAAACTGAACTGTAGACATGCTAAATGGGTTGAATTCATTGAGACTTTCCCTTATGTCATTAAACACAAGAAGGGTAAAGAAAATGTTATTGCTGATGCATTGTCTCGTCGTTATACTATGCTTTCACAACTTGACTTTAAAATATTTGGTTTGGAGACCATCAAAGATCAATATGTGCATGATGCTGAATTTAAAGATGTATTGCAGAATTGTAAGGAAGGGAGAACATGGAACAAGTTCGTCGTTAACGATGGATTTGTGTTTCGTGCTAACAAGCTATGCATTCCAGCTAGCTCCGTTCGTCTTTTGTTGTTGCAGGAGGCGCATGGAGGAGGATTAATGGGACACTTTGGCGTAAAGAAGACGGAGGATGTACTTGCTACACATTTCTTTTGGCCAAAGATGAGACGGGATGTTGAGCGCTTTGTTGCTCGCTGCACTACATGTCAATCCTCATGGTTTATATATGCCTTTGCCTGTACCTAGTGTTCCATGGGAGGATATATCTATGGACTTTGTTTTGGGTTTACCTCGAACAAAGAAGGGGAGGGATAGCATATTTGTTGTCGTGGATAGGTTCTCGAAAATGGCACACTTTATACCATGTCATAAAAGCGATGATGCTGCTAATGTTGCTGATTTGTTCTTTCGTGAAATTATTCGCTTGCATGGTGTGCCAAATACTATTGTTTCAGATCGTGATACCAAATTTCTTAGCCACTTTTGGAGATGTTTATGGGCTAAGTTGGGGACTAAACTGCTTTTTAGTACTACTTGTCACCCCCAAACTGATGGACAAACTGAAGTAGTCAATAGAACTTTGTCTACTATGCTTAGGGCTGTTTTGAAGAATAACAAGAAAATGTGGGAAGAATGCTTGCCTCATATTGAATTTGCTTATAATCGTTCGTTGCATTCTACTACTAAGATGTGCCCTTTTGAAATTGTATATGGTTTCCTACCTCGTGCACCTATTGATTTGTTGCCTCTTCTATCTTCGGAGAAGGTTAATTTTGATGCTAAACAACGTGCTGAATTGATCTTAAAAATGCATGAGTTAACTAAGGAGAACATTGAGCGTATGAATGCTAAATATAAACTTGCTGGAGATAAGGGTAGAAAACATGTTGTGTTTGCACCTGGAGATCTTGTTTGGTTACATTTGCGTAAGGATAGATTTCCTGATTTGCGCAAATCAAAGCTAATGCCACGTGCTGATGGTCCTTTTAAGGTGTTAGAGAAAATAAATGATAATGCATATAAACTTGAGCTGCCTGCAGATTTTGGGGTTAGTCCCACTTTTAACATTGCAGATTTGAAGCCTTATTTGGGTGAGGAAGATGAGCTTCCGTCGAGGACGACTTCATTTCAAGAAGGGGAGGATGATGAGGACATCAATACCATTGTTACACCCACAGCCCCTGCTGCTATACATTCTGGACCAATTACTAGAGCTCGCGCACGCCAATTAAATTATCAGGTACTTTCGTTTCTTGGTAATGATTCTAATGTTCATGAGAATATGATGCTGCCTAAATTGGATACATTTGTTTTGCTTACAAATGAAGGGCCTAGCTTGGACAAGAAAGAGGAACCTTGGAGCAAGTTCAAGCATGGAGATGATGGCATGCGCAAGGGGAACAAGAACGGAGTTACAAGTGATGATTTCAGGACTTTGAAGCCACCATAATGAGTGCAGGAAGCCTTGGACGAAATATACAAGATGCCACTTCATAAATTTCGTCCAGAGGCTATTATAGGTGCTGCGTCACCTTATTATTGGGCCAGGCCCATGTAATTTCGAAATACTTGAGTATAGGCTGTTTTTAGAGTCCGTATGTGTGGGGAAACAAGAGATAGGGTTGGTTTCGGACCCCTCCTTCAAGGGCCACGAAATCCCCCCTCTTCCTCCATATATACAGCCCTTAGGGCACCGTTTAGACTTTGGGTTTTGTTTAGAATAAAAGTTCGCCATAGCTGCAACTTCGCGTACTTCGTTTGTGTTCAACGACCAGACCAAGACGTCACAGAACCCCACCTTGATCAATAAAGCTTTCATCTTATATTCGCAATATCCAGATTGCCAATCTTAGTTTCTTGCTTGTTCTTCATTTGCTTGCAGGAGATAGACCCTCGTGGTCAGGTTGATTGTGCTCCGGCGTGGTCAATAACCTCTCGGAGTTGGTTTAGCGATTGCTAAGGCGTGACGTCCTCGCACGTTCGTAGTCGGATCGTCAAAGTCTACTCCACCAAAAACGATAGCTATCATCTCATCGAAAGATCGGGACACCCTCGCCTGATGAGGACATCAATACCATTGTTACACCCACAGCCCCTGCTGCTATACATACTGGACCAATTACTAGAGCTCGCGCACGCCAATTAAATTATCAGGTACTTTCGTTTCTTGGTAATGATTCTAATGTTCATGAGAATATGATGCTGCCTAAATTGGATACATTTGTTTTGCTTACAAATGAAGGGCCTAGCTTGGACAAGAAAGAGGAACCTTGGACCAAGTTCAAGCATGGAGATGATGGCATGCGCAAGGGGAACAAGAACGGAGTTACAAGTGATGATTTCAGGACTTTGAAGCCACCATAAGGAGTGCAGGAAGCCTTGGACGAAATATACAAGATGCCACTTCATAAATTTCGTCCAGAGGCTATTATAGGTGCTGCGTCACCTTATTATTGGGCCAGGCCCATGTAATTTGAAATACTTGAGTATAGACTATTTTTAGAGTCCGTATGTGTGGGGAAACAAGAGATAGGGTTGGTTTCGGAACCCTCCTTCAAGGGCCACGAAATCCCCCCCTCTTCCTCCATATATACAGCCCTTAGGGCACCGTTTAGACTTTGGGTTTTGTTTAGATTAAGAGTTCGCCATAGCTGCAACTTCGCGTACTTCGTTTGTGTTCAACAACCAGACCAAGACGTCACAGAACCCCACCTCGATCAATAAAGCTTTCATCTTATATTCGCAATATCCAGATTGCAAATCTTAGTTTCTTGCTTGTTCTTCGTTTGCTTGCAGGAGATAGACCCTCGGGGTCAGGTTGATTGTGCTCCGGCGTGGTCAATAACCTCTCGGAGTTGGTTTAGCGATTGCTAAGGCGCGACGTCCTCGCACGTTCGTACTCGGATCGTCAAAGTCTACTCCACCAAAAACGATAGATATCATCTCATCGAAAGATCGGGACACCCTCGCCTCTATCAAGTGGTATCAGATTCGCAGGTTGCTCGGTGAGATTTACAGTTTTTCGTAGTTTAGATCGAGTCTGTTCTTCATACCTACAGTCCAGGAAAAAGCCAAAAAAAAATTTAGGGTTAGTTCATCATATCCGAACCAATCTGAGCCTTTGCATAATCTTTTTAGGGTTTTTGCTTTGTTGAATTTGCGGTTGCATCGTCGTGTCAAGTTGCTGGTCTTAGCGTCTAGTTCTTTAGAGTTTCGAGTTCTGTTCACAAGTTGTCACGCCGCCGCCGCACCATCATCATCGCCCCTACCGTATACCACCACAGCTTATTTGCTATTTCTCTGAGTCCATATACCACCACCGATCCGAGTCCATATACCACCACCAATCCGAGTCCATATACCACCACCAATCCGAGCCCACATATACTACCGTCATATACCATCACCAGTCCGAGTTCCACCAGATTCAGCTCTGCCACCAGTCCTAGTCCGAGTCCAGTATTTATTCCTTTATTTTAGAGTTCCAGATCACGCGATACTACGAGTCGTGAACAAGTCGGATTCCCCAATTTTCGCGCTACCCGCAGAAGAAAAATAGTTCCAGTTAAAAAAAAAAAAAGAGGAAAAAAAAAGTGCAAAAAAAAAGAAAAAAATTCAGAGTGTGCTCCTCCCTTGTTTACGTGCAGCGCCGTGATTTTTGTTAGTGTTCTAGGCTCGCGTCTCTAGCACGGTCTAGCCTAGGACCAGCACAGTACCGTCGTTGAGAGTTTATTCAACATTGCATCTCTGAATTGATTATTGCTGACCCTTTTTGCTACCATATCATAAGCCTTCCCAGCTCCACATACATCTACATCGTGCGTTTGACACCACCTGGCAATCGCTCTGTCCAAGCTCTGAGAGTTTTGACTACAAAGGTTGCCGATCACCACCTGCTGCTGGGTAAGAACTGGTAAGAATTTGAGATTTGCTTGACGGATTTGTGACACCACACCACACCACCACCACTTTCTAGTAGTCTGTAGGATCATATTCTTGTGTGTTTCTATTGCTGCTAACCATGGCAGGATCACAAGCCGACGAGATTGACTGGGAGAACATGACGAACAAGGAGTTGCATGATAAATTTCAGCAAATGATGAGTGGCCAGGTGGGAGATGTGCTAAACAAATTTGAAGAGGCCGTGGAGAAGATAGATGGCATGGAGAAGTCGTTCGAGACAAAGCTGGATAACAAGTTTAATGAATTGCTCACGCGTCTTCCCCAACCACCACCGGCTGCACCTGTCGCACCTCTGCAACGACAACAACAACGCCCCCTTCCAAATCAGTTCGGACGAGCGAAGCGTGTTCCTCTTGAGGATGGCCCAACTTCTGGTGCTGCTGTACCTACTGTTGATGCTTCTTTGGCTCCTGCTCCTGCTGCTGCTGGTGCCGAGGAGGAGGATGATTACGCGGGCAATTATGAGGATGAGGTTGATCAAAATCATAACTACGTGCAACCACCAGCACCAGGTCGTCCACATGCAAATAATCGCAATGGTAGGCCTGCACCACCACTTCAGGTGCGAGATCATGACCATCTTCCTAAATTAAAATTGAATATTCCACCATTCGAGGGAAGATATGTTCCTGATATATATCTTACTTGGGAGTTAGAAACTGAACAACGTTTTACATGTTTACAATATCCCGAGGAACGACGTGTTGCTGCTGCTGTTTGTGCTTTCACTAGTTTTGCATGTGTATGGTGGTCTGAACATTGTAGATTATATCCTATTCCAGCTACGTGGGCTGCTTTGAAAACTGCTATGCGTACTCGTTGGGTTCCACCATATTATCAACGTGAATTACTTCAAAAATTGCAGCGCTTAAGACAAGGAAAAAATTCTGTAGAAGAATATTATCAGGAATTACAAACTGGCATGATTAGATGTGGTATTGTTGAGGAGAATGAAGCTATGCTTGCACGTTTCATGGGTGGATTAAATAGAGAGATTCAGACCATTCTAGAGTATAAGGAGTATAATAATATCACTCGTTTATTCCATCTTGCTTGTAAAGCTGAACGTGAAGTGCAGGATCGACAGGCATTAGCGCGAACTAATTTTTCTGCAGGTCGATCTTCATCATGGACACCGCGTGCCTCCTCTACTCCCACACGTCCTACTGGGGCACCACTGACTTCAGCCGCCAATTCCAATCGAGATACAAGAAAACAGGCACCACCACCACCATCTGCCAAGAGTACACCTTCTGGGCCTGCCCAGAGCTCTTCTTCATCTATGGCATCAACAGGGCACACACATGATATTATTTGTCGTCGTTGTAAGGGAAGAGGTCATTATGCGAGAGAATGCCAATCTCCGCGTGTTATGATTGCTACTGAGGATGGTGGGTATGAGTCCGCTAGTGACTATGATGAGGAGACTTTGGCGCTTATTACAAGTGAAGAACACGGTGGAGATGATTCTGATCATGAGACGCAATACATGGCTCCTGAAGACGCTGACAGGTATGAATGTTTAGTTGCTCAACGTGTTTTGAGTGTGCAGGTCACACAAGCTGAGCAAAATCAGAGGCATAATTTGTTCCATACAAAGGGAGTTGTGAAGGAACGTTCTGTTCGCGTCATCATAGATGGAGGGAGCTGCAACAACTTGGCTAGCATGGAGATGGTGGAGAAGCTATCTCTCACCACAAGACCACATCCACATCCTTACTATATCCAATGGTTCAACAACAGCGGCAAGGTTAAGGTAACACGTATTGTTCGTGTGCATTTTAGTATCTCTACATATGCTGATTATGTTGATTGTGATGTGGTACCCATGCAAGCATGTTCATTATTACTTGGTAGACCATGGCAATTTGATAAAAATTATGTACACCATGGTAGAAACAATCAGTATACTCTTGTTCATAAGGATAAACATATTACTTTGCTTCCTATGACTCCTGATTCTATTTTGAAAGATGATATTAATAGAGCTAGTAAAGCAAAGCAGGAGAAAAATAAGAGTGAAAATCAGATTGTGGCAAAAGAATTTGAGCAACAAATGAAGCCTAATAATAAACCATCTAGTGTTGCTTCTGAAATGAAGAATTATATGCTCTTGTTCGGACCTTAGAAACATGGCAACATTATTTATGGCCCAAAGAATTTGTTATACATTCTGATCATGAATCTTTGAAACACATTAAAAGTCAAGCAAAACTGAACCGTAGACATGCTAAATGGGTTGAATTTATTGAGACTTTCCCTTATGTCATTAAACACAAGAAGGGTAAAGAAAATGTTATTGCTGATGCATTGTCTCGTCGTTATACTATGCTTTCACAACTTGACTTTAAAATATTTGGTTTGGAGACCATCAAAGATCAATATGTGCATGATGCTGAATTTAAAGATGTATTGCAGAATTGTAAGGAAGGGAGAACATGGAACAAGTTCGTCGTTAACGATGGATTTGTGTTTCGTGCTAACAAGCTATGCATTCCAGCTAGCTCCGTTCGTCTTTTGTTGTTGCAGGAGGCGCATGGAGGAGGATTAATGGGACGCTTTGGCGTGAAGAAGACGGAGGATATACTTGCTACACATTTCTTTTGGCCAAAGATGAGACGGGATGTTGAGCGTTTTGTTGCTCGCTGCACTACATGTCAAAAAGCTAAGTCACGACTCAATCCTCATGGTTTATATATGCCTTTGCCTGTACCTAGTGTTCCTTGGGAGGATATATCTATGGACTTTGTTTTAGGTTTACCTCGAACAAAGAAGGGGAGGGATAGCATATTTGTTGTCGTGGATAGGTTCTCGAAAATGGCACACTTTATACCATGTCATAAAAGCGATGATGCTATTAATGTTGCTGATTTGTTCTTTCGTGAAATTATACGCTTGCATGGTGTGCCAAATACTATTGTTTCAGATCGTGATACTAAATTTCTTAGCCACTTTTGGAGATGTTTATGGGCTAAGTTGGGGACTAAACTGCTTTTTAGTACTACATGTCACCCCCAAACGGATGGACAAACTGAAGTAGTCAATAGAACATTGTCTACTATGCTTAGGGTTGTTTTGAAGAATAACAAGAAAATGTGGGAAGAATGCTTGCCTCATATTGAATTTGCTTATAATCGTTCATTGCATTCTACTACTAAGATGTGTCCTTTTGAAATTGTGTATGGTTTCCTTCCTCGTGCACCAATTGATTTGTTGCCTCTTCCATCTTCGGAGAAGGTTAATTTTGATGCTAAACAACGTGCTGAATTGATCTTAAAAATGCATGAGTTAACTAAGGAGAACATTGAGCGTATGAATGCTAAATATAAACTTGCTGGAGATAAGGGTAGAAAACATGTTGTGTTTGCACCTGGAGATCTTGTTTGGTTACATTTGCGTAAGGATAGATTTCCTGATTTGCGCAAATCAAAGCTAATGCCACGTGCTGATGGTCCTTTGAAGGTGTTAGAGAAAATAAATGATAATGCATATAAACTTGAGCTGCCTGCAGATTTTGGGGTTAGTCCCACTTTTAACATTGCAGATCTGAAGCCTTATTTGGGTGAGGAAGATGAGCTTCCGTCGAGGACGACTTCATTTCAAGAAGGGGAGGATGATGAGGACATCAATACCATTGTTACACCCACAGCCCCTGCTTCTATACATACTGGACCAATTACTAGAGCTCGCGCACGCCAATTAAAATATCAGGTACTTTCGTTTCTTGGTAATGATTCTAAAGTTCATGAGAATATGATGCTGCCTAAATTGGATACATTTGTTTTGCTTACAAATGAAGGGCCTAGCTTGGACAAGAAAGAGGAACCTTGGAGCAAGTTCAAGCATGGAGATGATGGCATGCACAAGGGGAACAAGAACGGAGTTACAAGTGATGATTTCAGGACTTTGAAGCCACCATAAGGAGTGCAGGAAGCCTTGGACGAAATATACAAGATGCCACTTCATAAATTTCGTCCAGAGGCTATTATAGGTGCTGCGTCACCTTATTATTGGGCCAGGCCCATGTAATTTCGAAAAACTTGAGTATAGGCAGCTTTTAGAGTCCGTATGTGTGGGGAAACAAGAGATAGGGTTGGTTTCGGACCCCTCCTTCAAGGGCCACGAAATCCCCTCCTCTTCCTCCATATATACAGCCCTTAGGGCACCGTTTAGACTTTGGGATTTGTTTAGTTAAAAGTTAGCCATTGCAACTTCGTGTACTTCGTTTGTGTCCAACGACCAGACCAAGACCGCTTTCGGATCCCCACCATTATCAATACTTCATCTATATTCGCAATATTCAGATTGCATTATCATATTCTTGCTTGTTCTTCGATTGCGTGCAGGAATAGACCTTCGTGGTCAGGCTGATCGTGCTTCCAGCATCGTCAGTAACCTCAGGAGATTGGTTTAGCGATTGCTAAGGCGCAACGTCGTGCACGTTTGTAGTCGGATCGTCAAAGTCGGCTCCACCAAATCGATAGTTACCATCTCATCGAAAGATCGGGACACCCTCGCCTCTATCACAATCGCTCTGTCCAAGCTCTGAGAGTTTTGACTACAAAGGTTGCCGATCACCACCTGCTGCTGGGTAAGAACTGGTAAGAATTTGAGATTTGCTTGACGGATTTGTGACACCACACCACACCACCACCACTTTCTAGTAGTCTGTAGGATCATATTCTTGTGTGTTTCTATTGCTGCTAACCATGGCAGGATCACAAGCCGACGAGATTGACTGGGAGAACATGACGAACAAGGAGTTGCATGATAAATTTCAGCAAATGATGAGTGGCCAGGTGGGAGATGTGCTAAACAGATTTGAAGAGGCCATGGAGAAGATAGATGGCATGGAGAAGTCGTTCGAGACAAAGCTGGATAACAAGTTTAATGAATTGCTCACGCGTCTTCCCCAACCACCACCGGCTGCACCTGTCGCACCTCTGCAACGACAACAACAACGCCCCCTTCCAAATCAGTTCGGACGAGCGAAGCGTGTTCCTCTTGAGGATGGCCAAACTTCTGGTGCTGCTGTACCTACTGTTGATGCTTCTTTGGCTCCTGCTCCTGCTGCTGCTGGTGCCGAGGCGGAGGATGATTACGCGGGCGATTATGAGGATGAGGTTGATCAAAATCATAACTACGTGCAACCACCAGCACCAGGTCGTCCACATGCAAATAATCGCAATGGTAGGTCTGCACCACCACTTCAGGTACGAGATCATGACCATCTTCCTAAATTAAAATTGAATATTCCACCATTCGAGGGTAGATATGTTCCTGATATATATCTTACTTGGGAGTTAGAAACTGAACAACGTTTTACATGTTTACAATATCCCGAGGAACGACGTGTTGCTGCTGCTGTTTGTGCTTTCACTAGTTTTGCATGTGTATGGTGGTCTGAACATTGTAGATTATATCCTATTCCAGCTACGTGGGCTGCTTTGAAAACTGCTATGCGTACTCGTTTGGTTCCACCATATTATCAACGTGAATTACTTCAAAAATTGCAGCGCTTAAGACAAGGAAAAAATTCTGTAGAAGAATATTATCAGGAATTACAAACTGGCATGATTAGATGTGGTATTGTTGAGGAGAATGAAGCTATGCTTGCACGTTTCATGGGTGGATTAAATAGAGAGATTCAGACCATTCTAGAGTATAAGGAGTATAATAATATCACTCGTTTATTCCATCTTGCTTGTAAAGCTGAACGTGAAGTGCAGGATCGACAGGCATTGGCGCGAACTAATTTTTCTGCAGGTCGATCTTCATCATGGACACCGCGTGCCTCCTCTACTCCCACACGTCCTACTGCGGCACCACTGACTTCAGCCGCCAATTCCAACCGAGATACAAGAAAACAGGCACCACCACCACCATCTGCCAAGAGTACACCTTCTCGGCCTGCCCAGAGCTCTTCTTCATCTATGGCATCAACAGGGCACACACATGATATTATTTGTCGTCGTTGTAAGGGAAGAGGTCATTATGCGAGAGAATGCCAATCTCCGCGTGTTATGATTGCTACTGAGGATGGTGGGTATGAGTCCGCTAGTGATTATGATGAGGAGACTTTGGCTCTTATTACAAGTGAAGAACACGGTGGAGATGATTCTGATCATGAGACGCAATACATGGCTCCTGAAGACGCTGACAGGTATGAATGTTTAGTTGCTCAACGTGTTTTGAGTGTGCAGGTCACACAAGCTGAGCAAAATCAGAGGCATAATTTGTTCCATACAAAGGGAGTTCTGAAGGAACGTTCTGTTCGCGTCATCATAGATGGAGGGAGCTGCAACAACTTGGCTAGCATGGAGATGGTGGAGAAGCTATCTCTCACCACAAGACCACATCCACATCCTTACTATATCCAATGGTTCAACAACAGCGGCAAGGTTAAGGTAACACGTACTGTTCGTGTGCATTTTAGTATCTCTACATATGCTGATTATGTTGATTGTGATGTGGTACCCATGCAAGCATGTTCATTATTACTTGGTAGACCATGGCAATTTGATAAAAATTCTGTACACCATGGTAGAAACAATCAGTATACTCTTGTTCATAAGGATAAACATATTACTTTGCTTCCTATGACTCTTGATTCTATTTTGAAAGATGATATTAATAGAGCTAGTAAAGCAAAGCAGGAGAAAAATAAGAGTGAAAATCAGATTGTGGCAAAAGAATTTGAGCAACAAATGAAGCCTAATAATAAACCATCTAGTGTTGCTTCTGAAATTAAATTGAAAAGTGCGTGCTTACTTGCCACCAAATCTGATATTGATGAGCTAGATTTCAGCAATTCTGTTTGCTATGCTTTTGTGTGCAAAGAGGCGTTATTTTCATTCGAGGACGTGCCTTCCTCTTTGCCTCCTGCGGTCACTAACATTTTGCAGGAGTTCGCTGACGTCTTTCCACAAGACGTGCCACCGGGATTACCACCTATTCGCGGGATTGAGCATCAGATTGACTTAATTCCCGGTGCTTCGTTGCCAAACCGTGCGCCATACCGTACCAATCCAGAGGAGACGAAGGAGATTATGCGTCAAGTACAGGAGCTGCTCGACAAAGGTTATATACGCGAATCTCTTAGTCCTTGTGCTGTTCCTATTATACTAGTGCCAAAAAAGGATGGTACATCGCGGATGTGTGTTGATTGTAGAGGCATTAATAATATTACTATTCGTTATCGTCATCCTATTCCTAGGCTAGATGATATGCATGATGAATTGAGTGGCTCTACAATATTCTCCAAAGTTGATTTGCGTAGTGGATACCATCAAATTCGTATGAAATTGGAAGATGAATGGAAAACAGCATTTAAAACTAAGTTCGGTTTATATGAGTGGTTAGTCATGCCTTTTGGGTTAACTAATGCACCTAGTACTTTCATGAGATTAATGAACGAAGTTTTACGTGCTTTCATTGGACGATTTGTGGTAGTTTACTTTGATGATATATTGATTTATAGCAGATCTTTGGAGGAACATTTGGAACATTTACGTGTTGTTTTTATTGCTCTACGTGATGCACGTTTGTTTGGTAACCTTGGGAAGTGCACCTTTTGCACCGACCGAGTATCTTTTCTTGGCTATGTTGTTACTCCACAGGGAATTGAAGTTGATAAAGCCAAGATTGAAGCTATTGAGAGTTGGCCGCAGCCCAAAACGGTCACACAAGTGAGGAGTTTCCTTGGCCTCGCTGGTTTCTTTAGGCGTTTTGTGAGAGATTTCAGTACCATTGCTGCACCTCTCAACGAGCTTACAAAGAAGGATGTGCCTTTTGTTTGGGGTACCGCACATGATAGAGGCGAGGGTGTCCCGATCTTTCGATGAGATGATATCTATCGTTTTTGGTGGAGTAGACTTTGACAATCCGACTACGAACGTGCGAGGACGTCGCGCCTTAGCAATCGCTAAACCAACTCCGAGAGGTTATTGACCACGCCGGAGCACAATCAACCTGACCCCGAGGGTCTATCTCCTGCAAGCAAACGAAGAACAAGCAAGAAACTAAGATTTGCAATCTGGATATTGCGAATATAAGATGAAAGCTTTATTGATCGAGGTGGGGTTCTGTGACGTCTTGGTCTGGTCGTTGAACACAAACGAAGTACGCGAAGTTGCAGCTATGGCGAACTTTTAATCTAAACAAAACCCAAAGTCTAAACGGTGCCCTAAGGGCTGTATATATGGAGGAGGAGGGTGGGATTTCGTGGCCCTTGAAAGAGGGGTCCGAAACCAACCCTATCTCTTGTTTCCCCACACATACGGACTCTAAAAACAGCCTATACTCAAGTATTTCGAAATTACATGGGCCTGGCCCAATAATAAGGTGACGCAGCACCTATAATAGCCTCTGGACGAAATTTATGAAGTGACATCTTGTATATTTCGTCCAAGGCTTCCTGCACTCATTATGGTGGCTTCAAAGTCCTGAAATCATCACTTGTAACTCCGTTCTTGTTCCCCTTGTGCATGCCATCATCTCCATGCTTGAACTTGCTCCAAGGTTCCTCTTTCTTGTCCAAGCTAGGCCCTTCATTTGTAAGCAAAACAAATGTATCCAATTTAGGCAGCATCATATTCTCATGAACTTTAGAATCATTACCAAGAAACGAAAGTACCTGATATTTTAATTGGCGTGCGCGAGCTCTAGTAATTGGTCCAGTATGTATAGAAGCAGGGGTTGTGGGTGTAACAATGGTATTGATGTCCTCATCAGGCACCAGCAGCAGCAGGAGCAGGAGCCAAAGAAGCATCAACAGTAGGTACAGCAGCACCAGAAGTTTGGTGATGAGGACATGACTACCTTGGATACGACCAAAAATATTGCATACATATATATTTGTGAGGTGATTTCTAATGCAAACTATGCAATAATTTATTTATGTCATCCAAGACAAAAATACTTCACAAACTTTTGTGCCATGTCTAATTGCAGGTGTATGGGACATTTGTACAATCCACATATGAACATAAGGGAAAAAGAGAAGTTTATGTGCTGTTCAAAAAGTCCTTTCACGTCACTTTTGGGCCAAGAGAAGATAGAGTCCAAGTCTCTCACGTTCTGGATTCAGATTCGGACTGCACAGACATACCTGACTCAAAACGCCAAGAACTTTTTCATACGGACTCCGAATTGGGTGATTCTTTTTTTGTTGGAAAGTAGATTTCGTGCTCTTTCCAACCCAATTGGATTCACCTTAAAATTCGTCCGGAGTGTTGAGTTATCAATGAAACAATCTGATGCTGCAGCAGAATCCGAGTCAAACTATAAGTCCAAAGGTGTTGCATCACCTCCACTTGGGCCCATGAGCCTTGTACGACCTAGGGTTAGTTTTAGGCTGCCTTGGGACGTCCTCCCACCTCCTTGGCCGCCACCCCTTACTCCTATATAAGTAGATCCATCTAGTAGCTTTTTCCTTGGGATTTGTTTAGTTAAAAGTTAGCCATTGCAACTTCGTGTACTTCGTTTGTGTCCAACGACCAGACCAAGACCACTTTCGGATCCCCATCATTATCAATACTTCATCTATATTCGCAATATTCAGATTGCATTATCATATTCTTGCTTGTTCTTCGATTGCGTGCAGGAATAGACCTTCGTGGTCAGGCTGATCGTGCTTATAGCATCGTCAGTAACCTCAGGAGATTGGTTTAGCGATTGCTAAGGCGCAACGTCGTGCACGTTTGTAGTCGGATCGTCAAAGTCGACTCCACCAAATCGATAGTTACCATCTCATCGAAAGATCGGGACACCCTCGCCTCTATCATAAGGATAAACATATTACTTTGCTTCCTATGACTCCTGATTCTATTTTGAAAGATGATATTAATAGAGCTAGTAAAGCAAAGCAGGAGAAAAATAAGAGTGAAAATCATATTGTGGCAAAAGAATTTGAGCAACAAATGAAGCCTAATAATAAACCATCTAGTGTTGCTTCTGAAATTAAATTGAAAAGTGCATGCTTACTTGCCACCAAATCTGATATTGATGAGCTAGATTTCAGCAATTCTGTTTGCTATGCTTTTGTGTGCAAAGAGGCGTTATTTTCATTCGAGGACGTGCCTTCCTCTTTGCCTCCTGCGGTCACTAACATTTTGCAGGAGTTCGCTGACGTCTTTCCACAAGACGTGCCACCGGGATTACCACCTATTCGCGGGATTGAGCATCAGATTGACTTAATTCCCGGTGCTTCGTTGCCAAACCATGCGCCATACCGTACCAATCCAGAGGAGACGAAGGAGATTATGCGTCAAGTACAGGAGCTGCTCGACAAAGGTTATATACGCGAATCTCTTAGTCCTTGTGCTATTCCTATTATACTAGTGCCAAAAAAGGATGGTACGTCGCGTATGTGTGTTGATTGTAGAGGCATTAATAATATTACTATTCGTTATCGTCATCCTATTCCTAGGCTAGATGATATGCTTGATGAATTGAGTGGCTCTACAATATTCTCCAAAGTTGATTTGCGTAGTGGATACCATCAAATTCGTATGAAATTGGGAGATGAATGGAAAACAGCATTTAAAACTAAGTTCGGTTTATATGAGTGGTTAGTCATGCCTTTTGGGTTAACTAATGCACCTAGTACTTTCATGAGATTAATGAACGAAGTTTTACGTGCTTTCATTGGACGATTTGTGGTAGTTTACTTTGTTGATATATTGATTTATAGCAGATCTTTGGAGGAACATTTGGAACATTTACGTGTTGTTTTTATTGCTCTACGTGATGCACGTTTGTTTGGTAACCTTGGGAAGTGCACCTTTTGCACCGACCGAGTATCTTTTCTTGGCTATGTTGTTACTCCACAGGGAATTGAAGTTGATAAAGCCAAGATTGAAGCTATTGAGAGTTGGCCGCAGCCCAAAACGGTCACACAAGTGAGGAGTTTCCTTGGCCTCGCTGGTTTCTATAGGCGTTTTGTGAGAGATTTCAGTACCATTGCTGCACCTCTCAACGAGCTTACAAAGAAGGATGTGCCTTTTATTTGGGGTACCGCACAGGAAGAAGCCTTCACGGTGTTGAAAGATAAGTTAACACATGCTCCTTTACTCCAACTTCCTGATTTTAATAAGACTTTTGAGCTTGAATGTGATGCTAGTGGAATTGGATTAGGAGGTGTGTTATTACAAGATGGCAAACCTGTTGCATACTTTTCTGAAAAATTGAGTGGGCCTAGTCTGAATTACTCTACTTATGATAAGGAATTATATGCTCTTGTTCGGACGTTGGAAACATGGCAACATTATTTATGGCCCAAAGAATTTGTTATTCATTCTGATCATGAATCTTTGAAACATATTAAAAGTCAAGCCAAACTGAACCGTAGACATGCTAAATGGGTTGAATTCATTGAGACTTTCCCTTATGTCATTAAACACAAGATGGGTAAAGAAAATGTTATTGCTGATGCATTGTCTCGTCGTTATACTATGCTTTCACAACTTGACTTTAAAATATTTGGTTTGGAGACCATCAAAGATCAATATGTGCATGATGCTGAATTTAAAGATGTATTGCAGAATTGTAAAGAAGGGAGAACATGGAACAAGTTCGTCGTTAACGATGGATTTGTGTTTCGTGCTAACAAGCTATGCATTCCAGCTAGCTCCGTTCGTCTTTTGTTGTTGCAGGAGGCACATGGAGGAGGATTAATGGGACACTTTGGCGTAAAGAAGACGGAGGATGTACTTGCTACACATTTCTTTTGGCCAAAGATGAGACGGGATGTTGAGCGCTTTGTTGCTCGCTGCACTACATGTCAAAAAGCTAAGTCACGACTCAATCCTCATGGTTTATATATGCCGTTGCCTGTACCTAGTGTTCCATGGGAGAATATATCTATGGACTTTGTTTTGGGTTTACCTCGAACAAAGAAGGGGAGGGATAGCATATTTGTTGTCGTGGATAGGTTCTCGAAAATGGCACACTTTATACCATGTCATAAAAGCGATGATGCTGCTAATGTTGCTGATTTGTTCTTTCGTGAAATTATTCGCTTGCATGGTGTGCCAAATACTATTGTTTCAGATCGTGATACCAAATTTCTTAGCCACTTTTGGAGATGTTTATGGGCTAAGTTGGGGACTAAACTGCTTTTTAGTACTACTTGTCACCCCCAAACTGATGGACAAACTGAAGTAGTCAATAGAACTTTGTCTACTATGCTTAGGGCTGTTTTGAAGAATAACAAGAAAATGTGGGAAGAATGCTTGCCTCATATTGAATTTGCTTATAATCGTTCGTTGCATTCTACTACTAAGATGTGCCCTTTTGAAATTGTATATGGTTTCCTACCTCGTGCACCTATTGATTTGTTGCCTCTTCCATCCTCGGAGAAGGTTAATTTTGATGCTAAACAACGTGCTGAATTGATCTTAAAAATGCATGAGTTAACAAAGGAGAACATTGAGCGTATGAATGCTAAATATAAACTTGCTGGAGATAAGGGTAGAAAACATGTTGTGTTTGCACCTGGAGATCTTGTTTGGTTACATTTGCGTAAGGATAGATTTCCTGATTTGCGCAAATCAAAGCTAATGCCACGTGCTGATGGTCCTTTTAAGGTGTTAGAGAAAATAAATGATAACGCATATAAACTTGAGCTGCCTGCAGATTTTGGGGTTAGTCCCACTTTTAACATTGCAGATTTGAAGCCTTATTTGGGTGAGGAAGATGAGCTTCCGTCGAGGACGACTTCATTTCAAGAAGGGGAGGATGATGAGGACATCAATACCATTGTTACACCCACAGCCCCTGCTGCTATACATACTGGACCAATTACTAGAGCTCGCGCACGCCAATTAAATTATCAGGTACTTTCGTTTCTTGGTAATGATTCTAATGTTCATTAGAATATGATGCTGCCTAAATTGGATACATTTGTTTTGCTTACAAATGAAGGGCCTAGCTTGGACAAGAAAGATGAACCTTGGAGCAAGTTCAAGCATGGAGATGATGGCATGCGCAAGGGGAACAAGAACGGAGTTACAGGTGATGATTTCAGGACTTTGAAGCCACCATAATGAGTGCAGGAAGCCTTGGACGAAATATACAAGATGCCACTTCATAAACTTCGTCCAGAGGCTATTATAGGTGCTGCGTCACCTTATTATTGGGCCAGGCCCATGTAATTTCGAAATACTTGAGTATAGGCTATTTTTAGAGTCCGTATGTGTGGGGAAACAAGAGATAGGGTTGGTTTCGGACCCCTCCTTCAAGGGCCACGAAATCCCCCCCTCTTCCTCCATATATACTGCCCTTAGGGCACCGTTTAGACTTTGGGTTTTGTTTAGATTAAAAGTTCGCCATAGCTGCAACTTCGCGTACTTCGTTTGTGTTCAACAACCAGACCAAGACGTTACAGAACCCCACCTTGATCAATAAAGCTTTCATCTTATATTCGCAATATCCAGATTGCAAATCTTAGTTTCTTGCTTGTTCTTCGTTTGCTTGCAGGAGATAGACCCTTGTGGTCAGGTTGATTGTGCTCCGGCGTGGTCAATAACCTCTCGGAGTTGGTTTAGCGATTGCTAAGGCGCGACGTCCTCGCACGTTCGTAGTCGGATCGTCAAAGTCTACTCCACCAAAAACGATAGCTATCATCTCATCGAAAGATCGGGACACCCTCGCCTCTATCAATAGGTAGTAGCTAGATGGCTTCTTCTCTCTTTTTGATCTTCAATACAATGTTCTCCTCGATGTTCTAGGAGATCTATTTGATGTAATGACTTTTTGCAGTGTGTTTGTTGGGATCCGATGAATTGTGAGTTTATGATCTGATCTATCCATGAAGATTATTTGAGTCTTTGCTAAACTCTTTTATGCATGATCTTTATAGCCTCGTATTTCTTCTTTGAAACTTTGGTTTGGTTTGGCCATCTAGATTGATTTTTCTTGCAATGGGAAGAGGTGCTTTATGATGGGCTCGATCTTGCGGTGCTCAATCTCAGTGACAGAAAGAGACATGACACGCATGTACCGTTGCTATTAAGGATAAAAAGATGGGGTCTATTCCTACATGAATAGATCTTGTCTACATCATGTCATCGTTCTTATTGCATTACTTCGTTTTTCCATGAGCTTAATACACTAGATGCATGATGGATAGCGGTCGATGTGTGGAGTAATAGTAGTAGATGCAAGCAGGAGTCGGTCTACTAATCTTTGACGTGATGCCTATATACATGATCATTGCCTTGGACATCGTCATAATTATTTGCTTTTCTGTCAATTGCCCAATAGTAATTTGTTTACCCACCGTATGCTATTTTCTCGAGAGAAGCCTCTTGATAGAGGCGGGGGTGTCCCGATCTTTCGATGAGATGATAGCTATCGATTTGGTGGAGTCGACTTTGACGATCCGACTACAAACGTGCACGACGTTGCGCCTTAGCAATCGCTAAACCAATCTCCCGAGGTTACTGACGATACTGAAAGCACGATCAGCCTGACCACGAAGGTCTATTCCTGCACGCAATCGAAGAACAAGCAAGAATATGATAATGCAATCTGAATATTGCGAATATAGATGAAGTATTGATAGAGGTGGGGATCCGAAAGCGGTCTTGGTCTGGTCGTTGGACACAAACGAAGTACACGAAGTTGCAATGGCTAACTTTTAACTAAACAAATCCCAAGCAAAAAGCTACTAGATGGATCTACTTATATAGGAGCAAGGGGTGGCGGCCAAGGAGGTGGGAGGACGTCCCAAGGCAGCCTAAAACTAACCCTAGGTCGTACAAGGCCAATGGGCCCAAGTGGAGGTGATGCAACACCTTTGGACTTGTAGTTTGACTCGGATTCTGCTACAGCGTCAGATTGTTTTGACGACAACTCAACACTCCAGATGAATTTGAAGGTGAAACCAATTGGGTTAGAAAGAGCACGAAATCTACTTTCCAACAAAAAAAGAATCACCCAATTCGGAGTCCGTATGAAATAGTTCTTGGCGTTTTGAGTCAGGTATATCTGTGCAGTCCGAATCTGAATCCAGAACGTGAGAGACTTGTACTCTATCTTCTCTTGGCCCAAAAGTGACGTGAGAGGACTTTTTGAACAGCACCTAAACTTCTTTTTTTCCCTTATCTTCATATGTGAATTGTACAAATGTCCCATACACCTACAATTAGACATGGCATAAAAGTTTGTGAAGTATTTTTGTCATGGATGACACAAATAAATTATTGCATAGTTTGCATTAGAAATCACCTCACAAATATACATGTATGCAATATTTTTGGTCATATCCAAGGTAGTCATGTCCTCATCATCCTCCCCTTCTTGAAAACAAAGCCGTCCTCGGCGTTGCTTAAGCTGAAATGTGGCTAACAAAAGAGACAAGGTGTACATGTTGTATATGTATATGTCATCCAGTTTTACTTCCCTTAGTTTTTGCATATATGACACATGTATACATGAGCAACCTTCATAGTTCATAAAATCTAAAGCCAAAATATTATCACAAGAAGTAGAAGGCATGAAAATATTGCAACTCAGTTTGCACATATAAGTGAAGCTCTTATTCATTTCAAAAGGTTGACAATGTTCATCATTAAACCATCCTAACATTGGTGAATAAACCTTAGTTGCATCAAATTTACATGCTACAACATGCTTAAATAAGCAAACATGCAATAAGTCATTGGTCACAGAATCATCACCAAGATTAGAGGTCATATTAAAATGATTAAACATTGGTTCTTTTGCATCAACAGTTAATTCAATGGGTGCACTCAAAATTGTTGGTATTTCAGTTGTTTGATCACATGCAAAACTAGTGAAAGCACAAACAGCAGCAGCAACACGTCGTTCCTCGGGATATTGTAAACATGTAAAACGTTGTTCAGTTTCTAACTCCCAAGTAAGATATATATCAGGAACATATCTACCCTCGAATGGTGGAATATTCAATTTTAATTTAGGAAGATGGTCATGATCTCGTGTCTATTTCCATATTAAAACCAAAAATACCTTGCTACACTTTTTATTTATTTATTTTATTTTGTGTTTTTGCTAGATCTATTTATCAAATCTCATACAATTTAATCTATCTCAATACCGAGGAGGGAAGACAACCCCTCTTACGCGTTGGGTTGCAAGTTTTTGTGGTTTCTGTGCAGGTGCTGTTTACGTAGTGTTGCTTGGTTCTCCTACTGGATTGATAACCTTGGTTTCATAACCGAGGGAAATACTTACCGTTGCTGTGCTGCATCATCCTCTCCTCTTCGGGGAATTACCAACCTAGATACAAGCAATCAAGAAGAATTTCTGGCGCCGTTGCCGGGGAGATATCATCAACATCTATCAGGTTCCTACGCACAAACTCTCATATCCTTGCAATTACTTTATTGGCCATTTGCCTCTCGTTTTCATCTCCCCCACTTCTAAAACGTTTTTGCAAAAATACAAAAATATTTTTCGTTTGCCTTTTTTCTTGTTCGATCTTTTGTTTGCTTGTGTTCTTGTTTGGGTAGTCAAGATGTCTCAACAAAATACCAAATTGTGTGATTTTTCCAATACTAATAATAATGATTTTATTATTACTCGGATTGCTCCTCCCGCCGCTAGTGCGGAGTCTTATGATATTAATGCCGCTTTGTTGAATCTTGTTATGAAAGAGCATTTTTCCGGTAATTCTAATGAGAATGCCGCGTCCCATCTAAACACTTTCGTAAAATTGTGTGATATGCAAAAGAAAAAGATGTGGACAATGATATTGTGAAATTGAAATTATTTCCTTTTTCTTTGCGAGATCGTGCAAAAATTTGGTTTTCATCTTTGCCACGAAATAGTATTGGTTCTTGGGACAAGTGCAAAGATGCTTTTATCACTAAGTATTTTCCTCCCGCGAAAATTATTTCCCTTAGAAATCAAATCATGAATTTTAAGCAACTTAAGCATGAACATGTTGCCCAATCTTGGGAAAGAATGAAGTTAATGATAAGAAATTGCCCTACTCATGGTTTAAATTTGTGGATGATCATACAAATTTTTTATGCGGGATTGAATTTTGTTTCTAAAAATCTTTTAGATTCCACCGCGGGTGGTACTTTTATGGAAATTACTCTGGGTGAAGCCACTAAATTGCTTGATAATATTATGGCTAATTATCCACAATGGCATACTAAAAGAGCTCCTACTAGTAAAAAGATCAATTCTGTTGAAGAAATTAGTACTTTGAGTGAAAAAGTTGATGCTCTTATGAAATTGGTTGCTAGTAAAAATGCCCCTATTGATCTTAATTATGTGCCTTTGTCTACTTTGATTGAGCAAAATAGTGATCCCGTAGATGTGAATTTTGTCTCACGAAACAATTTTAATAACAATGCTTATAGAGGTAATTTTAATCCTTGGCCTTTTCCTGGAAATCCCTCTAATAATTATGGCAATTCCTATGGTAATTCTTCTACTAATAATAATTGGATGCCCTCTGATCTTGAGAGTAATATTAAAGAATTTATCAATGCTCAAAAGGTTTTCAATACTACGATAGAAGAAAATTTGAATAAGATTGATGATATGTCTAGAAGCATTGATAGAATTTCTCATGATGTAGAAAATCTCAAGATTAAATTTTTTCCACCCAAAGTTGATGTCAATGAATCAATTAAAGCTTTATATGTTTCCATGGATGAAAGTAAGAAAAGAACCTCTATGCTTAGAGCTAAAAGAGAATTTTTAGAAAGAGCGTTTTCGCCCGATTGCTTTCATAGTAATGATGAAGATGTTAAGATAATTGGTGTTTCTTCTATTGATTCCTTATTTAGTAATATTAAAATTGCTGATAAGAGAACTGAAGAAGAGTCAACTTTAGCTAGAAGGCGTCCTCATAATTTGGAGGGTGAAAATCTTGTTGAAAATTTTGATAAAAGTGGGTTTGGAGAGGTAAACACTTTAGCTAGTGATGTGCCCACTCTTTTGGATTACAAAGACTTTAATTATGATAGTTGCTCTTTGATTAAATGTTTTTCTTTATTACAATCCATGATAAATTCACCCAATGCCTATGAACTGATGAGGACATGACTACCTTGGATACGACCAAAAATATTACATACATGTATATTTGTGAGGTGATTTCTAATGCAAACTATGCAATAATTTATTTATGTCATCCAGAACAAAAATACTTCACAGACTTTTGTGCCATGTCTAATTGCAGGTGTATGGGACATTTGTACATTCCACATATGAAGATAAGGGGAAAAGAGAAGTTTAGGTGCTGGTCAAAAAGTCCTCTCACGTCACTTTTGGGCCAAGAGAAGATAGAGTCCAAGTCTCTCACGTTTTGGACTCAGATTCGGACTGCACAGACATACCTGACTCAAAACGGCAAGAACTCTTTCATATGGACTCCAAATTGGGTGATTCTTTTTTTTTTGAAAAGTAGATTTCGTGCTCTTTCCAACCCAATTGGATTGACCTTCAAATTCATCCGGAGCATTGAGTTATCGACGAAACAATCTGACGCTGCAGCAGAATCCGAGTCAAACTTCAAGTCTAAAGGTGTTGCATCACCTCCACTTGGGCCCATGAGCCTTGTACGACCTAGGGTTAGTTTTAGGCTGCCTTGGGACGTCCTCCCACCTCCTTGGCCGCCACCCTTTGCTCCTATATAAGTAGATCCATCTAGTAGCTTTTTCCTGGGGATTTGTTTAGTTAAAAGTTAGCCATTGCAACTTCGTGTACTTCGTTTGTGTCCAACGACCAGACCAAGACCGCTTTCGGATCCTCATCTTTATCAATACTTCATCTATATTCGCAATATTCAGATTGCATTATCATATTCTTGCTTGTTCTTCGATTGCGTGTAGGAATAGACCTTCGTGGTCAGGCTGATCGTGCTTTCAGCATCGTCAGTAACCTCGGGAGATTGGTTTAGCGATTGCTAAGGCGCAACGTCGTGCACGTTTGTAGTCGGATCGTCAAAGTCGACTCCACCAAATCGATAGCTATCATCTCATCGAAAGATCGGGACACCCCGCCTCTATCAAGTGGTATCAGTTTTCAGGTTGCTCGGTGAGAATTTCCAGTTTTCCCTAGATTAGATTTATTTTCTTACCTATTGTTCAAGAAAAAGCCACAAAAAAAGTTAGATCTATTCATCCTTTGTCCAAGGCAGTCTGAGCCTTTGCAATTTACTTTTCATTGTTTGCATTATTGAATTATCAGTTGCATCGTCGTGTTCAGTTGCTGGTCTTAGTGTCTAGTTCATTTAGAGTTTCGAGTTCTGTTCACATTAGTAACGCCGCCGCTGCATCGTTATTCCTTCCGCTGTCCACCATCCCATCCATCAATTTCCACATCGTGCTATCCACTGTTCATTGTCATAATCATAGTTGAGGTCGTTCACATCTGTGCTTGATCCAATCTACATCTTATCTAGTTTGTTTTGTAAAGAGGGAGAGAGAAAAAAAGAGAGAAAAATAGTTTAAAAAAAATTCAGAGAAAAAAAAGAGAGAAAGAAAAAGAAAAAAAGTGTGAGAAAAAAAAGAGAGAAGAAAAAAAAACAAAATTCGGATCTATCTAGACTCAATCTCGTAGCTGAATTCAGATTGGAATCTGTTTTGCGCAGTGTTCAGTAAAACAAGCATATTTTTTTCATACAAAGTCTGTTTTGGCTCCGTGAGTACTCAAATTAAAGCTAGCGACGAGCCGCATCTAAATAGTTGCAGAAGCTAGTTTAATTTTGACACCTCCAAATCGGCTTCTAAATAGGTCTTTTTGCCCTCCGAAGTTTGTGAACACAGCTTGTTCCAGTTTTTCAGGCCAGTTTTAGAATTTTTTGAATCCTCATATCAACTCGGAATTGAGTGATTCTTTTTGCATTTGAAAGCTTGAGTCAGTGCCATTCTTGAGAAAAAATATCATAAAATTGGCACAAACTTTTATAGAGTAAAGTTGGAGAGAGAATTGTTGGTATATGCTACTTGGTAGTTGTTTCTCATCATTATCTTTACTGCCATTGTGATCTTCATTTATATCTTGCTGTCCAGAGCTACTTCATATCCTTTATTGATGCTAGTTGTGCTACGCCGTGACCTCATTAGTGTTCTAGGCTCGCGTCTCTAGTCCGGTCTAGCCTAGGACCAGCACAGTACCGTCGTTGAGCGTTTATTCAACATTGCATCTCTGAATTGATTATTGCTAATCTTTTGCTACCATATATAGCCAATACAGCTCCACATATTTTTACACCGTGTATACGTACATTCGCCTGGCAATCGCTTTACTCAATCTTCGGAGTTATTTGACACCGTTGGTTGCCCGTCACCACCTGCTGCATGGTAAGAACTTGTAAGATATTGATATTTGCTTTACTGTGAGCGCTTTACCACCACATCCTAGTAGTTCATAGGAACATTATTCTTGTTTTTTTTTGTTTCTACTAATCATGGCAGGTTCCGGAGTTGTTAGTTCTTGGGCTTCATCGATCGTGGGAGATTTGCCACCACCTAAGAAAATACAACAACCGTCACAAGAGGAGCAACAACATCAGAATGCAAATAATCAGGTTAATGTTTCCATGCCACCATTTACTGGTCGTTTTAGGCCTGATTTATATATTGAATGGGAGTACAAAATAAATGCTATATTTGCTTCTCATAATTTTGATGAGCGTAGAAAAGTTAAATCTGCGGTTAGTACGTTCAGCAGCTTTGCTTTAGTTTGGTGGAGCGAACATTGTCGGTTATACCCTGATTATATACCTACTACTTGGGATGATTTAAAACTTCTCATGAGAGATAGATTCATCAATGTTTATTATACTCGTGGCCTGATTAAAAAACTAGAACATTTAAAACAAGGTAGTGACACCGTAACAAAATATTATGATGATTTACAAACTACCTTGTTGCATACCTTTTTAGAAGAAAGTGAGGAAGATTTAATTGATAGATTTTGGGGAGGATTAAGCCGTGATATTCAGGAGATACTAATTCATGAAGAGTGTTATCCTATGGACCATTTGTTTCGTCTTGCTTGCAAAGCTGAACAGGAAATAAAACGACGTGTTGCCCATAAGGAGAATAAGCACATGGTGCACATTCCAAGAGTTGATACGGTTGTTCCTTCAACTACTAGTTGTACTATGACAACCACATCCGTTGTTGTGAGGACTACATCACCTCCACCATGTGACACATCACCCCCGAGAGTGGCTACATCAGCTGAGTTGATCATAAGAGGTAATGACAAAGGTACTGATCTTCCACCTCTACATGAGAATGAGGAATGCCTTGTTAATTTAAATGCACCATCTGATCAGCTACCCACTACTTTGATCACACCACCTATTTTAGGGGACTATGTTGATAATTTGACTTTGCCATGTGACCAAACAACTAAAAGATCAACAATTTTGAGTGGACCCATTGAATTAACTATTAATATGAAAGAACCATGTGAATCAGGGAATAAATCAGATTTGGATCAAATACGTTTGAAAATAATTGTGCCAATGTTTAATCATTTTGATATGACCTCTAATCTTGGTGATGATTCTGTGTCAAATGACTTATTGCATATTTTCTTATTTAAGCATGTTGTAGCATGTAAATTTGATGCAAGTAAGGTTTATTCACCAATGTTGGGATGGTTTAATGATGAACATTGTCAACCTTTTGAAATGAATAAGGGCTTCATTTATATGTGCAAACTAAGTTGCAATATTTTCATGCCTTCTACTTCTTGTGATAATATTTTGGCTTTAGATTTTATGAACTATGAAGGTTACTCATGTATACATGTGTCATATGTGCAAAAACCAAGGGAAGTAAAAATGGATGACATATACATATACAACATGTACACCTTGTCTCTTTTGTTAGCCACATTTTAGATTAAGCAACGTCGAGGACGGCTTTGTTTTCAAGAAGGGGAGGATGATGAGGACATGGCTGCCTTGGATACGACCAAAAATATTACATACATGTATATTTATGAGGTGATTTCTAATGCAAACTATGCAATAATTTATTTATGTCATCCAGAACAAAAATACTTCACAGACTTTTGTGCCATGTCTAATTGCAGGTGTATGGGACATTTGTACATTCCACATATGAAGATAAGGGGAAAAGAGAAGTTTAGGTGCTGTTCAAAAAGTCCTCTCACGTCACTTTTGGGCCAAGAGAAGATAGAGTCCAAGTCTCTCACGTTTTGGACTCAGATTCGGACTGCACAGACATACCTGACTCAAAACGGCAAGAACTCTTTCATATGGACTCTGAATTGGGTGATTCTTTTTTTGTTGAAAAGTAGATTTCGTGCTCTTTCCAACCCAATTGGATTGACCTTCAAATTCATCCGGAGCGTTGAGTTATCGACGAAACAATCTAACACTGCAGCAGAATCCGAGTCAAACTTCAAGTCCAAAGGTGTTGCATCACCTCCACTTGGGCCCATGAGCCTTGTACGACCTAGGGTTAGTTTTAGGCTGCCTTGGGACGTCCTCCCACCTCCTTGGCCGCCACCCTTTGCTCCTATATAAGTAGATCCATCTAGTAGCTTTTTCCTGGGGATTTGTTTAGTTAAAAGTTAGCCATTGCAACTTCGTGTACTTCGTTTGTGTCCAACGACCAGACCAAGACCGCTTTCAGATCCTCATCTTTATCAATACTTCATCTATATTCGCAATATTCACATTGCATTATCATATTCTTGCTTGTTCTTCGATTGCGTGCAGGAATAGACCTTCGTGGTCAGGCTAATCATGCTTTCAGCATCGTCAGTAACCTCGGGAGATTGGTTTAGCGATTGCTAAGGCGCAACGTCGTGCATGTTTGTAGTCGGATCGTCAAAGTCGACTCCACCAAATCGATAGCTGTCATCTCATCGAAAGATTGGGACACCCCGCCTCTATCATGAACAAAATAAAGCTTTTACTAAACATATTGTGGAAGCGATGATGAAAGCTTTAGAAGAAAAAATAGAATTAGAGATTTCTATTCCTAGAAAATTATATGATGAATGGGAACTCACCATTAAAGTCAAGATAAAAAATTATGAGTGCAATGCTTTGTGTGATTTGGGTGCTAGTGTTTCCACAATTCCGAAATCTCTATGTGATGTGCTTGGTTTTACCAATATTGAAGAGTGTTCTCTTAATTTGCACTTGGCGGATTCTACTATTAAAATCTCTATGTGATGTGATTGATATGAAAGAAGGGAATATAAATTTCGGTTTCCATTAAGAAAGGGGTATGGAACACTTCCCTAGAACAAGAATTAAGCCACCATACGAATCAATCATGAGGAAAACCTATGGAACAAAAACTAAAGATGAGAATACTTGAATCTATGCATTATGCCTAGCTAGGGGCGTAAAACATTAGCGCTTGTTGGGAGGCAACCCAATATTTATCTTTAATTTTTTGTTTCTTTTCTATTTTTAAATAAATACACAATTATGCCTCTGTTATGATTGTGCTTTTTATGTTTTAATTAGTGTTTGTGCCAAGTAATGCCTTTAGGATGGCTTGGGTGACAGTTGATTTGATCCTGTTGAAAAACAGAAACTTTTACGTCTAGTAGAAGAATTGTTAAAAATCACTGGAGCGACGAAAAACTCTGAAATGTTTACACAAGATTGATATACGAATTGACTCTGTTGTCCTAATTTTTCAGAATTTTTGGAGTTACAGAAGAATGAGCTTAATTCGGTTCTGTACATAATGTTCTGTTTTTGACAGATTCTGTTTTCGTTGCATTGTGTGCTTATTTTGATAAATCTATGGAGTGTATCGGAGGATATAAGCCATGGTAAAGTTATAATACAATAGGTATAATGCAATAACAAAATATGAATAGGTTGCAACAACACTTAAAGTAGTGAATTGTTTTCTTATACTAACGGATCTCACGAAGGTTTTTGTTAAGTTTTGTGTGATTGAAGTTTTCAAGTTTTAGGTGACATCAAGATGGATGAAAGAATAAGGAGTGAAAAGAGCCTAAACTTAGGGATTCCCATGACACCCCAAGGTAATATTCAAGGAGAACCAAGCAACTAAGATTGGGGATGCCCCGGAAGGCATCCCCTCTTTCTTCTAACGACCATCGGTAATTTTACTTGAAACTATATTTTTATTCGTCACATATCATGAGTTTTACTTGGAGCGTCTTATATTATATGAGTCTTTGTTTGTTTTGCTTTTTAGTTTGTCACAATCATCCTTGCCGGACACACCTATTTGAGAAAGCCATAATGATGCTATGATTTGTTAGAATTGCTCTATGTGTTTCACTTAAATTTTTTGAGCTATGGAATTGCTCTAGTGCTTCACTTATATCTTTTTGAGCACGACGGTGCTTTAATTTTGAAGAAATATGCTATCATGCTTCACTTAGATTATTTTGAGAGTTAGTAAATTTTGAAGAAATCCTCTCATGCTTCACTTATATTAATTTGAGAGGTGAATTTTTTTAAGAAATATTTGTGCTCTTGTTCTTCACTTAAATTTGTTGGAGAGCTTGTTATAAGCAATGGTAATATATGAAACTAGTCCCAAAGTGATAGATATTCAAGAGGGATAATAAAACTATCATGAAGATCATTGGATATTAAAACTTGATACCTTTCAATAGGTTTGCGATATGGAGATAGTAATATGTGAGTCATGTTGGTGAGTAATTATGCTTTAGTAAGAATATTGGTGTTAAGGTTTGTGATTCCCTATGCAAGCACGAAAGTCAATAGTTATGGAATGAAGTTACATCCTACTTGTGGTGCATTATTCGGTGTTAGTTATGCTTAATGCTCGTTTATGATCGTTTTCATTTCTTGGTTGGTTGCTTCTCAATCTATTTGCTAGCCTTTCCTTGTACTAAGCGGGAATACTGCTTATGCATCCAAAATCCTAAACCAAGTTGTGCCAAATGAGTCCACCATACCTACCTATATGCAGTATTTCCGTGCTGTTCCAAGTAAATTTGTATGTGCCAACTCTAATTTTCAAAATGAATTTCCTATTTGTGTGCCCGTACCGCTCATGAAGCGGCAGGGGGTGGCCAATATTTTCCATGCTAGATATTTTATTCTCATGATGAGTGTTTATTCACTTGTCATTGCACAAGAGTGTGGCAAGGTAATAGGGATGCCCAGCCCTGAAATGAAAAAGAAATTTACTTTATGTTGTTAAATAATAAATTCCTTGGAAAGTGTTGGTATGGAAGGCACCCATGGATACGGCTAACCATGGATTGTGAAAGAATGGTGGAAAAGGAATACACTTTATTTTATGTTTGGGAACCGCCAATGATTTATCTAGCATGGTAAGTATTGGGAATTCTCGGTCATTTTCGTTTACGGGAAAATGATACGTCTCCAACGTATCTATAATCTTTGATTGTTCCGTGCTGTTATATTATCAATCTTGGATGTTTTACAATCATTTTATAGCAACTTTATATCATTTTTTGGGACTAACCTATTGACATAGTGCCCAGTGCCAGTTGCTGTTTTTTGCTTCGCAGAAAATCAATACCAAATGGAGTCCAAACGCAGCGAAACTTTTTGGTGATTTTTTCTGGACCAGAAGACACAAGTTGGGCCAAGGAAGTACCAGAGGGGTGCCCCGAGGGGGGCACAACCCACCTGGGCGCGCCTGGAGGCCCAGGCGCGCCCTGGTGGGTTGTGCCCACCTCGGTGGCCTCCCGCACCGCCTCTTTGCTCTATAAATACCCCAATATTCCAGAAACCCTAGGGGAGTCGACGAAATACAATTCCAGCCGCCACAAGTTCCAGAAACCACAGATCCAATCTAGACACCATCACGGAGGGGTTCATCATCCTCATTGGTGCCTCTCCGATGATGCGTGAGTAGTTCATTGTAGACCTACGGGTTCGTAGTTAGTAGCTAGATGACTTCCTCTCTCTCTTTTGATTCTCAATACAATGGTCTCTTGGAGATCTATTTGATGTAACTCTATTTGCGGTGTGTTTGTTGGGATCCGATGAACTTTGAGTTTATGATCAGATCTATGTTTTTATCCATGAAGGTTATTTGAGTCTTTTAATCTTTTATATGCATGATTACTTATAGCCTCATATTTCTTCTTCGAATTTTTGGTTTAGTTAGGCCGACTAGATCGATTTTTCTTGCCATGGGAAGAGGTGCTTTGTGATGGGTTCGATCTTACGGTGCTCAATCCCAGTGATAGAAGGGGAAATGACACGTATGTATCGTTGCTATTAAGGATAACAAGATGGGGTCTATTCCTACATGAATAGATCTTGTGTACATCATATCATCGTTCATATTGCATTACTCCGTTTCTCCATGAACTTAATACACTAGATGCATGCTGGATAGCGGTCGATGTGTGGAGTAATAGTAGTAGATGCAGGCAGGAGTCGGTCTACTAATCTTGGACGTGATGCCTATATAATGATCATTGCGTGGATATCGTCATAATTATTTGAAGTTCTATCAATTGCCCAACAGTAATTTGTTTACCCACCGTATGCTATTTTTCTCGAGAGAAGCCACTAGTGAAATCTACGGCCCCCGGGTCTCTTCTTTATCATATTTGCCTTCGAGATATATTTTTATTTGCTTTTATTTTCAGATCTATTAATCCAAAAACCCAAAAATATCTTGCTGCAATTTATTGTTATTTATTTTATCTCGCGTTCTCGAGAGATCTATTTATCCGATCTACTACAAATTTATCTATCTCTTTACCCGGGAGGGACTGACAACCCATCTTTAACGTCGGGTTGCAAGTATTTGTTCTTTGTGTGCAGGTGCCATTCACATAGTGTTGCGTGGTTCTCCTACTGGTTCGATAACCTTGGTCTCATCACTAAGGGAAATACCTACCGTAGCTGTGCTGCATCATCCCTTCCTCTTTGGGGAAATACCGACGTAGTTCAAGCGACATCAGAAAAGCATGCCTCTCAAAACAATTTCATCTCTCAATTTAAGCTATGAGCTCTGGCTCCTCTACAAATCTCTGCTTCCCTCTGCGAAGGGCCTATCTAATTACTTTACGCATTTTTTTATTTGAGTCTCCATCTTCTCTTATAAAGCACCAATTAGGGAACACTATTATCATACTTGCGCATTGGATGTAGCTAATATTTGAGTGTGTTTCATGAATGGATCCATGATTGAGCATAATGGGCTAGGGATAGCTTTCTTTAGTGTTGATATTTTGAAAGACATGGTTACTTGTTGATATGCTTGAGTATTGAGGTCTTCATGTCAAATTATAGACTATTGCTTTGAATCATCTAAAGTCCAAATGTCCATGCTACAAAAGAAAAGAACATGTGATGAATATGATGGGTAGCATTCCACATCAAAAATTCTATTTTTATCATTTACCTACTCGAGAACGAGTAGGAATTAAGCTTGAGGACGCTGACACGTCTCCAACGTATCTATAATTTTTGATTGTTCCATGCTATTAAAGCATTAATCTTAGATGTTTTATACTCATTTACTAGCAACTTTATATCATTTTTTTGGGACTAACCTATTGACATAGTGCCCAGTGCCAGTTGTGTTTTTTTGCTTGTTTTTTACTTTGCAGAAAATCAATACCAAATGGAGTCCAAATGCCACGAAACTTTTTGGAGAATTTTTTCTGCCCAGAAGACACCCACGAGGCCAAGGAAGTGCTCTAGAGGAGGCCCGTGGGGCCCACTAGGCACCAGGGCGCGCCAGAGGCCCCAGGCGCGCCTTGGTGGGTAGTGGGGCCCACGGGAAGCTTCTCCACCAACCTTCGGCTCTATAAATACTCTAAAATCCGCAAACCCCTAGGGGAGTTGACGAAACACAATTCCAGCCACCACAAGTTCCAGAACCACGAAATCCAATCTAGAGGCCTTTTCCGGCACTCTGCCGGAGGGGTCAACGATCACGGAGGGGTTCTTCATCATCACCCTTGCCTCTCCGATGATGCGTGAGTAGTTTACCACAGACCTACGGGTCCGTAGGTACTAGCTAGAGTGCTTCTTCTCTCTTTTTGATCTTTAATACAATGTTCTCCTTGATGTTCTTGGAGATCTATTTGATGTAATGACCTTTTGCAGTGTGTTTGTTGGGATCCGATGAATTGTGAGTTTATGATCAGATCTATCCATGAATATTATTTGAGTCTTTGCTGAACTCTTTTATGCATGATCTTTATAGCCTCGTATTTCTTCTCCGAAAGTTTGGTTTGGTTTGGCCAACTAGATTGATTTTTCTTGCAATGGGAAGAGGTGCTTTGTGATGGGTTCGATCTTGCGGTGCTCAATCTCAGTGACAGAAAGAGACATGACACGCATGTATCGTTGCTATTAAGTATAAAAAGATAGGGTCTATTCCTACATGAATAGATGTTGTCTACATCATGTCATCGTTCTTATTACATTACTCCGTTTTTCCATGAACTTAATACACTAGATGCATGCTGGATAGCGGTCGATATGTGGAGTAATAGTAGTAGATGGAGGCAGGAGTCGGTCTACTAATCTTGGACGTGATGCCTATATACATGATCATTGCCTTGTATATCGTCATAATTATGAGTAGGATGTTTTGATGCCCAGGCTCATTTGCACCCGGTTAGAAAAGAATTCGTAAAAAAATAAAAAAAATTCCAAAAAATGTGCGGTTGACAATTTGATGCGTGAGGCCCGCTCCAAATTTCAAGTCATTTGGACATTTGAGCAGCTCTCAGCAAAAAAGACAAATCGGACCAAAACAGTACATGAACAGTAAACATTTTTATAGACCCCCAATTTGTTTTTTTGATGAGAGCTCCTCAGATGTCCAAATTATTTGAAAATTGGAGCAGACCTCACGCATCGAATTGTCTACCGCACAATTTTTTTTTGGAATTTTTTGAAATTTTCTAGTATTTGTTTTGATTTTTTTCGTCAGCGTGGGTGCAGATGAGCTCGGGTACAGAGATGGATTTTCGCATAATTATTTGCTTTTCTGTCAATTGCCCAACAATAATTTGTTTACCCACCGTATGCTATTTTCTCGAGAGAAGCCTCTAGTGAAATCTACAGCCCCCGGGTCTATTTCCTATCATATTAAACCAAAAATACCTTGCTGCACTTTTTCTTTATTTATTTTATTTTGTGTTTTTGCTAGATCTATTTATCAAATCTCATACAATTTAATCTATCTCAATACCGAGGAGGGAAGACAACCCCTCTTACGCGTTGGGTTGCAAGTTTTTGTGGTTTGTGCGCAGGTGCTGTTAACATAGTATTGCTTGGTTCTCCTACTGGATTGATAACCTTGGTTTCATAACTGAGGGAAATACTTACCGTTGTTGTGCTGCATCATCCTCTCCTCTTCGAGGAATTACCAACATAGATACAAGCAATCACACATTTAAAAAAATGTTAACAAAGCGGTTGAAAAATATTGAATGTGTATAGAGAAAATGTTCCTTATGTGTACGAAAAATGTATAATTTTTTTTACAATGTGTGTGAAAAAGTTGATCGTGTATTCAAAAAATGTTAATCAAGCATTTGAAACATTGTTAAACAAGTATGTAAAAAAATTAGTTAAGCATTTAAAAAATGTGTATAGAAAAAATGTTCCCCATGTATTCAAAAAATAATCTTGTATTTTATTCAAAAAATGTTAAACTTGTAATTGTACATGGTTAATCAAGCATTTGAAAAATTTAAATGTATATAGAAAAAATGTTGACCATGTACTAAAAAATGTTAATGTTGCATTTGAAAAAATGTTAATCTAGCATTTGAAAAATGTTAAATTTGTATAGAAAAAATATTTAGCATGTGTTAAAAAAATGTCAATGTTGTATTTGAAAAATGTTAATCAAGAATTTAAAAAATGTTTAACAACGTGTATAAAAAACAATTGACCATGTATTGAAAAAAGTTAATAAAGCATTTGAGTGTTGAAAATGTGTATAGAAGAAATATTGACCATGTATTCAAACAATGTTAAATTCGTATTTGAAAAACGTTAAACTTGTATTTGAGAAATGTAAATCAAGCATTGAAAAATGTTGAAAATGTGTATTGAAAAATTAACCATGTATACAAATTTGTTAAAAATCGTATTGAAAAATGTTGAACCTGTTTTTGAAAAATGTTCTTGACGTATACGAAAAATGTAGAAAGAAAACCAAAAGAAAGAAAGAAAAATGAAAAAACACAATGCAAATAAAAAAGAAACAAAATGAAAAAAAAATAACCGAAGAAACAAATGCAAAAGGAATGGAAAAACAGTGAAAACCGATAAAGAAATAAAAAACAAAAAGTTATAATCTAAGAAATAAAAAACCAAAGAAAAAAAGGAAGAAAAATGAGAAAGAAAGGAAAAAAAAAAGTAAAAACCATGAAAGAAACGAAGAGAAACCAAAAGGAAAACAAAAGAAAAAAAACCCTGAAGTATAACGACAAAAAAAACGCAATGAAAACCGGAGAAGAAATAAGAAAACAAAAAAAAATCAAAAACAGAAAAAACAGAGAAATTAAAAACCTCGGCTCTTTTCCCTCAAGGAGGTCGCGCCTACTATATTACCACGAACCCGACCTTGACGCAATGCCTAGCAGCACCTCGCACTACCGAGGCGAGCTGGGATAGATTCCCAGGGAGTACATTATTTCTCATGTTTTATTTATCATTTTTTAGTACGCGCTAATGGGCTGGCCCATTACTGTCTCGCGTGAAGCAAGATATACTCACCGCGTATCTGGGGTTCACGATCGATCGAAAGCCTCCAAGGGCCAGCAACAACAACATACATAGGAGGAGCGCCTTTTCAGTGCCGGTTAAGCTGCTTGGTGCTCGCACGCCTCTCTTACATAGGCCAACCCAACAAATCGAGTGTCCCTTTGCTTCGCTCAGTTTTTTTCCTTTTAGCTGCTTGTTTGTTCACTTAGTTGATCGACAAATATATGCTAAAAATTGTTGATCGGTCAACAATTGATCTGTAGACCTGGTTGACCATGACTCGTGTGCAACGACCGTTGACATTGACCGTGGACAGTTGATCATTTACTTTTGCAAAAAAGAAAAAGGTTAACAAAAATGAAAAACAAGTTCAACAAATTTGAAAATAGTTCACCAGATTTGAAAAAAATCTGGAAATTTGAAACAAAGTTTCGGAAATATGGAAAAAGATCAACAAGTTTAAAAAATGTTCATGAAATTTAAAAAAAGCTTAATAAACTTGAAAAAGTTCATGAAATTAGGGAAAAATGTCACAAAAAATTTGAGAAACGTTCAAGAATTAGGAAAAAGTTCAAGACTTGGAAAGTTCATAATTTGAAAAAAGTCGAAAAAATGAAAAAAGTTCACAAATTTGAAAAGAAAACCACAAAAAGTTTGAACAAGTTTATAATTTGATAATATTTATGAAATTTGAAAAAAAATCATGAATTTGAGAAACATTCACAAATTTGAGAAATGTTCACATTTTTTTTAAAAGTTCCCAAAAAATTGAAAAAAAAATCAATTTTGAAACTAGTTCAGAGAAATTGTTAAACTTCATGAAATTGTTTATAACAAAAATGCAAAATAAATAAAAACCTAAAAAATAGAAATAGAAAATAAAAAAGAAACATAAAACTAGAAATAAAAATAAAATGAGAAACCAGTGGAAAAAATCTTGACGGGCCAACCCATTTGGTTACTAGTGTTGAGTGGGGTGTGAGCCGCTTAGTTAAGACGTCTTTAAGTTATGCCGTGAGCGCAAAATAGGATTCGAGCAACATACGAGGGTAATACAGCGAAGCGTATGTAGCATGTAGGTTGACGCATAGCGACATGTGGCGTACCCCACTATGTTCAGTTGGACCGGCCCAACTAGCTCCTTATCCTCATCTTTGTTTTTTATTTGTTTTCATTTTCTGATTTATTTTTTATTTTAAATTTTCACATTCACGAACATTTTATGAAATATCATCACATTTTCAAATTGGTTCAATTTTTCTAAAATTCAATTTTTTAAAATTGTGAACAATTTTTAAAGTCGTGAACATTTTTCAACTTCGTGAAAATGTTTTAAAATTTTTGGTAACATTATTAAACTTTGGGAACATTTTTTTTCAAATTCGTGAATATTTTTTGAATTGGTGAACATTTTTAAATCTGGGGACATTTTTTGAAGTTCACGAACATTTTTTGAAAAATTTGAACATTTAAAGTCGTTGGAAATTTTGCATTAGTTCTTGAATGAGATGTTCAGAGAAAAAACTAATTGGATGTGTAGAATGATAAAAACCAAACATATCCCTAGTGAGGCCTCTAGACTAGCTCATGAATTTTTTGATGGTCTTGTTTCCCGACATAGGCATAGTTAATGTAATTGGTGGGTTTCATCCCACATCACGTTGTGGGGGGAGGCAGAACGCGACTTATAAGGGCGAGAGTGACCCCTCCTACCAGGCTAGTCTTTGGGGGGGGGGGGAGGGCCAAAGGTCTCTCATAAGTCGGTGTTGCTCTCTGGTTGGTCCTGATTGACGCGTGTGGGTCGGAAAGGCTGGTGTTAGCGGACCTGAGATTGCGTAACAGTAACAAGAATGCCGAAAAAAATGAGAGCACACTGTTGGGATATCAATGGTGTTAGATAGACCCAACTTACGAGATACTACAAGATCACATCGTCAATATCCTTGTATAAATTGTTAGCATTTACTTGCATCCTTAGACCATGAGAATATTATAGAACCAGATAGATAGCAGATGATTACTTGAGGTTATCAAGCTTTACTCCATAACCGGGCGATTATTGATGGTGCACTACACTGGGGGTGCCCATCTGCTAGGAAATTTAGCAGTGGGCCGGCCTCAGGGCCCAGGAGGCCTACACAACGTCCCGTACCACGATGCAGTTCGAGGGCCCTGCAAAAGGCCGGAAGACCATCTTGGCGTGCAAGCCAAGGTGGCGCCGCCACCAGATCAGATCAGTTCCATGTAAACCCTAGCCCTCATCACCTCTATAAGGTGGGGCTAGGGACAACCATTCTCATCTACACCGTATACAGACTCTCGATAGCCATATTCATCATCCTCTCAGTAACCCTGATGAGGACATCAATACTATAGTTACACCCACGATCCCTGCAGCTACATATACTGGACCAATTACTAGAGGTCACACACGCCAATTAAATTACCAGTTACTTTTGTTTCTTGGTAACGATTCTAATGTTTATGAGAATATGATGTTGCATAAAGGATACATTTGTTTTACTTACAAATGAAGGGCCTAGCTTGGACAAGAAGGATGAACGTTGGAGCAAGATCAAGCATGGAGATGATGGCATGCGCAAGGGGGACAAGAACAGAGTTTCAAGTAATGATTTCAGGACTTTGAAGCCACCATAATGAGTGCATGAAGGCTTGGACAAATATACAAGATGCCACTTCATAAATTTCGTCCAGAGGCTATTATAGGTGCTGCATCACCTTATTATTGGGCCAGGCCCATGTAATTTCGAAATACTTCAGTATAAGCTGTTTTTAGAGTCCGTATGTGTGGGGAAACAGAGTTAGGGTTGGTTTTGGACCCCTCCTCCAAGGGGTCACGAAATTCCCCCTATTCCTCCATATATACAGCCCTAAGGGTGTCGTTTAAACTTTGGGTTTTGTTTAGATTAAAAGTTCGCCATAGCTACAACTTCGCGTACTTTGTTTGTGTTCTACGACCAGATAAAGATGTCACATAACCCCACCTTGATTAATAAAGCTTTCCTCTTATATTCACAATATCCAGATTGCAATTTCAGTTTCTTGCTTGTTGTTCGTTTACGTGCAGGAAACAGACCCTCATGGTCAGGTTGATCGTGCTCCGACATGGACAATAACCTCTCGTAGTTAGTTTAGCGATTGCTAAGGCGCGACGTCCACGCACGTTCGTAGTCGGATCGTCAAAGTCTACTCCACCAAAAACGATATCCACCATCTCATCGAAAGATGGGACACCTTTGCCTCTATCAAGTGGTATCAGATTTCCAGGTTGTTCAGTGAGATTTTCCAGTTTTTCGTAGTTTAGATCTCATATGTTCTTCATACCTACAGTCCACGAAAAAGCCAGAAAAAAAATTAGGGTTAGTTCATCATATCCAAACCAATCTGAGCCATTGCATAATCTTTTCCGTGTTTGCATTGTTGAATTTGCGGTTGCATCATCGTGTCTAGTTGCTGGTCTTAGCATCCAGTCTTTTAGAATTTCGAGTTCTGGTCATAGGTTGCCATGCCACCACCGCACAATTGCTACCTCCACTGCCATATACCTCCACCACATATCCACCACCGTTCCATAAAACCACCACATACCCGCCGCCATCACGCCACTAGTCCGAGTTGTCCCCAGATACATATCCGCCACCAGTCTGAGTTTCCACCAGATACATATCCACCACTAGTCCGAGTTGCCACCAGATACATATCCGCCACCAGTCCGAGTTCTACCCGATTCATCTCCGCCACCAATCCTAGTGCGAGTCCAGTATTTACTTCTCTGTTATTGATTTCCAGATCGCGCCATACTACATGTCGTGACCAAGTCGGATTCCCCAACTTTTATGCACCCCGTATAAGAAAAATAGTTCTAGTTTAAAAAAAACTAAGTCTGGAAAATTCTGGCTAGACAGTTTTTAGACCATTTGTAGACATTTTCGAATTTTTTTTGCTGTGGAGCAAAAAAAAGTGAAAAAGAAGAGGATTTTTTTCCGGAGTGTGCTCCTCCCTTGTTTACGTGCAACATCGTGATTTTGTTAGTGTTCTAGGCTCGCGTCTCTAGCACGGTCTAACCTAGGAATAGCACAGTACCGTCGTTGAGCGTTTGTTCAACTTTGCATCTCTGAATTGATTATTGCTGACCTTTTTGCTACCATATTATAAGTCATCCCAGCTCCACATATATTTACGTCGTGCATTTGACTCCTCCTGGTAATCTCTCTATCCAACCTTTGAGGTGTTTTGACTACAACGATCGCCGATCACCACCTGCTACTCGGTAAGAACTGGTAAGAATTTGAGATTCGCTTGACAAATTTGTGACTCACCACAACCACCCCTCCCTAGTAGTCTGTAGGACCATATTCTTGTGTGTTTCTATTGTTGCTAACCATGACAGGATCACAAGCCGACGAGATTGACTGGGAGAACATGATGAACAAGGCGTTACATGATAAATTCCAGCAAATGTTGGGTCAGTAGGTGGAAGACGTGATGAGCAGTTTTGGCAAGGCACTAGAGAGGATAGATGACACTGAGAAGACAATTGACACCAAGTTGGATGCCAAGTTCGCTGAAGTGCTCGCGCGTCTACCACCACATGCTGCCTCTGGTGCATCATTGCAACAACACCAACAACAACCACAACCACCTCCACGTCGCGATCTAGTACTCCACCAAGCGAAGCGTGTTCCTCTTCAGGAAGGCCAAAATTCTGTTGCCGCTGCTACTGCTGTTGCTCCTTCTGTGGCTCCTGCTGCCGAGGAGGACGATTATGAGGGCGATTACGAGGATGAGGTTGATCAAAATTAGAACTACGTGCAACCACAAGCACCACCACCACCAGGTCATCCACATGCAAATAATCGCAATGGTAGGGCCGCCCACCACCTTAGGTACGAGATCATGACCATCTTCCTAAACTAAAATTGAATATTCCACCATTTGAGGGTAGATATGTTCCTGATATATATCTTACTTGGGAGTTAGAAACTGAACAACATTTTACATGTTTACAATATCCTGAGGAAAGACGTGTTGCTGCTGCTCTTTGTGCTTTCACTAGTTTTGCTTGTGTGGTGGTCTGAACATTGTAGATTATATCATGATAATATTCCAGCTACTTGGGCTGCTTTGAAAAATGCTATGCGTACTCATTGGGTTCCATCATATTATCAACATGAATTACTTCAAAAATTGCAGTGTTTAAGACAAGGAAAAAATTCTGTAGAAGAATATTATGAGGAATTACAAACTGGCATGATTAGATGTGGTATTGTTGAGGATAATGAAGCTATGTTTGCATGTTTTATGGGTGGGTTAAATAGATAGATTCAGATTATCTTAGAGTATAAGGAATATAACAATATTACTCATTTATTCCATCTTGCTTGCAAAGCTGAATGTGAAGTGCAGGATCGACAAGCATTGGCGCGAACTAATTTTTCTGCAGGTCGATCATCATCATGGACACCACGTGCATCCTCTACTTCCACACATTTTATTGCACCGGCACCTCCGTCAGCTGTCACATCCAACCGTGATACAAAAGAAAGCAGGCACAACCACCACTATCTGCCAAGAGCACACCTTCCAGGCCTGCACAAAGCTCTTCTTCATCTATGGCATTAACAGGGCAAACACATGATATTATTTGTCGTTGTTGCAAGGGTGGAGGTCATTATGCGAGAGAATGCCCATCTAAGTGTGTGATGATTGCTACTGAGGATGGTGGGTATGAGTCCGCTAGTGACTATGACGAGGAGACTTTGGCTCTTATTACAAGTGAAGAACACGGTGGAGATGATTCTGAACAAGAGATGCAATACATGGCTGTTGAAGATGCTGACAGGTATGAATCTTTAGTTGCTCAATGTGCTTTGAGTGTGCAGGTCACACAAGCTGAGCAAAATTAGGGGCATAATTTGTTCCATACAAAGGGAGTTGTGAAGGAACATTCTGTTCGCGTCATCATAGATGGAGGGAGCTGCAACAACTTGGCTAGCATGGAGATGGTGGAGAGGCTGTCTGATGAGGACATCAATACCATTGTTACACCCACAGCCCCTGCTTCTATACATACTAGACCAATTACTAGAGCTCGCGCACGCCAATTAAAATATCAGGTACTTTCGTTTCTTGGTAATGATTCTAAAGTTCATGAGAATATGATGCTGCCTAAATTGGATACATTTGTTTTGCTTACAAATGAAGGGCCTAGCTTGGACAAGAAAGAGGAACCTTGGAGCAAGTTCAAGCATGGAGATGATGGCATGCACAAGGGGAACAAGAACGGAGTTACAAGTGATGATTTCAGGACTTTGAAGCCACCATAATGAGTGCAGGAAGCCTTGGACGAAATATACAAGATGTCACTTCATCAATTTCGTCCAGAGGCTATTATAGGTGCTGTGTCACCTTATTATTGGGCCAGGCCCATGTAATTTCGAAATACTTGAGCATAGGCTGTTTTTACAGTCCGTATGTGTGGGGAAACAAGAGATAGGGTTGGTTTCGGACCCCTCCTTCAAGGGCCACGAAATCCCCTCCTCTTCCTCCATATATACAGCCCTTAGGGCACCGTTTAGACTTTGGGTTTTGTTTAGATTAAAAGTTCGCCATAGCTGCAACTTCGCGTACTTCGTTTGTGTTCAACGACCAGACCAAGAACGCCACAGAACCCCACCTTGATCAATAAAGCTTTCATCTTATATTCGCAATATCCAGATTGCAAATCTTAGTTTCTTGCTTGTTCTTCGTTTGCTTGCAGGAGATAGACCCTCGTGGTCAGGTTGATTGTGCTCCGGCGTGGTCAATAACCTCTCGGAGTTGGTTTAGCGATTGCTAAGGCGCGACGTCCTCGCACGTTCGTAGTCGGATCGTCAAAGTCTACTCCACCAAAAACGATAGCTATCATCTCATCGAAAGATCGGGACACCCTCGCCTCTATCAAGTGGTATCAGATTTCCAGGTGCTCGGTGAGATTTTACAGTTTTTCGTTAGTTGAGATCGAGTCTGTTCTTCATACCTAGCAGGTCACACGCTAAAAAGCCAAAAAAAATTAGGGTTAGTTACTATCCGACAATGCTGAGCCTTTGCATAATCTTTTTAGGGTTTTTTGCTTTGTTAATTTGTCGGTTCCATCGTCGTGTCAGTTGCTGGTCTTAGCGTCTAGTCCTTAGATTTCAGAGTTCGTCACACGTTTGTCACGCCGCCGCCGCACCATATACCACCAACCGCTGCCATATACCACCACCGCTGCCATATCCTACCACTCGCCATATACACCATGCGCGCTGCCATATTCTACCACCATATATCCACCACCAATCCGAGTTCTTTTTATATTAGATTTTGTTTCGAACCCATCTATTTTCCGATTCGTGTTTCCTTGCATAGTAGGTTTCGAAAAAAAAAAGTCTGGAGACCCCGGGCAGTTTTTAGGCCAAAATTTTGGCAGTCAAAAATATTTTTCCCTATCCTATTTTTAGGTCCCAGGGACGTTTTGAGACACTCGCCATCTATATGATTTTTTGTCGCACTTTTTCTCGTCGCTGCCCTGATTTTCGAAAAAAAAAATTCATGCCAATCCTGATAGTTTACTTGGGAAGAGTTTTGAGACACTCGCCATTATAGTATTTTTTTTTGCAAAAAAAAAAGGAGCGCAAAAAAAAAAGAGCGCAAAAAAAAAAAACGAATTTTTTTAGAGTGTGCTCTTCCCTTGTTTATGTGCCCGCCGTGATTTGTTAGTGTTCTAGGCTCGCTTCTCTAGTACGGTCTCGCTAGGACCAGCAGTACCGTCGTTGAGCGTTTATTCACCTTTGCATCTCTGAATTGATTATTGCTGACCCTTTTTGCTACCATTCATAAGCCTTCCCAGCACCACATACATCTACGTCGTGCGTTTGACACCACCTGGCAATCACTCTGTCCAATCTTTAAGAGTTTTGACTACAACGGTTGCCGATCACACGTGCTGCTGGGTAAGAACTGGTAAGCATTTGAGATTCGCTTGACGGTTTTGTGATACAACCACCACCACCACTTCCCAGTAGTCTTGGATCTATATCTTGTGTGTTTCTATTGCTGCTAACCATGGCAGATCACAAGCCGATGAGACTGATTGGGAGACAAGACGAACAACAGCTACATGATAAATTTCAGCAAATGATGAGTGACGGTGCAAGATGTTCTAAACAGATTTGAATAGGCCATGGAGAAGATAGAAGGAATTGAGAAACGTTCGAAACAAAGCTCATAACAAGTTTAATTGAATTGCTCGCGCGTCTTCCACAACCACCCCCCCGGCTGCACCTGTCGCACCTCTCACAACACAACAACGTCGCCTTCCAATCAAGTGGACGAGCACAGCGGTTCCCCTTCGAGCCGGTCAAACTTCGGTGCCGCTCCCTACTGTTGATGTTCTTCTATGGCTCCTGCTGCCGCTGAGGAGGACGATTAGCGGGCGATTACGAGATGAGGTTGATCAAAATCATAACTACGTGCAACACCACCACCAGGTCGTCCACATGCAAATAATCGCAATGGTAGGGCTGCTTACCGCTCAGGTCCGAGATCATGACCATCTTCCTAACCTGAAATTGAATATTCCACCATTTGAGGGTAGATATGTTCCTGATATATATCTTACTTGGGAGTTAGAACTGAACAACGTTTTACATGTTTACAATATCCCGAGGAGAGACTTGTTTGCTGCTGCTGTTTGTGCGCTTTTACTAGTTTTGCATGTGTATGGTGGTCTGAACATTGTAGATTATATCCTATTCCAACTACTTGGGCGCTTTGAAAACTGCTATGCTTACTCGTTGGGTTCCACCATATTATCAACGTGAATTACTTCAAAATTGCAGCGCTTAAGACAGGAAAAAATTCTGTAAAGAGAATATTATCAGGAATTACAAACTGGCATGATTAGATGTGGTATTGTTGAGGATAATGAAGCTATACTTTTGCATGTTTTATGGGTGGATTAAATAAAGATTCAGACACTAGAGGTATAAGGTATAATAATATCACTCGTTTATTCCATCTTGCTTGTAAAGCTGAACGTGAAGTGCAGGATCGACAGGCATTGGCGCGGACTAACTTTCTTCGCAGGTCGACCTTCATCGTGGACACCGCGTGCATCCTCTACTTCCACACATTTACACCGACACCTCCATCAGCTGCCACCTCCACCGTGATACAAGGAAGCAGGCACAACCACCACTATCTGCCAAGAGCACACCTACCGGGCCTGCACAGAGTTCTTCTTCTTCCATGGCATCAACAGGGCATACACAGTGATATTTATTTGTCTCGTTGTAAGGGAAGAGGTCATTATGCGAGAGAATCGCAATCTCAGTCGTGTGATGATTTGCTACTGAGGATGGTGGGTATGAGTCCGCTAGTTGACTATGAGGAGGACTTTGGCTCTCATTACACGGTCAAGAACACGGTGGAGATTGATTCTGACAAGAGCGCAATACATGGCTCCTGAAGACGCTGACAAGTATGAATGTTTTAGTTGCTCAACGTTTTGAGTGTGCAGGTCACAAAGCTGAAGCAAACATCAGAGGCATAATTTTGTTCCATACAAGGGAGTTCTGAAGGAACGTTCTGTTCGCGTCATCATAGATGGAGGGAGCTTGCAACAACTTGGCTAGCATGGAGATGGTGGAGAAGCTCTCTCTCACCACAAGACACACATCCACATCCTTACTATATCCAAGGTTCAACAACGTCGGCAAGGTTAAGGTACACACGTACTGTTCTTGTGCAGTGTTTAGTATCTCTACGTAATGCTGATTTTTGATTGTGATGTGGTACCCATGCAAGCAGTGCATTATTACTTGGTAGAACATGGCAATTTGATAAAAATTCTGTACACCATGGTGAAACAATCAGTATACCTTGTTCATAAGGATAACATTTAATTTGCTTCCTATTGACTCCCTGATTCTATTTTGAAAGATGAATTAAATAGAGCTGTAAGCAAAGCAGGATGAAAATAGAGTGAAATCAGATTGTGGCAAAGAATTTGATCACAAATGAAGCCTAATAAATAAACCATCTAGTGTTGCTTCTGAAATTAAATTGAAGTGATGCTTACTTGCCACCAAATCTGATATTGAGGAGCTAGATTTCTCAGCAATTCTGTTTGCTATGCTTTTGTGTGCAAGAGGCGTTTTTTATTTTCATTCGAGGACGTGCCTTCCTCTTTGCCTCCCTGCGGTCACTAACCATTTGTCAGGAGTTCGCTGACGTCTTTCCACAAGACGTGCCACCGGGATCACCTATTCGCGGGATTGAGCATCAGATTGACTTAATTCCCGGTGCTTCGTTGCAACACCGTGCGCCATACCGTCCAATCCAGAGGAGACAACGAGATGATTGCGTCAAGTACAGGAGCTGCTCGACAAGGTTATATACGTCGAATCTCTTAGTCCTTGTGCTGTTCCTATATCTAAGTGCCCAAAAAGGTGGTACATCGCGTATGTGTGTTTGATTGTAGAGGCATTAATAATATACTATTCGTTATCGTCATCCTATTCCTATGCTAGTGATATCTTGATGAAATGAGTGGCTCTACAATATTCTCCAAAGTTGATTTGGCGTAGTGTGATCCCATCAATTCGTATGAAATTGGAGATGAATGGAAACAACATTTACAAAACTAAGTAGTTGGGTTTATATGAGTGGTTAGTCATGCTTTTGGTTAACTAATGCACCATAGTACTTTCATGAGATTAATGAACGAAGTTTTCCGTGCTTTCATTGACGATTGGTGGTAGTTTTACTTTGATTGATATATTGATTTATAGCAATTTTGGAGGAACATTTGAACATTTACGTGTTTTTTTATTGGCTCTACGTATGCACTTGTTTGGTACCTTGGGAAGTGCACCTTTTGCATGACCGAGTATCTTTTCTTGGCTATGTTGTTACCTCACATGGTAATTGAAGTTTGATAAAGCCAAGATTGAAGCTATTGAGATTTGGTGCCGCAGCCCAAAACGGTCACACAAGGAGGATTTCCTTGGCCCTCGCTGCTGTTTCCTAGGCGTTTTGTGAGAGATTTCAGCACCATTGCTGCACCTCTCAATCGAGCTTACAAGAAGGATGTGCCTTTTGTTTGGGGTACCTGCACAGAAGAAGCCTTCACGGTATTGAAAAGATAAGTTGACACATGCTCCTTTAACTCCAACTTCCTGATTTTAATCAAGACTTTTGTAGCTTGAATGTGATGCTAGTGGAATTGGATTAGGAGTGTTTTATTACAAGATGGCAAACCTGTTGCATACTCTTTCTGAAAAATTGAGTGGGCCTAGTCTGAACTATCTACTTATGATAAAGAATTATATGCCTTGTTCGGACCTTAAAACATGGCAACATTATTTATGGCCCAAAGAATTTGTTATACATTCGTATCATGAATCTTTGAAACCACATTAAAAGTCAAGCAAAACTGAACCGTGATCATGCTAAATGGGTTGAATTTTATTGAGACTTTCCCTTATGTCATTAAACACAAGAAGGGTAAAGAAATGTTTTGCTGATGCATTGTCTCGTCGTTATACTATGCTTTCACACTTGACTTAAAATATTTGGTTTGGAGACCATCAAAGATCAATAGTGCATGATGCTGAATTTAAAAGATGTATTGCAGAATTGTAATGAGGGAGAACATGGAACAAGTTTGTCGTTAACGATGGATTTGTGTTTCGTGCTAACAAGCTATGCATTCCAGCTAGCTCCCGTTCGTCTTTTGTTGTTGCAGGAGGCGCATGGATAGGTTAATTTGGGACCTTTGTGCGTGAAGAAGACGGAGGATGTACTTGCCACACCTTTCTTTTGGCCAAAGATGAACGGGATGTTAGCGTTTTTGTTGCTCGCTGCACTAACTGTCAAAAAAGCTAAGTCAGTCGACTCAATCCTCCATGGTTTAATATATGCCTTTGCTTCCTGACCTCATGTGTTTCCTTTGGGAGATATATCTATGGACTTTTTGTTTTAGGGTTTACCCTCGACAAAGAAGTGGAGGGATAGCAATATTTTTTGTCGGGATAGGTTCTCGAAAATGGCACACTTTATACGATGTCATAAAGCGTGATGCTGTTAATGTTGCTGATTTGTTCTTCGTGAAATTATACGCTTGCATGTGTGCCAAATACTATTGTTTCAGATCGTGATACGAAATTTCTTAGCCACTTTTGGAGATGTTTATGGCCTAAGTTGGGGACTAAACTGCTTTTTAGTACTACATGTCCACCCCCAAACTGATGGACAACTGAAGTGTCAATAACTTATTGTCTACTATGCTTAGGGCTGTTTTTGAGAATAACAAGAAAATGTGGGAAGAATGCTTGCCTCATATTGAATTTGCTTATAATCGTTCATTGCATTCTTCCTACTAAATATGTGTCCTTTTTGAATTGTGTATGGTTTCCTCCTCGTGCCCATTGATTTGTTGCCGATCTTCCATCTTCGGAGAAGGTTAATTTTGATGCTAAACACACTGCTAATTGATCTTACAATGCATGAGTTAACTAAGGAGAACATTGAGCGTATGATGCTAATAAACTTTGCTGGAGATAAGGGTAGAAAACTGTTGTGTTTTTGCACCCTGGATAGCTTGTTTGGTTACATTTGCGTAAGGATAGATTTCCTGATTTGCGCAAATCAAGCTAATGCCACGTTGCTGATGGTCCTTTTAAGGTGTTATGGAAAATAATGATAACGCATATTAAACTTGAGCTGCCTGCAGATTTTGGGGTTAGTCCCACTTTTAACATTGCAGATTGAAGCCTTATTTGGGTGAGGAAGATGAGCTTCCGTCGGACGACTTCATTTCATGAAGGGGAGGATTAGAGCACATCAATACCATGTTACAAAACCCACGCCCTGCTTCTATACATACTGGACCATTACTAGAGCTCCGCACGCCATTAAATTATCAGGTACTTTCGTTTCTTGGTAATGATTCTAAGTTCATGAGAAGATGCTGCCTAAATTGGATACATTTGTTTTGCTTACAAATGAAGGCTAGCTTGGACAGAAAGAGGAACCTTGGAGCAGTTCAAGCTGGAATGATGGCATGCGCAAGGGAACAAGAACGAGTTTACAGTGATGATTTCAGGACTTTGAAGCCACCATAAGGAGTGCAGAAGCTTGGATAAATATACAAGAGTGCCACTTCATCATTTCGTCCAGAGGCTATTATATGGTGCTTGCGTCCACCATTATATGGGCAACCCCCATGTAATTTCGAAATACGTTGAGTATAGGCTATTTTTAGGTCCGTATGTGTGGGGAAACAGAGATAGGGTTGGTTTCGGACCCACCTCCTTCAAGGGCACGAAATTCCCCCCCTTCCTCCATATATACAGCCCTTAGGGCACCGTTTAGACTTTGGGTTTTGTTTAGATTAAAAGTTTCCATAGCTGCAACTTCGCGTACTTCGTTTGTGTTCACGACCAGACCAAGACGTCACAGAACCCCACCTTGTCAATAAAGCTTTCACTTATATTCGCAATATCCAGATTGCAAATCTTAGTTTTCTTGCTTGTTCTTCGTTTGCTTGCAGGAGATAGACCCTCGTGTCAGGTGATTGTGCTCCGGCGTGGCAATAACCTCTAGGAGTTGGTTTAGCGATTGCTAAGGCGCGACGTCCTCGCACGTTCGTAGTCGGATCGTCAAAGTCTACTCCACCAAAAACGATAACTATCATCTCATCGAAAGATCGGACACCCTCGCCTCTATCAGTTATATACGGAATCCCTTAGTCCGTTGGCTGTTCGCATTATCTAGTGCCGAAAAAGGATGTTACATCGCGTATTGGTGTTGATTGTAGAGCATTAATAATATTACTATTCGTTATCTCATCCTATTCCTAGCTAGATGATAGTGCTTGATTGATGAAGTGGCGTCTTTACAATATTCTCCAAAGTGATTGCTGTAGTGGAATACACATCATAATTCGTATGAAATTGGGGGATTATATGGAACATTCAGCATTTTAAAACAAGGTTTGGATATCATGAGTGGTTAGTCATGGCCTTTTGTGGTTACTAATGCACCTAGTACTTTCATGAGATTAATGAAGAAAAAAGTTTTACGTGCTTTAATTGACGATTTTGTGGTATCTATTTTGATGATATACTCCGCGTGCATCCCTACTTCCACACATTCTAGGGCAACCGACACCTCCATCAGCTGCCACCTCCAGCCGCGATACAAGGAAGCAGGCACAACCACCACTATCTGCCAAGATCACACCTACCGGGCCTGCACAGAGTTCTTCTTCTTCCATGGCATCAACAGGGCATACCAAGTGATATCTTATTTGTCTCGTTGTAAGGGAAGAGGTCATTATGCGAGAGAATGCAAATTCTCAGCATGTGATGATTGCTACCGACGGATGGTGGGTATGAGTCCGCTAGTTGACTATGAGGAGGAGACTTTGGCTCTCATTACACGTCAAGAACACGGTGGAGATTGATTCTGAACAAGAGACGCAATACATGGCTCCTGAAGACGCTGACAAGTATGAATGTTTTTAGTTGCTCAACGTGTTTGAGATGTGCAGGTCACAAAGCTGAGCAAACTCAGAGGCATAATTTGTGTCCTACAAAGGGAGTTTGGAAGGAACGTTCTGTTCGCGTCATCATAGATGGAGGGAGCTGCACAACTTGGCTAGCAATGGAGATGGTGGAGAAGCTCTCTCTCACCACAAGACCACATCCACATCCTTACTATATCCAATGGTTAACAACAGTCGGCAAGGTTAAGGTACACGTACTGTTCTCTGTGCATTTTAGTATCTCTACGTATGCTGATTTTGTTGATTGTGATGTGGTACCCATGCAAGCAGGTTCTTATTACTTGGTAGACAATGGCAATTTGATAAAAATTCTGTACACCATGGTAGAAACAATCAGTATACACTTGTTCATAAGGATAACATATTAATTTGCTTCCTATGACTCCTGATTCTATTTTGAAAGATGATATTAATAGAGCTAGTAAAGCAAAGCAGGATGAAAAATAGAGTGGAAATCAGATTGTGGCAAAGAATTTGAGCAACAATGAAGCCTAATAATAAACCATCTAGTGTTGCTTCTGAAATTAAATTGAAAGTGCATGCTTACTTGCCACCAATCTGATATTGATGAGCTAGATTTCTCAGCAATTCTGTTTGCTAGGTTTTGTGTGCAAGAGGCGTTTTTTATTTTCATTCGAGACGTGCCTTCCTCTTTGCCTCCTGCGGTCACTAACCATTTGTCAGGAGTTCGCTGACGTCTTTCCACAAGACGTGCCACCGGGATTCACCTATTCGCGGGATTGAGCATCAGATTGACTTAATTCCCGGTGCTTCGTTGCAACCACGTGCGCCATAACCGTACCAATCCAGAGGAGACAACGAGAGATTATGCGTCAAGTACAGGAGCTGCTCGACAAGGTTGTATATAACGCGAATCTCTTAGTCCTTGTGCTGTTCTACTATACTAAGTGCCCAAAAAGGTGGTACATCGCGTATGTGTGTGTTGATTGTAGAGGCATTAATAATATTACTATTCGTTATCGTCATCCTATTCCATGGGCTGATGATAATGCTTGATGAATGAGTGGCTCTACAATATTCTCCAAAGTTGATTGTGCGTAGTGGATCCCATCAAATTCGTATGAAATTGGGAGATGAATGGAAACACATATTACAAACTAAGTGTGGGTTTATATGAGTGTTAGTCATGCCTTTTGGGTTAACTAATGCACCTATACTTTCATGAGATTAATGAACGAATTTTCCGTGCTTTCATTGGACGATTGGGTGGTAGTTTTACTTTGATTGAATATTGATTTATAGCAGATCTTTGGAGGAACATTTGGAACATTTACGTGTTTTTTTAATTGCTCTACGTATGCACTTTGTTTGGTAACCTTGGGAAGTGCACCTTTTGCACTGACCGAGTATCTTTTCTTGGCGTATGTTGTTACTCCACAGGGAATTGAAGTTGATAAAGCCAAGATTGAAGCTATTGAGATTTGGTGCCGCACCCAAAACGGTCACACAATGAGGATTTTCCTTGGCCTCGCTGGTTTCTAGGCGTCTTTGTTGAGAGATTTCAGCACCATTGCCTGCAGCCTCTCAATGAGCTTACAAGAGGATGTGCCTTTTGTTTGGGGTACCTCACAGGAAGAAGCCTTCACGGTATTGAAAGATAAGTTGACACATGCTCCTTTACTCCAACTTCCTGATTTTAATAAGACTTTTGAGCTTGAATGTGATGCTATGTGGAATTGGATTAGGAGGTGTTTTATTACAAGATGGCAAACCTGTTGCATACTCTTTCTGAAAAATTTGAGTGGGCCTATCCTGAACTATTCTACTTATGATAAAGAATTATATGCCTCTGTTCGGACCTTAAAACATGGCAACATTATTTATGGCCCAAAGAATTTGTTATACATTCGTATCATGAATCTTTTGAAACCACATTAAAAGTCAAGCAAAACTGAACCGTGATCATGCTAAATGGGTTGAATTTATTGAGACTTTCCCTGTTGCATTAACCACAAGAAGGGTAAAGAAATGTTTTGCTGATGCATTGTCTCGTCGTTATACTATGCTTTCACACTTGACTTTAAAATATTTGGTTTGGAGACCATCAAAGATCAATAGTGCATGATGCTGAATTTAAAAGATTCTTGCAAAAAAAAAAGAGCGCAAAAAAAAAAAACGAATTTTTTTTAGAGTGTGCTCTTCCCTTGTTTATGTGCCGCGCCGTGATTTTGTTAGTGTTCTAGGCTCGCGTCTCTAGTACGGTCTAGCCTAGGACCAGCACAGTACCGTCGTTGAGCGTTTATTCACCTTTGCATCTCTGAATTGATTATTGCTGACCCTTTTTGCTACCATATCATAAGCCTTCCCAGCACCACATACATCTACGTCGTGCGTTTGACACCACCTGGCAATCACTCTGTCCAATCTTTAAGAGTTTTGACTACAACGGTTGCCGATCACCACGTGCTGCTGGGTAAGAACTGGTAAGCATTTGAGATTCGCTTGACGGTTTTGTGATACACCACCACCACCACTTCCCAGTAGTCTGTAGGATCATATTCTTGTGTGTTTCTATTGCTGCTAACCATGGCAGGATCACAAGCCGATGAGACTGATTGGGAGAACATGACGAACAAACAGCTACATGATAAATTTCAGCAAATGATGAGTGGACAGGTGCAAGATGTGCTAAACAGATTTGAAGAGGCCATGGAGAAGATAGAAGGAATTGAGAAGACGTTCGAAACAAAGCTCGATAACAAGTTTAATGAATTGCTCGCGCGTCTTCCACAACCACCGCCGGCTGCACCTGTCGCACCTCTACAACAACAACAACGTCGCCTTCCAAATCAAGTGGGACGAGCACAGCGCGTTCCCCTTGAGCCTGGTCAAACTTCTGGTGCCGCTGCACCTACTGTTGATGCTTCTATGGCTCCTGCTGCCGCTGAGGAGGACGATTATGCGGGCGATTACGAGGATGAGGTTGATCAAAATCAGAACTACGTGCAACCACCACCACCAGGTCGTCCACATGCAAATAATCGCAATGGTAGGGCTGCATTACCAGCTCAGGTACGAGATCATGACCATCTTCCTAAACTGAAATTGAATATTCCACCATTTGAGGGTAGATATGTTCCTGATATATATCTTACTTGGGAGTTAGAAACTGAACAACGTTTTACATGTTTACAATATCCCGAGGAGAGACGTGTTGTTGCTGCTGTTTGTGCTTTTACTAGTTTTGCATGTGTATGGTGGTCTGAACATTGTAGATTATATCCTATTCCAGCTACGTGGGCTGCTTTGAAAACTGCTATGCGTACTCGTTGGGTTCCACCATATTATCAACGTGAATTACTTCAAAAATTGCAGCGCTTAAGACAAGGAAAAAATTCTGTAGAAGAATATTATCAGGAATTACAAACTGGCATGATTAGATGTGGTATTGTTGAGGAGAATGAAGCTATGCTTGCACGTTTCATGGGTGGATTAAATAGAGAGATTCAGACCATTCTAGAGTATAAGGAGTATAATAATATCACTCGTTTATTCCATCTTGCTTGTAAAGCTGAACGTGAAGTGCAGGATCGACAGGCATTGGCGCGAACTAATTTTTCTGCAGGTCGATCTTCATCATGGACACACATACGGACTCTAAAAACAGCCTATACTCAAGTATTTCGAAATTACATGGGCCTGGCCCAATAATAAGGTGACGCAGCACCTATAATAGCCTCTGGACGAAATTTATGAAGTGACATCTTGTATATTTCGTCCAAGGCTTCCTGCACTCATTATGGTGGCTTCAAAGTCCTGAAATCATCACTTGTAACTCCGTTCTTGTTCCCCTTGTGCATGCCATCATCTCCATGCTTGAACTTGCTCCAAGGTTCCTCTTTCTTGTCCAAGCTAGGCCCTTCATTTGTAAGCAAAACAAATGTATCCAATTTAGGCAGCATCATATTCTCATGAACTTTAGAATCATTACCAAGAAACGAAAGTACCTGATATTTTAATTGGCGTGCGCGAGCTCTAGTAATTGGTCCAGTATGTATAGAAGCAGGGGCTGTGGGTGTAACAATGGTATTGATGTCCTCATCATCCTCCCCTTCTTGAAATGAAGTCGTCCTCGACGGAAGCTCATCTTCCTCACCCAAATAAGGCTTCAGATCTGCAATGTTAAAACTGTGACTAACCCCAAAATCTGCAGGCAGCTCAAGTTTATATGCATTATCATTTATTTTCTCTAACACCTTAAAAGGACCATCAGCACGTGGCATTAGCTTTGATTTGCGCAAATCAGGAAATCTATCCTTACGCAAATGTAACCAAACAAGTTCTCCAGGTGCAAACACAACATGTTTTCTACCCTTATCTCCAGCAAGTTTATATTTAGCATTCATACGCTCAATGTTCTCCTTAGTTAACTCATGCATTTTTAAGATCAATTCAGCACGTTGTTTAGCATCAAAATTAACCTTCTCCGAAGATGGAAGAGGCAACAAATCAATTGGTGCACGAGGAAGGAAACCATACACAATTTCAAAAGGACACATCTTAGTAGTAGAATGCAATGAACGATTATAAGCAAATTCAATATGAGGCAAGCATTCTTCCCACATTTTCTTGTTATTCTTCAAAACAGCCCTAAGCATAGTAGACAATGTTCTATTGACTACTTCAGTTTGTCCATCAGTTTGGGGGTGACATGTAGTACTAAAAAGCAGTTTAGTCCCCAACTTAGCCCATAAACATCTCCAAAAGTGGCTAAGAAATTTAGTATCACGATCTGAAACAATAGTATTTGGCACACCATGCAAGCGTATAATTTCACGAAAGAACAAATCAGCAACATTAACAGCATCATCGCTTTTATGACATGGTATAAAGTGTGCTATTTTCGAGAACCTATCCACGACAACAAATATGCTATCCCTCCCCTTCTTTGTTCGAGGTAAACCTAAAACAAAGTCCATAGATATATCCTCCCAAGGAACACTAGGTACAGGCAAAGGCATATATAAACCATGAGGATTGAATCGTGACTTAGCTTTTTGACATGTAGTGCAGCGAGCAACAAAACGCTCAACATCCCGTCTCATCTTTGGCCAAAAGAAATGTGTAGCAAGTATATCCTCCGTCTTCTTCACGCCAAAGTGTCCCATTAATCCTCCTCCATGCGCCTCCTGCAACAACAAAAGACGAACGGAGCTAGCTGGAATGCATAGCTTGTTAGCACGAAACACAAATCCATCGTTAACGACGAACTTGTTCCATGTTCTCCCTTCCTTACAATTCTGCAATACATCTTTAAATTCAGCATCATGCACATATTGATCTTTGATGGTCTCCAAACCAAATATTTTAAAGTCAAGTTGTGAAAGCATAGTATAACGACGAGACAAAGCATCAGCAATAACATTTTCTTTACCCTTCTTGATAGAGGCGAGGGTGTCCCGATCTTTCGATGAGATGATATCTATCGTTTTTGGTGGAGTAGACTTTGACGATCCGACTACGAACGTGCGAGGACGTCGCGCCTTAGCAATCGCTAAACCAACTCCGAGAGGTTATTGACCACGCCGGAGCACAATCAACCTGACCCCGAGGGTCTATCTCCTGCAAGCAAACGAAGAACAAGCAAGAAACTAAGATTTGCAATCTGGATATTGCGAATATAAGACGAAAGCTTTATTGATCGAGGTGGGGTTCTGTGACGTCTTGGTCTGGTCGTTGAACACAAACGAAGTACGCGAAGTTGCAGCTATGGCGAACTTTTAATCTAAACAAAACCCAAAGTCTAAACGGTGCCCTAAGGGCTGTATATATGGAGGAAGAGGAGGGGATTTCGTGGCCCTTGAAGGAGGGGTCCGAAACCAACCCTATCTCTTGTTTCCCACACATACGGACTCTAAAAACAGCCTATACTCAAGTATTTCGAAATTACATGGGCCTGGCCCAATAATAAGGTGACGCAGCACCTATAATAGCCTCTGGACGAAATTTATGAAGTGACATCTTGTATATTTCGTCCAAGGCTTCCTGCACTCATTATGGTGGCTTCAAAGTCCTGAAATCATCACTTGTAACTCCGTTCTTGTTCCCCTTGTGCATGCCATCATCTCCATGCTTGAACTTGCTCCAAGGTTCCCCTTTCTTGTCCAAGCTAGGGCCTTCATTTGTAAGCAAAACAAATGTATCCAATTTAGGCAGCATCATATTCTCATGAACTTTAGAATCATTACCAAGAAACGAAAGTACCTGATAATTTAATTGGCGTGCGCGAGCTCTAGTAATTGGTCCAGTATGTATAGAAGCAGGGGCTGTGGGTGTAGCAATGGTATTGATGTCCTCATCATCCTCCCCTTCTTGAAATGAAGTCGTCCTCGACGGAAGCTCATCTTCCTCACCCAAATAAGGCTTCAGATCTGCAATGTTAAAAGTGGGACTAACCCCAAAATCTGCAGGCAGCTCAAGTTTATATGCATTATCATTTATTTTCTCTAACACCTTAAAAGGACCATCAGCACGTGGCATTAGCTTTGATTTGCGCAAATCAGGAAATCTATCCTTACGCAAATGTAACCAAACAAGATCTCCAGGTGCAAACACAACATGTTTTCTACCCTTATCTCCAGCAAGTTTATATTTAGCATTCATACGCTCAATGTTCTCCTTAGTTAACTCATGCATTTTTAAGATCAATTCAGCACGTTGTTTAGCATCAAAATTAACCTTCTCCGAAGATGGAAGAGGCAACAAATCAATTGGTGCATGAGGAAGGAAACCATACACAATTTCAAAAGGACACATCTTAGAAGTAGAATGCAATGAACGATTATAAGCAAATTCAATATGAGGCAAGCATTCTTCCCACATTTTCTTGTTATTCTTCAAAACAGCCCTAAGCATAGTAGACAATGTTCTATTGACTACTTCAGTTTGTCCATCAGTTTGGGGGTGACATGTAGTACTAAAAAGCAGTTTAGTCCCCAACTTAGCCCATAAACATCTCCAAAAGTGGCTAAGAAATTTAGTATCACGATCTGAAACAATAGTATTTGGCACACCATGCAAGCGTATAATTTCACGAAAGAACAAATCAGCAACATTAACAGCATCATCGCTTTTATGACATGGTATAAAGTGTGCCATTTTCGAGAACCTATCCACGACAACAAATATGCTATCCCTCCCCTTCTTTGTTCGAGGTAAACCCAAAACAAAGTCCATAGATATATCCTCCCATGGAACACTAGGTACAGGCAAAGGCATATATAAACCATGAGGATTGAGTCGTGACTTAGCTTTTTGACATGTAGTGCAGCGAGCAACAAAGCGCTCAACATCCCGTCTCATCTTTGGCCAAAAGAAATGTGTAGCAAGTACATCCTCTGTCTTCTTTACGCCAAAGTGTCCCATTAATCCTCCTCCATGCGCCTCCTGCAACAACAAAAGACGAACGGAGCTAGCTGGAATGCATAGCTTGTTAGCACGAAACACAAATCCATCGTTAACGACGAACTTGTTTCATGTTCTCCCTTCTTTACAATTCTGCAATACATCTTTAAATTCAGCATCATGCACATATTGATCTTTGATGGTCTCCAAACCAAATATTTTAAAGTCAAGTTGTGAAAGCATAGTATAACGACGAGACAATGCATCAGCAATAACATTTTCTTTACCCTTCTTGTGTTTAATGACATAAGGGAAAGTCTCAATGAATTCAACCCATTTAGCATGTCTACGGTTCAGTTTGGCTTGACTTTTAATATGTTTCAAAGATTCATGATCAGAATGAATAACAAATTCTTTGGGCCATAAATAATGTTGCCATGTTTCCAAAGTCCGAACAAGAGCATATAATTCCTTATCATAAGTAGAGTAATTCAGACTAGGCCCAAACAAAAGGCACATCCTTCTTTGTAAGCTCGTTGAGAGGTGCAGCAATGGTACTGAAATCTCTCACAAAACGCCTATAGAAACCAGCGAGGCCAAGGAAACTCCTCACTTGTGTGACCGTTTTGGGCTGCGGCCAACTCTCAATAGCTTCAATCTTGGCTTTATCAACTTCAATTCCCTGTGGAGTAACAACATAGCCAAGAAAAGATACTCGGTCGGTGCAAAAGGTGCACTTCCCAAGGTTACCAAACAAACGTGCATCACGTAGAGCAATAAAAACAACACGTAAATGTTCCAAATGTTCCTCCAAAGATCTGCTATAAATCAATATATCATCAAAGTAAACTACCACAAATCGTCCAATGAAAGCACGTAAAACTTCGTTCATTAATCTCATGAAAGTACTAGGTGCATTAGTTAACCCAAAAGGCATGACTAACCACTCATATAAACCGAACTTAGTTTTAAATGCTGTTTTCCATTCATCTCCCAATTTCATACGAATTTGATGGTATCCACTACGCAAATCAACTTTGGAGAATATTGTAGAGCCACTCAATTCATCAAGCATATCATCTAGCCTAGGAATAGGATGACGATAACGAATAGTAATATTATTAATGCCTCTACAATCAACACACATACGCGATGTACCATCCTTTTTGGGCACTAGTATAATAGGAACAGCACAAGGACTAAGAGATTCGCGTATATAACCTTTGTCGAGCAGCTCCTGTACTTGACGCATAATCTCCTTCGTCTCCTCTGGATTGGTACGGTATGGCGCACGGTTTGGCAACGAAGCACCGGGAATTAAGTCAATCTGATGCTCAATCCCGCGAATAGGTGGTAATCCCGGTGGCACGTCTTGTGGAAAGACGTCAGCGAACTCCTGCAAAATGTTAGTGACCGCAGGAGGCAAAGAGGAAGGCACGTCCTCGAATGAAAATAACGCCTCTTTGCACACAAAAGCATAGCAAACAGAATTGCTGAAATCTAGCTCATCAATATCAGATTTGGTGGCAAGTAAGCATGCACTTTTCAATTTAATTTCAGAAGCAACACTAGATGGTTTATTATTAGGCTTCATTTGTTGCTCAAATTCTTTTGCCACAATATGATTTTCACTCTTATTTTTCTCCTGCTTTGCTTTACTAGCTCTATTAATATCATCTTTCAAAATAGAATCAGGAGTCATAGGAAGCAAAGTAATATGTTTATCCTTATGATAGAGGCGAGGGTGTCCCGATCTTTCGATGAGATGGTAACTATCGATTTGGTGGAGTCGACTTTGACGATCCGACTACAAACGTGCACGACGTTGCGCCTTAGCAATCGCTAAACCAATCTCCTGAGGTTACTGACGATGCTATAAGCACGATCAGCCTGACCACGAAGGTCTATTCCTGCACGCAATCGAAGAACAAGCAAGAATATGATAATGCAATCTGAATATTGCGAATATAGATGAAGTATTGATAATGATGGGGATCCAAAAGTGGTCTTGGTCTGGTCGTTGGACACAAACGAAGTACACGAAGTTGCAATGGCTAACTTTTAACTAAACAAATCCCCAAAGTCTAAACGGTGCCCTAAGGGCTGTATATATGGAGGAAGAGGGGGGGATTTCGTGGCCCTTGAAGGAGGGGTCCGAAACCAACCCTATCTCTTGTTTCCCCACACATACGGACTCTAAAAATAGTCTATACTCAAGTATTTCGAAATTACATGGGCCTGGCCCAATAATAAGGTGACGCAGCACCTATAATAGCCTCTGGACGAAATTTATGAAGTGGCATCTTGTATATTTCGTCCAAGGCTTCCTGCACTCCTTATGGTGGCTTCAAAGTCCTGAAATCATCACTTGTAACTCCGTTCTTGTTCCCCTTGCGCATGCCATCATCTCCATGCTTGAACTTGCTCCAAGGTTCCTCTTTCTTGTCCAAGCTAGGCCCTTCATTTGTAAGCAAAACAAATGTATCCAATTTAGGCAGCATCATATTCTCATGAACATTAGAATCATTACCAAGAAACGAAAGTACCTGATAATTTAATTGGCGTGCGCGAGCTCTAGTAATTGGTCCAGTATGTATAGCAGCAGGGGCTGTGGGTGTAACAATGGTATTGATGTCCTCATCACCTTTACTCCAACTTCCTGATTTTAATAAGACTTTTGAGCTTGAATGCGATGCTAGTGGAATTGGATTAGGAGGTGTTTTATTACAAGAAGGCAAACCTGTTGCATACTTTTCTGAAAAATTGAGTGGGCCTAGTCTGAACTATTCTACTTATGATAAAGAATTATATGCTCTTGTTCGGACCTTAGAAACATGGCAACATTATTTATGGCCCAAAGAATTTGTTATACATTCTGATCATGAATCTTTGAAACACATTAAAAGTCAAGCAAAACTGAACCGTAGACATGCTAAATGGGTTGAATTTATTGAGACTTTCCCTTATGTCATTAAACACAAGAAGGGTAAAGAAAATGTTATTGCTGATGCATTGTCTCGTCGTTATACTATGCTTTCACAACTTGACTTTAAAATATTTGGTTTGGAGACCATCAAAGATCAATATGTGCATGATGCTGAATTTAAAGATGTATTGCAGAATTGTAAGGAAGGGAGAACATGGAACAAGTTTGTCGTTAACGATGGATTTGTGTTTCGTGCTAACAAGCTATGCATTCCAGCTAGCTCCGTTCGTCTTTTGTTGTTGCAGGAGGCGCATGGAGGAGGATTAATGGGACACTTTGGCGTGAAGAAGACGGAGGATATACTTGCCACACATTTCTTTTGGCCAAAGATGAGACGGGATGTTGAGCGTTTTGTTGCTCGCTGCACTACGTGTCAAAAAGCTAAGTCACGACTCAATCCTCATGGTTTATATATGCCTTTGCCTGTACCTAGTGTTCCTTGGGAGGATATATCTATGGACTTTGTTTTAGGTTTACCTCGAACAAAGAAGGGGAGGGATAGCATATTTGTTGTCGTGGATAGGTTCTCGAAAATGGCACACTTTATACGATGTCATAAAAGCGATGATGCTGTTAATGTTGCTGATTTGTTCTTTCGTGAAATTATACGCTTGCATGGTGTGCCAAATACTATTGTTTCAGATCGTGATACGAAATTTCTTAGCCACTTTTGGAGATGTTTATGGGCTAAGTTGGGGACTAAACTGCTTTTTAGTACTACATGTCACCCCCAAACTGATGGACAAACTGAAGTAGTCAATAAAATATTGTCTACTATGCTTAGGGCTGTTTTGAAGAATAACAAGAAAATGTGGGAAGAATGCTTGCCTCATATTGAATTTGCTTATAATCGTTCATTGCATTCTTCTACTAAGATGTGTCCTTTTGAAATTGTGTATGGTTTCCTTCCTCGTGCACCAATTGATTTGTTGCCTCTTCCATCTTCGGAGAAGGTTAATTTTGATGCTAAACAACATGCTGAATTGATCTTAAAAATGCATGAGTTAACTAAGGAGAACATTGAGCGTATGAATGCTAAATATAAACTTGCTGGAGATAAGGGTAGAAAACATGTTGTGTTTGCACCTGGAGATCTTGTTTGGTTACATTTGCGTAAGGATAGATTTCCTGATTTGCGCAAATCAAAGCTAATGCCACGTGCTGATGGTCCTTTTAAGGTGTTAGAGAAAATAAATGATAACGCATATAAACTTGAGCTGCCTGCAGATTTTGGGGTTAGTCCCACTTTTAACATTGCAGATCTGAAGCCTTATTTGGGTGAGGAAGATGAGCTTCCGTCGAGGACGACTTCATTTCAAGAAGGGGAGGATGATGAGGACATCAATACCATTGTTACACCCATAGCCCCTGCTTCTATACATACTGGACCAATTACTAGAGCTCGCGCACGCCAATTAAAATATCAGGTACTTTCGTTTCTTGGTAATGATTCTAAAGTTCATGAGAATATGATGCTGCCTAAATTGGATACATTTGTTTTGCTTACAAATGAAGGGCCTAGCTTGGACAAGAAAGAGGAACCTTGGAGCAAGTTCAAGCATGGAGATGATGGCATACACAAGGGGAACAAGAACGGAGTTACAAGTGATGATTTCAGGACTTTGAAGCCACCATAATGAGTGCAGGAAGCCTTGGACGAAATATACAAGATGTCACTTCATAAATTTCGTCCAGAGGCTATTATAGGTGCTGCGTCACCTTATTATTGGGCCAGGCCCATGTAATTTCGAAATACTTGAGTATAGGCTGTTTTTAGAGTCCGTATGTGTGGGGAAACAAGAAATAGGGTTGGTTTCGGACCCCTCCTTCAAGGGCCACGAAATCCCCTCCTCTTCCTCCATATATACAGCCCTTAGGGCACCGTTTAGACTTTGGGTTTTGTTTAGATTAAAAGTTCGCCATAGCTGCAACTTCGCGTACTTCGTTTGTGTTCAACGACCAGACCAAGACGTCACAGAACCCCACCTTGATCAATAAAGCTTTCATCTTATATTCGCAATATCCAGATTGCAAATCTTAGTTTCTTGCTTGTTCTTCGTTTGCTTGCAGGAGATAGACCCTCGTGGTCAGGTTGATTGTGCTCCGGCGTGGTCAATAACCTCTCGGAGTTGGTTCAGCGATTGCTAAGGCGCGACGTCCTCGCACGTTCGTAGTCGGATCGTCAAAGTCTACTCCACCAAAAACGATAGCTATCATCTCATCGAAAGATCGGGACACCCTCGCCTCTATCAAGTGGTATCAGATTCCCAAGTTGCTCAGTGAGATTTACAGTTTTTCGTAGTTTAGATCGAGTCTGTTCTTCATACCTACAGTCCAGGAAAAAGCCAAAAAAAAAATTTAGGGTTAGTTCATCATATCCGAACCAATCTGAGCCTTTGTGATGAGGACATCAATACCATTGTTACACCCACAGCCCCTGCTTCTATACATACTGGACCAATTACTAGAGCTCGCGCACACCAATTAAAATATCAGGTACTTTCGTTTCTTGGTAATGATTCTAAAGTTCATGAGAATATGATGCTGCCTAAATTGGATACATTTGTTTTGCTTACAAATGAAGGGCCTAGCTTGGACAAGAAAGAGGAACCTTGGAGCAAGTTCAAGCATGGAGATGATGGCATGCACAAGGGGAACAAGAACGGAGTTACAAGTGATGATTTCAGGACTTTGAAGCCACCATAATGAGTGCAGGAAGCCTTGGACGAAATATACAAGATGCCACTTCATAAATTTCGTCCAGAGGCTATTATAGGTGCTGTGTCACCTTATTATTGGGCCAGGCCCATGTAATTTCGAAATACTTGAGTATAGGCTGTTTTTAGAGTCCGTATGTGTGGGGAAACAAGAGATAGGGTTGGTTTCGGACCCCTCCTTCAAGGGCCACGAAATTCCCCCCTCTTCCTCCATATATACAGCCCTTAGGGCACCGTTTAGACTTTGGGTTTTGTTTAGATTAAAAGTTCGCCATAGCTGCAACTTCGCGTACTTCGTTTGTGTTCAACGACCAGACCAAGACGTCACAGAACCCCACCTTGATCAATAAAGCTTTCATCTTATATTCGCAATATCCAGATTGCAAATCTTAGTTTCTTGCTTGTTCTTCGTTTGCTTGCAGGAGATAGACCCTCGTGGTCAGGTTGATTGTGCTCCGGCGTGGTCAATAACCTCTAGGAGTTGGTTTAGCGATTGCTAAGGCGCGACGTCCTCGCACGTTCGTAGTCGGATCGTCAAAGTCTACTCCACCAAAAACGATAACTATCATCTCATCGAAAGATCGGGACACCCTCGCCTCTATCAGTTATATACGCGAATCCCTTAGTCCTTGTGCTGTTCCTATTATTCTAGTGCCGAAAAAGGATGGTACATCGCGTATGTGTGTTGATTGTAGAGGCATTAATAATATTACTATTCGTTATCGTCATCCTATTCCTAGACTAGATGATATGCTTGATGAATTGAGTGGCTCTACAATATTCTCCAAAGTTGATTTGCGTAGTGGATACCATCAAATTCGTATGAAATTGGGGGATGAATGGAAAACAGCATTTAAAACAAAGTTTGGATTATATGAGTGGTTAGTCATGCCTTTTGGGTTAACTAATGCACCTAGTACTTTCATGAGATTAATGAACGAAGTTTTACGTGCTTTCATTGGACGATTTGTGGTAGTCTATTTTGATGATATACTGATTTATAGCAGATCTTTGGAGGAACATTTGGAACATTTACGTGCTGTTTTTATTGCTTTACGTGATGCAGGTTTGTTTGGTAACCTTGGGAAGTGCACCTTTTGCACCGACCGAGTATCTTTTCTTGGCTATGTTGTTACTCCACAGGGAATTGAAGTTGATAAAGCCAAGATTGAAGCTATTGAGAGTTGGCCACAGCCCAAAACGGTCACTCAAGTGAGGAGTTTTCTTGGACTCGCTGGCTTCTATAGGCGTTTTGTGAGAGATTTCAGCACCATTGCTGCACCTCTCAATGAGCTTACAAAGAAGGATGTGCCTTTTGTTTGGGGCACCTCACAGGAAGAAGCCTTCACGGTATTGAAAGATAAGTTGACACATGCTCCTTTACTCCAACTTCCTGATTTTAATAAGACTTTTGAGCTTGAATGTGATGCTAGTGGAATTGGATTAGGAGGTGTTTTATTACAAGATGGCAAACCTGTTGCATACTTTTCTGAAAAATTGAGTGGGCCTAGTCTGAACTATTCTACTTATGATAAAGAATTATATGCTCTTGTTCGGACCTTAGAAACATGGCAACATTATTTATGGCCCAAAGAATTTGTTATACATTCTGATCATGAATCTTTGAAACACATTAAAAGTCAAGCAAAACTGAACCGTAGACATGCTAAATGGGTTGAATTTATTGAGACTTTCCCTTATGTCATTAAACACAAGAAGGGTAAAGAAAATGTTATTGCTGATGCATTGTCTCGTCGTTATACTATGCTTTCACAACTTGACTTTAAAATATTTGGTTTGGAGACCATCAAAGATCAATATGTGCATGATGCTGAATTTAAAGATGTATTGCAGAATTGGAAGGAAGGGAGAACATGGAACAAGTTCGTCGTTAACGATGGATTTGTGTTTCGTGCTAACAAGCTATGCATTCCAGCTAGCTCCGTTCGTCTTTTGTTGTTGCAGGAGGCGCATGGAGGAGGATTAATGGGACACTTTGGCGTGAAGAAGACGGAGGATATACTTGCTACACATTTCTTTTGGCCAAAGATGAGACGGGATGTTGAGCGTTCTTGATAGAGGCGAGGGTGTCCCGATCTTTCGATGAGATGATAGCTATCGTTTTTGGTGGAGTAGACTTTGACGATCCGACTACGAACGTGCGAGGACGTCGCGCCTTAGCAATCGCTAAACCAACTCCGAGAGGTTATTGACCACGCCGGAGCACAATCAACCTGACCACGAGGGTCTATCTCCTGCAAGCAAACGAAGAACAAGCAAGAAACTAAGATTTGCAATCTGGATATTGCGAATATAAGATGAAAGCTTTATTGATCAAGGTGTGGTTCTGTGACGTCTTGGTCTGGTCGTTGAACACAAACGAAGTACGCGAAGTTGCAGCTATGGCGAACTTTTAATCTAAACAAAACCCAAAGTCTAAACGGTGCCCTAAGGGCTGTATATATGGAGGAAGAGGAGGGGATTTCGTGGCCCTTGAAGGAGGGGTCCGAAACCAACCCTATCTCTTGTTTCCCCACACATACGGACTCTAAAAACAGCCTATACTCAAGTATTTCGAAATTACATGGGCCTGGCCCAATAATAAGGTGACGCAGCACCTATAATAGCCTCTGGACGAAATTTATGAAGTGACATCTTGTATATTTCGTCCAAGGCTTCCTGCACTCATTATGGTGGCTTCAAAGTCCTGAAATCATCACTTGTAACTCCGTTCTTGTTCCCCTTGTGCATGCCATCATCTCCATGCTTGAACTTGCTCCAAGGTTCCTCTTTCTTGTCCAAGTTAGGGCCTTCATTTGTAAGCAAAACAAATGTATCCAATTTAGGCAGCATCATATTCTCATGAACTTTAGAATCATTACCAAGAAACGAAAGTACCTGATAATTTAATTGGCGTGCGCGAGCTCTAGTAATTGGTCCAGTATGTATAGAAGCAGGGGCTGTGGGTGTAACAATGGTATTGATGTCCTCATCAACCACCACTTCCCAGTAGTCTGTAGGATCATATTCTTGTGTGTTTCTATTGCTGCTAACCATGGCAGGATCACAAGCCGATGAGACTGATTGGGAGAACATGACGAACAAACAGCTACATGATAAATTTCAGCAAATGATGAGTGGACAGGTGCAAGATGTGCTAAACAGATTTGAAGAGGCCATGGAGAAGATAGACGGAATTGAGAAGACGTTCGAAACAAAGCTCGATAACAAGTTTAATGAATTGCTCGCGCGTCTTCCACAACCACCGCCGGCTGCACCTGTCGCACCTCTACAACAACAACAACGTCGCCTTCCAAATCAAGTGGGAAGAGCACAGCGCGTTCCCCTTGAGCCTGGTCAAACTTCTGGTGCCGCTGCACCTACTGTTGATGCTTCTATGGCTCCTGCTGCCACTGAGGAGGACGATTATGCGGGCGATTACGAGGATGAGGTTGATCAAAATCAGAACTACGTGCAACCACCACCACCAGGTCGTCCACATGCAAATAATCGCAATGGTAGGGCTGCATTACCAGCTCAGGTACGAGATCATGACCATCTTCCTAAACTGAAATTGAATATTCCACCATTTGAGGGTAGATATGTTCCTGATATATATCTTACTTGGGAGTTAGAAACTGAACAACGTTTTACATGTTTACAATATCCCGAGGAGAGACGTGTTGCTGCTGCTGTTTGTGCTTTTACTAGTTTTGCATGTGTATGGTGGTCTGAACATTGTAGATTATATCCTATTCCAACTACTTGGGCTGCTTTGAAAACTGCTATGCGTACTCGTTGGGTTCCACCATATTATCAACGTGAATTACTTCAAAAATTGCAGCGCTTAAGACAAGGAAAAAATTCTGTAGAAGAATATTATCAGGAATTACAAACTGGCATGATTAGATGTGGTATTGTTGAGGAGAATGAAGCTATACTTGCATGTTTTATGGGTGGATTAAATAGAGAGATTCAGACCATTCTAGAGTATAAGGAGTATAATAATATCACTCGTTTATTCCATCTTGCTTGTAAAGCTGAACGTGAAGTGCAGGATCGACAGGCATTGGCGCGGACTAACTTTTCTGCAGGTCGACCTTCATCGTGGACACCGCGTGCATCCTCTACTTCCACACATTCTATTGCACCGACACCTCCATCAGCTGCCACCTCCAGCCGTGATACAAGGAAGCAGGCACAACCACCACTATCTGCCAAGAGCACACCTACCGGGCCTGCACAGAGTTCTTCTTCTTCCATGGCATCAACAGGGCATACAAGTGATATTATTTGTCGTCGTTGTAAGGGAAGAGGTCATTATGCGAGAGAATGCAAATCTCAGCATGTGATGATTGCTACCGAGGATGGTGGGTATGAGTCCGCTAGTGACTATGATGAGGAGACTTTGGCTCTCATTACACGTCAAGAACACGGTGGAGATGATTCTGAACAAGAGACGCAATACATGGCTCCTGAAGACGCTGACAAGTATGAATGTTTAGTTGCTCAACGTGTTTTGAGTGTGCAGGTCACAAAAGCTGAGCAAAATCAGAGGCATAATTTGTTCCATACAAAGGGAGTTGTGAAGGAACGTTCTGTTCGCGTCATCATAGATGGAGGGAGCTGCAACAACTTGGCTAGCATGGAGATGGTGGAGAAGCTCTCTCTCACCACAAGACCACATCCACATCCTTACTATATCCAATGGTTCAACAACAGCGGCAAGGTTAAGGTAACACGTACTGTTCGTGTGCATTTTAGTATCTCTACGTATGCTGATTTTGTTGATTGTGATGTGGTACCCATGCAAGCATGTTCATTATTACTTGGTAGACCATGGCAATTTGATAAAAATTCTGTACACCATGGTAGAAACAATCAGTATACTCTTGTTCATAAGGATAAACATATTATTGAGAGATGCTTCATGTGTTTGCTCAAATTCTTTTGCACAATCGATTTTCACTCTTATTTTTCTCCTGTTTTGCTTTACTAGACTTATTAATATTCATCTTTCAAAATAGAATCAGAGTCATAGGAAGCAAAGTAATATGTTTATCCTTATGAACAAGAGATACTGATGTTTCTACCATGGTGGTACAGAATTTTTATCAAATTGCCATGGTCTACAAGTAATAATGAACACTGCTTGCATGGGTACCACATACAATACAAATCAGCATAGTAGTAGATACTAAAATGCACACGCAAAGATACGTGTTACCTTTACCTTGCCGCTGTTGTTGAACCATTGATATAGTAAGGATGTGGATGTGGTCTTGTGGTAGAGATTAGCTTCTCCACCATCTCCATGCTAGCCAATTGTTGTTTACGGCAGCTCCCTCCATCTATGATGACGCGAACAGAACGTTCCTTCAGAACTCCCTTTGTATGGAACAATTATGCCTCTGATTTTGCTCAGCTTGTGTGACCTGCACACTCAAACACGTTGAGCAACTAAACATTCATACCTGTCAGCGTCTTCGGAGCCATGTATTTGCGTCTCATGATCGAATAACTCTCCACCGTGTTCTTCACTTGTAATAAGAGCCAAAGTCTCCTCATCATAGTCACTAGCGGACTCATACCCACCATCCGCAGTAGCAAATCATAACACGCGGAGATTGGCATTCTCTCGCATAATGACCTCTTCCTTACAACGACGACAAATAATATCAGTGTGTGCCCTGTTGTGCCATAGTGAAGAACTGAGATCCATGATGGCCAGGGCAGAAGGTGCTTCTCGGAGGTGGTGGTTGCGTCGGGTTGTTACATTTATCTCGGTATTGCAGATGAGTAAGTAGGTGACCGAGTTGGAGTGTAGAGGAGAGAGGAAGCATCGCGTGTCCATGATGAAGATCGACCTGCAGAAAAATTAGTTCGCGCCAATGCCTGTCGATCCTGCACTTCACGTTCAGCTTACAAGCAAGATGAATAAACGAGTGATATTATATACTCCTTATACTCTAGAATGGTCTGAATCTCTCTATTTAATCCACCATAGAGGTGGGGTTCTGTGACATCTTGGTCTGGTCGTTAAACACAAACGAAGTACGCGAAGTTGCAAGCTATGGCGAACTTTTAATCTAAACAAAACCCAAAGTCTAAATGGTGCCCTAAGGGCTGTATATATGGAGGAAGAGGGGGGGGAATTTCGTGGCCCTTGAAGGAGGGGTCCGAAAACAACCTATCTCTTGTTCCCCACACATACGGACTCTAAAAACAGCCTATACTCAAGTATTTCGAAATTACATGGGCCTGGCCCAATAAAAGGTGACGCAACACCTATAATAGCCTCTGGACGAAATTTATAAAGTGGCATCTTGTATATTTCGTCCAAGGCTTCATGCACTCATTATGGTGGCTTCAAAGTCCTGAAATCATCACTTGTAACTCCGTTCTTGTTTCTGTGCGCATGCCTGCCACATCCATGCTTGAACTTGCTCCAATGTTCCTCTTCTTGTCCAAGTGGCCCTTCATCATAAGCAAAACAAATGTATCCACTTAGGCATCATCATATTCTCATGAACATTAGAATCATACCAAGAAACGAAAGTACCTGATAATTTAATTGGCGTGCGCGAGCTCTAGTAGTTGGTCCAGTATGTATAGCAGCAGGGGGGGTGTGGGGGTGATGTAACAATGGTATTGATGTCCTCATCACTACGAACCGTAGGTCTGCGATAAACTACTCACGCATCATCGAGGGGGCAGGGTGAGTGATGAAGAACCCTCCGTGATCATTGACCCCGTCATGCAGAGTGCCGGAAAAGGCCTTTAGATTGGATCATCGTGGTTTGGAACTTGCGGTGGCTGGATTGATTGATTGTGTTTCGTCGACTCCCCTAGGGTTTTGGGGATTTTAGAGTATTTATAGAGCCGAAGTCGGTGGAGAAGTTCCCATGGGTCCCACTACCCACAGGCTTGCTAGGGCCTCTGGCGCGCCCTGGTGCCTAGTGGGCCCCACGGGCCTCCTCTAGAGCACTTCCTTGGCCTACTGGGGGTGTCCTTATGGGCAGAAAAAAAATTCTCCAAAAAGTTTTCGTGGCATTTGGACTCCGTTTGGTATTGATTTTTGCAAAGTAAAAAACAAGCAAAAAAAACAGCAACTGGCACTGGGCACTATGTCAATAGGTTAGTCCAAAAAAAAGATATAAAGTTGCTAGTAAGAGTAGTTAAAACATCGAAGATTATACTTAATAGCATGGAACATCAAAAATTATAGATACGTTGGAGACGTATCAATGGTATGTAAAAAGTATAATAATTTATTTAGAATATTGGAAGTATAAACGAAAGAAAAAAAAGAAAATAAAAAACATGAAAAAAATGAGGTCGTGCATTCCACGCGGCTGGGCCGGCCCATCTGGCGCCCCCGACGTTGAGGCCAGAAATACAAAAAGTTCACGAATTTGAAAACAAAAGTTCATCATCTTTAAAAAAATCCATCACATTTGAAAAAAAAAATCATGGAATTTTGGGAAAAATCGGTGCATCTAAGAAAAAAAAAGAAACAAGAAAAGAAGGAACAGAAAAAGGAAAAAAGGAAAAGGGAAAAGAATAAAAACATGCGGAAACTAAACAGTAACCTGGGAAAATCGAAGAAGGTAAAAATGGTAGACAAAAGCAATTAGAATATCAGCCGGCGGCTAGCTAGCGGTTACTACTATTCTTTGGAACACTCGTGGTGGAAGTTGAATTCCTATCGCCCGCATCTTTTTGTGGTTCTATAAACGAAGAGGAAAAAAAGTATATGGATCGAACCAGCTTGGAGGGTTCTATAACAGAAGAAGAAGAGAAGAGAAGAAGAAGAAAAGTATATGGGTCAGCCCAGCTTGGACAGGTTCAGGCGCCTGAAGGTCAAATAGGAAGCGCTGGACAAAGAGGGGTTGTTGCTTTGTGGACTGATGGGAAGTGCGCCAAATTTCTGGACGGGCAACGCCCAAACGGCCCCAACGAAGCTCCAGCTTTCGTGGGATGGGAAAGAGGGAAACGGGAAATGAGGATAAAATTACATATTTCATCCTTCAAGTCTCTGGCGCACTAAGATTTGTCCCCGCTACTCAAGAAACACTACAAACAGTTTCTATACATGCGAATACGTAACACCTTATAGTCCTTACGTAACACTCTACGGCCCCCGCTTTGCTTGCGGCCATGTGGTGTGCTGCTTTTTTGCGTAAACCCCCTCATATTTTGTGGGGAACAACTCGCGCTCTCCCGGTCCACGCTCCCTGCACCGGTCCACGCGTCACTGCCCGTCGCCGCCACCGGCCCACTGTCTCGCCCCCGTGGCGCGCCGTCATGGAATCCAGTGAGGTCCCTTTAAGTTGCATGTAGGCAGTTCTGAAGAGTTCACGACGTACCGTGTGGACGGCCGCTCGGAAACTTGCAAGACGCCTTCGCCCGGCCTGATGCGGTAGGAGAGGTCGCCCTGCCATTAATGGTGGCGTTAAGCCGCCCACCGGCTCCCTCCCGTCAAGCGGCTATAAAAGCCAACTAGGCCGGCCCTCCCCCTGATGAGGACATCAATACCATTGTTACACCCACAGCCCCCTGCTCTATACATACTGGACCAACTACTAGAGCTCGCGCACGCCAATTAAATTATCAGGTCTTTCGTTTCTTGGTAATGATTCTAATGTTCATGAGAATATGATGATGCCTAAAGTGGATACATTTGTTTTGCTTATGAATGAAGGGCCTAGCTTGGACAAGAAAGAGGAACATTGGAGCAAGTTCAAGCATGGAGATGATGGCATGCGCACGAGAAACAAGAACGGAGTTACAAGTGATGATTTCAGGACTTTGAAGCCACCATAATGAGTGCATGAAGCCTTGGACGAAATATACAAGATGCCACTTTATAAATTTCGTCCAGAGGCTATTATAGGTGTTGCGTCACCTTATTATTGGGCCAGGCCCATGTAATTTCGAAATACTTGAGTATAGGCTGTTTTTAGAGTCCGTATGTGTGGGGAAACAAGAGATAGGGTTGGTTTCGGACCCCTCCTTCAAGGGCCACGAAATTCCCCCCCTCTTCCTCCATATATACAGCCCTTAGGGCACCATTTAGACTTTGGGTTTTGTTTAGATTAAAAGTTCGCCATAGCTGCAACTTCGCGTACTTCGTTTGTGTTTAACGACCAGACCAAGATGTCACAGAACCCCACCTTCATTAATAAAGCTTTCCTCTTATATTCGCAATATCCAGATTGCCATCTCAGTTTCTTGCTTGTTCTTCGTTTGCTCGCAGGAAACAGACCCTCGTGGTCAGGTTGATCGTGCTCCGGCGTGGTCAATAACCCTTGGAAGTTGGTATAGCGACTGCTAAGGCGCGACGTCTCGCACGTTCGTAGTCGGATCGTCAAGGTCGACTCCCACAGAAAACGATAGCCACCATCTCATCGAAACATCGGGGCACCTTCGCCTCTATCAAGTGGTATCAGATTTTCAGGTTGCTCGGTGAGATTTTATAGTTTTTCGTAGTTTAGATCGAGTCTGTTCTTCATACCTACAGTCCACGAAAAAGCCAAAAAAATTTAGGGTTAGTTCATCATATTCGAACCAATCTGAGCCTTTGCATAATCTTTTTAGGGTTTTTGCTTTGTTGAATCTGCGGTTGCATCGTCGTGTCGAGTTGTTGGTCTTAGCGTCTAGTCTTTTAGAGTTTCGAGTTCTGGTCATAAGTTGTCACGCCGCCGCCGCACCATCATCATCGCCCCTGCCATCTACCACCACAGTTGATCCGCCACCGCTCTGAATCCATATACCATCACCGATCTGTATCCATATATCCACCACCATATATCCACCACCAATCCGAGTTCTTTTCATATTAGGTTTGTTTTCGAGATCCATCTAGTTTCCGATTCGTGTTTCCTTGCCTGAGTAGGTTTCGAAAAAAAGTCTGGAGACCCCCGGGCAGTTTTTAGGCCAAAATTTTGGCAGTCAAAAATATTTTTTTCCTGTCCTATTTTTAGGTCCCAGGGAGCGTTTTGAGACACTCGCCATCATAGTGATTTTTTGTCGCACTATTTTGTCGTCGCTGCCCTGATTTCCGAAAAAAAAATTGTCAAATTTTTTTTTTCGTGCCAATCCTGTTAGTTTGACTTGGGAAGAGTTTTGAGACACTCGCCATTATAGTGATTTATTGCAAAAAAAAATGAATTTTTTTTAGAGTGTGCTCTTCCCTTGTTTACGTGCCGCGCCGTGATTTTGTTAGTGTTCTAGGCTCGCGTCTCTAGTACGGTCTAGCCTAGGACCAGCACAGTATCGTCGTTGAGCGTTTATTCAACTTTGCATCTCTGAATTGATTATTGCTACCATATCATAAGCCTTCCCAGCTCCACATACATCTACGTCGTGCGTTTGACACCACCTGGCAATCGCTCTGTCCAATCTTTGAGAGTTTTGACTACAACGGTGGCCGATCACCACCTGCTGCTGGGTAAGAACTGGTAAGCATTTGAGATTCGCTTGACGGATTTGTGATACACCACCACCACCACTTCCTAGTTATCTGTAGGATCATATTCTTGTGTGTTTCTATTGCTGCTAACCATGGCAGGATCACAAGCCGATGAGACTGATTGGGAGAACATGACGAACAAACAGCTACATGATAAATTTCAGCAAATGATGAGTGGACAGGTGCAAGATGTGCTAAACAGATTTGAAGAGGCCATGGAGAAGATAGATGGAATTGAGAAGACGTTCGAAACAAAGCTCGATAACAAGTTTAATGAATTGCTCGCGCGTCTTCCACAACCACCGCCGGCTGCACCTGTCGCACCTCTACAACAGCAACAACGTCACCTTCCAAATCAAGTGGGACGAGCACAGCGCATTCCCCTTGAGCCTGGTCAAACTTCTGGTGCCGCTGCACCTACTATTGATGCTTCTATGGCTCCTGCTGCCGCTGAGGAGGACGATTATGCGGGCGATTACGAGGATGAGGTTGATCAAAATCAGAACTACGTGCAACCACCACCACCAGGTCGTCCACATGCCAATAATCGCAATGGTAGGGCTGCATTACCAGCTCAGGTACGAGATCATGACCATCTTCCTAAACTGAAATTGAATATTCCACCATTTGAGGGTAGATATGTTCCTGATATATATCTTACTTGGGAGTTAGAAACTGAACAACGTTTTACATGTTTACAATATCCCGAGGAGAGACGTGTTGCTGCTGCTGTTTGTGCTTTTACTAGTTTTGCATGTGTATGGTGGTCTGAACATTGTAGATTATATCCTATTCCAGCTACTTGGGCTGCTTTGAAAACTGCTATGCGTACTCGTTGGGTTCCACCATATTATCAACGTGAATTACTTCAAAAATTGCAGCGCTTAAGACAAGGAAAAAATTTTGTAGAAGAATATTATCAGGAATTACAAACTGGCATGATTAGATGTGGTATTGTTGAGGAGAATGAAGCTATGCTTGCACGTTTCATGGGTGGATTAAATAGAGAGATTCAGACTATTCTAGAGTATAAGGAGTATAATAATATCACTCGTTTATTCCATCTTGCTTGTAAAGCTGAACGTGAAGTGCAGGATCGACAGGCATTGGCGCGAACTAATTTTTCTGCAGGTCGATCTTCATCATGGACACCGCGTGCCTCCTCTACTCCCACACGTCCTACTGCAGCACCACTGACTTCAGCCGCCAATTCCAACCGAGATACAAGAAAACAGGCACCACCACCACCATCTGCCAAGAGTACACATTCTGGGCCTGCCCAGAGCTCTTCTTCATCTATGGCATCAACAGGGCACACACATGATATTATTTGTCGTCGTTGTAAGGGAAGAGGTCATTATGCGAGAGAATGCCAATCTCCGCGTGTTATGATTGCTACTGAGGATGGTGGGTATGAGTCCGCTAGTGACTATGATGAGGAGACTTTGGCTCTTATTACAAGTGAAGAACACGGTGGAGATGATTCTGATCATGAGACGCAATACATGGCTCCTGAAGACGCTGACAGGTATGAATGTTTAGTTGCTCAACGTGTTTTGAGTGTGCAGGTCACACAAGCTGAGCAAAATCAGAGGCATAATTTGTTCCATACAAAGGGAGTTGTGAAGGAACGTTCTGTTCGCGTCATCATAGATGGAGGGAGCTGCAACAACTTGGCTAGCATGGAGATGGTGGAGAAGCTATCTCTCACCACAAGACCACATCCACATCCTTACTATATCCAATGGTTCAACAACAGCGGCAAGGTTAAGGTAACATGTACTGTTCGTGTGCATTTTAGTATCTCTACATATGTTGATTATGTTGATTGTGATGTGGTACCCATGCAAGCATGTTCATTATTACTTGGTAGACCATGGCAATTTGATAAAAATTCTGTACACCATGGTAGAAACAATCAGTATACTCTTGTTCATAAGGATAAACATATTACTTTGCTTCCTATGACTCCTGATTCTATTTTGAAAGATGATATTAATAGAGCTAGTAAAGCAAAACAGGAGAAAACTTAGAGTGAAAATCAGATTGTGGCAAAAGAATTTGAGCAACAAATGAAGCCTAATAATAAACCATCTAGTGTTGCTTCTGAAATTAAATTGAAAAGTGCGTGTTTACTTGCCACCAAATCTGATATTGATGAGCTAGATTTAAGCAAATCTGTTTGCTATGCTTTTGTGTGCAAAGAGGCGTTATTTTCATTCGAGGACATGCCTTCCTCTTTGCCTCCTGCTGTCACTAACATTTTGCAGGAGTTCGCTGACGTCTTTCCACAAGACGTGCCACCGGGATTACCACCTATTCGCGGGATTGAGCATCAGATTGACTTAATTCCCGGTGCTTCGCTGCCAAACCGTGCGCCATACCGTACCAATCCAGAGGAGACGAAGGAGATTATGCGTCAAGTACAGGAGCTGCTCGACAAAGGTTATATACGCGAATCTCTTAGTCCTTGTGCTGTTCCTATTATACTAGTGCCAAAAAAGGATGGTACATCGCGTATGTGTGTTGATTGTAGAGGCATTAATAATATTACTATTCGCTATCGTCATCCTATTCCTAGGCTAGATGATATGCTTGATGAATTGAGTGGCTCTACAATATTCTCCAAAGTTGATTTGCGTAGTGGATACCATCAAATTCGTATGAAATTGGGAGATGAATGGAAAACAGCATTTAAAACTAAGTTTGGTTTATATGAATGGTTAGTCATGCCTTTTGGGTTAACTAATGCACCTAGTACTTTCATGAGATTAATGAACGAAGTTTTACGTGCTTTCATTGGACGATTTGTGGTAGTTTACTTTGATGATATATTGATTTATAGCAGATCTTTGGAGGAACATTTGGAACATTTACGTGCTGTTTTTCTTGCTTTACGTGATGCACGTTTGTTTGGTAACCTTGGGAAGTGCACCTTTTGCACCGACCGAGTATCTTTTCTTGGCTATGTTGTTACTCCACAGGGAATTGAAGTTGATAAAGCCAAGATTGAAGCTATTGAGAGTTGGCCGCAGCCCAAAACGGTCACACAAGTGAGGAGTTTTCTTGGACTCGCTGGTTTCTATAGGCGTTTTATGAGAGATTTCAGCACCATTGCTGCACCTCTCAATGAGCTTACAAAGAAGGATGTGCCTTTTGTTTGGGGTACATCACAGGAAGAAGCTTTCACGGTATTAAAAGATAAGTTGACACATGCTCCTTTACTCCAACTTCCTGATTTTCATAAGACTTTTGAGCTTGAATGTGATGCTAGTGGAATTGGATTAGGAGGTGTGTTATTACAAGATGGCAAACCTGTTGCATACTTTTCTGAAAAATTGAGTGGGCCTAGTCTGAATTACTCTACTTATGATAAGGAATTATATGCTCTTGTTCGGACTTTGGAAACATGGCAACATTATTTATGGCCCAAAGAATTTGTTATTTATTCTGATCATGAATCTTTGAAACATATTAAAAGTCAAGCCAAACTGAACCGTAGACATGCTAAATGGGTTGAATTCATTGAGACTTTCCCTTATGTCATTAAACACAAGAAGGGTAAAGAAAATGTTATTGCCGATGCTTTGTCTCGTCGTTATACTATGCTTTCACAACTTGACTTTAAAATATTTGGTTTGGAGACCATCAAAGATCAATATGTGCATGATGCTGAATTTAAAGATGTATTGCAGAATTGTAAAGATGGGAGAACATGGAACAAGTTCGTCGTTAACGATGGATTTGTGTTTCGTGCTAACAAGCTATGCATTCCAGCTAGCTCTGTTCGTCTTTTGTTGTTGCAGGAGGCGCATGGAGGAGGATTAATGGGACACTTTGGCGTAAAGAAGACGGAGGATGTACTTGCTACACATTTCTTTTGGCCAAAGATGAGACGGGATGTTGAGCGTTTTGTTGCTCGCTGCACTACATGTCAAAAAGCTAAGTCACGACTCAATCCTCATGGTTTATATATGCCTTTGCCTGTACCATGCCATAAAACCGATGATGCTGCTAATGTTGCTGATTTGTTCTTTCGTGAAATTATTCGCTTGCATGGTGTGCCAAATACTATTGTTTCAGATCGTGATACTAAATTTCTTAGCCACTTTTGGAGATGTTTATGGGCTAAGTTGGGGACTAAACTGCTTTTTAGTACTACTTGTCACCCCCAAACTGATGGACAAACTGAAGTAGTCAATAGAACTTTGTCTACTATGCTTAGGGCTGTTTTGAAGAATAATAAGAAAACGTGGGAAGAATGCCTGCCTCATATTGATTTGCTTATAATCGTTCATTGCATTCTACTACTAAGATGTGCCCTTTTGAAATTGTGTATGGTTTCCTACCTCGTGCACCCATTGATTTGTTGCCTCTTCCATCTTCGGAGAAGGTTAATTTTGATGCTAAACAACGTGTTGAATTGATCTTAAAAATGCATGAGTTAACTAAGGAGAACATTGAGCGTATGAATGCTAAATATAAACTTGCTGGAGATAAGGGTAGAAAACATGTTGTGTTTGCACGTGGAGATCTTGTTTGGTTACATTTGCGTAAGGATAGATTTCCTGATTTGCGCAAATCAAAGCTAATGCCACGTGCTGATGGTCCTTTTAAGGAGTTAGAGAAAATAAATGATAATGCATATAAACTTGAGCTGCCTGCAGATTTTGGGGTTAGTCCCACTTTTAACATTGCAGATTTGAAGCGTTATTTGGGTGAGGAAGATGAGCTTCCGTCGAGGACAACTTCATTTCAAGAAGGGGAGGATGATGAGGACATCAATACCATTGTTACACCCACAGCCCCTGCTGCTATACATACTGGACCAATTACTAGAGCTCGCGCACGCCAATTAAATTATCAGGTACTTTCGTTTCTTGGTAATGATTCTAATGTTCATGAGAATATGATGCTGCCTAAAGTGGATACATTTGTTTTGCTTACGAATGAAGGGCCTAGCTTGGACAAGAAAGAGGAACATTGGAGCAAGTTCAAGCATGGAGATGATGGCATGCGCACGGGAAACAAGAACGGAGTTACAAGTGATGATTTCAGGACTTTGAAGCCACCATAATGAGTGCATGAAGCCTTGGACGAAATATACAAGATGCCACTTTATAAATTTCGTACAGAGGCTATTATAGGTGCTGCGTCACCTTATTATTGGGCCAGGCCCATGTAATTTCGAAATACTTGAGTATAGGCTGTTTTTAGAGTCCGTATGTGTGGGGAAACAAGAGATAGGGTTGGTTTCAGACCCCTCCTTCAAGGGCCACGAAATTCCCCCCCTCTTCCTCCATATATACAGCCCTTAGGGCACCGTTTAGACTTTGGGTTTTGTTTAGATTAAAAGTTCGCCATAGCTGCAACTTCGCGTACTTCGTTTGTGTTCAACGACCAGACCAAGACGTCACAGAACCCCACCTTCATTAATAAAGCTTTCCTCTTATATTCACAATATCCAGATTGCCATCTCAGTTTCTTGCTTGTTCTTCGTTTGCTCACAGGAAACAGACCCTCGTGGTCAGGTTGATCATACTCCGGCGTGGTCAATAACCCTTGGAAGTTGGTATAGCGATTGCTAAGGCGCGACGTCTCGCACGTTCGTAGTCGGATCGTCAAGGTCGACTCCCACAGAAAACGATAGCCACCATCTCATCGAAACATCGGGACACCTTCGCCTCTATCACCCCCGACGCGCATCCCTCCCTGTCGCACTCCTCTATCGCCGTTGTTCCTTGCCGCCACGAAGCCCATTCGCCGCCAACTCCAAGCCCACTTCCCTCTCGCTCCCGTCGTCGGTGGCCAACCATGCAGCCGGAAGCAGCCGCGGGGGCGGCCCCGCACCCGTGGGCTCATGACCTTCCAACCTTAGCCAGCCGGAGACTGTGGAGATCTATCCGTGTGGCATGTTGGTGCCGCTGTCATCGCGCATAGCGACGGGGTGGCATGTCACTGCCGACGGTTACGCCTCACCTGGCCCCGCCGCCACCCTCGAGGAATTGCGCACCCACCCCGACGGCCGTTGGAACATGGCAAAACGCCGCCGGTTCTGGGCAGGGCACAATTTCTACGACGTCCTCCGCGCGTACCGCCGCGACGAAGCACCCCCGCACCCCTGGCACTCCCCTCACCACCCGCTACCTCGCCCGCCCAGTCGGCGCGTGGTGCATGCGGCCGCTGCTGCGTGCGTGCAGCCATCGCCTCAACCGGCCGCAGCGCCGCGCTTGCAGCCCCCCTCTCAGGCCCAGCTCCCATCGGAACTGGCTGCGCTGAAGGAGGCGAGCCACCCCCGAGGACTCGCCGGGGTTCATCCGCGCGATCCGCGACTCCACCGTTGCGCCCATCTGGGTTCCACCACCGGAGTTCGTGGACCTTGCAGACCCGGCGGATGTGTCGGGGTACAAGAAGGCGTTGAGGGGCTTGGTGGAGGCGCTGGTGAACTCGACAGCAAATGCGGATGCGTTCTTCAACTACTTCCGCGGTAGCGACGACAGTGACGACGGCGCGGACGACGGCGCAGAAGACGGCGACGGCGGCATCATTGACCTTTGCGGGAACGGGAGCGACGATGAGTAGTTTGTTAGGGTTTGGGTTTATGTTTTCTAATTTGTTTCATTCACCTTGTAGAAATCCTAAGACTTGAATGAAACTTGCTTGTCATGTTAAACTTGATTGTGTATTGTTTTCAATATATGGACTAATCATTAGCTCTCTGGATGTTTAAATGCAATGCATAAACATGAGTTTAGTACATTCTTTTGGCTAACTAGAGGGTTCAACAAGTGCATTTTAGCATGGCAAATTGTCACACATGGGCAAATCCATAATCACGTGCATAAGATACAACTTAGGGTGCGTTTGTTTGCAAAGTATTTTTGCGGTTTTTTGGAAATACGATGGTTTCTAGAAAAACTTTGATATTAAATACTTTGAGATGTTTGGATGAAGCAAAGATAGAGGTTTTGTAAACTGCAGTATTCCAAAAACAATGATTTTTTCGTTGTTTCTGGAAAAAGAGGTCCGGACCTCTTTTTTCTAAACGGAACGGAGAGAGAGCATCCAAGAGACGCAGTTGAGGTTGCTGTCTACGTCAGATAGGATCAGATGCATGCGGTTGATCTAATGGACATAAGTTGCGACATGATCTCGATCAATAGTGTGCCTTCTGGTTAAATTAATCGAGCCATTTAAGGCCGGCTGATCACTCTGTTGATGGTTGCCAGATTAGGGGGGTTTTTTTTGGAAAAGGAGGATAACCCCCGGCCTCTGCATCAGAGTGATGCATGCAGCCATAATATTAAAAAGAGTATGACAAGAAGTCTGTAGTGCTAGTCTGGCTCTCAAATGGAGCAAAATAAAATTAAATAAAAGGTGCCACATCCGGCGAAAATAGCAACAGGCCACGATGCCTACACACCTAGCCTATTAGTAGCTCGCCAACCAAATCGGTTGAAGATACCCCGTGCTACCGTCTCCCATCGGTTGCACCCAGTATCCAAACGCTCCCTGAAATCCGCATGGGTGAGTAACGACCACGTATGGATCCAAGTAGTAGCTCTGTAGATAACCTGCAAAAAGTTGATAAAGTTTTTCCGGTTAAAGATTATGTCATTCCTAGTGTTCCATATAGCCCATAGTAATGCACATACTCCTATCCGAATATGTTTCGCTGTGTTTGAATCTACTCCATTTAGCCACGTTCCAAATAACGCGTTCATGCAAATTGGAGGGTTAACGTTGAAGGCTATATGTATCGTACGCCACAATAATTTTGCCAAAGGGCAATCGAGAAAGAGGTGTTGAATAGATTCATCCTGATCGCAATAACTACAACGAGAGCTACCAACCCAGTTTCGCTTAATCAAATTATCTTTCGTCAAGATCACTCCCTTGTGGACAAACCACATGAAGATTTTAATTCTTAGCGGAACTTTAACCTTCCATATGTGATAGAGGCGGGGGTGTCCCGATCTTTCGATGAGATGATAACTATCGATTTGGTGGAGTCGACTTTGACGATCCGACTACAAACGTGCATGACGTTGTGCCTTAGCAATCGCTAAACCAATCTCCCGAGGTTACTGACGATGCTGGAAGCACGATCAGACTGACCACGAAGGTCTATTCCTGCACGCAATCGAAGAACAAGCAAAAATATGATAATGCAATCTGAATATTGCGAATATAGATGAAGTATTGATAAAGGTGGGGATCCAAAAGCGGTCTTGGTCTGGTCGTTGGACACAAACGAAGTACACGAAGTTGCAATGGCTAACTTTTAACTAAACAAATCCCAAAGTCTAAACGGTGCCCTAAGGGCTGTATATATGGAGGAAGAGGAGGGAATTTCGTGGCCCTTGAAGGAGGGGTCTGAAACCAACCCTATCTCTTGTTTCCCCACACATACGGACTCTAAAAATAGCCTATACTCAAGTATTTCGAAATTACATGGGCCTGGCCCAATAATAAGGTGACGCAGCACCTATAATAGCCTCTGGACGAAATTTATGAAGTGGCATCTTGTATATTTCGTCCAAGGCTTCCTGCACTCATTATGGTGGCTTCAAAGTCCTGAAATCATCACTTGTAACTCCGTTCTTGTTCCCCTTGTGCATGCCATCATCTCCATGCTTGAACTTGCTCCAAGGTTCCTCTTTCTTGTCCAAGCTAGGCCCTTCATTTGTAAGCAAAACAAATGTATCCAATTTAGGCAGCATCATATTCTCATGAACTTTAGAATCATTACCAAGAAACGAAAGTACCTGATATTTTAATTGGCGTGCGCGAGCTCTAGTAATTGGTCTAGTATGTATAGCAGCAGGGGCTGTGGGTGTAACAATGGTATTGATGTCCTCATCATCCTTCCCTTCTTGAAATGAAGTCGTCCTCGACGGAAGCTCATCTTCCTCACCCAAATAAGGCTTCAAATCTGCAATGTTAAAAGTGGGACTAACCCCAAAATCTGCAGGCAGCTCAAGTTTATATGCATTATCATTTATTTTCTCTAACACCTTAAAAGGACCATCAGCACGTGGCATTAGCTTTGATTTGCACAAATCAGGAAATCTATCCTTACGCAAATGTAACCAAACAAGATCTCTAGGTGCAAACACAACATGTTTTCTATCCTTATCTCCAGCAAGTTTATATTTAGCATTCATACGCTCAATGTTCTCCTTAGTTAACTCATGCATTTTTAAGATCAATTCAGCATGTTGTTTAGCATCAAAATTAACCTTCTCCGAAGATGGAAGAGGCAACAAATCAATTGGTGCACGAGGAAGGAAACCATACACAATTTCAAAAGGACACATCTTAGTAGTAGAATGCAATGAACGATTATAAGCAAATTCAATATGAGACAAGCATTCTTCCCACATTTTCTTGTTATTCTTCAAAACAGCCCTAAGCATAGTAGACAATGTTCTATTGACTACTTCAGTTTGTCCATCAGTTTGGGGGTGACATGTAGTACTAAAAAGCAATTTAGTCCCCAACTTAGCCCATAAACATCTCCAAAAGTGGCTAAGAAATTTAGTATCACGATCTGAAACAATAGTATTTGGCACACCATGCAAGCGTATAATTTCACGAAAGAACAAATCAGCAACATTAACAGCATCATCGCTTTTATGACATGGTATAAAGTGTGCCATTTTCGAGAACCTATCCACGACAACAAATATGCTATCCCTCCCCTTCTTTGTTCGAGGTAAACCTAAAACAAAGTCCATAGATATATCCTCCCAAGGAACACTAGGTACAGGCAAAGGCATATATAAACCATGACGATTGAGTCGTGACTTAGCTTTTTGACATGTAGTGCAGCGAGCAACAAAACGCTCAACATCCCGTCTCATCTTTGGCCAAAAGAAATGTGTAGCAAGTATATCCTCCGTCTTCTTCACGCCAAAGTGTCCCATTAATCCTCCTCCATGCGCCTCCTGCAACAACAAAAGACGAACAGAGCTAGCTGGAATGCATAGCTTGTTAGCACGAAACACAAATCCATCGTTAAGGACGAACTTGTTTGATAGAGGCGAGGGTGTCCCGATCTTTCGATGAGATGATAGCTATCGTTTTTGGTGGAGTAGACTTTGACGATCCGACTACGAACGTGCGAGGACGTCGCGCCTTAGCAATCGCTAAACCAACTCCGAGAGGTTATTGACCACGCCGGAGCACAATCAACCTGACCACGAGGGTCTATCTCCTGCAAGCAAACGAAGAACAAGCAAGAAACTAAGATTTGCAATCTGGATATTGCGAATATAAGATGAAAGCTTTATTGATCAAGGTGGGGTTCTGTGACGTCTTGGTCTGGTTGTTGAACACAAACGAAGTACGCGAAGTTGCAGCTATGGCGAACTTTTAATCTAAACAAAACCCAAAGTCTAAACGGTGCCCTAAGGGCTGTATATATGGAGGAAGAGGGGGGGATTTCGTGGCCCTTGAAGGAGGGGTCCGAAACCAACCCTATCTCTTGTTTCCCACACATACGGACTCTAAAAATAGCCTATACTCAAGTATTTCGAAATTACATGGGCCTGGCCCAATAATAAGGTGACGCAGCACCTATAATAGCCTCTGGACGAAATTTATGAAGTGGCATCTTGTATATTTCGTCCAAGGCTTCCTGCACTCCTTATGGTGGCTTCAAAGTCCTGAAATCATCACTTGTAACTCCGTTCTTGTTCCCCTTGCGCATGCCATCATCTCCATGCTTGAACTTGCTCCAAGGTTCCTCTTTCTTGTCCAAGCTAGGCCCTTCATTTGTAAGCAAAACAAATGTATCCAATTTAGGCAGCATCATATTCTCATGAACATTAGAATCATTACCAAGAAACGAAAGTACCTGATAATTTAATTGGCGTGCGCGAGCTCTAGTAATTGGTCCAGTATGTATAGCAGCAGGGGCTGTGGGTGTAACAATGGTATTGATGTCCTCATCAGTTGTGAAGGAACGTTCTGTTCGCGTCATCATAGATGGAGGGAGCTGCAACAACTTGGCTAGCATGGAGATGGTGGAGAAGCTATCTCTCACCACAAGACCACATCCACATCCTTACTATATCCAATGGTTCAACAACAGCGGCAAGGTTAAGGTAACACGTACTGTTCGTGTGCATTTTAGTATCTCTACATATGCTGATTATGTTGATTGTGATGTGGTACCCATGCAAGCATGTTCATTATTACTTGGTAGACCATGGCAATTTGATAAAAATTCTGTACACCATGGTAGAAACAATCAGTATACTCTTGTTCATAAGGATAAACACATTACTTTGCTTCCTATGACTCCTGATTCTATTTTGAAAGATGATATTAATAGAGCTAGTAAAGCAAAACAGGAGAAAAATAAGAGTGAAAATCAGATTGTGGCAAAAGAATTTGAGCAACAAATGAAGCCTAATAATAAACCATCTAGTGTTGCTTCTGAAATTAAATTGAAAAGTGCATGCTTACTTGCCACCAAATCTGATATTGATGATCTAGATTTCAGCAATTCTGTTTGCTATGCTTTTGTGTGCAAAGAGGCGTTATTTTCGTTCGAGGACGTGCCTTCCTCTTTGCCTCCTGCGGTCACTAACATTTTGCAGGAGTTCGCTGATGTCTTTCCACAAGACGTGCCACCGGGATTACCACCTATTCGCGGGATTGAGCATCAGATTGACTTAATTCCCGGTGCTTCGTTGCCAAACCGTGCGCCATACCGTACCAATCCAGAGGAGACGAAGGAGATTATGCGTCAAGTACAGGAGTTGCTCGACAAAGGTTATATACGCGAATCCCTTAGTCCTTGTGCTGTTCCTATTATTCTAGTGCCGAAAAAGGATGGTACATCGCGTATGTGTGTTGATTGTAGAGGCATTAATAATATTACTATTCGTTATCGTCATCCTATTCCTAGACTAGATGATATGCTTGATGAATTGAGGTGCTCTACAATATTCTCCAAAGTTGATTTGCGTAGTGGATACCATCAAATTCGTATGAAATTGGGGGATGAATGGAAAACAGCATTTAAAACAAAGTTTGGATTATATGAGTGGTTAGTCATGCCTTTTGGGTTAATTAATGCACCTAGTACTTTCATGAGATTAATGAACGAAGTTTTACGTGCTTTCATTGGACGATTTGTGGTAGTCTATTTTGATGATATACTGATTTATAGCAGATCTTTGGAGGAACATTTGGAACATTTACGTGCTGTTTTTATTGCTTTACGTGATGCACGTTTGTTTGGTAACCTTGGGAAGTGCACCTTTTGCACCGACCGAGTATCTTTTCTTGGCTATGTTGTTACTCCACAGGGAATTGAAGTTGATAAAGCCAAGATTGAAGCTATTGAGAGTTGGCCACAGCCCAAAACGGTCACTCAAGTGAGGAGTTTTCTTGGACTCGCTGGTTTCTATAGGCGTTTTGTGAGAGATTTCAGCACCATTGCTGCACCTCTCAATGAGCTTACAAAGAAGGATGTGCCTTTTGTTTGGGGTACCTCACAGGAAGAAGCCTTCACGGTATTGAAAGATAAGTCGACACATGCTCCTTTACTCCAACTTCCTGATTTTAATAAGACTTTTGAGCTTGAATGTGATGCTAGTGGAATTGGATTAGGAGGTGTTTTATTACAAGATGGCAAACCTGTTGCATACTTTTCTGAAAAATTGAGTGGGCCTAGTCTGAACTATTCTACTTATGATAAAGAATTATATGCTCTTGTTCGGACCTTAGAAACATGGCAACATTATTTATGGCCCAAAGAATTTGTTATACATTCTGATCATGAATCTTTGAAACACATTAAAAGTCAAGCAAAACTGAACCGTAGACATGCTAAATGGGTTGAATTTATTGAGACTTTCCCTTATGTCATTAAACACAAGAAGGGTAAAGAAAATGTTATTGCTGATGCATTGTCTCGTCGTTATACTATGCTTTCACAACTTGACTTTAAAATATTTGGTTGGGAGACCATCAAAGATCAATATGTGCATGATGCTGAATTTAAAGATGTATTGCAGAATTGTAAGGAAGGGAGAACATGGAACAAGTTCGTCGTTAACGATGGATTTGTGTTTCGTGCTAACAAGCTATGCATTCCAGCTAGCTCCGTTCGTCTTTTGTTGTTGCAGGAGGCGCATGGAGGAGGATTAATGGGACACTTTGGCGTGAAGAAGACGGAGGATATACTTGCTACACATTTCTTTTGGCCAAAGATGAGACGGGATGTTGAGCGTTTTGTTGCTCGCTGCACTACATGTCAAAAAGCTAAGTCACGACTCAATCCTCATGATGCTGAAGAAGACGGTTTATATATGCCTTTGTTTTAGGTTTATCTATGGGATATATCCTCCCAAGGAACACTAGGTACAGGCAAAGGCATATATAAACCATGAGGATTGAGTCGTGACTTAGCTTTTTGACATGTAGTGCAGCGAGCAACAAAACGCTCAACATCCCGTCTCATCTTTGGCCAAAAGAAATGTGTAGCAAGTATATCCTCCGTCTTCTTCACGCCAAAGTGTCCCATTAATCCTCCTCCATGCGCCTCCTGCAACAACAAAAGACGAACGGAGCTAGCTGGAATGCATAGCTTGTTAGCACGAAACACAAATCCATCGTTAACGACGAACTTGTTCCATGTTCTCCCTTCCTTACAATTCTGCATTACATCTTTAAATTCAGCATCATGCACATATTGATCTTTGATGGTCTCCAAACCAAATATTTTAAAGTCAAGTTGTGAAAGCATAGTATAACGACGAGACAATGCATCAGCAATAACATTTTCTTTACCCTTCTTGTGTTTAATGACATAAGGGAAAGTCTCAATAAATTCAACCCATTTAGCATGTCTACGGTTCAGTTTTGCTTGACTTTTAATGTGTTTCAAAGATTCATGATCAGAATGTATAACAAATTCTTTGGGCCATAAATAATGTTGCCATGTTTCTAAGGTCCGAACAAGAGCATATAATTCTTTATCATAAGTAGAATAGTTCAGACTAGGCCCACTCAATTTTTCAGAAAAGTATGCAACAGGTTTGCCATCTTGTAATAAAACACCTCCTAATCCAATTCCACTAGCATCACATTCAAGCTCAAAAGTCTTATTAAAATCAGGAAGTTGGAGTAAAGGAGCATGTGTCAACTTATCTTTTAATACCGTGAAAGCTTCTTCCTGTGAGGTACCCCAAACAAAAGGCACATCCATCTTTGTAAGCTCATTGAGAGGTGCAGCAATGGTGCTGAAATCTCTCACAAAATGCCTATAGAAACCAGCGAGTCCAAGAAAACTCCTCACTTGTGTGACCGTTTTGGGCTGCGGCCAACTCTCAATAGCTTCAATCTTGGCTTTATCAACTTCAATTCCCTGTGGAGTAACAACATAGCCAAGAAAAGATACTCGGTCGGTGCAAAAGGTGCACTTCCCAAGGTTACGAAACAAACGTGCATCACGTAGAGCAATAAAAACAGCACGTAAATGTTCCAAATGTTCCTCCAAAGATCTGCTATAAATCAATATATCATCAAAGTAAACTACCACAAATCGTCCAATGAAAGCACGTAAAACTTCGTTCATTAATCTCATGAAAGTACTAGGTGCATTAGTCAACCCAAAAGGCATGACTAACCATTCATATAAACCAAACTTAGTTTTAAATGTTGTTTTCCATTCATCTCCCAATTTCATGCGAATTTGATGGTATCCACTACGCAAATCAACTTTGGAGAATATTGTAGAGCCACTCAATTCATCAAGCATATCATCTAGCCTAGGAATAGGATGACGATAACGAATAGTAATATTATTAATGCCTCTACAATCAACACACATACGCGACGTACCATCCTTTTTTGGCACTAGTATAATAGGAACAACACAAGGACTAAGAGATTCGCGTATATAACCTTTGTCGAGCAGCTCCTGTACTTGACGCATAATCTCCTTCGTCTCCTCTGGATTGGTACGGTATGGCGCACGGTTTGGCAACGAAGCACCGGGAATTAAGTCAATCTGATGCTCAATCCCGCGAATAGGTGGTAATCCCGGTGGCACGTCTTGTGGAAAGACGTCAGCGAACTCCTGCAAAATGTTAGTGACAGCAGGAGGCAAAGAGGAAGGAACGTCCTCGAATGAAAATAACGCCTCTTTGCACACAAAAGCATAGCAAACAGATTTGCTGAAATCTAGCTCATGAATATCAGATTTGGTGGCAAGTAAACATGCACTTTTCAATTTAATTTCAGAAGCAACACTAGATGGTTTATTATTAGGCTTCATTTGTTACTCAAATTCTTTTGCCACAATCTGATTTTCACTCTTATTTTTCTCCTGTTTTGCTTTACTAGCTCTATTAATATCATCTTTCAAAATAGAATCAGGAGTCATAGGAAGCAAAGTAATATGTTTATCCTTATGAACAAGAGTATACTGATTGTTTCTACCATGGTGTACAGAATTTTTATCAAATTGCCATGGTCTACCAAGTAATAATGAACATGCTTGCATGGGTACCACATCACAATCAACATAATCAGCATATGTAGAGATACTAAAATGCACACGAACAGTACGTGTTACCTTAACCTTGCCGCTGTTGTTGAACCATTGGATATAGTAAGGATGTGGATGTGGTGAGAGATAGCTTCTCCACCATCTCCATGCTAGCCAAGTTGTTGCAGCTCCCTCCATCTATGATGACGCGAACAGAACGTTCCTTCACAACTCCCTTTGTATGGAACAAATTATGCCTCTGATTTTGCTCAGCTTGTGTGACCTGCACACTCAAAACACGTTGAGCAACTAAACATTCATACCTGTCAGCATCTTTAGGAGCCATGTATTGCGTCTCATGATCAGAATCATCTCCACCGTGTTCTTCACTTGTAATAAGAGCCAAAGTCTCCTCATCATAGTCACTAGCGGACTCATACCCACCATCCTCAGTAGCAATCATAACACGCGGAGATTGGCATTCTCTCGCATAATGACCTCTTCCCTTACAACGACGACAAATAATATCATGTGTGTGCCCTGTTGATGCCATAGATGAAGAAGAGCTCTGGGCAGGCCCAGAAGGTGTACTCTTGGCAGATGGTGGTGGTGGTGCCTGTTTTCTTGTATCTCGGTTGGAATTGGCGGCTGAAGTCAGTGGTGCTGCAGTAGGACGTGTGGGAGTAGAGGAGGCACGCGGTGTCCATGATGAAGATCGACCTGCAGAAAAATTAGTTCACGCCAATGCCTGTCGATCCTGCACTTCACGTTCAGCTTTACAAGCAAGATGGAATAAACGAGTGATATTATTATACTCCTTATACTCTAGAATGGTCTGAATCTCTCTATTTAATCCACCCATGAAACGTGCAAACATAGCTTCATTCTCCTCAACAATACCACATCTAATCATGCCAGTTTGTAATTCCTGATAATATTCTTCTACAGAATTTTTTCCTTGTCTTAAGCGCTGCAATTTTTGAAGTAATTCACGTTGATAATATGGTGGAACCCAACGAGTACGCATAGCAGTTTTCAAAGCAGCCCACGTAGCTAGAATAGGATATAATCTACAATGTTCAGACCACCATACACATGCAAAACTAGTAAAAGCACAAACAGCAGCAGCAACACGTCTCTCCTCGGGATATTGTAAACATGTAAAACGTTGTTCAGTTTCTAACTCCCAAGTAAGATATATATCAGGAACATATCTACCCTCAAATGGTGGAATATTCAATTTCAGTTTAGGAAGATGGTCATGATCTCGTACCTGAGCTGGTAATGCAGCCCTACCATTGCGATTATTGGCATGTGGACGACCTGGTGCTGGTACGTAGTTCTGATTTTGATCAACCTCATCCTCGTAATCGCCCGCATAATCGTCCTCCTCAGCGGCAGCAAGAGCCATAGAAGCGTCAATAGTAGGTGCAGCGGCACCAGAAGTTTGACCAGGCTCAAGGGGAACGCGTTGTGCTCGTCCCACTTGATTTGGAAGGCGACGTTGTTGTTGTTGTAGAGGTGCGACAGGTGCAACCGGCGGTGGTTGTGGAAGACGCGCGAGCAATTCATTAAACTTGTTATCGAGCTTTGTTTCGAACGTCTTCTCAATTCCATCTATCTTCTCCATGGCCTCTTCAAATCTGTTTAGCACATCTTGCACCTGTCCACTCATCATTTGCTGAAATTAATCATGTAGCTGTTTGTTCGTCATGTCCTCCCAATCAGTCTCATCGACTTGTGATCCTGCCATGGTTAGCAGCAATAGAAACACACAAGAATATGATCCTACAGACTACTGGGAAGTGGTGGTGGTGGTGTATCACAAAACCGTCAAGCGAATCTCAAATGCTTACCAGTTCTTACCCAGCAGCAGGTGGTGATCGGCAACCGTTGTAGTCAAAACTCTTAAAGATTGGACAGAGCGATTGCCAGGTGGTGTCAAACGCACGACGTAGATGTATGTGGAGCTGGGAAGGCTTATGATATGGTAGCAAAAATGTCAGCAATAATCAATTCAGAGATGCCAAGTTGAATAAACGCTCAACGACGGTACTGTGCTGGTCCAAGGCTAGATCGTACTAGAGACGCGAGCCTAGAACACTAACAAAATCACGGCGCGGCACATAAACAAGGGAAGAGCACACTCTAAAAAAAATTCGTTTTTTTTTTTCACTCTTTTTTTTTTGCGCTCCTCTTTTTTTTTTCAAAAAATCACTATAATGGCGAGTGTCTCAAAACTCTTCCCAAGTCAAACTATCAGGATTGGCACGAATTTTTTTTTTGGAAATCAGGGCAGCGACGACGAAAAAGTGCGACAAAAAATCACTATGATGGCGAGTGTCTCAAAACGCTCCCTGGGACCTAAAAATAGGATAGGGAAAAAATATTTTTGACTGCCGAAATTTTGGCCTAAAAACTGCCCGGGGGTCTCCAGACTCTTTTTTTTTTTGAAACCTACTCAGGCAAGGAAACATGAATCGGAAACTAGATGGATCTCGAAAACAAACCTAATATGAAAAGAACTCGGATTGCTGGTATATGGATACGGATCGGTGGTGGTATATGGAAACAGATTTGTGATAGTTTATGGATTCAGAGCGATGGCGGATAAGCGGTGGTGGTAGATGGCAGGGGCGATGATGATGGTGCGGCGGCGGCGTGACAACTTATGACCAGAACTCGAAACTCTAAAGGACTAGATGCTAAGACCAGCAACTAGACACGACGATGCAACCGCAAATTCAACAAAGCAAAAACCCTAAAAAGATTATGCAAAGGCTCAGATTGGTTCGGATATGATGAACTAACCCTAATTTTTTTTTTAGCTTTTTCGTGGACTGTAGGTATGAAGAACAGACTCGATCTAAACTACGAAAAACTGTAAAATCTCACCGAGCAACCTGAAAATCTGATACCACTTGATAGAGGCAGAGGTGTCCCGTCTTTCGATGAGATGGAGGCTATCGTTTTTGGTGGAGTAGACTTTGACGATCCGACTACGAACGTGCGAGGATGTCGCGCCTTAGCAATCGCTAAACCAACTCCGAGAGGTTATTGACCACGCCGGAGCACGATCAACCTGACCACGAGGGTCTATTTCCTGCAAGCAAACGAAGAACAAGCAAGAAACTAAGATTTGCAATCTGGATATTGCGAATATAAGATGAAAGCTTTATTGATCAAGGTGGGGTTCTGTGACGTCTTGGTCTAGTCGTTGAACACAAACGAAGTACGCGAAGTTGCAGCTATGGCGAACTTTTAATCTAAACAAAACCCAAAGTCTAAACGGTGCCCTAAGGGCTGTATATATGGAGGAAGAGGGGGGGATTTCGTGGCCCTTGAAGGAGGGGTCCGAAACCAACCCTATCTCTTGTTTCCCCACACATACGGACTCTAAAAACAGCCTATACTCAAGTATTTCGAAATTACATGGGCCTGGCCCATTAATAAGGTGACGCAGCACCTATAATAGCCTCTGGACGAAATTTATGAAGTGGCATCTTGTATATTTCGTCCAAGGCTTCCTGCACTCATTATGGTGGCTTCAAAGTCCTGAAATCATCACTTGTAACTCCGTTCTTGTTCCCCTTGCGCATGCCATCATCTCCATGCATGAACTTGCTCCAAGGTTCCTCTTTCTTGTCCAAGCTAGGCCCTTCATTTGTAAGCAAAACAAATGTATCCAATTTAGGCAGCATCATATTCTCTTGAACATTAGAATCATTACCAAGAAACGAAAGTACCTGTTAATTTAATTGGCGTGCGCGAGCTCTAGTAATTGGTCCAGTATGTATAGCAGCAGGGGCTGTGGGTGTAACAATGGTATTGATGTCCTCATCAGCGAATATAGATGAAGTATTGATAAAGGTGGGGATCCAAAAGCGGTCTTGGTCTGGTCGTTGGACACAAACGAAGTACACGAAGTTGCAATGGCTAACTTTTAACTAAACAAATCCCAAAGTCTAAACGGTGCCCTAAGGGCTGTATATATGGAGGAAGAGGAGGGGATTTCGTGGCCCTTGAAGGAGGGGTCCGAAACCAACCCTATCTCTTGTTTCCCCACACATACGGACTCTAAAAACAGCCTATACTCAAGTATTTCGAAATTACATGGGCCTGGCCCAATAATAAGGTGACGCAACACCTATAATAGCCTCTGAACGAAATTTATGAAGTGACATCTTGTATATTTCGTCCAAGGCTTCCTGCACTCATTATGGTGGCTTCAAAGTCCTGAAATCATCACTTGTAACTCCGTTCTTGTTCCCCTTGTGCATGCCATCATCTCCATGCTTAAACTTGCTCCAAGGTTCCTCTTTCTTGTCCAAGCTAGGCCCTTCATTTGTAAGCAAAACAAATGTATCCAATTTAGGCAGCATCATATTCTCATGAACTTTAGAATCATTACCAAGAAACGAAAGTACCTGATATTTTAATTGGCGTGCGCGAGCTCTAGTAATTGGTCCAGTATATATAGCAGCAAGGGCTGTGGGTGTAACAATGGTATTGATGTCCTCATCAATATGTGAAGTGATCTCGGAATTGGCCTAGTATCAATAACATCCATGTACAAAGACTTCACGGAAAAACTACCATTCATTGATAATTTCCAAAAAATGGTATCCGCCTGGTCAGAGAGTTGAACTGCCATCAATCTACGGACCAAATGTAACCAAGAAGTCCACCGTTCCCCCACCAAAGACCTCCTGAATTAGATATTAAGGGGGACCGAATTCAATATTGTAGCAACATAATCTTCCTTATGTTGTACAATATGATAAAGAGCGGGATATTGGAGGGCTAAGGGCGTCTCCCCTAACCATGTATCCTCCCAGAATCTAGTCGAAAGACCATTACCAACGATGAATTTAACCCTCTGAAAAAAGGAGACTTTCACCTTCATCAGCCCTTTCCAGAAAGGTGAGTCATTAGGTCTAGCATTGACCTGGGCCAGAGTCTTAGATTGAAGATATTTATTACGTAAAATTTGAATCCACGTACCCTCGGTCTCGGTGGATAAACGAAAGAGCCATTTGGAGAGAAGGCATTTATTTTTAACTTCTAAATTTTCGATCCCTAGCCCACCTTGATATTTGGGCCTGCAAATGATATCCCATCTAGCCAACCTGTATTTCTTCTTATCCTCATCAGATTGCCAGAAGTGCAGAAGGCAGGGATAGACAGGCCAATGATAAGTCAGTCTGCTACAAATAATAGCATTTAGGTGAGGATTGATAGACGCGCGCTAATTAATCCTGCCGTGTAGCTGAGTTAGTTTCAACTTTCATCCAGTGTAACTGTCGTCAAAACTATAGTAAAATTACATCTGCCAAACACATGGGCAGTTTTGGTAAAACTGAGAAAAAACATGGTTTTAAGAAACTGCAGTATTCCTTGCCCACAAATCTGAATACTGTGGTTTTCAATTACCACGGTTTTTTGAAAACTGTGTGGCCAAACTAAGCCTTACTTCATAGTTCAAAGTTGCATCCCAGTTCAAACTACAACATCAAATTCCATCATCTCTTACTAGTACTTCCTAGCTCAAATTCTACCATCTCTTACTGGTACTTCCTAGACTTGCATCATCACTTAGTACTACTTACTACATCAACTTGCATCATCACTTCTTCCATCCATTTGTAAACAATGCATGTTAAAGAAAATAACAGTTTATAGTTCAAACTAATTTTCTAAATGTGTGTAATAAAAATAATATATTTTAATTATTTTTTCTAAATGTGTGTAATAACATAATATAATTTTAGCTAATTTTTTCTAAATGTGTGTACTAACACTATAATTTTAGCTATTTTTTTCTATATGTGTGCAATAACAGAAATATAATTTTAACTATTTTTTTCTTTCTAAATGTGTGTAATAACACAATATAATTTTAACTAATTTTTTCTAAATGTGTGTAATAAATAGAATATAATTTTAACTATTTTTTTAAAATGTGTGCAATAACACAATATAATTTTAACTAATTTTTAATCTAAATGTGTGTACTAACACAATATAATTTTAACTATTTTTTTTCTAAATGTGTGTACTAACACAATATAATTCAAACACTCTTTTTCTAAATGTGTGTACTAACAGAATATAATTTTAACTAATTTTTAATCTAAATGTGTGTACTAACACAATATAATTTTAACTAATTTATTTTCTAAATGTGCGTACTAACACAATATAATTCAAACAATTTTTTTTCTAAATGTGTGTACTTACACAATATAATTCAAACTAATATTTTACCTGGCTAGCTACAATATAATTCAAACCAATATTTTACCTAGCTAGCTACAATATAATTCAAACTAATTTTACCTAGCTAACTACAAAATAATTCAAACTCATTCATGCTTACTAAACCCTAACACAAATTTTCTACCGAACTACAATAAAATTGAGATTGGTTTTACCTCTACGGCGTGTCGGCGGAGCGTGCAACCCTTGGAGAGTGCCGGGGGAAGCGGGGAGAGCGACGCGGCAGGGTCACCTCCTTTGCCCTTGCATGCATCCTCCTCCTATGCAGGTTGGCTGACGAGGCACCGGGTAGCGCGTCCGAGCCGCATCGCCATGACTGCCCTGGTCGCCCTCGCTCGCGCCACGCCATCGGGAAGGCTTGATTTGCATGCCCTCCAACGGTACCTCTGCACCGGATCGTCGCTCTCCGCTTCCATCATCGCCCAGTAGAGGTACTCCACCGGAAGAGAGCGGTTCGGGTGCATGCGGGCCTTCTCATCGTCAATGAGACAATCAGCGATGTCGACCGCCTCCTCGTAGAGCATCACAAGGTCAGGGAACCAGGAGCATATCTCGTGCAGACGGGAGAGCTTCTCCGCATCGCCAACAGCCACCTGAATGAGGAGTTGCGCCAGCGAAGGAGTGATCTCCATTGCCGATTGGAGATTGCAAGGCGACGGCTGGAGATCAATTGGCGAGGGTAAGGAGAAGGGTTAGGGATTTGGACGAGGGTGGGAAGGGTGCGGATTTGGGGGAGATGAGGAAGAGACGGAGCAAGAGGAGTGGTGGCGTCCGAGGCGGCTGGCTCGGAGTGGTGGACCGGAGGCGGTTGGCTTACTCAATAAGCATGCCGATTTGACTACTCAGCGCGGGTGGATGACAAATGGGTCCGTGTGGAAGGGAGCGACCAGGGGAGGGCGGGTTGTTTCCACAAAATGCGAGGTGTTTATACGCAAAAAGCAGCGCCACGCGGCGGCAGCAGAGCGAGGGACCGTAGAGTGTTAAGTAAAAGGACCGTAAAGTGTTACATATTCGAATGTGTAGGGGCCATACTGTAGTGATTCTCGAGTAGCGGGACTAAATTATAGTGCGCCAGAGACTTGGGGGACGAAACGTGTAATTTTCCCTGAAATGAGCTCGCTCGTGGGAGGAGACAGCTCGAACCCGTGTGCCCTTCTGTCACTTGGGGGGTGGCATTCCATCATAATTTTAGTCAACTTCATCTCCTGCAGAAGCTGGCAGCCCGGAATGAGCAGCTTCCCTACTCCAAGAAATTTGCACTACGGGCACTACCAACTCTCCTCCTCAGCTCGGAGGTGATCAATGCGTTTTTTTTTTTTTTCGGGGAATGCGTGTTCGAGCCAGGAAAGAATACTGAGCGAAGGTACTGCAGTTTATGCTGATTGTTTTATCTTGGCAGGTATGATCGCAAGTCTTACACTGCCTGAGGGAAGGCAATAGAGCTGCTCATAATATCGCTAAATTTGCATATGATAATGATGTTTCCTGTAATTGAGTTGATGAACCCCCTGGTTTTCTTGTAAACGACCTGGTGATCGATGTAATGACATTGCCAAATCAATAAAAGTAGACATGATGGCATTCTCTCGAAAGAAAAGAAAAACTCTCCTCAACTCCGCAGAGTTGAGACGTCCAACCCGGCTCCGACCAATGAGTTGGAGAAGCTGGCAGCTTGATATTCATTTGGAATTTCTCAGTATATCATTACAGACAGCAGAGGAGAGAGTTACAGAACAAGAAAGGTTGGGAAAGATTTCACCACAACTGGATTTTGGCGCGAGATTTTTCGCAAATTTTATTGTGAAGTTTTACTAGATAATAACAGTCTACAGCTATTGCATTTACAGGTACATATCTAGTAAAACAAGAAAATTATTGAGCTATCTACAAATACTATCCTTGTGTCGTGGAGATTCAGAACACATCAAGGGAGGAACGGGAGATCCTATCGTCTTCCAGTAGCTCATATGGATCAATGTATGGTGGTGGCGCCACTGGTTTCTTGCTCCCGTCATGTACAAAGCTTTGCCCAAAATACTGCAATGAGAAATCCAGGACAAGCACAGTGTCAGCTTTCTTACATCATGTAAAACTTCAAAGATGCACACTTTTGGTCAACTCAAAATGTTGTTAAAATCATAGACAGAAATCTCCCTTCGTGTATTATTAGATGATGAAGCACAAGAGACGAGAGCACTGAAAAAACAGAAATTATATATTGTTTATGCTTTCTGCTATTATTTCGTTTCTTGTATAGTTCCAGTATCTAGGGAGGAAAATGTTCCCAACAAGCTTGTGCATCGTCCCATGACTGCTCTGCGATCACTCAGTTTATGATTCGGTTTAAGGAGTTTAACTTGCATTGGTTGTACCCCTCCTTTTTCTCTGTGTGATGATGACAATGTGTGGCCACCACTCCAAATTTATCATGTTGAGCACAAGCTCATAATGTCATATCAAACCTTAAGATGTTCAATGGGTTATGTAAATAATATGTTGTCACACCTTGCGACACTTCGCAAGTGTGACTTGGCATGCCTGCGAGCGGCCCCACCTGCAGGTGGTGTGTGTGTGCGTTGGGTTTAAAGCTGGCCGCCTGTGGCAGCGAGGGTATGCGTGTGGAATAATCTATATCCTCACCTAATCATTCATCTGCAATCGAGCTTCTTCTCCCCCAAGTCTCGTCCCCCTCCTCTCTCTACCTCCGATCCCGATCCCTCTCCTCTCCGGTTCGTTACAGTTGGTATTCAGAGCCTCAATCCGCCCAAAAAAATTCTCCCTATCGCTGCGGGTTGCAGATCGGTAACATCCACCGCGCCGGTGTGAGCTGCTCCGGCAAGCACACCCGAAATCCGTCGCGGGGTTCGATCTTCTCCAGCGCGAGGCAACGGCGCCCCAGAAGGCTTCGGCAGCGACGCGGCAAGTTCTGGCCGCCATGGACGAGGGCAACAGCAACATCACCAAGATGCTCGAGTCACTTCTCTCCAAGGTGGACGAGCAGAAGGCCGCGCACGACAAGCAGATCGAGATGCAGGCCGCCTTCAACGAGTAGATCATGCAAGAGGCTCGCGGCCTCGCCAAGCAGATCGATCTGACCCAGCCGGACGTCGACGCGGCGCGCAAGACGGTCGAGGGCTCGGCGTCTCCTGCGGGCTCGGTCACCACCCTAGTTCACCAAACCGCGGCGCAGCAACAGCCACCGCCTCCGCCTCCTCCGCCATCGCCGCGCGTGGCCCCCGATCCGGGCCGCCCGTCTTCCTCCCACGCGCGCCTCGGTGATCATCGCCCGCCGCTCATTCCGGTTCCTCCGAACGGCGGCTTCCTCGCGACGACGGCCGCCACTGCACCGACCGCGGGCTACAATAACGGCGAGTACCACAAGCCCCCGAAGCATGACTTCCCAAGGTTCGACGGCACCGCCCCTTACCTGTGGCTCGATCGCTGCTTGGCCTACTTCGAGCTCTACAAGGTCGCGTCGCACAACTGGGTGGCCACCGCGGCTCTGTACATCGACGGCTAGGCCGCGCACTGGCTGCAGGCATTTCGTCAAACACATCGCGGCATCACTTGGAGCTGTTCACCGCCGCGGTGTTGGAGGAATTCGGGACCGACGAGTTCGAGGTGGTCATGCACAAGCTGCTGCAACTGCGGCAGACCGGCACCATCGCCGAGTACCATGCTGCCTTCGATGAGCAGATGTACCACCTACTGGTGCTCGACCCGTCCATCAACACCAAGTTCTTCATCACGCAGTTCCTGCTGGGGTTGAAGGACGAGCTACGTGCCGCGGTTCGCCTCCAAGCACCATCGAGCATCACGCGCGCCTCGGTGTTGGCCCGCATCCAGGAGGAAGAATTGGGCACGACAAGAGCACGCCCACGCATCACACCATCGGGACGGCCTCCACCGGCGACCGCGCCGCTGCAACCACGAGCCACCGCCCCGAACCGCGCACAAGGGGACGACTACGCGCGCGAGCGGCAGCTACGCGACTTCCGCCGCGCCAACAACCTATGTTTCAAGTGAGGCGATCGCTACTCGTGAAAGCACCGTTGCGCCCCGCCTGCCTAGCTGCTCACCATCCACGTGGGGGACCACGGCGAGGTCCTCTCCGACGACACCATCCACGCCCTGGAGCTCCTGGACGACCCGGGCCCGGGCGCCCCACCGCCAGCTCCAGCCGCGGACGCGCCAGAGTGCTGCCTCCTCTCGTCCCAGGCGCTCGACGGCACGGACTTTGCTACCACCATCCGTTTGCGTGCTCTGGTGGGGAATCAAGTTATGCTGCTCCTGCTCGACTCCGGCAGCACTCAGTTTTGTGAACAAATCATTCGTCGAACGCATCGGCGTCGCCACGGAGGAGAGGGCGCCGGTGGACGTGCGTGTCGCCAATGGCGATCGTCTCACATGCAATCGCATCGTGCCCGAGCTTAAGTGGTGGATGCAGGGGCACACATTCTCCACGCCCATGCGCGAGCTGGAGATCGGGGCGTACGACGGCATCCTGGGGATGGACTGGCTCGCCCAGCACAGCCCGATGACGTGCCACTGGCAGGACAAATGGGTCAAGTTCAAGCACGAAGGCGACGAGGTCACCCTCCGGGGCGTGCAAACGAAGGCTACCATGACACTCAAGGCGGTCGAACCCGACGAGCTCCGCAAGATGATCGCGGGCAACGATGTCTGGGCCATGGCCATGGTGGACACCTGCTGGCACTCGCTACCGCCACCCCGCAAGCGTGTCAGCAACACGCCCCTCAGTGACCTGCTCGAGGAATTCGCCGACGTCTTCGCGGCACCGCGTGGTCTCCCTCCTCACCGCCAGTACGACCATGCCGTCACGCTGGTGGAGGGCGCGGTCCCACGAACACGCGCCCCTATCGGTACTCCCCGCTCCAGAAGGACAAGATCGAGTGGCAAGTCAAGGAAATGCTCGACGCCGGCGTGATCACGCAGAGCGTCAGTCCATACGCGGCTCTGGTGTTGCTGGTCAAGAAGAAGGATGGCACGTGGCGGTTCTGCGTCGACTACCGTCAGCTGAACGACGCCACCATTAAAAACAAGTTCCCTCTGCCCATCGTCGACGAGCTCCTCAACGAGCTGGCCGGCGCGGCCATCTTCTCCAAACTGGATCTCCGCGCGGGGTACCATCAAATCCGGATGCGCGAAGAGGACGAATCCAAGACCGCGTTCAAGACGCATCACAGGCACTTCCAATTCCGCGTCATGCCGTTCGGACTGACAAACGCTCCGACTACTTTCCAGTGCCTCATGAACGCGATCTTCAGTAAGTACGTGCGCAAGTTTGTTATCATCTTTTTGGATGACATTCTCGTCTTCAATGAAACCATGGAAGACCATCTGGAGCACCTGCTCATCGTATTCGAGCTCCTCCGCGCACACCAGCTGTTCGTCAAGGAAACCAAGTGCAGCTTCGCCTGTGACCACATCGACTACCTCGGGCATGTGATCTCCAAGGAGGGCGCCGCCACGGACAAGGAGAAGACGCATGCCATGGAGCAGTGGCCGACGCTGACGAACGCCACGGAGCTGCGCCGTTTCCTGGGCCTCACTGGCTATTACAGGAAATTCGTGCCGCGCTACGGCATCATCGCCAAGCCCCTCACGCGGCTCCTCACCAAAAAGGGCTTCGCGTGGAACGAGCAAGCACAAGCGGCATTCGACATGCTCAAGACGGCGATGACAACTACGCCAGTGCTCGCCCTGCCCAACTTCGACAAGCCCTTTTCGATCGAGACAGACGCCTGCGACACAGGCATCGGCGCGGTGCTCGTCCAGGAAGGCCATTCCGTCGCCTTCTTCAGCAAGGCGCTCGGCGTCCACAACCAGAAGCTCTCGACAAGCTCTCGACGTACGAGAAGTTCTTGGCGGTGATGATGGCGATCCACAAGTGGCGCCCCTACCTGCAGCGCGGCCCCTTCGACATTCTCACCAATCACAAGTCGCCCTGCAATTTGGGCGAGCAGCACCTGGAGACAGAGTTGCAGCGCAAGGCCATGGCAAAGCTGGTCGGTCTGCAATTCCGGCTTCAGTACAAGCGAGGGCTGGACAATGGCGCCGCGCACGCCCTGTCGCGTGTCGGCAAGCAACTCGATCTCGCCGCGCTCTCGGCATGCCAACCAGCATGGGTTCAAGAGGTGCTCAACTCCTACTCCACCGATCCCGACGCGCAAGATCGCCTTCAAAAGCTCGCCATCGCCAGCCCCGACGACGACGGATACGAGCTCCACCATGGCGTCATCCGCCGCGGTGGCCGCTTGTGGATTGGCGCCAACACCGCGCTCCGCACCAAGCTAATTGCAGCGCTCCACAACAGCGCGGTCGGCGGTCATTTGAGATCCACAGCGACGTACCAACGCGTGCGCAAGCACTTCGACTGGCGCGGCCTCAAGCGCGATGTCGAGGAGTTTGTGCAGCAGTGCTCGACCTGTCAGCAGGCCAAGCATGAGCACTCCAAGCCGGTGGGCTCCTGGCACCCCTACCAATTCCGACAACGCCATGGGAGGACCTCACGATGGATTTCGTGGAGGGACTGCCACCATCCGAGGGCTTCGACACGATCATGGTTGTGGTGGACCGCTTCACCAAGTTCGCCCACTTCATCCCTCTGCGCCACCCCTTCCACGCGACGCAAGTGGCGCGTGCATTTTGGGACAACGTGATCAAGCTCCATGGGATTCCGGCATCGATCGTCTCCGACCGCGACAAGGTGTTCACCAGCAATCTTTGGCAGGAACTGCTCGCCGGCGCCGGCACAAAACTGCTCCTCTCCACGGCATATCATCCGCAGACGGACGGCCAAAGAGAACGCGTCAACCAGTGCATGGAGATGTATCTTCGATGCGCGGTGCACGACGCTCCGCGCAAGTGGCGTCGCTGGCTTCCCATGGTGGAATTCTAGTACAACTCGACCTTCAACTCCTCGCTCAATTGTACTCCATTCAAGGCGCTTTACGGCAAGGATGCCAACCTGGGCACGATGACGGTGTGGCCCGACGACGCATCCACCGACGAGGACATGGACTGGGCGGCGCACACAGCACACATTCGGGCGCAGCTGGAGTGCGCCTAGCGGCGCTTCAAGAAACAAGCCGACCGCAACCACACGGAGCACCAATTCCAGGTGGGCGAACAAGTACTTCTGAAGCTCCAACCTTACGTCCAGCAAACTGTCGCCAGTCGGCCCTGCGCCAAGCTCGCGTTCAAGTTCTTCGGGCCGTACACTGTCGTCGCGAAGACCGGACCCCTGGCGTACAAGCTTGACCTACCGGAGTCATGCCGCGTGCACCCCATCTTTCACGTGTCCCAGTTGAAGCCGTTCATGCCGGATTACACGCCGGTGTACGCGGAGCTGCCCAGGGTCCCAGATCTATCCACCGCGACAACAGAACCCACGCGCATCCTGGAGCGGCGCATGATGAAGCATGGCAAAGCGGCAATTGTTCAGACCAAGGTACAGTGGGGCGACGGCTCCCCTACGGCGACGACATGGGAGGATTATGAAGTTCTCCGGCAACGTTTTCCGGCGGCGCCAATCTGGGAATACGACGATGCAAGTACTCAAGATGGAGCCCAATCTTAAGGGAGGGAGAATGTCACACCTTGCGACACTTGGCAAGTGTGACTTGTCATGCCTGCGAGTAGGCCCCACCTGCAGGTGGTGTGTGTGTGCGCGTTGGGTTTAAAGCTGGCCGCCTGTGGCACCGAGGGTATGCGTGTGGAATAATTTGTATCCTCACCTAATCATTCATCTGCAATCGAGCTTCTTCTCCCCCAAGTCTCGTCCCCCTCCTCTCGCTACGTCACCTACCTTTGATCCCGCTCCCTCTCCTCTCCGGTTCGTTACATATGTAAATAACCAGATCATATCCAACTCTCCTATTCAAGCTGTACAATATAAACATTCAGTGTCAAGAGCCAGAAGCGCTACACGGGGAAATTACGAGCAAAGCACATATTGGAGATAATAAGGTGTGTATTCTGTATTCCAATTGTACCATGCTGAACAAAAATCATATAATGGTCTCAATGTGTTCAATTGATTTATATTAACTTATAATCAGATACTAACTGAAACTGTACAGCGTATATGCACGCCATGTCATAATAGGGTCGATGAATTACTACAATACTACACACAAGTAAATCAGGGGCCAAATACATAATGACTACATGAGCGAGTATGAGCACACAAAGAGATTAGACAGCTTACCAGATAAAGACCAGCAAATAGAGAAACCGTGACAATAATCAGAGGACCAAATGCCAGGAAAAAAGTACCTCCAAGTGATAATAACAGCTTTGCCCGTGGTACTAGACCCTGAAAATAGATAAATAGATGATAACAGGTAAGGCTTCCTGGTGATTGTATCATTATCATATCAGTGTAAACTGATAAGCAATCAGTGGCGACGAAATAGCGAAACATGAATGTTTACTATACAAACTTTCAGACGATTATTTATATCAAACATTTTGAATCACATATGACAATGAAAGGTTTCAGAATATTCATGCAAAATTACTTTAACTAAGCCTATGCTGATGCCCGTCGACATTGGTTGGGGAACAAGTAATGTGCATAACAAGGAAAAAGAAGGGCGAAAAGGTAAAATGGAGCATCAAATAATAAGGGAGACATGCTATAGACCAAGAAATACATGTTGCATTAATGGCCTAGCTTGGGTGCATGATTTGAACTACAAAAAGGAAAATGGACAGGTAATCACTAGGTATTGCAGTAAGCGAGGACACACGGTGCCACACATCATACACCTATACCCATGCTCAAGAACAAACAAAGAAAAAAGATAACGGATTACTTTGTTGAGATCATGAACATTATTTCTCAACAGAAACAAGAGCTATGCTGATACAAGGTAGATTTCTCAATGATGGTTAAAAGAACCATGACTATTTTCCGCAAGGAAAAGATTCCAGTGTCTACCCCACAAAAATAGATTATGCGTGTTCATAATTTTATAGGCAGTTCTGTAGTCAGAATGGCTCGCTCTCGCTCCGCCCCACCCCTCCCTCCTAGCTCCGAGTAGCCCCCCATCCTACGGTCCGCCCATGTCTCATCCATCCCGCACCTTTGCTCTCCTCTCCTCTCGCTCAGTCCCTCCTTTATCCCCCGCCCCCCCCCCCACACCGAACCGCTTCCCTGTTTGATGCTGATCATCCCACGGTCATCCCCATGGACGTATCTACATCTCCCACGACACCACTTGGACCCATGACAAGAGCTCGAGCAAAGGCTATCGAAGATAAGGTGAACTCGCTCCTCTCCGAACTACTACTTTCTACACATGAGACATGGCTACTACCTCAAACGGAAACACTATGTGTGATCAGGTACTTGGAGGAAGGCCACGGAGCAGCTGCATCCAACGGACAAGACGGCGAGGACACCAAGTAGGAGGGACAAGAAAAAGAGCTGCCAAAGAAACCCCATCCACCGGACGACCGGTCGGAACCGGACGTCCGGCGCCTGAAGCCCCAGCCTGCCCAAGTCCCAGCCAACGCAAGCTACAGCGAGCGGACGTCCGGCCCCCACTGGACGACCGGCCACACCTCCCAGCGAGCGGACGTCCGGCCCCCACCGGACGACCGGCAACCTCACACCCGAGCCAAATCTGCGGAAGTCCGAAGAGACCGGACGACCGGCGACCGGACGACCGGCCGACTCCGGACATCCGGTGTCACTGCGCCCGAGCCGAAATGATGGAAGTCCGGTGACCTCCGGACGTCCGGACGCCCACGAGCCACCGGACGTCCGGTCCCTGTCTGCGCACAGTTTCGGGCCCGAGGCCCATGTACCCTTTCACTTCGCCCCCATTTGCACTACGACTATAAATAGACCTCTTCCACCTCCTAGTTAGGGTTAGCATAGGTTTAGCTCATTTAGAGATAGAGCTTTGCTCATCCATCCGGATCTACTCCACCGAGAGAGACCGCGGCCTCTACGGAGAAGATCCATCTTGGATTCAAGACCCCTCACGGGAAGATCTGTCTAGGATATCATCAAGACCTCCTCACGGAGATGAACTAGTTACCTTTGTATCGTCCCTTGTTGATCGCGGATCGTGTATCTCTTTGTGTTTCAAGGATCTAGCACATGTGTGATCGTTCTTGTTGGTTAGAGTGATTTCTCTCCTCGTGTTTTCCCTCGTGTTCTTCGTGTTCTTCGTAGGATCCCCTCCATTTCGTGAAAGATCGGGCCCTAGGGTTCTACCCTACATCATCTTGGTATCATGAGCCACGTTGATCACGGATTTGGAGCCCCTACCCTTTGTTTTCTAGCTTGATTTTGTTGTGTTCTTCCCCAATTTCGAAAATCCCCACCAAAAATAGCCCCGAATTTTTTTTTGTGATTTGTTGGTGTGATGAAGTTTTGTTGGATTTGATCCATGGATTTGCTTTGCCACGAGTGGATCTAGCTTTCCCCCTTCATCTCCACCATTTCCATCCACTAAATCGCTCGGCTTCGACAAATTTCGCCACATCCACCACGAACCCTAGTTGTTCATCCCGTGCCCGCAACCGCCCAGGCACCGGACGTCCGCCAGCTACCGGACGTCCGGCGACCGGTCGTCCGCCATCCACCGGACGTCCGACGTTTCCTGACGAAACTGAACAATTTCAGTTCGGCCACCACCACCGTTCCACTTCCGCATTCGCACTCTACCCCCATTACAATACCACATTCCGCATACGCACTCCGATAGCCCTTTCACTTTCCGCAACCACCATCGCTTACACGCTCCGCACTCCGACACAATTTTGACACATTTGGTTTTGAGAATTTGAGTTGTGGTTCATCGTTTCCTAGGGTGTTTCGGCTAACTAGGAACGGTTCGACATCGACATCACCGCCGCTCATCTTTGCCAAGGACTCGACATCGACCACTTCACCATTTTGACACCCTCAACCGTAAGCAAGGACGGTAATCTCGACGACATCTTGGTCTACTCCTTGCCATTACATTGATAACCACCATAGCCCAATTTTGCGTATCTTGCCTTTCGAGACTAGCCTTTGAGTATTGCTGGCAACGTTACTTGTGCACATTAGTGATCATACTTCCCATAGCATACATACCATTTCATCGTGGTGCATATCTTGGTATCATCTCTTGTGTCACAAGGTTGTCATAGCATACACAATTGCTATCTTGGTTCGTGAAGTCTTGCATGAGAAAGAGCTCAAAAGAGAAAGAGCCAAACAAGCTTTTAAGCAAAAGGAAAAGATAAGCAACGAGCTTATAAGCAAGAACCATAGCATCAAACTACATTAAGATTGTCATACTCGATCATCTTGGATCATATCATTGGATTACCATACATATAGCATACTTGGGATAGAAGTAGTTGCATTTTTGCTTAGTAGGTCGTGCACAAGTTTCGTATCCGCCTATTGTGCAATCGTGCTAGCGTCTCTCTAGTGTTGTGCAACAAGAGCATTTTCCGTGGATTCCACATTTTCCGCTCATTTTTTGGTTGCACGACCCCATTTATCTATTTGCGTGTGTGTTTCCGTGTAACACTACTTGCTTGGTCTACTTGTTGCATTTGCAAATTTGTGAATCTTTTCCAACATTATTGAGGCTCACTAACAATTGCATCGAACTTTGTGCCACTATCCTAACCAAACCCCACCATAAGCTTTTATTTGTGTAGGTGTGAGAAACCGACAAGAATCGGTACCAATTGTGCTATTTCCTTGTTCCACATTTGAGTGATCATTGATCCATCTTCAACATCGGTCAAGGTACATTTGGTATAAGTTCTTCTCTTTCTCCCACTCACATATTTGCTTGGAAGGATGGATAGGCCAAGTTCTTCTACCAACCCACTCTTCATCGAGCAAGACGATGACCCGAACACCTACGTCACCAAGAGCCACCTCTTCGGTGCACAACGAGCTTTGCATCAAGAACAACAAGCAATGAGCGACCGCATCGACAATCTCGCCACCGACTTACGCCTTTCCGAGCAACGTACAAGAGACTACTTCGACCACAAGCTCGACCAACACAAACAAGAGAACGATGCAAGAATGGATGAGATTCGTGCCTTGTTGGTCAACCGCTCTTCTACCACTTCGTCCTCCTCAAGACGGAGCCACTCAAGTCGACATTCCTCCGACAACTCAAGTACACCGACGTCGAACACTCTTCGCCAAGCCGCGTGCCAAGACCGTCAAGCAAACCGCAATCCTCTACACGGAACCGATTCTCAAGAGCAACTTCTTGCGCAAGAACATCGACATCGCCAAAACCAAGCTACCTTTGCGCAAGCACAAGAACGGCAACGCCAACGCCAACAAGAGGAAGAACGAGCACGCCTACACCAAGACGAGCAAGATGCCGAGGCACAACGTCAAGAACAACTACGGCGAGAAGCTCAAGCACTTGAGGCGCAACGTGCCCTCCACGACACAAGTCGCGCCGTTGCCGCACGCAACCGCCATAGGCGCGAACAAGAAGAAGCACTTCGCGAAGAAGTTCAAGAGAGGGTTTATCAATCACGATTGCATCAACAAGTTCCTCAAGTTCCTACACAAGCTCGACAAGCTCCTCCACAAGCTCGACAAGAACCGCAAGCTCAACAAGAGCAACAAGACAACGGAAATCCTCCACGACAAGAGCAAGTTGAGGGAGAAAATCATCCTCGTCAAGGACGTCATCACCCTCGACCTCAACACAATGAAGAGCAACGCTACGGCAAGCTAAAGTTCACCATGCCCAAGTTCAACGGAAGCAATGATCCCGAAGAGTACCTATCATGGGCATTGAAGGTCGACAAGATCTTTCGTTTGCACAACTATGAGGAAGAGAAGAAGATCGCTATGGCATCCCTTGAGTTCCAAGACTACGTCCTCATATGGTGGGAACAAGTCATTGAGCGTCGTGAGACAAGAGGTGAACCACCAATCACCACTTGGGCGCAAATGAAGGATGTCATGAGAGCACGTTTTGTGCCAACCTACTACAACCGCGACCTCTTCAAGAAACTCCAACTCCTCAAGCAAGGAACCAAGAGCATTGAAGAGTACTACAAGGAAATGGAGATTGCCATGATACGAGCCAATGTCACGGAAGATGATGAGCAAACTATGGCACGTTTCTTGAATGGACTCAATCATCCTATCAAGAAGATCGCCGACTTCCAACCATACTCAAACCTCATTGAGCTAGTGCATCAAGCTACCAAGGCGGAACGTCAAGTGCAAGATGACTTCAAGTATGCCAAGTTCTCATCCAAGTCCTATGGCTTCTCCAACACCCAAGCTTCAACGACTCCAACACCGTCTACCTCAACCAAGCCTTCTACAAGCAACGGCGACAAGTCCAATTACAAGAAAACTTCGACAACCTCAAGCCGCCCTCCTACTCCAAGCAACTTCAAGCCGAGAGCTTCATCATCTACAACTCCACCGGATGAGACCGTCAAGACAAGTTCCATCAAATGCTTCACATGCGGCGGCCGAGGCCACAAGTCCTTCGAATGTACCAACAAACGCACCATGATCTTCAACGACGATGGTACATACGACTCAATGAGTGAAGGCGAAATGGAAGCCCTTGAGCAAGTGGCCATGCACCGGCAAGTGAACGACAATGAAGATGATCAAGTCTTTTGTGACGAAGATCCGAGCCCCGCTCTTGTTGTCTCCAAGGTCTTGACTCTTCAACATCAACAAGACGAAGACCAAAGATGCTATATCTTCCACACCAAGGCCGGCATCAATGGAAGGTCCGTGAAGGTCATCATCGATGGAGGAAGTTGTCATAACTTGGCAAGTGAAGAACTATGCTCCAAGCTCCAACTAGTCAAGATGAAGCACCCGCAACCTTACAAAGTTCAATGGCTAAGTGACTCCGGCACTATCCAAGTCGAGCATATGGTGCAAGTTTCCTTCAAGATTGGAGAATACGAAGACACTTTGGAGTGTGATGTCATTCCGATGTCCGTTTGCCACCTCCTTCTTGGACGACCATGGCAATTTGACCGAGGCGTCATCCACAATGGGCGAACGAATCACTACAGCTTCAAGATGAAAGGGAAGGAGTACGTGCTACGACCTATGTCTCCAAGTCAAGTGATCGCCGACAAGCAAGCCACCCATCGTGGAGAGAATAGTGAGAGAGCGAACCACCATAAAGAGAGTGAGCGCCACAAGCCCAAATCGAGTGCCTCCATGATGAGCGACAAGAAAAACCTACTCCTCTTTGCCACCAAACGTGAGATGAGACAAGTGTGTGAGAACCCATCAAGTGTTATGCACTATGTCCTTTTGTGCAAGGACGAGGCACCAAAAACTAACACCTCTCACAATCTCCCTTTAGTGTTATCTTCTCTATTGCAGGAATTCCAAGATGTTTTCCCCGACGAGCTACCTCCGGGTCTACCTCCTCTACGAGGCATCAAACACCGAATCGACCTCATCCCCGGAGCACCCCTTCCTAACAAGGCTCCCTACCGCGTCAACCCCGAGGAAACCAAGGAGATCCAACGGCAAGTACAACAACTCATCGACAACGGCCATGTACGCGAAAGCTTGAGCCCTTGTGCCATCCCGGTAATCCTTCTTCCCAAGAAAGATGGTACATTTCGCATGTGTTCCGATTGTCGTCCTATCAATGTTATCGTTACCCTATCCCACGCCTAGATGATGTGCTAGATGAGCTTAGCGGAGCCACCATTTTCTCTAAAATTGATCTTAAAAGTGGCTACTATCAAATACGCATCCAAGAAGGTGATGAATGGAAAACCGCATTTAAGACCAAATTTGGCTTATATGAATGGCTTGTTATGCCAATGGGTTTATCTGAAGCACCCGGTACTTTCACGAGAGTCATGCATTTTGTTCTTCGACCCTATATTGGCGTATTTGTTGTGGTCTACTTTGACGATATTCTTGTATTTAGCAAATCTCTCAAAGATCATGTCACCCATCTTAGAACCGTGTTGCAAACCCTTAGGAAAGAGCGCCTTTATGCTAATACGGACAAATGCCTTTTTGGTGTTGATAAGCTTGTTTTCTTGGGTTTCGTTGTGTCTTCTAAGGGTGTTCATGTAGATGAATCTAAGATCAATGCTATTAAAACTTGGCCCCAACCAACCAACTTGCAACAAGTGCGTAGTTTTCTTGGTTTAGCCGGTTTCTACCGTAGATTTGTTAAGGATTTTAGCACCATTGCGTCTCCTTTACATGCTTTGAGTAAGAAAAATGCACCCTTTGTTTGGGAACCATCTCAAGATGCTGCATTTAATGAACTTAAGAATTTGCTTACTCATGCTCCCGTGCTTGCATTACCCAACTTTGACAAAACTTTTGAAGTTCATTGCGATGCTAGCGGTAATGGCATAGGAGGTGTGTTAACGCAAGAGAAGCGCCCAATTGCTTACTTTAGCGAGAAACTTTCCGGAGCGCAACTCAATTACCCCATCTATGACAAAGAGCTATATGCTTTAGTGCGAGTTTTGCGTGAGTGGGAACATTATCTTCGCCCTCATGAATTTGTCATTCATACCGACCATGAAACGCTTAAGTACCTTAAGGGTCAAACTAAGTTGAACAAGCGTCATGCTAAGTGGAGTGAATTCATTGAGTCATTTCCTTATGTCATCAAGTACATCAAAGGTCAGGAAAATGTTGTGGCGGATGCGCTTTCCCGTATATGCATGCTTGTTACTAAACTTGAATTGAATGTCATTGGCTTTGAGCACATAAAAGACTTGTATGCGCATGATCCTACTTTTGCAATTCCTTATGCCAAGTGTTTGACGCATACATCTTGGGAACGCTATTACATCAAAGATGATTATCTTATGAGAGCTAACAAACTTTGCATCCTCGAGTCTTCTCTTCGTTTGTTACTTTTGCAAGAATCTCATGGAGGAGGACTAATGGGACACTTTGGACGAGACAAGACATTTGCTACGCTCTCTAAGAACTACTTTTGGCCCAAGATGTTCCGCGACGTCTCACGCTTCACCAACCGATGTTCGACATGTCACAAAGCTAAGTCCAAAGCTCAATCTCATGGTCTTTATACACCACTTCCAATTCCATATCACCCATGGGAAGATATTAGCATGGATTTTGTGCTTGGTTTACCTAGGACAAGAAATGGAAAGGATTCCGTGTTTGTTGTTGTGGACCGATTCTCTAAAATGGCACATTTCATTCCTTGCAACAAGATAGACGATGCTTCACATATCGCAAATCTTTTTTGTAGAGAAATCTTGCGTCTACATGGAGTGCCAAAGACGATTGTCTCGGACCGCGACGTCAAGTTCTTGAGTTACTTTTGGAAGACCTTGTGCGCCAAGCTCGACATCAAGCTATTATTCTCCACGGCATACCATCCACAAACCGACGGCCAAACGGAAGTGACGAACCGAACGCTCTCCACTCTACTACGCGTGTTGATCAAGAGGAACATCAAGGAATGGGAGGAGTGCCTACCCATCGCTGAGTACGCCTACAACCGTGCAAGACATTCGACTACCGGCAAGTCCCCTTTCGAGGTCGTCTACGGTTTCAACCCGTTGTCCCCGTCGGACATTCTTCCTCTACCACTACAAGAGCGCATCAACATGGACGCGAGTGCCCGAGTGAGCTACCTCAAGAAGATGCATGAAGATACAAGACACACCATCGAGCGCCAAGTACAACGACTCGCGACCAAGCTCAACGTCAACAAGCAACCCATGATATTCAACGTTGGAGATCTCGTGTGGCTACACCTTCGCAAGGACCGTTTCCCCAACGAACGCAAGTCCAAACTTCTACCACGAGCCGATGGACCCTTCAAGGTGCTAGCACGCTACAACAACAACGCTTACAAGCTCGACCTCCCGCGCGACAAGTACAACGTGAGCGACGTCTTCAACGTCACGGATCTCTCGCCCTACCATGGTGATGAAGATTTCAATCCGAGGTCGGATCCTTCCCAAGGGGGGGGGGAGACGATGCGGAGCATCCCACGGTCATCCCCATGGACGTATCTACATCTCCCACGACACCACTTGGACCCATGACAAGAGCTCGAGCAAAGGCTATCGAAGATAAGGTGAACTCGCTCCTCTCCGAACTACTACTTTCTACACATGAGACATGGCTACTACCTCAAACGGAAACACTATGTGTGATCAGGTACTTGGAGGAAGGCCACGGAGTAGCTGCATCCAACGGACAAGACGGCGAGGACACCAAGGAGGAGGGACAAGAAAAATAGCTGCCAAAGAAACCCCAGCCACCGGACGACCGGTCGGGACTGGACGTCCGGCGCCTGAAGCCCCAGCCTGCCCAAGTCCCAGCCAACGCAAGCTACAGCGAGCGGACGTCCGGCCCCCACCGGACGACCGGCAACCTCACACCCGAGCCAAATCTGCGGAAGTCCGAAGAGACCGGACGACCGGCGACCGGACGACCGGCCGACTCCGGACATCCGGTGTCACTGCGCCCGAGCCAAAATGACGGAAGTCCGGTGACCTCCGGACGTCCGGACGCCCACGAGCCACCGGACGTCCGGACGCCCACGAGCCACCGGACGTCCGCTCCAGACCGGACGTCCGGTCCCTGTCTGCGCACAGTTTCGGGCCCGAGGCCCATGTACCCTTTCACTTCGCCCCCATTTGCACTACGACTATAAATAGACCTCTTCCACCTCCTAGTTAGGGTTAGCATAGGTTTAGCTCATTTAGAGATAGAGCTTTGCTCATCCATCCGGATCTACTCCACCGAGAGAGACCGCAGCCTCTACGGAGAAGATCCATCTTGGATTCAAGACCCCTCACGGGAAGATCCGTCTAGGATATCATCAAAAGACCTCCTCACGGAGATGAAATAGTTACCTTTGTATCGTCCCTTGTTGATCGTGGATCGTGTATCTCTTTGTGTTTCGAGGATCTAGCACATGTGTGATCGTTCTTGTTGGTTAGAGTGATTTCTCTCCTCGTGTTTTCCCTCGTGTTCTTCGTAGGATCCCCTCCATTTCGTGAAAGATCGGGCCCTAGGGTTCTACCCTACATCACCTGTCCTGCCATGGCGTCCTCCAGCGCTGACCCTGCCAACCGCGGAGTGACCCTCTCCGACGAGCACGTGTCCTCCGGCGACCGCTGGCTCAACTCGGGAGCAAGTCCTCCGCGCATCCTACTGCGAGGCCGCGCGCCACCCCGTGGCCCTCCCTGCGTCGCCGGCACCCCCTGCCCCTGGCCACACAGCAGTGCCACCCAGACAGCCTGCCAGGACCCGCCTCGGTCCCCGCTCCGAGGTGCACCGCGTTCCCGGTGCCAACCCAGTCGATGCGGACGGGTTCCAGCAACCAAGGCGCAGGAACCGCCGTCGCCGCCCGCGTCAGGCCGATGCGCCCAGCTCCCCTCCGCGCCGCCCGCGCAGCCCATACCTTGAAGAGGTGGCTGGGCTCTGCTTTCTGTGCCTGGAGCCCCCACCGAGGTACTGCACCAACAACATCAGATGTTGCCGCTGCCTGACCTCCGGCCATGACTCCCGCTCTTGTGACGCCCATAGCCAAGATGCGGAGCATCGCCCCCACGCTTTGCCTGGCAACTCCCCGCCACCCGCCCAACTCCCGCCCCCCCCCCCCCCCTTTCCCCGCCCCCCCCACCCCCCGCATATCCGCGCCCCCGCCCTCCCTCACCCTCCACCCACCGCCCCGCCGCCCCATTCCACACTCCTTCCCCCTCCGTCCCCAAGCACTCCTTCCTTCTCCTCTATCCATTGATTTCCGCACCAGTCCCCGAGCCGGAGCGCGTCATCGTGCCACACACCGTGGAGATGGAGGAGGCGGAACGGGTCCTGGCTCGCGCGCTGGTGGCTTCCGTCACTGGCAATCGCCCGCACGTCTCCGCCAACGAGGTCGCCGCGACGCTCTACGGCTCCTTTGAGCTGGTCGACGGGGACTTCACCATGCACGCGCATCATCCGGAGGACTACCTGATCCTCTTCGGCTCGCAAGCTGCCATGGACCGGCTCGCCGGCGAGCACTTCATCCGCTCGCCCCGCTTCTCCCTCTTGATGCGCCCATGGAGCAAGCTTGCCCACGCAGGCTCCGACGAGTTCGAGTACCGCGTCGAGCTTGAACTCTGCGGCATTCCTGCTCAAGCCTGGCACCTCTCCACTACCGAGCACATCCTTGGGAGGAGCTGCTGGATCGAGCGCCTCCATCCCCAAACTCGTTCCCGTGCCGACCTCGCCACTTTCCGTCTGTATGGGCGCACGCATGACCCTGCCGGCATTCGTCGCGCCGCCGTTCTGGAGGTCCTCGAGCAAATCCCCACGCGCCTTAGCACCGACGCGTCGTCCATCAGAACGCTCACCTTCCCCATCTCCATCGCCATCGTCCGCGTCGAGATGATCAGAACTGCACATCCTAGCGCGGCGACAGGTCCCGGTCCGGCCCGGACCGGGACACCGACAACGGCAATAATGCCAGGCCAGGCTATGGCCATGGACACGCGCGCCGCGGCGGCCACAAGCGCAGACGTATGGAGCCGCAGCCCGCCGGCCATGCCGATGGCATGGCGGTGGACAGCCCCGGCTGGCGCGCCGGAACCAAACCTCCCGCGTGGATGGTGTGGCCATGGCGACAGGGTGGCCCACTCTGCCCGGCGCGATGACGCGTACGGCCGTCCAGCCATGGAACCGTATACCGTGGCCCGGTCAGCATGGAGCCCACCGCCGTCGTCACGGTGCCAGAAAAGGAAAGGGTAAAAGGAAAGATAAGCCTACTTTACCCATGGGACAGACATGCAGCGCTGACGACGCCCCTGAGGGCGCGCAACCAGGCTCGACAGGGACAGCTGGCGGCGTGCCACTGGCTATGGCAGCATTGGATCCGTTCGGAATTTTGAATCCGGCGGCCACCCACGAGCCCGAGGACGATCGCGCGGGGCCGCCAACTGCCTCACCTGATCCTTCGGCCTGTCGGGACCTGGTCGTGCTCAGCGAGGTTCCAGACTCGCAGCAGGTCATGCCAGAGCTGACACCCACCTTGTCGGAACAAAGTGTTGTTTCCCCCACAACCGATCCCGAGGTGGAACCAACCCCATGCGCTGACCAGTCCTCGCCCCCGTCCGCACGCGCTGGGACGGGCCGCGCGGTGCACGAGCATTGCGCCACTTCTCCTGTCCGCGCATTGGTGACCCCACCCTTGGACAGATTGCTGCCGCCATCCCCGGACCAACGGGACCCGCAGATGCCCATGCAGAATCCCGTGGCCCCGGTCTCACCCGGGACCGCTGCGGCTCTCTCCACCAACCCCGAGCAGGCACGTCAGAGCATGCATGGGTCTGGGCCAGGCCGGTTTGCTTCCCCACCAATAATCATGCGCCGATCCCGCGAACGTGCACCTGCCGCTCGCTCATGGACGCTGGGGGACTTTCTAGCCGCTGCCACCAAGAAGCTCAACGCTGCTCTGCCGGCGCCCGGGAAGAGGTCCCGTCGCCCTCTTGATTTCACCCCCCACCGTGGCCGCTCAGCTGCTGCTACGCCCACGACCGCTGCTCCTCCCATCGCCGCAAGACGCGCGCAAGTGCAGGTCCTTCGCACGCTTGGAATTGTCGGGACCAATCAAAAGATCTCGACCGCAAAGATGAAGGCATACGACGATCTGTTCGCGGCGCCCATCCCGCTGTCGGCGCTTACGGCCATCGCTGCGCTGGTCAATCGTGAGATCCCAGCTTGCCTTGCGGTGCAGCCGACTACCCCGATGCGTGTCGACATTGCGTCCGAGACTTAGGCCCCCCCTAGACAAATCTTGAGGAAAATGGAGTGTGCGCGGTCTCAACGCACGCTGCCTCAAGGACAAGAACACTTCAACCTCATCCTCCGCTCCAAGGACAAGAACACGGGCAACCTTAATATACGCATGATGGGAAAATTCTGCCGTCTAGTCAACGATCTCGCGCTCAAGGAGGTATACCTCAACGGGCGAAGGTACACGTGGTCGAACGAGCAATCACCACCGACCCTGGTGCACCTCGATCGTGTGTTGTGCACCTCTGACTGGGAGGACAGGCACGGCGAATGCCACCTGAGGTGCCTCGCGTCCGTCGTGTCAGATCATTGCCCCTTGCTGCTGGATTGCGCCCCTGCGCCTGTGATGCACCGCAGGTTCCACTTCGAGGACCATTGGTTGCGTTTGGATGGATTCCATGATACGGTGACCGCGGCATGGGGCTCCATTCACGACACCGACCCCTTCCGCTGCCTGATGTTGCGTCTCCAAGCCACTGCGTGTAGCTTGACGAGTTGGAGCGCCAAAGCGGTTGGCAACGTAAAGACCAAGTTGGCCATTTGATCCATCATCCCCATGGACTCTACACCAACGCAACAAACACCACGTGGACCTATGACAAGAGCTCGAGCACGCGCCATTGAAAACGAGGTGAACTCACTCCTTCACGAGATCAATGTGGACTTGAGTGGAACTTGGTGTCTACCTCACCAAAATATGCTATGTGTCATTAGGTACGAAGACCAACGCCACCAAGCAGCTAAGGAGCACCACAAAGGAGGAGAAGCACCCCAAGATCTCAAGGAGGAAGGAGTCCAAGAAGGACTAGTCTGCACCTCCCAACCCCGTGCCCACGAGCCCCCAAGACCCCATGCGCACGGGCCGCCCAAACGAGACGCACCACCCGTGCGCACGGGCGTGTACTGTGCACACGGGACCCCCGTGCGCATGGGCCCATCAGGATGGTCGGCCGAGAGCTGCTGTTTGGGCCTCCACTTCGTCCCCTTCGCCCACATACCTATATATTTCGTACCTAGGGTCATGTTTAGGTTTAGCAAAGTATATGTGAGATATTGATAGGGCTTTGCTCCTTCTACCACTCCTTTTGGAGATCAAGACCTCTTAGGAGAGGATCCCAAGTGGATTTCAAGACCTCTTTGGAGAAGACTACCATCAAGACCTCACCTCCTTAGGAGTGGGAAGAACCTTATCTTTGTGCTTGTTTCCTTGGATTGTTCTTGTATGCTTGTGGATCTATGTGTTTGCTATTCTAGTGGATGTGTAATTGGGTTTGTTGGAGTGAATTCCTGTTTGTGTTCTTGGTGTTCATCCCTTTTCCCCCTCAAGTGTGAAAAGATCCCTCTTAGGGTTTCACCCTACAACATCTTGGTATCATGAGCAAGGTTGATTCACATCTTGGAGTCCCTACCCCCATATTCTAGCTTGATTTTGTTGTTTTTTCGTCCTAATTCGAAAATCCCCACAAAAAATAGCCCCAAAAATTTTCTTGCAATTTGTTAGATCTTGTGAGATTTGGTTGATTTGATCCACGAATTTGGTGTTTAACAAGTGGATCTACCCCTTCCCACCATTCCCCACCCACTCCACCGTTGATTTTGGCCGGATTTTGCAAAACTCCACGGATCCGAAGGTGTTCTTCCACTACAGAACACCCCGTGCGCACGGGCCATCGGGACCCCGTGCACACGGGACCCCGTGCCCACGGGCCTCACTTACCCCGTGCGCACGGGCCTTACAGAACTATTCGGCCACTCCCACTTTTGCCTCTTTTTGCCTTTCCACCACCACTTTTGATCTTCCGCAATACTTCCCGTGAGTGTTTGAGTTTCGGAGTTGCGTTTTACACGTGTCCTAAGGTGTTTCGGCTACTTAGGCGCGACTTGACTTCATCATCACCGCCACTCGCCATCGACTTGGACTCCACTTCGGCATCGACCACTTCATCATCATACTACCGTAAGCAAGGACGGTAACCTCGACGACATCCTAACATCATACCTTGCCATTACCTTGATAACCTCGAGCCTCTTTTGCGTTACTTACCCATCGAGACTAGCAAGTTCAGTATTGCCGGGCCACGCTTTTAGTGCACCTTTAGTGTTACGTCTCTCCCGAGCATATCACACTTGTTATCTCATATTACGGCTCGAATATCAAGCATTGTGGCATAGTAAAAAAAAGAGCTTTTAAGCAAAAGAAAAAGAGAAGCAAGAGCTTGTAAGCAATAGCATTGAGCCACTTTGCCTAGTTCATCATCTCAGTTCATACAAACATACGCATACTTGGGATAGTAGACGGCCGTTTCGCTCTTAGGTTGGCGCACTAGCGTATCCAGCCCATTAGAGCAATCGAGCTAGCGTCTCTCTAGTATCCGTACAACACGAGCATTTCCGTGGTTCCACCTCTTGGAGCTCATTCCTTGGTTATGCGGATCCCATCTATCTTCCGTGTGTGTGTTCCTAGTGATATCCTTGGGTTTGATCTATTTGTCTTACTTGCGATTTGTGCATCTTTTCAACTTTTTCGACATCTTGACTAACATTTGCTTGAATTATTTGTGCCACTCCCTAACCAAGCTCCTCCATAAGCCTTTTTACTTGTAGGTGTGAGAAAACAAAACCCGGTACCAATTCTACTATTATAGCATCACGTGGGATCGTACTTGATACATCCACAGTCTTCGGAAAAGGTAACTTTGGTATTGTTCTCTCACTTTCCTACTAACCACCACTTCCACGTGATGGATAGGCCTTCTTCTTCGGCGAACCCACTCTTCGAGGAGCAAGATGGCGAACGCGACTTCGTCACCAAGAATCACTTCTGCATCGCACAACGAGCTCTACATCAAGAAAGTGAAGCTTTGGGTGATCGCATCGAGCAACTCGCCACCGACCTACGCCAATCGGAAGAACGATAATGGGACTACCTCGACGCCAAGCTCACCACACAAATGGAAGAATTCCGCAACATGATCGTGAGCCGCGCGTCTTCCACAACTTGTTCACCAAGACGGCGCCACTCAAGTCGCCACTCTTCATCGTACTCTTCTTCGGATGCAAGTCCCCTTCGAGCTCGTTCTCATCAACGGGACGACCCTCAAGATCGCCAAGCTCAATAAAATCCATTCCATGGCAATGGCTTACAAGACAGAGTTCGAGCATGTGAAAAAGTGCGACGCCAAGAACAAGAAGCCATGGATCAAGAGCAACCACCACCACATCGTCCACGTCAAACATCTCAAGACGGCGATGCACTCCGGCAAGAGCACCAAAGTCGTGAAGAACAAGCTCAAGCGGCTCAACAAGCACTCCGCGAGTCCACTAGAGCCGTTGCCGCACGCAGCCACCTCGTCCGTGAGCAAGAGGAAGACCTTCATCGAGCACGACAAGAAGCCGCCCGACGTGAAGAGCAACAAGAAAGAAGAAACCGGGCACATATGGCTCGACCCCATCGGCAAGTCCCTCAAGAGGAGCGTGAGATTGAAGACCTTCCCCCACGACAAGCGCGACACCACCCTCGTCCACATGATGAAGAACTACGCTACGGCAAGCTCAGGTTCACCATGCCCAAGTTCTCCGGAAGCACCGATCCCAAAGAATATCTCTCATGGGCATTGAAGGTCGACAAGATATTCCGTCTTCACAACTACAACGAGGAAAAGAAGATTGCCATGGCATCCCACGAGTTTCAAGACTACGTACTCATTTGGTGGGCACAAGTGCTCGCAAGACGACGGGAGCGAGGCGAACCACCCATCATGACTTGGGCACAAATGAAGGATGTCATGAGAGCTCGCTTCGTGCCTACACACTACACCCGAGATCTTTTCAAGAAGTTGCAACTCCTCAAGCAAGGCACGAAGACGGTGGAAGAATACTATCAAGAGATGGAAATTGCCATGATAAGAGCCAATGTCAAGGAAGATGACGAGCAGACTATGGCACGCTTCTTGAACAGCCTCAATCGTCCAATCAAGAAGATCGCCGATTTCCAACCCTACTCCAACCTTCTCGAGCTAGTTTATCAAGCGACCAAGGCCAAGCAACAAGTACAAGATGACTTCAAATACGCCAAGTACTCGTCCAAGACCTACGGCTCATACACTCAAGTCCCAACGACTACAGCACCTCCTACATCGACTAGAGCATCACCAAGTACCGGAGACAAGTCAAGTTCCAAGCAAGCGACGCCTTCCTCGACTTGTCCTCCGGCCAGCAACTACAAGTCCAAGACTCCCTCATCATCGGCGCCACCGGATGACCCCATCAAGACAAGTTCTCTCAAGTGCTTCACATGTGGTGGCCGTGGACACAAGTCCTTCCAATGCATCAACCGGCGAACCATGATTGCGAATGATGATGGCACATACGACTCCATGAGTGAAGACGAGATGGAAGCCCTCAAGCACGTCGCCATGCATCGTCGAGTGAATGAAGAGGAAGATAAGCAAGTCTTTTCTGACAATGATTCAAGCCCCGCTCTCATGGTCTCCAAGGTCTTGACGCTTCAACACCAACTAGATGAAGACCAACGGTGCCATATCTTCCACACCAAGGCCGGCGTCAACGGACGTTCCGTGAACGTCATCATCGACGGAGGAAGTTGCCACAACTTGGCAAGTGACGAGCTATGTTCCAAGCTACAATTAGTCAAGAAGAAGCATCCTCGCCCCTACAAGGTCCAATGGCTTAGCGACTCCGGCACCATTCAAGTGGAGCACACCGTGCAAGTTTCGTTCAAGATCGACGCTTACGAGGACACCTTAGAGTGTGATGTGGTTCCCATGTCCGTGTGCCATCTTCTTTTGGGAAGACCTTGGCAATTTGACCGCGGCGTCATCCACAACAGAAGAACAAACCACTATAGCTTCAAGATGAAGGGAAGGGAGTACGTGCTTCGACCTATGTCACCAAGCCATGTGATCGCCGACAAGCAAGCATCCACCCATCGTGGAGAGACTAGTCAGAGAGTGAACGACCACAAAGAGAGTGAGAGCCACAAGCCCAAAATGAGTGACTCCACACCAAGAGAGAAGAACTTAGTCCTCCTAGCCACAAAAAGAGAGATGAGAGAAGTGTGTGAGAAGCCTTCGAGTGTCCTACACTATGTCCTAGTTTGCAAAGATGAGGCGGCAAGGACTAACAATTCTAACCATCTACCTCTAGTGTTGTCTCAATTGTTGCAGGAATTCGCGGATGTCTTCCCCGAGGAGCTACCTCCCGGTCTTCCTCCTCTACATGGTATCGAACACCGCATCGACCTCATCCCCGGCGCACCTCTTCCGAACAAGGCTCCATACCGCGTCAACCCCGAAGAAACCAAAGAAATACAAAGGCAAGTCCAACATCTCATAGACCATGGACATGTGCGTGAAAGTTTGAGTCCTTGTGCCGTACCTGTTATCCTTGTGCCTAAGAAATATGATAGTATTCGCATGTGCTCCGATTGTAGACCAATAAATGCTATCACCGTTCGCTATAGGCGTCCCATTTCACGACTTGATGATATGCTAGATGAGCTTAGCGGTGCCACTATTTTCTCAAAAATTGATCTTAAAAGTGGCTATTATCAAATACGCATTCAAGAAGGTGATGAGTGGAAAACCGCTTTCAAAACTAAATTTCGTTTGTACGAGTGGTTAGTTATGCCTATGGGTTTATCAGAAGCACCCGATACTTTCATGCGTGTTATGCATTATGTGCTTCGCCCATACATTGGCGTGTTTGTTGTGGTCTACTTTGACGATATACTTGTGTTTAGCAAATCCCTCAAAGATCATGTAACTCATCTTAGGGCCGTTTTGCAAACTCTTAGAAAAGAGCGACTTTATGCCAATATGGAAAAATGCACTTTTGGTGTTGACAAGATTGTTTTCTTGGGCTTTGTTGTGTCTTCAAAGGGTGTTCATGTTGATGAGTCTAAAATTGAAGCAATTAAAACTTGGCCACAACCCACTAATTTGCAACAAGTGCGTAGTTTTCTTGGTCTAGCGGGTTTTTATCATCGCTTTGTGAAAGACTTTAGCACTATTGCCTCACCGTTACATGCCTTGAGTAAGAAGAATGCACCCTTTGTTTGGGGACCCTCTCAATCTACCGCATTTGATGAGCTCAAATCTTTGATTACACATGCTCCAATTCTTGCATTGCCTAACTTCAACAAAACTTTTGAGGTCCATTGTGATGCTAGTGGTAATGGTATTGATGGAGTTTTGATGCAAGAAAAGCGTCCAATTACATACTTTAGTGAAAAACTTTCCGGAGCACAACTTAACTATCCCATCTATGACAAAGAATTGTATGCTTTAGTGCGAGTATTGCATGTTTAGGAGCATTATCTTCGCCCACATGAATTTGTCATACATACCGATCATGAGACACTTAAATACCTTAAAGGTCAAACCTAGTTGAATAAACAGCATGCTAAATGGAGTGAATTTATTTAATCCTTTCCTTATGTGATCAAGTACATTAAGGGTAAAGAAAATAATGTGGCGGATGCTCTTTCCCGCAAGTGCATGTTAGTTACTCAACTTGAGTTGAATGTTATTGGCTTTGAGCATGTTAAAGATCTTTATGCACATGATTCTTCGTTTGCGATTCCTTATGCCAAATGTCTTGCTAACACTTGTTGGGAGAACTATTATCTCAAGAATGGCTACCTTATGCGCGCTAACAAACTTTCTATACCCGTGTCTTCGCTTCGTTCGTTACTTCTGCAAGAGGCTCACGGCGGAGGACTTATGGAACACTTCGGACGCGACAAGACCTTTGCCACACTCTCCTTCAAGTACTTTTGGCCAACGATGTTCCGTGATGTTGCACGCTTCACCAATCGATGCTCTACATGCCGCAAAGCTAAGTCCAAAGCTCAATCTCATGGTTTACATATGCCACTTCCAATTCCATATCAACCATGGGAAGATATTAGTATGGATTTCGTGCTTGGTTTGCCTAGGACCCAAAATGGCAAGGATTTCGTATTTGTTGTTGTGGACCGATTCTATAAAATGGCACATTTCATCCCATGCAATAAGATAGACGATGCTTCACATGTTGCAAATCTTTTTTGTAGGGAAATCTTGAGGTTACATGGCGTGCCAAGGACAATCGTGTCGGACCGAGACGTCAAGTTCCTAAGCTACTTTTGGAAGACACTCTGCGCCAAGCTCGGAATCAAGCTACTATTCTCGACGGCCTATCATTCCCAAACCGATGGCCAAATGGAAGTCACCAACCAAACGCTATCTACTCTCCTACGTGTGTTGATCAAAAAGAACATCAAGGAGTGGGAGGAGTGCTTACCCATCGCCGAGTACGCCTACAATCGAGCAAGACACTCTACTACCGGCAAGTCCCCCTTCGAGGTCGTCTATTGCTTCAATCCATTGTCCCCATTGGACATCCTACCGCTTCCACTTCAAGAACGAGCAAACATGGACGCAAGTGCAAGAGCAAGTTATCTCAAGAAGGTGCATGAAGATACAAGGGCCACGATCGAGCGTCAAGTAAAACGCCTCGCCACCAAGCTCAACATCAACAAGACACCAATGGTATTCCAACTGGGTGATCTCGTATGGCTTCATCTCCGCAAGGACCGCTTCCCCAACGAGCGCAAATCCAAGCTACTACCACGAGCCGATGGACCTTTCAAGGTGCTAGCACGATACAATGACAACGCCTACAAGATCGACATCCCACGCGACAAGTACAATGTAAGCGACACATTCAACGTCAAGGACTTGACCCCATACCATGGTGATGAAGATCACGATCCGAGGACGGATCTCACCCAGGGGGGGGGAGATGATGCGGAGCATCCTTCCATCATCCCCATGGACTCTACACCAACGCAACAAGCACCACGTGGACCTATGACAAGAGCTCGAGCACGCGCCATTGAAAACGAGGTGAACTCACTCCTTCACGAGATCAATGTGGACTTGAGTGGAACTTGGTGGCTACCTGATGAGGACATCAATACCATTGTTACACCCACAGCCCCTGCTGCTATACATACTGGACCAATTACTAGAGCTCGCGCACGCCAATTAAATTATCAGGCACTTTCGTTTCTTGGTAATGATTCTAATGTTCATGAGAATATGATGCTGCCTAAATTGGATACATTTGTTTTGCTTACAAATGAAGGGCCTAGCTTGGACAAGAAAGAGGAACCTTGGAGCAAGTTCAAGCATGGAGATGATGGCATGCGCAAGGGGAATAAGAACGGAGTTACAAGTGATGATTTCAGGACTTTGAAGCCACCATAAGGAGTGCAGGAAGCCTTGGACGAAATATACAAGATGCCACTTCATAAATTTCGTCCAGAGGCTATTATAGGTGCTGCGTCACATTATTATTGGGCCAGGCCCATGTAATTTCGAAATACTTGAGTATAGGCTATTTTTAGAGTCCGTATGTGTGGGGAAACAAGAGATAGGGTTGGTTTCGGACCCCTCCTTCAAGGGCCACGAAATCCCCCCCCCCTCTTCCTCCATATATACAGCCCTTAGGGCACCGTTTAGACTTTGGGTTTTGTTTAGATTAAAAGTTCGCCATAGCTGCAACTTCGCGTACTTCGTTTGTGTTCAACGACCAGACCAAGACGTCACAGAACCCCACCTTGATCAATAAAGCTTTCATCTTATATTCGCAATATCCAGATTGCAAATCTTAGTTTCTTGCTTGTTCTTCGTTTGCTTGCAGGAGATAGACCCTCGTGGTCAGGTTGATTGTGCTCCGGCGTGGTCAATAACCTCTCGGAGTTGGTTTAGCGATTGCTAAGGCGCGACGTCCTCGCACGTTCGTAGTCGAATCGTCAAAGTCTACTCCACCAAAAACGATAGCTATCATCTCATCGAAAGATCGGGACACCCTCGCCTCTATCAGATGTGCTAAACAGATTTGAAGAGGCCATGGAGAAGATAGATGGCATGGAGAAGTCGTTCGAGACAAAGCTGGATAACAAGTTTAATGAATTGCTCACGCGTCTTCCCCAACCACCACCGGCTGCACCTGTCGCACCTCTGCAACGACAACGACAACGCCCCCTTCCAAATCAGTTCGGACGAGCGAAGCGTGTTCCTCTTGAGGATGGCCAAACTTCTGGTGCTGCTGTACCTACTGTTGATGCTTCTTTGGCTCCTGCTCCTGCTGCTGCTGGTGCCGAGGAGGAGGATGATTACGCGGGCGATTATGAGGATGAGGTTGATCAAAATCATAACTACGTGCAACCACCAGCACCAGGTCGTCCACATGCAAATAATCGCAATGGTAGGCCTGCACCACCACTTCAGGTACGAGATCATGACCATCTTCCTAAATTAAAATTGAATATTCCACCATTCGAGGGTAGATATGTTCCTGATATATCTCTTACTTGGGAGTTAGAAACTGAACAACGTTTTACATGTTTACAATATCCCGAGGAACGACGTGTTGCTGCTGCTGTTTGTGCTTTCACTAGTTTTGCATGTGTATGGTGGTCTGAACATTGTAGATTATATCCTATTCCAGCTACGTGGGCTGCTTTGAAAACTGCTATGCGTACTCGTTGGGTTCCACCATATTATCAACGTGAATTACTTCAAAAATTGCAGCGCTTAAGACAAGGAAAAAATTCTGTAGAAGAATATTATCAGGAATTACAAACTGGCATGATTAGATGTGGTATTGTTGAGGAGAATGAAGCTATGCTTGCACGTTTCATGGGTGGATTAAATAGAGAGATTCAGACCATTCTAGAGTATAAGGAGTATAATAATATCACTCGTTTATTCCATCTTGCTTGTAAAGCTGAACGTGAAGTGCAGGATCGACAGGCATTGGCGCGAACTAATTTTTCTGCAGGTCGATCTTCATCATGGACACCGCGTGCCTCCTCTCCTCCCACACGTCCTACTGCGGCACCACTGACTTCAGCCGCCAATTCCAATCGAGATACAAGAAAACAGGCACCACCACCACCATCTGCCAAGAGTACACCTTCTGGGCCTGCCCAGAGCTCTTCTTCATCTATGGCATCAACAGGGCACACACATGATATTATTTGTCGTCGTTGTAAGGGAAGAGGTCATTATGCGAGAGAATGCCAATCTCCGCGTGTTATGATTGCTACTGAGGATGGTGGGTATGAGTCCGCTAGTGACTATGATGCGGAGACTTTGGCTCTTATTACAAGTGAAGAACACGGTGGAGATGATTCTGATCATGAGACGCAATGCATGGCTCCTGAAGACGCTGACAGGTATGAATGTTTAGTTGCTCAACGTGTTTTGAGTGTGCAGGTCACACAAGCTGAGTGATAGAGGCGAGGGTGTCCCGATCTTTCGATGAGATGATAGCTATCGTTTTTGGTGGAGTAGAATTTGACGATCCGACTACGAACGTGCGAGGACGTCGCGCCTTAGCAATCGCTAAACCAACTCCGAGAGGTTATTGACCACGCCGGAGCACAATCAACCTGACCACGAGGGTCTATCTCCTGCAAGCAAACGAAGAACAAGTAAGAAACTAAGATTTGCAATCTGGATATTGCGAATATAAGATGAAAGCTTTATTGATCAAGGTGGGGTTCTGTGACGTCTTGGTCTGGTCGTTGAACACAAACGAAGTACGCGAAGTTGCAGCTATGGCGAACTTTTAATCTAAACAAAACCCAAAGTCTAAACGGTGCCCTAAGGGCTGTATATATGGAGGAAGAGGGGGGGATTTCGTGGCCCTTGAAGGAGGGGTCCGAAACCAACCCTATCTCTTGTTTCCCCACACATACGAACTCTAAAAATAGTCTATACTCAAGTATTTCGAAATTACATGGGCCTGGCCCAATAATAAGGTGACGCAGCACCTATAATAGCCTCTGGACGAAATTTATGAAGTGACATCTTGTATATTTCGTCCAAGGCTTCCTGCACACATTATGGTGGCTTCAAAGTCCTGAAATCATCACTTGTAACTCCGTTCTTGTTCCCCTTGTGCATGCCATCATCTCCATGCTTGAACTTGCTCCAAGGTTCCTCTTTCTTGTCCAAGCTAGGGCCTTCATTTGTAAGCAAAACAAATGTATCCAATTTAGGCAGCATCATATTCTCATGAACTTTAGAATCATTACCAAGAAACGAAAGTACCTGATAATTTAATTGGCGTGCGCGAGCTCTAGTAATTGGTCCAGTATGTATAGAAGCAGGGGCTGTGGGTGTAACAATGGTATTGATGTCCTCATCACTTGACCCCTTCGAGGATGGTATACTACTTGACACTTCTCCCGTGTGCATGCATACGTATTGTCGGAGCTTCACGGATGTTGAGGAGGAGTGCAAGCGCCAAGGAATAACTACACCATCCGCGAGGGAAGCCTGGAAGCGACGACGGAAGAAGACGGAGCTGCTGACGCTACAGCGGCCGGACATCCGGCGCCTGTGCAGCTGATGAGGACATCAATACCATTGTTACACCCACAACCCCTGCTTCTATACATACTGGACCAATTACTAGAGCTCGCGCATGCCAATTAAAATATCAGGTACTTTTGTTTCTTGGTAATGATTCTAAAGTTCATGAGAATATGATGCTGCCTAAATTGGATACATTTGTTTTGCTTACAAATGAAGGGCCTAGCTTGGACAAGAAAGAGGAACCTTGGAGCAAGTTCAAGCATGGAGATGATGGCATGCACAAGGGGAACAAGAACGGAGTTACAAGTGATGATTTCAGGACTTTGAAGCCACCATAATGAGTGCAGGAAGCCTTGGACGAAATATACAAGATGTCACTTCATAAATTTCGTCCAGAGGCTATTATAGGTGCTGCGTCACCTTATTATTGGGCCAGGCCCATGTAATTTCGAAATACTTGAGTATAGGCTGTTTTTAGAGTCCGTATGTGTGGGGAAACAAGAGATAGGGTTGGTTTCGGACCCCTCCTTCAAGGGCCACGAAATCCCCTCCTCTTCCTCCATATATACAGCCCCTAGGGCACCGTTTAGACTTTGGGTTTTGTTTAGATTAAAAGTTCGCCATAGCTGCAACTTCGCGTACTTCGTTTGTGTTCAACGACCAGACCAAGACGTCACAGAACCCCACCTTGATCAATAAAGCTTTCATCTTATATTCGCAATATCCAGATTGCAAATCTTAGTTTCTTGCTTGTTCTTCGTTTGCTTGCAGGAGATAGACCCTCGTGGTCAGGTTGATTGTGCTCCGGCGTGGTCAATAACCTCTCGGAGTTGGTTTAGCGATTGCTAAGGCGCGACGTCCTCGCACGTTCGTAGTCGGATCGTCAAAGTCTACTCCACCAAAAACGATAGCTATCATCTCATCGAAAGATCGGGACAACCTCGCCTCTATCAACTGGTGGCAGAGATGAATCTGGTGGAACTCGGACTGGTGATGGTATATGACGGTAGTATATGTGGGCTCGGATTGGTGGTGGTATATGGACTCGGATTGGTGGTGGTATATGGACTCGGATCGGTGGTGGTATATGGACTCAGAGAAATAGCAGATAAGCTGTGGTGGTATACGGTAGGGGCGATGATGATGGTGCGGCGGCGGCGTGACAACTTGTGAACAGAACTCGAAACTCTAAAGAACTAGACGCTAAGACCAGCAACTTGACACGACGATGCAACCGCAAATTCAACAAAGCAAAAACCCTAAAAAGATTATGCAAAGGCTCAGATTGGTTCGGATATGATGAACTAACCCTAAATTTTTTTTTTGGCTTTTTCCTGGACTGTAGGTATGAAGAACAGACTCGATCTAAACTATGAAAAACTGTAAATCTCACCGAGCAACCTGGGAATCTGATACCACTTGATAGAGGCGAGGGTGTCCCGATCTTTCGATGAGATGATATCTATCGTTTTTGGTGGAGTAGACTTTGACGATCCGACTACGAACGTGCGAGGACGTCGCGCCTTAGCAATCGCTAAACCAACTCCGAGAGGTTATTGACCACGCCGGAGCACAATCAACCTGACCCCGAGGGTCTATCTCCTGCAAGCAAACGAAGAACAAGCAAGAAACTAAGATTTGCAATCTGGATATTGCGAATATAAGATGAAAGCTTTATTGATCGAGGTGGGGTTCTGTGACGTCTTGGTCTGGTCGTTGAACACAAACGAAGTACGCGAAGTTGCAGCTATGGCGAACTTTTAATCTAAAAAAAACCCCAAAGTCTAAACGGTGCCCTAAGGGCTGTATATATGGAGGAAGAGGAGGGGATTTCGTGGCCCTTGAAGGAGGGGTCCGAAACCAACCCTATCTCTTGTTTCCCCACACATACGGACTCTAAAAACAGCCTATACTCAAGTATTTCGAAATTACATGGGCCTGGCCCAATAATAAGGTGACGCAGCACCTATAATAGCCTCTGGACAAAATTTATGAAGTGACATCTTGTATATTTCGTCCAAGGCTTCCTGCACTCATTATGGTGGCTTCAAAGTCCTGAAATCATCACTTGTAACTCCGTTCTTGTTCCCCTTGTGCATGCCATCATCTCCATGCTTGAACTTGCTCCAAGGTTCCTCTTTCTTGTCCAAGCTAGGCCCTTCATTTGTAAGCAAAACAAATGTATCCAATTTAGGCAGCATCATATTCTCATGAACTTTAGAATCATTACCAAGAAACGAAAGTACCTGATATTTTAATTGACGTGCGCGAGCTCTAGTAATTGGTCCAGTATGTATAGAAGCAGGGGCTGTGGGTGTAACAATGGTATTGATGTCCTCATCACCATGGCAGGATCACAAGCCGACGAGATTGACTGGGAGAACATGACGAACAAGGAGTTGCATGATAAATTTCAGCAAATGATGAGTGGCCAGGTGGGAGATGTGCTAAACAGATTTGAAGAGGCCATGGAGAAGATAGATGGCATGGAGAAGTCGTTCGAGACAAAGCTGGATAACAAGTTTAATGAATTGCTCACGCGTCTTCCCCAACCACCACCGGCTGCACCTGTCGCACCTCTGCAACGACAACAACAACGCCCCCTTCCAAATCAGTTCGGACGAGCGAAGCGTGTTCCTCTTGAGGATGGCCAAACTTCTGGTGCTGCTGTACCTACTGTTGATGCTTCTTTGGCTCCTGCTCCTGCTGCTGCTGGTGCCGAGGAGGAGGATGATTACGCGGGCGATTATGAGGATGAGGTTGATCAAAATCATAACTACGTGCAACCACCAGCACCAGGTCGTCCACATGCAAATAATCGCAATGGTAGGCCTGCACCACCACTTCAGATACGAGATCATGACCATCTTCCTAAATTAAAATTGAATATTCCACCATTCGAGGGTAGATATGTTCCTGATATATATCTTACTTGGGAGTTAGAAACTGAACAACGTTTTACATGTTTACAATATCCCGAGGAACGACGTGTTGCTGCTGCTGTTTGTGCTTTCACTAGTTTTGCATGTGTATGGTGGTCTGAACATTGTAGATTATATCCTATTCCAGCTACGTGGGCTGCTTTGAAAACTGCTATGCGTACTCGTTGGGTTCCACCATATTATCAACGTGAATTACTTCAAAAATTGCAGCGCTTAAGACAAGGAAAAAATTCTGTAGAAGAATATTATCAGGAATTACAAACTGGCATGATTAGATGTGGTATTGTTGAGGAGAATGAAGCTATGCTTGCACGTTTCATGGGTGGATTAAATAGAGAGATTCAGACCATTCTAGAGTATAAGGAGTATAATAATATCACTCGTTTATTCCATCTTGCTTGTAAAGCTGAACGTGAAGTGCAGGATCGACAGGCATTGGCGCGAACTAATTTTTCTGCAGGTCGATCTTCATCATGGACACCACGTGCCTCCTCTACTCCCACACGTCCTACTGTGGCACCACTGACTTCAGCCGCCAATTCCAACCGAGATACAAGAAAACAGGCACCACCACCACCATCTGCCAAGAGTACACCTTCTGGGCCTGCCCAGAGCTCTTCTTCATCTATGGCATCAACAGGGCACACACATGATATTATTTGTCGTCGTTGTAAGGGAAGAGGTCATTATGCGAGAGAATGCCAATCTCCGCGTGTTATGATTGCTACTGAGGATGGTGGGTATGAGTCCGCTAGTGATTATGATGAGGAGACTTTGGCTCTTATTACAAGTGAAGAACACGGTGGAGATGATTCTGATCATGAGACGCAATACATGGCTCCTGAAGACGCTGACAGGTATGAATGTTTAGTTGCTCAACGTGTTTTGAGTGTGCAGGTCACACAAACTGAGCAAAATCAGAGGCATAATTTGTTCCATACAAAGGGAGTTGTGAAGGAACGTTCTGTTCGCGTCATCATAGATGGAGGGAGCTGCAACAACTTGGCTAGCATGGAGATGGTGGAGAAGCTATCTCTCACCACAAGACCGCATCCACATCCTTACTATATCCAATGGTTCAACAACAGCGGCAAGGTTAAGGTAACACGTACTGTTCGTGTGCATTTTAGTATCTCTACATATGCTGATTATGTTGATTGTGATGTGGTACCCATGCAAGCATGTTCATTATTACTTGGTAGACCATGGCAATTTGATAAAAATTCTGTACACCATGGTAGAAACAATCAATATACTCTTGTTCATAAGGATAAACATATTACTTTGCTTCCTATGACTCCTGATTCTATTTTGAAAGATGATATTAATAGAGCTAGTAAAGCAAAGCAGGCAAAAAATAAGAGTGAAAATCAGATTGTGGCAAAAGAATTTGAGCAACAAATGAAGCCTAATAATAAACCATCTAGTGTTGCTTCTGAAATTAAATTGAAAAGTGCATGCTTACTTGCCACCAAATCTGATATTGATGAGCTAGATTTCAGCAATTCTGTTTGCTATGCTTTTGTGTGCAAAGAGGCGTTATTTTCATTCGAGGACGTGCCTTCCTCTTTGCCTCCTGCGGTCACTAACATTTTGCAGGAGTTCGCTGACGTCTTTCCACAAGACGTGCCACCGGGATTACCACCTATTCGCGGGATTGAGCATCAGATTGACTTAATTCCCGGTGCTTCGTTGCCAAACCGTGCGCCATACCGTACCAATCCAGAGGAGACGAAGGAGATTATGCGTCAAGTACAGGAGCTGCTCGACAAAGGTTATATACGCGAATCTCTTAGTCCTTGTGGTGTTCCTATTATACTACTGCCAAAAAAGGATGGTACGTCGCGTATGTGTGTTGATTGTAGAGGCATTAATAATATTACTATTCGTTATCGTCATCCTATTCCTAGGCTAGATGATATGCTTGATGAATTGAGTGGCTCTACAATATTCTCCAAAGTTGATTTGCGTAGTGGATACCATCAAATTCGTATGAAATTGGGAGATGAATGGAAAACAGCATTTAAAACTAAGTTCGGTTTATATGAGTGGTTAGTCATGCCTTTTGGGTTAACTAATGCACCTAGTACTTTCATGAGATTAATGAACGAAGTTTTACGTGCTTTCATTGGACGATTTGTGGTAGTTTACTTTGATGATATATTGATTTATAGCAGATCTTTGGAGGAACATTTGGAACATTTACGTGTTGTTTTTATTGCTCTACGTGATGCACGTTTGTTTGGTAACCTTGGGAAGTGCACCTTTTGCACCGACCGAGTATCTTTTCTTGGCTATGTTGTTACTCCACAGGGAATTGAAGTTGATAAAGCCAAGATTGAAGCTATTGAGAGTTGGCCACAGCCCAAAACAGTCACTCAAGTGAGGAGTTTTCTTGGACTCGCTGGTTTCTATAGGCGTTTTGTGAGAGATTTCAGCACCATTGCTGCACCACTCAATGAGCTTACAAAGAAGGATGTGCCTTTTGTTTGGGGTACCTCACAGGAAGAAACCTTCACGGTATTGAAAGATAAGTTGACACATGCTCCTTTACTCCAACTCCTGATTTTAATAAGACTTTTGAGCTTGAATGTGATGCTAGTGGAATTGGATTAGGAGGTGTTTTATTACAAGATGGCAAACCTGTTGCATACTTTTCTGAAAAATTGAGTGGGCCTAGTCTGAACTATTCTACTTATGATAAAGAATTATATGCTCTTGTTCGGACCTTAGAAACATGGCAACATTATTTATGGCCCAAAGAATTTGTTATATATTCTGATCATGAATCTTTGAAACACATTAAAAGTCAAGCAAAACTGAACCGTAGACATGCTAAATGGGTTGAATTTATTGAGACTTTCCCTTATGTCATTAAACACAAGAAGGGTAAAGAAAATGTTATTGCTGATGCATTGTCTCGTCGTTATACTATGCTTTCACAACTTGACTTTAAAATATTTGGTTTGGAGACCATCAAAGATCAATATGTGCATGATGCTGAATTTAAAGATGTATTGCAGAATTGTAAGGAAGGGAGAACATGGAACAAGTTCGTCGTTAACGATGGATTTGTGTTTCGTGCTAACAAGCTATGCATTCCAGCTAGCTCCGTTCGTCTTTTGTTGTTCCAGGAGGCGCATGGAGGAGGATTAATGGGACACTTTGGCGTGAAGAAGACGGAGGATATACTTGCTACACATTTCTTTTGGCCAAAGATGAGACGGGATGTTGAGCGTTTTGTTGCTCGCTGCACTACATGTCAAAAAGCTAAGTCACGACTCAATCCTCATGGTTTATATATGCCTTTGCCTGTACCTAGTGTTCCTTGGGAGGATATATCTATGGACTTTGTTTTAGGTTTACCTCGAACAAAGAAGGGGAGGGATAGTGATAGAGGCGAGGGTGTCCCGATCTTTCGATGAGATGATAGCTATCGTTTTTGGTGGAGTAGACTTTGACGATCCGACTACGAACGTGCGAGGACGTCGCGCCTTAGCAATCGCTAAACCAACTCCGAGAGGTTATTGACCACGCCGGAGCACAATCAACCTGACCACGAGGGTCTATCTCCTGCAAGCAAACGAAGAACAAGCAAGAAACTAAGATTTGCAATCTGGATATTGCGAATATAAGATGAAAGCTTTATTGATCAAGGTGGGGTTCTGTGACGTCTTGGTCTGGTCGTTGACCACAAACGAAGTACGCGAAGTTGCAGCTATGGCGAACTTTTAATCTAAACAAAACCCAAAGTCTAAACGGTGCCCTAAGGGCTGTATATATGGAGGAAGAGGAGGGGATTTCGTGGCCCTTGAAGGAGGGGTCCGAAACCAACCCTATCTCTTGTTTCCCCACACATACGGACTCTAAAAACAGCCTATACTCAAGTATTTCGAAATTACATGGGCCTGGTCCAATAATAAGGTGACGCAGCACCTATAATAGCCTCTGGACGAAATTTATGAAGTGACATCTTGTATATTTCGTCCAAGGCTTCCTGCACTCATTATGGTGGCTTCAAAGTCCTGAAATCATCACTTGTAACTCCGTTCTTGTTCCCCTTGTGCATGCCATCATCTCCATGCTTGAACTTGCTCCAAGGTTCCTCTTTCTTGTCCAAGCTAGGCCCTTTATTTGTAAGCAAAACAAATGTATCCAATTTAGGCAGCATCATATTCTCATGAACTTTAGAATCATTACCAAGAAACGAAAGTACCTGATATTTTAATTGACGTGCGCGAGCTCTAGTAATTGGTCCAGTATGTATAGAAGCAGGGGCTGTGGGTGTAACAATGGTATTGATGAGCACTTGATAGAGGCGAGGGTGTCCCGATCTTTCGATGAGATGATATCTATCGTTTTTGGTGGAGTAGACTTTGACGATCCGACTACGAACGTGCGAGGACGTCGCGCCTTAGCAATCGCTAAACCAACTCCGAGAGGTTATTGACCACGCCGGAGCACAATCAACCTGACCCCGAGGGTCTATCTCCTGCAAGCAAACGAAGAACAAGCAAGAAACTAAGATTTGCAATCTGGATATTGCGAATATAAGATGAAAGCTTTATTGATCGAGGTGGGGTTCTGTGACGTCTTGGTCTGGTCGTTGAACACAAACGAAGTACGCGAAGTTGCAGCTATGGCGAACTTTTAATCTAACCAAAACCCAAAGTCTAAACGGTGCCCTAAGGGCTGTATATATGGAGGAAGAGGAGGGGATTTCGTGGCCCTTGAAGGAGGGGTCCGAAACCAACCCTATCTCTTGTTTCCCCACACATACGGACTCTAAAAACAGCCTATACTCAAGTATTTCGAAATTACATGGGCCTGGCCCAATAATAAGGTGACGCAGCACCTATAATAGCCTCTGGACGAAATTTATGAAGTGACATCTTGTATATTTCGTCCAAGGCTTCCTGCACTCATTATGGTGGCTTCAAAGTCCTGAAATCATCACTTGTAACTCCGTTCTTGTTCCCCTTGTGCATGCCATCATCTCCATGCTTGAACTTGCTCCAAGGTTCCTCTTTCTTGTCCAAGCTAGGCCCTTCATTTGTAAGCAAAACAAATGTATCCAATTTAGGCAGCATCATATTCTCATGAACTTTAGAATCATTACCAAGAAATGAAAGTACCTGATATTTTAATTGGCGTGCGCGAGCTCTAGTAATTGGTCCAGTATGTATAGAAGCAGGGGCTGTGGGTGTAACAATGGTATTGATGTCCTCATCAAGAAGGATGTGCCTTTTGTTTGGGGTACCGCACAGGAAGAAGCCTTCATGGTGTTGAAAGATAAGTTAACACATGCTCCTTTACTCCAACTTCCTGATTTTAATAAGACTTTTGAGCTTGAATGTGATGCTAGTGGAATTGGATTAGGAGGTGTGTTATTACAAGATGGCAAACCTGTTGCATACTTTTCTGAAAAATTGAGTGGGCCTAGTCTGAATTACTCTACTTATGATAAGGAATTATATGCTCTTGTTCGGACTTTGGAAACATGGCAACATTATTTATGGCCCAAAGAATTTGTTATTCATTCTGATCATGAATCTTTGAAACATATTAAAAGTCAAGCCAAACTGAACCGTAGACATGCTAAATGGGTTGAATTCATTGAGACTTTCCCTTATGTCATTAAACACAAGAAGGGTAAAGAAAATGTTATTGCTGATGCATTGTCTCGTCGTTATACTATGCTTTCACAACTTGACTTTAAAGTATTTGGTTTGGAGACCATCAAAGATCAATATGTGCATGATGCTGAATTTAAAGATGTATTGCAGAATTGTAAGGAAGGGAGAACATGGAACAAGTTCGTCGTTAACGATGGATTTGTGTTTCGTGCTAACAAGCTATGCATTCCAGCTAGCTCCGTTCGTCTTTTGTTGTTGCAGGAGGCGCATGGAGGAGGATTAATGGGACACTTTGGCGTGAAGAAGACGAAGGATATACTTGCTACACATTTCTTTTGGCCAAAGATGAGACGGGATGTTGAGCGTTTTGTTGCTCGCTGCACTACATGTCAAAAAGCTAAGTCACGACTCAATCCTCATGGTTTATATATGCCTTTGCCTGTACCTAGTGTTCCTTGGGAGGATATATCTATGGACTTTGTTTTAGGTTTACCTCGAACAAAGAAGGGGAGGGATAGCATATTTGTTGTCGTGGATAGGTTCTCGAAAATGGCACACTTTATACCATGTCATAAAAGCGATGATGCTTCTAATGTTGCTGATTTGTTCTTTCGTGAAATTATTCGCTTGCATGGTGTGCCAAATACTATTGTTTCAGATCGTGATACCAAATTTCTTAGCCACTTTTGGAGATGTTTATGGGCTAAGTTGGGGACTAAACTGCTTTTTAGTACTACTTGTCACCCCCAAACTGATGGACAAACTGAAGTAGTCAATAGAACTTTGTCTACTATGCTTAGGGCTGTTTTGAAGAATAACAAGAAAATGTGGGAAGAATGCTTGCCTCATATTGAATTTGCTTATAATCGTTCGTTGCATTCTACTACTAAGATGTGCCCTTTTGAAATTGTGTATGGTTTCCTACCTCGTGCACCTATTGATTTGTTGCCTCTTCCATCTTCGGAGAAGGTTAATTTTGATGCTAAACAACGTGCTGAATTGATCTTAAAAATGCATGAGTTAACTAAGGAGAACATTGAGCGTATGAATGCTAAATATAAACTTGCTGGAGATAAGGGTAGAAAACATGTTGTGTTTGCACCTAGAGATCTTGTTTGGTTACATTTGCGTAAGGATAGATTTCCTGATTTGCGCAAATCAAAGCTAATGCCACGTGCTGATGGTCCTTTTAAGGTGTTAGAGATAATAAATGATAACGCATATAAACTTGAGCTGCCTGCAGATTTTGGGGTTAGTCCCACTTTTAACATTGCAGATTTGAAGCCTTATTTGGGTGAGGAAGATGAGCTTCCGTCGAGGACGACTTCATTTCAAGAAGGGGAGGATGATGAGGACATCAATACCATTGTTACACCCACAGCCCCTGCTGCTATACATACTGGACCAATTACTAGAGCTCGCGCACGCCAATTAAATTATCAGGTACTTTCGTTTCTTGGTAATGATTCTAATGTTCATGAGAATATGATGCTGCCTAAATTGGATACATTTGTTTTGCTTACAAATGAAGGGCCTAGCTTGGACAAGAAAGATGAACCTTAGAGCAAGTTCAAGCATGGAGATGATGGCATGCGCAAGGGGAACAAGAACGGAGTTACAAGTGATGATTTCAGGACTTTGAAGCCACCATAAGGAGTGCAAGAAGCCTTGGACGAAATATACAAGATGCCACTTCATAAATTTCGTCCAGAGGCTATTATAGGTGCTGCGTCACCTTATTATTGGGCCAGGCCCATGTAATTTCGAAATACTTGAGTATAGGCTATTTTTAGAGTCCGTATGTGTGGGGAAACAAGAGATAGGGTTGGTTTCGGACCCCTCCTTCAAGGGCCACGAAATCCCCCCCTCTTCCTCCATATATACAGCCCTTAGGGCACCGTTTAGACTTTGGGTTTTGTTTAGATTAAAAGTTCGCCATAGCTGCAACTTCGCGTACTTCGTTTGTGTTCAACGACCAGACCAAGACGTCACAGAACCCCACCTTGATCAATAAAGCTTTCATCTTATATTCGCAATATCCAGATTGCAAATCTTAGTTTCTTGCTTGTTCTTCGTTTGCTTGCAGGAGATAGACCCTCGTGGTCAGGTTGATTGTGCTCCGGCGTGGTCAATAACCTCTCGGAGTTGGTTTAGCGATTGCTAAGGCGCGACGTCCTCGCACGTTCGTAGTCGGATCGTCAAAGTCTACTCCACCAAAAACGATAGCTATCATCTCATCGAAAGATCGAGACACCCTCGCCTCTATCACTACCGCACCAAAATATGCTATGTGTCATTAGCTACGAAGACCAACGCCACCAAGCAGCTAAGGAGCACCACAAAGGAGGAGGAGAAGCACCCCAAGACCTCAAGGAGGAAGAAGGAGTCCAAGAAGGACAAGTCTGCACCTCCCAGGCGACCCCGTGCCCACGGGCCCCCAAGACCCCGTGCGCACGGGCCACCCAAACGAGACGCACCACCCCGTGCGCACGGGCCCGGGCCGCTGTAGCACCCCGTGCGCACGGGCGTGTACCGTGCACACGGGACCCCCATGCCCACGGGCCCAACTTACCCCGTGCGCACGGGCCCATCAGGATGGTCGGCCGAGAGCTGCTGTTTGGGCTTCCACTTCGTCCCCTTCGCCCACATACCTATATATTTCGTACCTAGGGTCATGTTTAGGTTTAGCAAAGTATATGTGAGATATTGATACGGCTTTGCTCCTTCTACCACTCCTCTTGGAGATCAAGACCTGTTAGGAGAGGATCCCAAGTGGATTTAAAGATCTCTTTGGACCTCCTTAGAAGTGGGAAGAACCTTATCTTTGTGCTTGTTTCCTTGGATTGTTCTTGTATGCTTGTGGATCTGTGTGTTTGCTATTCTAGTGGATGTGTAATTGGGTTTTGTTGGAGTGAATTCCTATTTGTGTTCTTGGTGTTCATCCCTTTTCCCCCTCCAAGTGTGAAAAGATCCCTCTTAGGGTTTCACCCTACAACACCATTGCTAGAGAGCTCATTGCGCGTTTCGACAAGGCCCACGAGGACCGCATCCTCACGCCCTCGGAGGACTGGCTGCGCAAACAACTGAATGTTTCGTACCTCGGGCTCGCGTCCCTGGAACGGACGATTGCTAGACAGCTCGCCCGCATTGCCAACCTCAAAGACGGCGATGCCAGCACTGCCTTCTTCCATAGGCGATGCTCCTTTCGACGGCAGAAAAACCGTGTCTTCAGCCTCTCCGCGAATAGCACGGTGCTCACGGATCACGATGAGATGGTCGAGGCTGCATTCCGGCACTATGACGCACTGCTTGGTACTGTTATCGAGCGAGATCACACTTTGGACCTATCGCAACTTATCGAGGGGAGCGATCTCTCCGACCTCGATGCGCCCTTCTGCCCGGCGGAGATCTGGGAAGCTGTGAAGTGCCTTCCTGCGCGCAAGGCGCCAGGGTCTGACGGCTATACTGCCGAATTCCTCCACGCGTGCTGGAGCATCGTCAAGCAGGACTTCATGGATGTGGTCAACCGCACACTCTCCACCCTCCTTCGCGTACTCATCAAGAACCTTAAGGAATGGAAAGGTTGTGTGCCCATCACCGAGTTCACCTACAACCGTGCAAGACATACAACAACGTTGAAGTCGCCATTGGAGGTTGTCTATGGCTTCAACCCCTTGTCGCCATGGGACATACTTTCGCTTCCTCTACAAGAGCGTGCTAGTATGGAGGCAAGCGACCGAGTCGAGTTCATGAAAAGGTGCATGAAGATATAAGGACCACCATTGAGCATCAAGTCCACAAGCATGCCACCAAGATCAACATAACCAAGAAGCCAATGGTGTTCCAACCCGGAGACCTTGTTTGGCTACATCTTCGCAAAGACCGCTTTCCGAACAAGTGCAAATCCAAGCTTCTACCTCGAGCCGACGGTCCCTTCAAAGTCCTAGAAAGGATAAACAATAACACTTACAAGATAGACATCCCACTCGACAAGTACTCGGTGAGCAACACCTTCAGTGCCGCCTGACTTGGCTCCATTCCATGGCGATGAGGTTTTCGATCCGAGGACGGATCTTCCCCGAGGAGGGGGGATATGGTGCAGAGCAGCACATGGATATCACCGTGGATCCTATACCAATCCCACAAGTGCCAATTGGACCAAAGACTAGAGCCCATGTACGTGCCAAACCAAGGTGAATTCAGTCCTCTTCGAACTTTCTATGCATTCATTTGAGAAAACCTCAATCCGACACCCTATGCATACTTAGGTACTACGGATTCACCCATGAAGAAGTGAGGGTAGAAGGCCAAGCAAAGAGAAGGAACAAGGAGAAAAGTTGTTGAGCTACAGCGGCCGGATAGTCCAGCCAGGAAGCCGGACTGTCCAGCATGAGTCCCGGAGACATTAGAAGCTAAATACATCTAGTCCGGCATTTCGTCCGACCACTTGCCTGACTATCCTGCCCCTGAAGATTGACTGGTGCCTGAAGCCTGTGCCAGCCCGAAGCCGCACCTGCGTCGGACTGTCTGGCATGCTTCCCCGACTGTCCGGTCTGAACCCAGACTATTCGGCTCGGTTCCTGGACTGTCCGACCCTTGCATGCGTGCGGATCTAACCAATAGGCCATGTATCCCCTCTCTTACCTACCCCCTTTCGTCCCTTAGCTTTATAAAGATACCTCGGACTCAAATTACGGTTAGCAAAGCATTTAGATAAAACTTGAGAGGGCTTTGCTCATCTATCCTCTCCTTTGGACATCAAGGCCTCCACAAGGAGAAGAACCCTTGTGGTTAATCACGACCTCCATATCATTTGGATTGGAGAAGATCTACCTCTCAAGACCCCTCTTCTCTTAGAGATTTGGGAAGAACTTTACCTTGTTTCCTTGTTCCTTTTGTTGGTTGTGGATCTTGATTTGTCTCATACTTTGGATGCTTTGAGAGGATGTGTGATGTGAACCTTGTTCATTAGTATTATTCTTCTTGAGTTTCTTGTGTTCTTTGTGTTTTGCTCCTTGCCACCTTCAAATTGTGAAGATTGGGACAAACCTAGGCCTTTGTCCTACATCACAGTTTTACCATCTGCAGATAACAAAGCATCTAGAGGACAAAAAAATCTACAAGTCAAAGATACCACTAAAAGTTAAAAAGATAATACGGGGCAACTTCCCCGAGGTACGGTTCTAACAAATGACAATCAGCTCGCCACAATTTGCAAGGAAGTAAGAAGTGTTATTTTTTCATCATGACGAGACAATTAAGCATGTTTTCTTTCAATGCACTTTTGCGCGCTCTACATGGTCAATCGTGCGTCCAACTTGTATCCTCCTCGCAAGGTTGCCAACATGTATAGTCACTGGCTCGATCGTATAACTCGCAAGTTTAATGCACTTACAAGGGTGGGAGTGTCTGTTTTATTATTGTCAAAGTTCAAGAAGGTGTGCCTTTTGTGAGCTCTTAATCACGTCCATGCGCGAAGCGATGGGAGAACGCATCGCTTTGCGCAAAGCGCCTGTTTATGTGGTGAGCCCAACCAGGCAAAGCGCTTTTCCAATCTATGCTCGATTAAGCGTGCGTCAGCAGCGCTACGCACACGTAACCGTTGTTGGGCGAAGAGCGAACAGACCAAAATCGTAGAGGGAAAAGAGAGGTCCGTTGGCCATAATCGCAGCAGGAAAGATATAGGAAAGGGTGGCACGGGCTAGATTTTGATGAGTAAAACGCACAGACATCTCTCATGAGCTCCTCACATGATAGGATGTCGAGGCAGCGACTCTGCAGCTCATCTCGCACCGTTGACCCTGACCTTGCGCCCCCCGGACCTCCTCCTCTTGTTGCACTCCGGCACCACAAGCTACTCCTCGACTCGCCACATGCCGCCGACCTCCTCGTCCGAGCCCGAGCTTCTCCTCCTCATCTCGCCTCTTCCGACGCGCCCTGCTGGTTAGCTCCAACTCCCATTTTTCTCTCCTCCCTCTTAGGTGATTGATCCCTTCCCTCTGGTCTAGTCCATTCCAGTGCTATTGCTGTGAGCCTGTGATGTTGATTTTGTGATATGATCTATTGTATTACCTATTAATTTGCTCACTGAGCCTGTGATGTTGATTTTGTGATATGATCTATTGTATTACCTATTAATTTGCTCGATCTCCCTTCTTCTCCTCTTTTGTGCTTCTGCTCTGCCATGGCCCATGGCTACTATCTATTGCTCCCTAGCCTCCCAGATTTGTCCCATTGGCCTTTCCGTATGAAACGCCTAGGCAGCGCAATAAGCAAGTTGGGTGCAAGTAGGTCCCAAAACCTATAATTAAGCCTAATGCCTTTTTGAACTTTGATTACGGTCGATGAGGCTACGTAGAAATGATATGGTTTTCAATGATAAAATTTCCTGTATTATGCAGGTTATCTACCAGTGCATGCACTGGCTCTGTTCGTGATGTACTCTACAACACATGGAACATGAACGGTGAAATGATATGGTTTTTGATGATAAAATTTCCTCTATTATGCAGGTTATCTACCAGTGCACGCACTGTCTCTGTTCGTGGTGTACTCTGTCCGTGGCTCTGTTCGTGGTGTACTCTACAACCCAGTCATTTCTACGTTGACTGGTTTTTTTTACAGCTCGTTGGTTGATATTATTAAGCAAATACTACGAATGTATTAATCACCAAATTCGGGAATGAAAGCTAAGATTTAACCAGGGAGGGACAAGGTCAGAGACCTCAAGGCCTTCGCTGTTGAGCGCCATGGACCGCTCTCTCTGCCCGTCCGCCCCGGCCGCAGCCCTCTCGAACTCCGCCGCCGCCGCACCGACCCCGCGCTTCCTCCCCGCCTCTCCCCCTGGGCCGCCTTCCTCCGCCTCCGCGGCTGCCCCCGACTTCTCCCCGGAAGGGACGGACCCCGCCGCCATACCCCGCCGCCTCAGCTCCTTTGCAAACAGCGACTCGGGCGCGTCCTCCTCGCTCCCCCGGGCTCCACCCCCCTCATCCCCGTCGATGCGGCACCTCACGCGTAGGCGCAGCATGCGCCGTCCACGCGGCCGCAGCGAAGGCGACGGTGTGAGGGCTGGGCGCGCGAGGTGGATCACGGCCAGTTCCATGGACATGGTTTGCTAGCTTCAGTTGGTTGCGTGGCTGCGTGTCCCTGCTGCGTCGAGGTCGCGGAAGCACAAGTCCGACTAGACTTGGCGACAGGGTGACTCCTCGGCGAGGGTTCTGACCGTCGGTTCGGTGCTGAGATACGCGATTAGGCGGATGGACGGTGCGGATCTAGCGGAGGGTTCATGCGGCTGGTGAGGAAAGCCGACGACGCAAGGAAGCGGGACTACTGTATGGTTGTCTTGGTTCGTCGGAGCTCGGAAATGTGCGGCGCATGTGTAAGGATGGCAATTTTAATCATAGACATGGATACTCATGGATATCCGACCCGAATGAATAAGGTTTGAACGTACTTTTGTGTTCATGGGTGGCGCACAAACCCGACCAAATTGCTCGTGGGTAGGGCATGGACATAATCTTATACCCGTGGATATACCCAAAACCGACCCGATAGTATGGGTTAATAGGCAAAAATCTGCTATCCCTACCCCATAGTCACATGTCCCACTGCAATTTTAAACTTTGTTATGTAAAGCATGCAAAAGGAAATTGCATAATCCCCACCGGAACTTTCATTAGTTGACATTCAATCCTCACTAACACACTCGAGAGCCACTTCTCTTATTTTTATCTCCTCGTTAAATGACTCGTCATTCTCATCTTTTAGAAAAATACTAAATGATATTAGATTGTTAGTGGATGTTGATTTACATAAGTTGATGTTTACAATAAGTGAAGTCTAGCTTGATATGAGGTGAAGAATGGAAGATCTTATGTTAACACTGTCGTATATCTTATTTGTATATCTTGAGAGGACCCAATGGATATTCAGTGGGTATGAATATCCATCGGGTTTGGACATGGATATAATTTTTCACCCGTCGGTTTTTTTCATGGGTGGGCAAAGACTGTCTTCATGTATATGGATATGGATTTGATATTATTTAACCCGATCCAAACCCGGCCCATTGCCATCCTTACTGATAGAGGCGAGGGTGTCCCGATCTTTCGATGAGATGATAGCTATCGTTTTTGGTGGAGTAGACTTTGACGATCCGACTACGAACGTGCGAGGACGTCGCGCCTTAGCAATCGCTAAACCAACTCCGAGAGGTTATTGACCACGCCGGAGCACAATCAACCTGACCACGAGGGTCTATCTCCTGCAAGCAAACGAAGAACAAGCAAGAAACTAAGATTTGCAATCTGGATATTGCGAATATAAGATGAAAACTTTATTGATCAAGGTGGGGTTCTGTGACGTCTTGGTCTGGTCGTTGAACACAAACGAAGTACGCGAAGTTGCAGCTATGGCGAACTTTTAATCTAAACAAAACCCAAAGTCTAAACGGTGCCCTAAAGGCTGTATATATGGAGGAAGAGGAGGGGATTTCGTGGCCCTTGAAGGAGGGGTCCGAAACCAACCCTATCTCTTGTTTCCCCACACATACGGACTCTAAAAACAGCCTATACTCAAGTATTTCGAAATTACATGGGCCTGGCCCAATAATAAGGTGACGCAGCACCTATAATAGCCTCTAGACGAAATTTATGAAGTGACATCTTGTATATTTCGTCCAAGGCTTCCTGCAATCATTATGGTGGCTTCAAAGTCCTGAAATCATCACTTGTAACTCCGTTCTTGTTCCCCTTGTGCATGCCATCATCTCCATGCTTGAACTTGCTCCAAGGTTCCTGTTTCTTGTCCAAGCTAGGCCCTTCATTTGTAAGCAAAACAAATGTATCCAATTTAGGCAGCATCATATTCTCATGAACTTTAGAATCATTACCAAGAAACGAAAGTACCTGATATTTTAATTGGCGTGCGCGAGCTCTAGTAATTGGTCCAGTATGTATAGAAGCAGGGGCTGTGGGTGTAATAATGGTATTGATGTCCTCATCATCCTCCCCTTCTTGAAATGAAGTCGTCCTCGACGGAAGCTCATCTTCCTCACCCAAATAAGGCTTCAGATCTGCAATGTTAAAAGTGGGACTAACCCCAAAATCTGCAGGCAGCTCAAGTTTATATGCATTATCATTTATTTTCTCTAACACCTTAAAAGGACCATCAGCACGTGGCATTAGCTTTGATTTGCGCAAATCAGGAAATCTATCCTTACGCAAATGTAACCAAACAAGATCTCCAGGTGCAAACACAACATGTTTTCTACCCTTATCTCCAGCAAGTTTATATTTAGCATTCATACGCTCAATGTTCTCCTTAGTTAACTCATGCATTTGTAAGATCAATTCAGCACGTTGTTTAGCATCAAAATTAACCTTCTCCGAAGATGGAAGAGGCAACAAATCAATTGGTGCACGAGGAAGGAAACCATACACAATTTCAAAAGGACACATCTTAGTAGTAGAATGCAATGAACGATTATAAGCAAATTCAATATGAGGCAAGCATTCTTCCCATATTTTCTTGTTATTCTTCAAAACAGCCCTAAGCATAGTAGACAATGTTCTATTGACTACTTCAGTTTGTCCATCAGTTTGGGGGTGACATGTAGTACTAAAAAGCAGTTTAGTCCCCAACTTAGCCCATAAACATCTCCAAAAGTGGCTAAGAAATTTAGTATCACGATCTGAAACAATAGTATTTGGCACACCATGCAAGCGTATAATTTCACGAAAGAACAAATCAGCAACATTAACAGCATCATCGCTTTTATGACATGGTATAAAGTGTGCCATTTTCGAGAACCTATCCACGACAACAAATATGCTATCCCTCCCCTTCTTTGTTCGAGGTAAACCTAAAACAAAGTCCATAGATATATCCTCCCAAGGAACACTAGGTACAGGCAAAGGCATATATAAACCATGAGGATTGAGTCGTGACTTAGCCCACCATACATTTCCGCCACCCCAACTTCACCCAATTTTGTTTGAGCTTGTTTGAGTTGTGATTTGTGTCTCCTAAGGTGTTTCGGCTACTTAGGGACGGCAACTGATAGAGGCGAGGGTGTCCCGATCTTTCGATGAGATGATATCTATCGTTTTTGGTGGATTAGACTTTGACGATCCGACTACGAACGTGCGAGGACGTCGCGCCTTAGCAATCGCTAAACCAACTCCGAGAGGTTATTGACCACGCCGGAGCACAATCAACCTGACCCCGAGGGTCTATCTCCTGCAAGCAAACGAAGAACAAGCAAGAAACTAAGATTTGCAATCTGGATATTGCGAATATAAGATGAAAGCTTTATTGATCGAGGTGGGGTTCTGTGACGTCTTGGTCTGGTCGTTGAACACAAACGAAGTACGCGAAGTTGCAGCTATGGCGAACTTTTAATCTAAACAAAACCCAAAGTCTAAACGGTGCCCTAAGGGCTGTATATATGGAGGAAGAGGAGGGGATTTCGTGGCCCTTGAAGGAGGGGTCCGAAACCAACCCTATCTCTTGTTTCCCCACACATACGGACTCTAAAAACAGCCTATACTCAAGTATTTCGAAATTACATGGGCCTGGCCCAATAATAAGGTGACGCAGCACCTATAATAGCCTCTGGACGAAATTTATGAAGTGACATCTTGTATATTTTGTCCAAGGCTTCCTGCACTCATTATGTTGGCTTCAAAGTCCTGAAATCATCACTTGTAACTCCGTTCTTGTTCCCCTTGTGCATGCCATCATCTCCATGCTTGAACTTGCTCCAAGGTTCCTCTTTCTTGTCCAAGCTAGGGCCTTCATTTGTAAGCAAAACAAATGTATCCAATTTAGGCAGCATCATATTCTCATGAACTTTAGAATCATTACCAAGAAACGAAAGTACCTGATAATTTAATTGGCGTGCGCGAGCTCTAGTAATTGGTCCAGTATGTATAGAAGCAGGGGCTGTGGGTGTAACAATGGTATTGATGTCCTCATCATCCTCCCCTTCTTGAAATGAAGTCGTCCTCGACGGAAGCTCATCTTCCTCACCCAAATAAGGCTTCAGATCTGCAATGTTAAAAGTGGGACTAACCCCAAAATCTGCAGGCAGCTCAAGTTTATATGCATTATCATTTATTTTCTCTAACACCTTAAAAGGACCATCAGCACGTGGCATTAGCTTGGATTTGCGCAAATCAGGAAATCTATCCTTACGCAAATGTAACCAAACAAGATCTCTAGGTGCAAACACAACATGTTTTCTACCCTTATCTCCAGCAAGTTTATATTTAGCATTCATACGCTCAATGTTCTTCTTAGTTAACTCATGCATTTTTAAGATCAATTCAGCACGTTGTTTAGCATCAAAATTAACCTTCTCCGAAGATGGAAGAGGCAACAAATCAATTGGTGCACGAGGAAGGAAACCATACACAATTTCAAAAGGACACATCTTAGTAGTAGAATGCAATGAACGATTATAAGCAAATTCAATATGAGGCAAGCATTCTTCCCACATTTTCTTGTTATTCTTCAAAACAGCCCTAAGCATAGTAGACAATGTTCTATTGACTACTTCAGTTTGTCCATCAGTTTGGGGGTGACATGTAGTACTAAAAAGCAGTTTAGTCCCCAACTTAGCCCATAAACATCTCCAAAAGTGGCTAAGAAATTTAGTATCACGATCTGAAACAATAGTATTTGGCACACCATGCAATCGTATAATTTCACGAAAGAACAAATCAGCAACATTAACAGCATCATCGCTTTTATGACATGGTATAAAGTGTGCCATTTTCGAGAACCTATCCACGACAACAAATATGCTATCCCTCCCCTTCTTTGTTCGAGGTAAACCTAAAACAAAGTCCATAGATATATCCTCCCAAGGAACACTAGGTACAGGCAAAGGCATATATAAACCATGAGGATTGAGTCGTGACTTAGCTTTTTGACATGTAGTGCAGCGAGCAACAAAACGCTCAACATCCCGTCTCATCTTTGGCCAAAAGAAATGTGTAGCAAGTATATCCTCCGTCTTCTTCACGCCAAAGTGTCCCATTAATCCTCCTCCATGCGCCTCCTGCAATAACAAAAGACGAACAAAGCTATCTGGAATGCATAGCTTGTTAGCACGAAACACAAATCCATCGTTAACGACGAACTTGTTCCATGTTCTCCCTTCCTTACAATTCTGCAATACATCTTTAAATTCAGCATCATGCACATATTGATCTTTGATGGTCTCCAAACCAAATATTTTAAAGTCAAGTTGTGAAAGCATAGTATAACGACGAGACAATGCATCAGCAATAACATTTTCTTTACCCTTCTTGTGTTTAATGACATAAGGGAAAGTCTCAATAAATTCAACCCATTTAGCATGTCTACGGTTCAGTTTTGCTTGACTTTTAATGTGTTTCAAAGATTCATGATCAGAATGTATAACAAATTCTTTGGGCCATAAATAATGTTGCCATGCTTCTAAGGTCCGAACAAGAGCATGCAATTCTTTATCATAAGTAGAATAGTTCAGACTAGGCCCACTCAATTTTTCAGAAAAGTATGCAACAGGTTTGCCATCTTGTAATAAAACACCTCCTAATCCAATTCCACTAGCATCACATTCAAGCTCAAAAGTCTTATTAAAATCAGGAAGTTGGAGTAAAGGAGCATGTGTCAACTTATCTTTCAATACCGTGAAGGCTTCTTCCTGTGAGGTACCCCAAACAAAAGGCACATCCTTCTTTGTAAGCTCATTGAGAGGTGCAGCAATGGTGCTGAAATCTCTCACAAAACGCCTATAGAAACCAGCGAGTCCAAGAAAACTCCTCACTTGAGTGACCATTTTGGGCTGTGGCCAACTCTCAATAGCTTCAATCTTGGCTTTATCAACTTCAATTCCCTGTGGAGTAACAACATAGCCAAGAAAAGATACTCGGTCGGTGCAAAAGGTGCACTTCCCAAGGTTACCAAACAAACGTGCATCACGTAAAGCAATAAAAACAGCACGTAAATGTTCCAAATGTTCCTCCAAAGATCTGCTATAAATCAGTATATCATCAAAATAGACTACCACAAATCGTCCAATGAAAGCACGTAAAACTTCGTTCATTAATCTCATGAAAGTACTAGGTGCATTAGTTAACCCAAAAGGCATGACTAACCACTCATATAATCCAAACTTTGTTTTAAATGCTGTTTTCCATTCATCCCCCACTTGATAGAGGCGAGGGTGTCCATGATGAAGATCGACCTGCAGAAAAATTAGTTCGCGCCAATGCCTGTCGATCCTGCACTTCACGTTCAGCTTTACAAGCAAGATGGAATAAACGAGTGATATTATTATACTCCTTATACTCTAGAATGGTCTGAATCTCTCTATTTAATCCACCCATGAAACGTGCAAGCATAGCTTCATTCTCCTCAACAATACCACATCTAATCATGCCAGTTTGTAATTCCTGATAATATTCTTCTACAGAATTTTTTCCTTGTCTTAAGCGCTGCAATTTTTTAAGTAATTCACGTTGATAATATGGTGGAACCCAACGAGTATGCATAGCAGTTTTCAAAGTAGCCCACGTAGCTGGAATAGGATATAATCTACAATGTTCAGACCACCATACACATGCAAAACTAGTGAAAGCACAAACAGCAGCAGCAACACGTCGTTCGTCGGGATATTGTAAACATGTAAAATGTTGTTCAGTTTCTAACTCCCAAGTAAGATATATATCAGGAACATATCTACCCTCGAATGGTGGAATATTCAATTTTAATTTAGGAAGATGGTCATGATCTCGTACCTGAAGTGGTGGTGCAGACCTACCATTGCGATTATTTGCATGTGGACGACCTGGTGCTGGTGGTTGCACGTAGTTATGATTTTGATCAACATCATCCTCATAATCGCCCGCGTAATCATCCTCCTCCTCGGCACCAGCAGCAGCAGGAGCAGGAGCCAAAGAAGCATCAACAGTAGGTACAGCAGCACCAGAAGTTTGGCCATCCTCAAGAGGAACACGCTTTGCTCGTCTGAACTGATTTGGAAGGGGGCATTGTTGTTGTCGTTGCAGAGGTGCGACAGGTGCAGCCGGTGGTGGTTGGGGAAGACGCGTGAGCAATTCATTAAACTTGTTATCCAGCTTTGTCTCGAACGACTTCTCCATGCCATCTATCTTCTCCATGGCCTCTTCAAATCTGTTTAGCACATCTCCCACCTGGCCACTCATCATTTGCTGAAATTTATCATGCAACTCCTTGTTCGTCATGTTCTCCCAGTCAATCTCGTCGGCTTGTGATCTTGCCATGGTTAGCAGCAATAGAAACACACAAGAATATGATCCTACAGACTACTAGAAAGTGGTGGTGGTGTGGTGTGGTGTCACAAATCCGTCAAGCAAATCTCAAATTCTTACCAGTTCTTACCCAGCAGCAGGTGGTGATCGGCAACCTTTGTAGTCAAAACTCTCAGAGCTTGGACAGAGCGATTGCCAGGTGGTGTCAAACGCACGATGTAGATGTATGTGGAGCTGGGAAGGCTTATGATATGGTAGCAAAAAGGGTCAGTAATAATCAATTCAGAGATGCAATGTTGAATAAACTCTCAACGACGGTACTGTGCTGGTCCTAGGCTAGACCGTGCTAGAGACGCGAGCCTAGAACACTAACAAAAATCACGGCGCTGCACGTAAACAAGGGAGTAGCACACTCTGATTTTTTTTTTCTTTTTTTTTGCACTTTTTTTTTCCTCTTTTTTTTTTTTGCTCCGCAACAATTTTTTTTCGAAAAAGTCTACAAATGGTCTAAAAACTGCCTAGCCAGAATTTTCCAGACTTAGTTTTTTTTTTCCTGGACTGTAGGTATGAAGAACAGACTCGATCTAAACTACGAAAAACTGTAAATCTCACCGAGCAACCTGGGAATCTGATACCACTTGATAGAGGCGAGGGTGTCCCGATCTTTCGATGAGATGATAGCTATCGTTTTTGGTGGAGTAGACTTTGACGATCCGACTACGAACGTGCGAGGACGTCGCGCCTTAGCAATCGCTAAACCAACTCCGAGAGGTTATTGACCACGCCGGAGCACAATCAACCTGACCACGAGGGTCTATCTCCTGCAAGCAAACGAAGAACAAGCAAGAAACTAAGATTTATAATCTGGATATTGCGAATATAAGATGAAAGCTTTATTGATCAAGGTGGGGTTCTGTGACGTCTTGGTCTGGTCGTTGAACACAAACGAAGTACGCGAAGTTGCAGCTATGGCGAACTTTTAATCTAAACAAAACCCAAAGTCTAAACGGTGCCCTAAGGGCTGTATATATGGAGGAAGAGGAGGGGATTTCGTGGCCCTTGAAGGAGGGGTCCGAAACCAACCCTATCTCTTGTTTCCCCACACATACGGACTCTAAAAACAGCCTATACTCAAGTATTTCGAAATTACATGGGCCTGGCCCAATAATAAGGTGACGCAGCACCTATAATAGCCTCTGGACGAAATTTATGAAGTGACATCTTGTATATTTCGTCCAAGGCTTACTGCACTCATTATGGTGGCTTCAAAGTCCTGAAATCATCACTTGTAACTCCGTTCTTGTTCCCCTTGTGCATGCCATCATCTCCATGCTTGAACTTGCTCCAAGGTTCCTCTTTCTTGTCCAAGCTAGGCCCTTCATTTGTAAGCAAAACAAATGTATCCAATTTAGGCAGCATCATATTCTCATGAACTTTAGAATCATTACCAAGAAACGAAAGTACCTGATATTTTAATTGGCGTGCGCGAGCTCTAGTAATTGGTCCAGTATGTATAGAAGCAGGGGCTGTGGGTGTAACAATGGTATTGATGTCCTCATCATGGTGTCAAACACACGATGTAGATGTATGTGGAGCTGGGAAGGCTTATGATATGGTAGCAAAAAGGGTCAGCAATAATCAATTCAGAGATGCAATGTTGAATAAACTCTCAACGACGGTACCACTTGATAGAGGCGAGGGTGTCCCGATCTTTCGATGAGATGATAGCTATCGTTTTTGGTGGAGTAGACTTTGACGATCCGACTACGAACGTGCGAGGACGTCGCGGCTTAGCAATCGCTAAACCAACTCCGAGAGGTTATTGACCACGCCGGAGCACAATCAACCTGACCACGAGGGTCTATCTCCTGCAAGCAAATGAAGAACAAGCAAGAAACTAAGATTTGCAATCTGGATATTGCGAATATAAGATGAAAGCTTTATTGATCAAGGTGGGGTTTTGTTTAGATTAAAAGTTTGCCATAGCTGCAACTTCGCGTACTTCGTTTGTGTTCAACGACCTTTTTTTTTTTTAAACTGGAACTATTTTTCTTCTGCGGGTAGCACGAAAATTGGGGAATCCGACTTGTTCACGACTCGTAGTATCGCGTGATCTGGAACTCTAAAATAAAGGAATAAATACTGGACTCGGACTAGGACTGGTGGCAGAGATGAATATGGTGGAACTCGGACTGGTGATGGTATATGACGGTAGTATATGTGGGCTCGGATTGGTGGTGGTATATGGACTCGGATCGGTGGTGGTATATGGACTCGGATCGGTGGTGGTATATGGACTCAGAGAAATAGCAGATAAGCTGTGGTGGTATATGGTAGGGGCGATGATGATGGTGCGGCGGCGGCGTGACAACTTGTGAACAGAACTCGAAACTCTAAAGAACTAGACGCTAAGACCAGCAACTTGACACGACGATGCAACCGCAAATTCAACAAAGCAAAAACCCTAAAAAGATTATGCAAAGGCTCAGATTGGTTCGGATATGATGAACTAACCCTAATTTTTTTTTGGCTTTTTCCTGGACTGTAGGTATGAAGAACAGACTCGATCTAAACTACGAAAAACTGTAAATCTCACCGAGCAACCTGGCTCTGATACCACTTGATAGAGGCGAGGGTGTCCCGATCTTTCGATGAGATGATAGCTATCGTTTTTGGTGGAGTAGACTTTGACGATCCGACTACGAACGTGCGAGGACGTCGCGCCTTAGCAATCGCTAAACCAACTCCGAGAGGTTATTGACCACGCCGGAGCACAATCAACCTGACCACGAGGGTCTATCTCCTGCAAGCAAACGAAGAACAAGCAAGAAACTAAGATTTGCAATCTGGATATTGCGAATATAAGATGAAAACTTTATTGATCAAGGTGGGGTTCTATGACGTCTTGGTCTGGTCGTTGAACACAAACGAAGTACGCGAAGTTGCAGCTATGGCGAACTTTTAATCTAAACAAAACCCAAAGTCTAAACGGTGCCCTAAAGGCTGTATATATGGAGGAAGAGGAGGGGATTTCGTGGCCCTTGAAGGAGGGGTCCGAAACCAACCCTATCTCTTGTTTCCCCACACATACGGACTCTAAAAACAGCCTATACTCAAGTATTTCGAAATTACATGGGCCTGGCCCAATAATAAGGTGACGCAGCACCTATAATAGCCTCTGGACGAAATTTATGAAGTGACATCTTGTATATTTCGTCCAAGGCTTCCTGCACTCATTATGGTGGCTTCAAAGTCCTGAAATCATCACTTGTAACTCCGTTCTTGTTCCCCTTGTGCATGCCATCATCTCCATGCTTGAACTTGCTCCAAGGTTCCTCTTTCTTGTCCAAGCTAGGCCCTTCATTTGTAAGAAAAACAAATGTATCCAATTTAGGCAGCATCATATTCTCATGAACTTTAGAATCATTACCAAGAAACGAAAGTACCTGATATTTTAATTGACGTGCGCGAGCTCTAGTAATTGGTCCAGTATGTATAGAAGCAGGGGCTGTGGGTGTAACAATGGTATTGATTTCCTCATCACTTACTCATCTCCAACGATGAGTTGTCTTTTTTACCCCGAAACAAAAATTGTTCTACGATAATTTTCTACTCCCTTGCATCTCTAGGCAACCCGTAAATTTCCTTCCACATCCGCCCGCGGATAAGAGGGATCAGTCCGTGGACATGAATTCGAGAGGACGACATCCAACGCTAGCTGTATACATTTTGACAACAACTCGAACCAACCGGACGAAATTCGATCAAATCGGGCGAATTTTGATATAAACACGGTGGATTCCATTGAAACTAGTATAATTTATACATAAAATCGAATGATATTTCGTCCGGTGAACTAAAAACCTTAAAATAAAACCCTAAACTATCCTATATTTGACGGTGACATGTAGGCCATGCCGGGCTGGCCGGCGGCTCCTCCGTCATCGGCGCCTGATCCGGCGTCGTCATCGTCGTCGGGCTTCGGACGATGGAAGGTGGCGACGTCGCAGCAGGACTTCCCGGCGGCCGCCTGACGCTCGCGGATATCTCTGTTTCCTCCAGCGTCGTGCACAGTGCGGCCGCGGCCACCGAGGGCGTGGCCTGGGGGAAAGGGCGGCGGTCGTTGGAGGAGGTGTCGTTGGCGGCGTCGATCCCGGCGAGGGACCATTTCTCGCCGTACCTGGCCATCTCCCCGTCGAGGTGGCGGAGACGGTGCTTGGACGTCTTCGACGTCGTCACCGAGCGGTCCAGGGCCCAAGCGTACGCCAGGTCCGGGTCTGCCGCGATGTGTGGCGGGGGGCGTCCGAGTCCGCGAACTTGCACCGACGCGTGGCATTGCGGCTGTCCCGCCCACGCTGCTCCAGGTTGGTGTACTCCTGTGCCGTCATGGCGCTCCAAGAGGACGAACAGCTGCCCCTGCTCCCACCATTGTCGTGGTAGTGCAGAATGCGACCACGCGCCTTGGGAAGGGGCGGCGACGCGCCATGCTCCTCCTTGACGATGCACCGATGCGGCGGCTGATTTCTACTACGCAACTTTATTTCTTGTAGACTTTTTTGGGCCTCTAAGCGCAGATTTTTGTACGACAGCAACAAATTTTCCTCAAGTGGATGACCTAAGATTATCAATCCATGGGGGGTATAGGATGAAGATGGTTTCTCTCAAACAACCCTACAATCAAATACAAGCAATCTCTTCTATCCCCAACACACCCAATAATATGGTAATTGTATAGGTGCACTAGTTTGGCGAAGAGATGGTGATACAAGTATAGTATGAATAGTAGATATAGGTTTTTGTAATCTGAAATAATAAAAACAACAAGGTGACAAGTAACAAAAGTGAGCACAAACGGTATTGCAATGCTTGGAAACAAGGCCTAGGGTTCATACTTTCACTAGTGCAATATCTCAACAGTGCTAACATAATTGAATCATATAACAATTGCTCAACGTGCGACAAAGAATCACTCCAAAGTTTCTATCAGAGAACGTAGGACGAAAACGTGTATCAACCCCTATGCCTAGATTACCCCAATGTCACCTCGGGAATCCACAAGTTGGTTAACAAAACATATATCAAGTGACTCAATATAATACCCCATTATCATCGCTGGTACCCACATGCAAGACATACATCAAGCGATCTCAAATCCAATATTCCATCCAACATAACGGAACCTCAAAGAGCAAGACTCAATTCATGACAACAAGATAGAGAGGGGAAAATACCATACGATCCGACTACATTAACAAAGCCTATGGTTACATCAAGATCGTGCCGGATCAAGAACACAAGAGAGAGAGAGAGAGAGAGAGAGAGAGAGAGAGAGATCAAACACATAGCTACTAGTTGATAACCCAGAAGTACAGGGGATCGCAACAGTTTTCGAGGGTAGAGTATTCAACCCAAATTTATTAATTCGACACAAGGGGAGCCAAAGAATATTCGCGAATATTCGCCATCGGGACCCCGTGCACACGGGCCTCACTTACCCCGTGCGCACGGGCCTTATAGAACTGTTCGGCCACTCCCACTTTTGCCTCCTTTTGCCTTTCCACCACCACTTTTGATCTTCCGCAATACTTCCCGTGAGTGTTTGAGTTTCGGAGTTGCGGTTTACACGTGTCCTAAGGTGTTTCGGCTACTTAGGCGCGACTTGACTTCATCATCACTGCCACTCGCCATCGACTTGGACTCCACTTCGGCATCGACCACTTCATCATCATACTACCGTAAGAAAGGACGGTAACCTCGACGACATCCTAACATCATACCTTGCCATTACCTTGATAACCTCGAGCCTCTTTTGCGTTACTTACCCATCGAGACTAGTAAGTTGAGTATTGCCGGGCCACGCTTTTAGTGCACCTTTAGTGTTATGTCTCTCCCGAGCATATCACACTTGTTATCTCATATTACGGCTCGAATATCAAGCATTGTGGCATAGTAAAAAAAGAGCTTTTAAGCAAAAGAAAAGAAGAAGCAAGAGCTTGTGAGCAATAGCATTGAGCCACTTTGCCTAGTTCATCATCTCGGTTCAAACATACATAAGCATACTTGGGATAGTAGACGGTCGTTTCGCTCTTAGGTTGGTGCACTAGCGTATCTAGCCCATTAGAGCAATCGAGCTAGCATCTCTCTAGTATCCATACAACACGAGCATTTCCGTGGTTCCACCTCTTAGAGCTCATTCCTTGGTTGTGTGGATCCCAACTATCTTCCGTGTGTGTGTTCCTAGTGATATCCTTGGGTTTGATCTATTTGTCTTACTTGCGATTTGTGCATCTTTTCAACTTTTTCGACATCTTGACTAACATTTGCTTGAATTATTTGTGACACTCCCTAACCAAGCTCCTCCATAAGCCTTTTTACTTGTAGGTGTGAGAAAACAAAACCCGGTACCAATTCTACTATTATAGCATCACGTGGGAACGTACTTGATACATCCACAATCTTCGAAAAAGGTAACTTTGGTATTGTTCTCTCACTTTCCTACTCACCACCACTTCCACATGATGGATAGGTCTTCTTCTTCGGCGAACCCACTCTTCGAGGAGCAAGATGACAAACGCGACTTCGTCACCAAGAATCCCTTCTTCATCACACAACGAGCTCTACATCAAGAAAGTGAAGCTTTGGGTGATCACATCGAGCAACTCGCCACCGACCTACGCCAATCGGAAGAACGACAACGGGACTACCTCGACGCCAAGCTCACCACACAAACGGAAGAATTCCGCAACATGATCGTGAGCCGCGCGTCTTCCACAACTTGTTCACCAAGATGGCGCCACTCAAGTCGCCACTCTTCGTCGTACTCTTCTTCGGATGCAAGTCCCCCTCGAGCTCGTTCTCATCAACGGGACGACCCTCAAGATCGCCAAGCTCAAGAAAATCCATTCCATGGCAATGGCTTACAAGACCGAGTTCGAGCACGTGAAAAGGCGCGACGCCAAGAACAAGAAGCCATGGATCAAGAGCAACCACCACCACATCGTCCACGTCAAGCATCTCAAGACGGCGATGCACTCCGGCAAGAGCACCAAAGTCGTGAAGAACAAGCTCAAGTGGCTCAACAAGCACTCCGCGAGTCCACTAGAGCCATTGTCACACGCAGCCGCCTCGTCCGTGAGCAAGAGGAAGACCTTCGTCGAGCACGACATGAAGAAGCCGCCCGATGTGAAGAGCAACAAGAAAGAAGAAACCGGGCACATATGGCTCGACCCCATCGGCGAGTCCCTCAAGAGGAGTGTGAGATTGAAGACCTTCCCCCACAACAAGCGCGACACCACCCTCGTCCACATGATGAAGAACTATGCTATGGCAAGCTCAAGTTCACCATGCCCAAGTTCTCCGGAAGCACCGATCCCGAAGAATATCTCTCATGGGCATTGAAGGTCGACAAGATATTCCGTCTTCACAACTACGACGAGGAAAAGAAGAATGCCATGACATCCCTTGAGTTTCAAGACTACGTACTCATTTGGTGGGCACAAGTGCTCGCAAGACGACGAGAGCGAGGCGAACCACCCATCATGACTTGGGCACAAATGAAGGATGTCATGAGAGCTTGCTTCGTGCCTACACACTACACCCGAGATCTTTTCAAGAAGTTGCAACTCCTCAAGCAAGGCACGAAGACGGTGGAAGAATACTATCAAGAGATCGAAATTGCCATGATAAGAGCCAATGTCAAGGAAGATGACGAGCAGACTATGGCACGCTTCTTGAACGGCCTCCATCGTCCAATCAAGAAGATCGCCGATTTCCAACCCTACCCCAACCTTCTCGAGCTAGTTCATCAAGCGACCAAGGCCGAGCGACAAGTACAAGATGACTTCAAATACGCCAAGTACTCGTCCAAAACCTACGGCTCATACACTCAAGCCCCAACGACTATGGCACCTCCTACATCGACTAGAGCATCACCAAGTACCGGAGACAAGTCAAGTTCCAAGCAAGCGACGCCTTCCTCGACTCGTCCTCCGGCCAGCAACTACAAGTCCAAGACTCCCTCATCATCGGCGCCACCGGATGACTCCATCAAGACAAGTTCTCTCAAGTGCTTCACATGTGGTGGCCGTGGACACAAGTCATTCCAATGCATCAACCGGCGAACCATGATTGCGAATGATGATGGCACATACGACTCCATGAGTGAAGACGAGATGGAAGCCCTCGAGCACGAAGCCATGCATCGTCGAGTGAATGAAGAGTTAGATGAGCAAGTCTTTTTTGACAATGATTCAAGCCCCGCTCTCATGGTCTCCAAGGTCTTGACGCTTCAACACCAACTAGATGAAGACCAATGGTGCCATATCTTCCACACCAAGGCCGGCGTCAACGGACGTTCCGTGAAGGTCATCATCGACGGAGGAAGTTGCCACAACTTGGCAAGTGACGAGCTATGTTCCAAGCTACAATTAGTCAAGAAGAAGCATCATCACCCCTACAAGGTCCAATGGCTTAGCGACTCCGGCACCATTCAAGTGGAGCACACCGTGCAAGTTTCGTTCAAGATCGGCGCTTACGAGGACACCCTAGAGTGTGATGTGGTTCCCATGTCTGTGTGCCATCTTCTCTTGGGAAGACCTTGGCAATTTGACCGCGGCGTCATCCACAATGGAAGAACAAACCACTATAGCTTCAAGATGAAGGGAAGGGAGTACGTGCTTCGACCTATGTCACCAAGCCATGTGATCGCCGACAAGCAAGCATCCACCCATCGTGGAGAGACTAGTGAGAGAGTGAACCACCACAAAGAGAGTGAGAGCCACAAGCCCAAAATGAGTGACTCCACACCAAGAGAGAAGAACTTAGTCCTCCTAGCCACAAAAAGAGAGATGAGAGAAGTGTGTGAGAAGCCTTCGAGTGTCCTACACCATGTCCTAGTTTGCAAAGATGAGGCAGCAAGGACTAACAATTCTAACCATCTACCTCTAGTGTTGTCTTAATTGTTGCAGGAATTCATGGATGTCTTCCCCGAGGAGCTACCTCCCGGTCTTCCTCCTCTACATGGTATCGAACACTGCATCGACCTCATCCCCGGTGCACCTCTTCCGAACAAGCCTCCATACCGCGTCAACCCCGAAGAAACCAAAGAAATACAAAGGCAAGTCCAACATCTCATAGACCATGGACATGTGCGTAAAAGTTTGAGTCCTTGTGCCGTACAGGTTATCCTTATGCCTAAGGAAGATGGTAGTTTTCGTATGTGCTCCAATTGTAGACCAATAAATGCTATCACCGTTCGCTATAGGCATCCCATTCCACGACTTGGTGATATGCTAGATGAGCTTAGCGGCGCCACTATTTTCTCAAAAATTGATCTTAAAAGTGGCTATTACCAAATACGCATTCAAGAAGGTGATGAGTGGAAAACCGCTTTCAAAACTAAATTTCGCTTGTACGAGTGGTTAGTTATGCCTATGGGTTTATCGGAAGCACTCGGTACTTTCATGCATTATGTGCTTCGCCCATACATTGGCGTGTTTGTTGTGGTCTACTTTGACGATATACTTGTGTTTAGCAAATCCCTCAAAGATCATGTAACTCATCTTAGGGACGTTTTGCAAACTCTTAGAAAAGAGCGACTTTATGCCAATATGGAAAAATGCACTTTTGGTGTTGACAAGATTGTTTTCTTGGGCTTTGTTGTGTCTTCAAAGGGTGTTCATGTTGATGAGTCTAAATTGAAGCAATTAAAACTTGGCCACAACCCACTAATTTGCAACAAGTGCGTAGTTTCCTTGGTCTAGAGGGTTTTTATCGTCGCTTTGTGAAAGACTTTAGCACTATTGCCTCACCGTTACATGCCTTGAGTAAGGAGAATGCACCCTTTGTTTGGGGACCCTCTCAATCTACCGCATTTGATGAGCTCAAATCTTTGCTTACACATGCTCCAATTCTTGCATTGCCTAACTTCAACAAAACTTTTGAGGTCCATTATGATGCTAGTGGTAATGGTATTGGTGGAGTTTTGATGCAAGAAAAGCGTCCAATTGCATACTTTAGTGAAAAACTTTCCGGTGCTCAACCTAACTATCCCATCTATGACAAAGAATTGTATGCTTTAGTGCGAGTATTGCATGTTTGGGAGCATTATCTTCGCCCACATGAATTTGTCATACATACCGATCATGAGACACTTAAATACCTTAAAGGTCAAACCAAGTTGAATAAACGGCATGCTAAATGGAGTGAATTTATTTAATCTTTTACTTATGTGATCAACTACATTAAGGGTAAAGAAAATGTTGTGGCGGATGCTCTTTCCCGCAAGTGCATGTTAGTTACTCAACTTGAGTTGAATGTTATTGGCTTTGAGCATGTTAAAGATCTTTATGCACATGATTCTTCGTTTGCGATTCCTTATGCCAAATGTCTTGCTAACACTTGTTGGGAGAACTATTATCTCAAGAATGGCTACCTTATGCGCGCTAACAAACTTTCTATACCCGTGTCTTCGCTTCGTTCGTTACTTCTGCAAGAGGCTCACGGTGGAGGACTTATGGGACACTTCGGGCACGACAAGACCTTTGCCACACTCTCCTTCAAGTACTTTTGGCCAAAGATGTTCTGTGATGTTGCACGCTTCACCAATCTATGCTCTACATGCTGCAAAGCTAAGTCCAAAGCTCAATCTCATGGTTTACATATGCCACTTCCAATTCCATATCAACCATGGGAAGATATTAGTATGGATTTCGTGCTTGGTTTGCCTAGGACCCAAAATGGCAAGGATTTCGTATTTGTTGTTGTGGACCGATTCTATAAAATGGCACATTTCATCCCATGCAATAAGATAGACGATGCTTCACATGTTGCAAATCTTTTTGTAGGGAAATCTTGAGGTTACATGGCGTGCCAAGGACAATCGTGTCGGACCGAGACGTCAAGTTCCTAAGCTACTTTTGGAAGACACTCCGCACCAAGCTCGGAATCAAGCTACTATTCTCGACAGCCTATCATCCCCAAACCGATGGCCAAACGGAAGTCACCAACCGAACGCTATCTACTCTCCTACGCGTGTTGATCAAAAAGAACATCAAGGAGTGGGAGGAGTGCTTACCCATCGCCGAGTACGCCTACAATCAAGCAAGACACTCTACTACCGGCAAGTCCCCCTTCGAGGTCGTCTATGGCCTCAATCCATTGTCCCCATTGGACACCCTACTACTTCCACTTCAAGAACGAGCAAACATGGATGCAAGTGCAAGAGCAAGTTATCTCAAGAAGGTGCATGAAGATACAAGGGCCATGATCGAGCGTCAAGTAAAACGCCTCGCCACCAAGCTCAACATCAACAAGACACCAATGGTGTTCCAACTGGGTGATCTCGTATGGCTTCATATCCGCAAGGACCGCTTCCCCAACGAGCGTAAATCCAAACTACTACCATGAGCCGATGGACCTTTCAAGGTGCTAGCATGATACAGTGACAACGCCTACAAGATCGACATCCCACGCGACAAGTACAATGTAAGCGACACATTCAACGTCAAGGACTTGACCCCATACCATGGTGATGAAGATCACGATCCGAGGACGGATCTCACCCAAGGGAGGGAGATGATGCGGAGCATCCTTCCATCATCCCCATGACAAGCACCACGTGGACCTATGACAAGAGCTCGAGCACGCGCCATTGAAAACGAGGTGAACTCACTCCTTCACGAGATCAATGTGGACTTGAGTGGAACTTGGTGGCTACCTCACCAAAATATGCTATGTGTCATTAGCTACGAAGACCAACACCACCAAGTAGCTAAGGAGCACCACAAAGGAGGAGAAACACCCCAAGACCTCAAGGAGGAAGAAGGAGTCCAAGAAGGACAAGTCTGCACCTCCCAGGCGACCCCGTGCCCACGGGCCCCCAAGAGCCCGTGCGCACGGGCCGCCCAAACGAGACGCACCACCCCATGCGCACGACCTCCAGACCCCGTGCGCACGGGCCCGGGCCGCTGTAGCACAACGTGCACACGGGCGTGTACCGTGCACACGGGACCCCCGTGCGCACGGGCCCATCAGGATGGTCGTCCGAGAGCTGCTGTTTGGGCCTCCACTTCGTCCCCTTCGCCCACATACCTATATATTTCGTACCTAGGGTCAAGTTTAGGTTTAGCAAATTATATGTGAGATATTGATAGGGCATTGCTCCTTCTATCACTCTTCTTGGAGATCAAGACCTCTTAGGAGAGGATCCCAAGTGGATTTCAAGATCTCCTCTTTGTAGAAGACTACCATCAAGACCTCACCTCCTTAGGAGTGGGAAGAACCTTATCTTTGTGCTTGTTTCCTTGGATTGTTCTTGTATGCTTGTGGATCTATGTGTTTGCTATTCTAGTGGATGTGTAATTGGGTTTTGTTGGAGTGAATTTCTCTTTGTGTTCTTGGTGTTCATCCCTTTTCCCCCTCCAAGTGTGAAAAGATCCCTCTTAGGGTTTCACCCTACAACACCATTGCTAGAGAGCTCATTGCGTGTTTCGACAAGGCCCAGGAGGACCGCATCCTCACGCCCTCGGAGGACTGGCTGCGCAAACAACTGAATGTTTCGTACCTCGTGCTCGCGTCCCTGGAACGGACGATTGCTAGACAGCTTGCCCGAATTGCCGACCTCAAAGACGGCGATGCCAGCATTGCCTTCTTCCATAGGCAATGCTCCTTTCGACGACAGAAAAACCGCGTCTTCAGCCTCTCCACGAATGGCACGGTGCTCACGGATCACGATGAGATGGCTGAGGCTGCATTCCGGCACTATGACGCACTGCTTGGTACTGTTGTCGACCGAGATCACACTTTGGACCTATCACAACTATTAGGGCATATCTCACTCTAAGTGGTTTTGGTGTTTGATGACAATGCATTTCCGAACTAATCGTGTGCGTTGAGCATTTCAGATATTCATTCATTGGCACGAGACGACTTATTCCCCTCGGAGCTCAAAGTGAAGACGATGTAGTTCTCTTTCGTTTCGGTTTTAGTGGACTTGAGTCGTAGGAGACACCGTACTATCAAGAGGGGGTCCGTATCGGAAAGGCTAGGGTGGAATCAACACGTACACATCTCTTTCGCACCCACAGCTCCTTCCCTCATCCTTGGAGTATACTTGTTATCGTGGAAGTGGCATAAGGGAGGTGCCAGTGGTAGTACCGTGGCCCAGAGCGGCAGTACCGCTAAAAGCCACAAGCGGTAGTACCGTTGTATCAGCGGTAGTACCGCCCAGGGCCACAGGTGGTAGTACTGGTCCGGTTCCGCGCTAGTACCGCCTCGACTCGAGACCTACGTGTCTCGTGTCGGGTTCAGGGGCAGTAGCAGCGGTAGTAGGAGCGGTAGTACTGTTCATGAGCAGTAGTACCGCACCTACTACTGCTACTAGTGCCGCTCAGTGGCCCTCCCCTCTGTCCCTTCTCCCTTAGGCGCTGTGCATGGCCCCAGCGGTAGTACCGCTGGGCCGAGCGGCAGTACCGCTCGCTGCGGGCTGAATGAGGGGATAACGGTTGGATTGTTCCCCCCACTATATAAGGGGGTCTTCTTCCCCAAGAAGACCTACCTCTTTTCCCCCAAGCTCCATTGTTGCTCCAAAGCTCATTCTTGCTCGATCTCTCTCCCTAGCCAATTAAACTTGTTGATTTTCTAGGGTTTGGTTGAGAAGGCCTGAATCTACACTTCCACCAAGAGAAATTTGATTCCCCCACTAATCCCTTGCGGATCTTGTTACTCTTGGGTGTTGAGCACCCTAGACGGTTGAGGTCACCTCGGAGCCACATTCCATTATGGTGAAGCTCTGTGGTATCGTTGGGAGCCTCCAATCAAGTTGTGGAGATTGCCCCAACCTTGTTTGTAAAGGTTCGGCCGCCGCCTTCAAGGGCACTGAAAGTGCGTTATATCGACTAGAGGGGGGGTGAATAGGCGATTTTTATGAATTCGTCACTGAGGAAATACTACTTGAGGAATTTCCTAAGCGACGAACTACAAGCATCGGAATAAGTACTCAGGTGCATGCATAACAACACAGTAGCATAGTCATCATGATGAAATGAAACATACACAGAGCAAAGGTAGCGTGAAAACAGGATAAGCAGGCAGAAGACAAAGTGACTGAAGAAATAGGATTGAAGAAATTGAGAAAGTCTTCAGTCAAAGTCATCAAACAGTAACGATCAATTTCATCAACACATGAATGAGGAAATGAAAGGGTTGAGGAAATAGAACCAGTAGCTCGGTGAAGACAATGATTTGGTAGACCAGTTCCAACTGCTGTGACAGTTGTACGTCTGGTTGGAGCAGCGTGGTATTTAAACCAAAGGACACACAGTCCCAGGACACACAGTCCTTACTGTATTCTCCTTGAGCTAAGGTCACACAGACCTCGCCCAATCACTCGTGGTAAGTCTTCAGGTGACTTCCAAACCTTCACAGACTAGGTCACCCGGCGATCCACAATTCCTCTTGGATGCTCTAGACCTTGATGCCTAACCATCTGGAAGATGCACAATCTTCAAAGGTAACAAGCGTCGGTTCCACACAGGAACAATCTCTTCAGTGATGCTCAATCACTTTGGGTTGTAGGTGTTTGGGTTTTGGGTTTTTCCTCACTGATGATTTTCTCTCAAAGTCCTCAGAGGATGGGATGCTCTAAATGACAAGTGTCAGTTTCTCTCGGAGCAGCCAACCAGCTAGTGGTTGTAGGGGGCGGCTATTTATAGCCGGGGAGCAGCCCGACATGATAAGACATAAATGCCCTTCAATGATATGACCGTTAGGTGGATAAGATATTTGGGACAGCTGGCGCGTAGCACATCAACGGTCGGAAATTTGAGCTCTCAAATTCCTTAGGGCTATCATGTTCCTCACTTGTAGGCAATCCGCATTGGCGAATTCCTAACTCCTCAGTCAGAACAAATTCCTCAGAGAACAGAAGATCTTCGTCTCTATCACTGAAGAAATTGACTGAACTGTATGAGATTTCCAAAGGCTTCACTTCGAAGGATTGGGTATGTGTAGGCTTTGAGATGAGCATCACTTGGAAACTTTTCCTTAGTTTTACCTCGACCCCCTTTAACAGTACGGTGTTTCCTATGACTCAAGAAAGAGAAAATGAAACTACGAAAACAAAAGTCTTCACGCTTCATAATCCTCGCATCAATATCAATGTCTTCATGGTCACACCAATTTCCTCATTTTCAAAGTCTTCAAGAAAACCATAATCTTCAAATGAGGACATTCATTTTTAGGGGTCGACATTCATCGGATTTATCAAACTCCTCAGAGACTTATATAACCTGTGTACACTCACAAACACATTAGTCCCTTAACCTATAAGTCTTCAATACACCAAAATCACTAAGGGGCACTAGATGCACTTACAATCTCCCCCTTTTTGGTGATTGATGACCAATAGGTTAAGTTTTCAATGGGGATAAACATATGAAGTGTAAATACTGATATTGAGGAATTTGATTGCAAGATATAGAAGAACTCCCCCTGAAGATGTGCATATTTGAGGAATTTGCTTTGACTACAAATGCACATTGTAGAATAAAATCATGGAGATCTCCCCCTATATCTTGTAATCCATTCACGCATTTAACATATAATATGAAGAATTTGAAATGCATGATGGAAAATGGTGTCTGACGAAATTCAGCATGCATGCATTAAGGTACTTGAGGAAATAAGCATGCAGAAAGCAGTTCAAAAGTATCAGACCACCATCGGACCTAAGTTTACAACTCAACCAACAAACACTTCAGAAGAGCGAGAGTTGTAACTTAACGAAAAAAACAGCCCATATATAAGACCCGCTTGAAGACTAACTCAAATTTCTCCCCCTTTGTCATCGAATGACCAAAAGGGACAAAAAATGAGGACTAACGCCCCTGAAGAATATCATCATGAGGTCGATGGAGGAGCGCCAGCGTTGTCGGGGTCGTTTGTCAATGTAGGGCCTGCCGCAGTGTCGTCGAGATCCTCAGCGTCATCCATCTCACGCGATGAAGAAAATGAACTGGTTACCAGCTGAGGAACTTTCACTTTCTTGAATTTCTTCGAAGGAGTATGAGCCCAATCAAAGTTCTACTGAAAGTCCATCTGCTTGAGATCTTCAGTACTGTAGAGATGAGAAAGTATGGCCCAAGTGCGATCGAAGATTTCATGCGCATAGTAGTGATTCTTCTTCACAGTATTCTGAGTGACAGTCATGTTCTGAAGAACTGAGCCAAATTGACGCTTGACCCACTTGTGGTTGCGATCGACCTTCTGATGAAGACTTAGAAGAAGCTCACGATCAGTCATCACTCATGGAGCAGTGGCTTGAGGATTTTGTTTTGAGGCTTTTGCGGCAGAATCTTGAGTTGCAGAGTCCTCATTGGTGGAGTAAGATGCAGCCTTACGAAACTGACCATCCAATGGACGAGTGCCTTCATCAATAACAGCAGCTTTGCCTTTATCATCAACTGAAGAAATGGTCCTTTTGAGGACTTCAATGGGAGGCAAAAAGCTGAGGTGATTCTGAAAATCTGCCTTGTAGTGAATTGAAGACCTGGTTCTGAGGAATTTCATGATCCAAGGTGCATAGGGCTTCAACTCAAACGGCGACAGTGCAACATTTGCCAAAGTCCTCATGAAGAAATCGTGATAGTTAATGGGAATCCCATGTATGATGTTGAATAGCAGATTCTTCATGATGCCAAAAACTTCTTCTTCTTCTGAGTTGTGGCCTTTGATTGGACTGAGGGTTTTGGTGAGGATACGATAGACGGTTCTTGGCACATAGAGCAAATCCTTCACTAGGAAGGTGGTTCTAGGAGCTTGTCCAGGCCGCAAAGGCTTCATGAGCACTTGCATCAGATGATTTGGAAGTTCAGATTCTTCATACATAAGCCTTGCGCCTTCAGCAGGAGGACTGACTGGAACGACATGAAGAAGTTCAGAGGCCGGAGCTTTGTAGTGAGTGTTCTCAGTCATCCAATCAAGCACCCATGAGTTGACATCAGCCATATTTCCAGTGAGGTGCAGAGTAGCATAGAATTGAAGAATTAGCTCTTCATTCCAATCACAGATATCAGCACAGAAATTCAGGAGCCCAGCTTCGTGAAGAACATTCAAGACAGGTTGGAAGCAAGGAATGGACTCCATGTCCACATAAGGAATTTGATGGTGCTGAAATACCTTGTCCTTGTCAAACAGAAGTGATGAATAGAAATTCATCTGGCTTGCAGTCCAGAACCGCTTGCGACGAAGTCTAGCTGAGTCATATGGATTGAGATCAGTGAAGAAATGATGCTCAGCGAAGAAATCCTCATCCTTGAATTTTGGCCTTTTTGCATGAGGATTTTGTTGCTTGGGCTGAAGATTTGCAGTTGATGGTCTCACAACCTCTTGAGTCACAACCTCTTGTGCTGCTGACTGAGGAATTGAAGGTTCAGGTTCTTCAGCAATGATTTGATTTTCCATTTCTTCAGCTGTCGCAGCTGGAATTTCCTCAGGTATGGAATGAAGAGAAGTTTGACATCCTTCAGATCCCATTTGAATTTCTTCAGTTTGCACTGGGGACTGAGGAATTAGATGCAAAGGTATGGTCAATGGTGAGTTGGGGTGAAGATTTTCCCAATAATCATCATTCAGCACTGGAGTTGTTGAACCAATATCCACATCCTCTTCAATTTCTTCAATGCCTGCCTCTTCAGCAGTGAACTGAGGCATAGGCGATGATACCAATGGGGTGGAAGGGATATCTTCCACTTCAATTTCTTCATCCAACTGTTCTGAAGAAGCAGCAGAAGGATTTTGTTCATCAGAGTCATCTGGAATGACATATTCTTCACCAAACGGAATGAACTCCTTTGATGGCACTATCGAGATCAGAACAACATCAATTGGATTAGAGAAAGAGCTCGTCAAAGTCCTCTGATGAGGACATCAATACCATTGTTACACCCACAGCCCCTGCTTCTATACATACTGGACCAATTACTAGAGCTCGCGCACGCCAATTAAAATATCAGGTACTTTCGTTTCTTGGTAATGATTCTAAAGTTCATGAGAATATGATGCTGCCTAAATTGGATACATTTGTTTTGCTTACAAATGAAGGGCCTAGCTTGGACAAGAAAGAGGAACCTTGGAGCAAGTTCAAGCATGGAGATGATGGCATGCACAAGGGGAACAAGAACGGAGTTACAAGTGATGATTTCAGGACTTTGAAGCCACCATAATGAGTGCAGAAAGCCTTGGACGAAATATACAAGATGTCACTTCATAAATTTCGTCCAGAGGCTATTATAGGTGCTGCGTCACCTTATTATTGGGCCAGGCCCATGTAATTTCGAAATACTTGAGTATAGGGTGTTTTTAGAGTCCGTATGTGTGGGGAAACAAGAGATAGGGTTGGTTTCGGACCCCTCCTTCAAGGGCCACGAAATCCCCTCCTCTTCCTCCATATATACAGCCCTTAGGGCACCGTTTAGACTTTGGGTTTTGTTTAGATTAAAAGTTCGCCATAGCTGCAACTTCGCGTACTTCGTTTGTGTTCAACGACCAGACCAAGACGTCACAGAACCCCACCTCGATCAATAAAGCTTTCATCTTATATTCGCAATATCCAGATTGCAAATCTTAGTTTCTTGCTTGTTCTTCGTTTGCTTGCAGGAGATAGACCCTCGTGGTCAGGTTGATTGTGCTCCGGCGTGGTCAGTAACCTCTCGGAGTTGGTTTAGCGATTGCTAAGGCGCGACGTCCTCGCACGTTCGTAGTCGGATCGTCAAAGTCTACTCCACCAAAAACGATAGATATCATCTCATCGAAAGATCAGGACACCCTCGCCTCTATCACTTTTGCACCGACCGAGTATCTTTTCTTGGCTATGTTGTTACTCCACAGGGAATTGAAGTTGATAAAGCCAAGATTGAAGCTATTGAGAGTTGGCCACAGCCCAAAACGGTCACTCAAGTGAGGAGTTTTCTTGGACTCGCTGGTTTCTATAGGCGTTTTGTGAGAGATTTCAGCACCATTGCTGCACCTCTCAATGAGCTTACAAAGAAGGATGTGCCTTTTGTTTGGGGTACCTCACAGGAAGAAGCCTTCACGGTATTGAAAGATAAGTTGACACATGCTCCTTTACTCCAACTTCCTGATTTTAATAAGACTTTTGAGCTTGAATGTGATGCTAGTGGAATTGGATTAGGAGGTGTTTTATTACAAGATGGCAAACCTGTTGCATACTTTTTTGAAAAATTGAGTGGGCCTAGTCTGAACTATTCTACTTATGATAAAGAATTATATGCTCTTGTACGGACCTTAGAAACATGGCAACATTATTTATGGCCCAAAGAATTTGTTATACATTCTGATCATGAATCTTTGAAACACATTAAAAGTCAAGCAAAACTGAACCGTAGACATGCTAAATGGGTTGAATTTATTGAGACTTTCCCTTATGTCATTAAACACAAGAAGGGTAAAGAAAATGTTATTGCTGATGCATTGTCTCGTCGTTATACTATGCTTTCACAACTTGACTTTAAAATATTTGGTTTGGAGACCATCAAAGATCAATATGTGCATGATGCTGAATTTAAAGATGTATTGCAGAATTGTAAGGAAGGGAGAACATGGAACAAGTTCGTCGTTAACGATGGATTTGTGTTTCGTGCTAACAAGCTATGCATTCCAGCTAGCTCCGTTCATCTTTTGTTGTTGCAGGAGGCGCATGGAGGAGGATTAATGGGACACTTTGGCGTGAAGAAGACGGAGGATATACTTTCTACACATTTCTTTTGGCCAAAGATGAGACGGGATGTTGAGCGTTTTGTTGCTCGCTGCACTACATGTCAAAAAGCTAAGTCACGACTCAATCCTCATGGTTTATATATGCCTTTGCCTGTACCTAGTGTTCCTTGGGAGGATATATCTATGGACTTTGTTTTAGGTTTACCTCGAACAAAGAAGGGGAGGGATAGCATATTTGTTGTCGTGGATAGGTTCTCGAAAATGGCACACTTTATACCATGTCATAAAAGCGATGATGCTGTTAATGTTGCTGATTTGTTCTTTCGTGAAATTATACGCTTGCATGGTGTGCCAAATACTATTGTTTCAGATCGTGATACTAAATTTCTTAGCCACTTTTGGAGATGTTTATGGGCTAAGTTGGGGACTAAACTGCTTTTTAGTACTACATGTCACCCCCAAACTGATGGACAAACTGATGAGGACATCAATACCATTGTTACACCCACAGCCCCTGCTTCTATACATACTGGACCAATTACTAGAGCTCGCGCACGTCAATTAAAATATCAGGTACTTTCGTTTCTTGGTAATGATTCTAAAGTTCATGAGAATATGATGCTGCCTAAATTGGATACATTTGTTTTGCTTACAAATGAAGGGCCTAGCTTGGACAAGAAAGAGGAACCTTGGAGCAAGTTCAAGCATGGAGATGATGGCATGCACAAGGGAACAAGAACGGAGTTACAAGTGATGATTTCAGGACTTTGAAGCCACCATAATGAGTGCAGGAAGCCTTGGACGAAATATACAAGATGTCACTTCATAAATTTCGTCCAGAGGCTATTATAGGTGCTGCGTCACCTTATTATTGGGCCAGGCCCATGTAATTTCGAAATACTTGAGTATAGGCTGTTTTTAGAGTCCGTATGTGTGGGGAAACAAGAGATAGGGTTGGTTTCGGACCCCTCCTTCAAGGGCCACGAAATCCCCTCCTCTTCCTCCATATATACAGCCCTTAGGGCACCGTTTAGACTTTGGGTTTTGTTTAGATTAAAGTTCGCCATAGCTGCAACTTCGCGTACTTCGTTTGTGTTCAACGACCAGACCAAGACGTCACAGAACCCCACCTTGATCAATAAAGCTTTCATCTTATATTCGCAATATCCAGATTGCAAATCTTAGTTTCTTGCTTGTTCTTCGTTTGCTTGCAGGAGATAGACCCTCGTGGTCAGGTTGATTGTGCTCCGGCGTGGTCAATAACCTCTCGGAGTTGGTATAGCGATTGCTAAGGCGCGACGTCCTCGCACGTTCGTAGTCGGATCGTCAAAGTCTACTCCACCAAAAACGATAGCTATCATCTCATCGAAAGATCGGGACACCCTCGCCTCTATCACGTTTGTTTGGTAACCTTGGGAAGTGCACCTTTTGCACCGACCGAGTATCTTTTCTTGGCTATGTTGTTACTCCACAGGGAATTGAAGTTGATAAAGCCAAGATTGAAGCTATTGAGAGTTGGCCGCAGCCCAAAACGGTCACACAAGTGAGGAGTTTCCTTGGCCTCGCTGGTTTCTATAGGCGTTTTGTGAGAGATTTCAGCACCATTGCTGCACCTCTCAATGAGCTTACAAAGAAGGATGTGCCTTTTGTTTGGGGTACCTCACAGGAAGAAGCCTTCACGGTATTGAAAGATAAGTTGACACATGCTCCTTTACTCCAACTTCCTGATTTTAATAAGACTTTTGAGCTTGAATGTGATGCTAGTGGAATTGGATTAGGAAGTGTTTTATTACAAGATGGCAAACCTGTTGCATACTTTTCTGAAAAATTGAGTGGGCCTAGTCTGAACTATTCTACTTATGATAAAGAATTATATGCTCTTGTTCGGACCTTAGAAACATGGCAACATTATTTATGGCCCAAAGAATTTGTTATACATTCTGATCATGAATCTTTGAAACACATTAAAAGTCAAGCAAAACTGAACCGTAGACATGCTAAATGGGTTGAATTTATTGAGACTTTCCCTTATGTCATTAAACACAAGAAGGGTAAAGAAAATGTTATTGCTGATGCATTGTCTCGTCGTTATACTATGCTTTCACAACTTGACTTTAAAATATTTGGTTTGGAGACCATCAAAGATCAATATGTGCATGATGCTGAATTTAAAGATGTATTGAAGAATTGTAAGGAAGGGAGAACATGGAACAAGTTCGTCGTTAACGATGGATTTGTGTTTCGTGCTAACAAGCTATGCATTCCAGCTAGCTCCGTTCGTCTTTTGTTGTTGCAGGAGGCGCATGGAGGAGGATTAATGGGACACTTTGGCGTGAAGAAGACGGAGGATATACTTGCTACACATTTCTTTTGGCCAAAGATGAGACGGGATGTTGAGCGTTTTGTTGCTCGCTGCACTACATGTCAAAAAGCTAAGTCACGACTCAATCCTCATGGTTTATATATGCCTTTGCCTGTACCTAGTGTTCCTTGGGAGGATATATCTATGGACTTTGTTTTAGGTTTACCTCGAACAAAGAAGGGGAGGGATAGCATATTTGTTGTCGTGGATAGGTTCTCGAAAATGGCACACTTTATACCATGTCATAAAAGCGATGATGCTGTTAATGTTGCTGATTTGTTCTTTCGTGAAATTATACGCTTGCATGGTGTGCCAAATACTATTGTTTCAGATCGTGATACTAAATTTCTTAGCCACTTTTGGAGATGTTTATGGGCTAAGTTGGTGACTAAACTGCTTTTTAGTACTACATGTCACCCCCAAACTGATGGACAAACTGAAGTAGTCAATAGAACATTGTCTACTATGCTTAGGGCTGTTTTGAAGAATAACAAGAAAATGTGGGAAGAATGCTTGCCTCATATTGAATTTGCTTATAATCGTTCATTGCATTCTACTACTAAGATGTGTCCTTTTGAAATTGTGTATGGTTTCCTTCCTCGTGCACCAATTGATTTGTTGCCTCTTCCATCTTCGGAGAAGGTTAATTTTGATGCTAAACAACGTGCTGAATTGATCTTAAAAATGCATGAGTTAACTAAGGAGAACATTGAGCGTATGAATGCTAAATATAAACTTGCTGGAGATAAGGGTAGAAAACATGTTGTGTTTGCACCTGGAGATCTTGTTTGGTTACATTTGCGTAAGGATAGATTTCCTGATTTGCGCAAATCAAAGCTAATGCCACGTGCTGATGGTCCTTTTAAGTTGTTAGAGAAAATAAATGATAATGCATATAAACTTGAGCTGCCTGCAGATTTTGGGGTTAGTCCCACTTTTAACATTGCAGATCTGAAGCCTTATTTGGGTGAGGAAGATGAGCTTCCGTCGAGGACGACTTCATTTCAAGAAGGGGAGGATGATGAGGACATCAATACCATTGTTACACCCACAACCCCTGCTTCTATACATACTGGACCAATTACTAGAGCTCGCGCACGCCAATTAAAATATCAGGTACTTTCGTTTCTTGGTAATGATTCTAAAGTTCATGAGAATATGATGCTGCCTAAATTGGATACATTTGTTTTGCTTACAAATGAAGGGCCTAGCTTGGACAAGAAAGAGGAACCTTGGAGCAAGTTCAAGCATGGAGATGATGGCATGCACAAGGGGAACAAGAACGGAGTTACAAGTGATGATTTTAGGACTTTGAAGCCACCATAATGAGTGCAGGAAGCCTTGGACGAAATATACAAGATGTCACTTCATAAATTTCGTCCAGAGGCTATTATAGGTGCTGCGTCACCTTATTATTGGGCCAGGCCCATGTAATTTCGAAATACTTGAGTATAGGCTGTTTTTAGAGTCCGTATGTGTGGGGAAACAAGAGATAGGGTTTTTTTCGGACCCCTCCTTCAAGGACCACGAAATCCCCTCCTCTTCCTCCATATATACAGCCCTTAGGGCACCGTTTAGACTTTGGGATTTGTTTAGTTAAAAGTTAGCCATTGCAACTTCGTGTACTTCGTTTGTGTCCAACGACCAGACCAAGACCGCTTTCGGATCCCCACCATTATCAATACTTCATCTATATTCGCAATATTCAGATTGCATTATCATATTCTTGCTTGTTCTTCCATTGCGTGCAGGAATAGACCTTCGTGGTCAGGTTGATCGTGCTTCCAGCATCGTCAGTAACCTCAGGAGATTGGTTTAGCGATTGCTAAGGCGCAACGTCGTGCACGTTTGTAGTCGGATCGTCAAAGTCGGCTCCACCAAATCGATAGTTACCATCTCATCGAAAGATCGGGACACCCTCGCCTCTATCAAGTGGTATCAGAGTCCCAGGTTGCTCGGTGAGATTTACAGTTTTTCGTAGTTTAGATCGAGTCTGTTCTTCATACCTACAGTCCAGGAAAAAAGAGGAAAAAAAAAGTGCAAAAAAAAAATTTATTCAGAGTGTGCTCCTCCCTTGTTTAAGTGCAGCGCCGTGATTTTTGTTAGTGTTCTAGGCTCGCGTCTCTAGCACGGTCTAGCCTAGGACCAGCACAGTACCGTCGTTGAGAGTTTATTCAACATTGCATCTCTGAATTGATTATTGCTGACCCTTTTTGCTACCATATCATAAGCCTTCCCAGCTCCACATACATCTACATCGTGCGTTTGACACCACCTGGCAATCGCTCTGTCCAAGCTCTGAGAGTTTTGACTACAAAGGTTGCCGATCACCACCTGCTGCTGGGTAAGAACTGGTAAGAATTTGAGATTTGCTTGACGGATTTGTGACACCACACCACACCACCACCACTTTCTAGTAGTCTGTAGGATCATATTCTTGTGTGTTTCTATTGCTGCTAACCATGGCAGGATCACAAGCCGACGAGATTGACTGGGAGAACATGACGAACAAGGAGTTGCATGATAAATTTCAGCAAATGATGAGTGGCCAGGTGGGAGATGTGCTAAACAGATTTGAAGAGGCCATGGAGAAGATAGATGGCATGGAGAAGTCGTTCGAGACAAAGCTGGATAACAAGTTTAATGAATTGCTCACGCGTCTTCCCCAACCACCACCGGCTGCACCTGTCGCACCTCTGCAACGACAACAACAACACCCCTTCCAAATCAGTTCGGACGAGCGAAGCGTGTTCCTCTTGAGGATGGCCAAACTTCTGGTGCTGCTGTACCTACTGTTGATGCTTCTTTGGCTCCTGCTCCTGCTGCTGCTGGTGCCGAGGAGGAGGATGATTACGCGGGCGATTATGAGGATGAGGTTGATCAAAATCATAACTACGTGCAACCACTAGCACCAGGTCGTCCACATGCAAATAATCGCAATGGTAGGTCTGCACCACCACTTCAGGTACGAGATCATGACCATCTTCCTAAATTAAAATTGAATATTCCACCATTCGAGGGTAGATATGTTCCTGATATATATCTTACTTGGGAGTTAGAAACTGAACAACGTTTTACATGTTTACAATATCCCGAGGAACGACGTGTTGCTGCTGCTGTTTGTGCTTTCACTAGTTTTGCATGTGTATGGTGGTCTGAACATTGTAGATTATATCCTATTCCAGCTACGTGGGCTGCTTTGAAAACTGCTATGCGTACTCGTTGGGTTACACCATATTATCAACGTGAATTACTTCAAAAATTGCAGCGCTTAAGACAAGGAAAAAATTCTGTAGAAGAATATTATCAGGAATTACAAACTGGCATGATTAGATGTGGTATTGTTGAGGAGAATGAAGCTATGCTTGCACGTTTCATGGGTGGATTAAATAGAGAGATTCAGACCATTCTAGAGTATAAGGAGTATAATAATATCACTCGTTTATTCCATCTTGCTTGTAAAGCTGAACGTGAAGTGCAGGATCGACAGGCATTGGCGCGAACTAATTTTTCTGCAGGTCGATCTTCATCATGGACACCGCGTGCCTCCTCTACTCCCACACGTCCAACTGCGGCACCACTGACTTCAGCCGCCAATTCCAACCGAGATATAAGAAAACAGGCACCACCACCACCATCTGCCAAGAGTACACCTTTTGGGCCGGCCCAGAGCTCTTCTTCATCTATGGCATCAACAGGGCACACACATGATATTATTTGTCGTCGTTGTAAGGGAAGAGGTCATTATGCGAGAGAATGCCAATCTCCGCGTGTTATGATTGCTACTGAGGATGGTGGGATGAATGGAAAACAGCATTTAAAACAAAGTTTGGATTATATGAGTGGTTAGTCATGCCTTTTGGGTTAACTAATGCACCTAGTACTTTCATGAGATTAATGAACGAAGTTTTACGTGCTTTCATTGGACGATTTGTGGTAGTCTATTTTGATGATATACTGATTTATAGCAGATCTTTGGAGGAACATTTGGAACATTTACGTGCTGTTTTTATTGCTTTACGTGATGCACGTTTGTTTGGTAACCTTGGGAAGTGCACCTTTTGCACCGACCGAGTATCTTTTCTTGGCTATGTTGTTACTCCACAGGGAATTGAAGTTGATACAGCCAAGATTGAAGCTATTGAGAGTTGGCCACAGCCCAAAACGGTCACTCAAGTGAGGAGTTTTCTTGGACTCGCTGGTTTCTATAGGCGTTTTGTGAGAGATTTCAGCACCATTGCTGCACCTCTCAATGAGCTTACAAAGAAGGATGTGCCTTTTGTTTGGGGTACCTCACAGGAAGAAGCCTTCACGGTATTGAAAGATAAGTTGACACATGCTCCTTTACTCCAACTTCCTGATTTTAATAAGACTTTTGAGCTTGAATGTGATGCTAGTGGCATTGGATTAGGAGGTGTTTTATTACAAGATGGCAAACCTGTTGCATACTTTTCTGAAAAATTGAGTGGGCCTAGTCTGAACTATTCTACTTATGATAAAGAATTATATGCTCTTGTTCGGACCTTAGAAACATGGCAACATTATTTATGGCCCAAAGAATTTGTTATACATTCTGATCATGAATCTTTGAAACACATTAAAAGTCAAGCAAAACTGAACCGTAGACATGCTAAATGGGTTGAATTTATTGAGACTTTCCCTTATGTCATTAAACACAAGAAGGGTAAAGAAAATGTTATTGCTGATGCATTGTCTCGTCGTTATACTATGCTTTCACAACTTGACTTTAAAATATTTGGTTTGGAGACCATCAAAGATCAATATGTGCATGATGCTGAATTTAAAGACGTATTGCAGAATTGTAAGGAAGGGAGAACATGGAACAAGTTCGTCGTTAACGATGGATTTGTGTTTCGTGCTAACAAGCTATGCATTCCAGCTAGCTCCGTTCGTCTTTTGTTGTTGCAGGAGGCGCATGGAGGAGGATTAATGGGACACTTTGGCGTGAAGAAGACGGAGGATATACTTGCTACACATTTCTTTTGGCCAAAGATGAGACGGGATGTTGAGCGTTTTGTTGCTCGCTGCACTACATGTCAAAAAGCTAAGTCACGACTCAATCCTCATGGTTTATATATGCCGTTGCCTGTACCTAGTGTTCCTTGGGAGGATATATCTATGGACTTTGTTTTAGGTTTACCTCGAACAAAGAAGGGGAGGGATAGCATATTTGTTGTCGTGGATAGGTTCTCGAAAATGGCACACTTTATACCATGTCATAAAAGCGATGATGCTGTTAATGTTGCTGATTTGTTCTTTCGTGAAATTATACGCTTGCATGGTGTGCCAAATACTATTGTTTCAGATCGTGATACTAAATTTCTTAGCCACTTTTGGAAATGTTTATGGGCTAAGTTGGGGACAAAATTGCTTTTTAGTACTACATGTCACCCCCAAACTGATGGACAAACTGAAGTAGTCAATAGAACATTGTCTACTATGCTTAGGGCTGTTTTGAAGAATAACAAGAAAATGTGGGAAGAATGCTTGCCTCATATTGAATTTGCTTATAATCGTTCATTGCATTCTACTACTAAGATGTGTCCTTTTGAAATTGTGTATGGTTTCCTTCCTCGTGCACCAATTGATTTATTGCCTCTTCCATCTTCGGAGAAGGTTAATTTTGATGCTAAACAACGTGCTGAATTGATCTTAAAAATGCATGAGTTAACTAAGGAGAACATTGAGCGTATGAATGCTAAATATAAACTTGCTGGAGATAAGGGTAGAAAACATGTTGTGTTTGCACCTGGAGATCTTGTTTGGTTACATTTGCGTAAGGATAGATTTCCTGATTTGCGCAAATCAAAGCTAATGCCACGTGCTGATGGTCCTTTTAAGGTGTTAGAGAAAATAAATGATAATGCATATAAACTTGAGCTGCCTGCAGATTTTGGGGTTAGTCCCACTTTTAACATTGCAGATCTGAAGCCTTATTTGGGTGAGGAAGATGAGCTTCCGTCGAGGACGACTTCATTTCAAGAAGGGGAGGATGATGAGGACATCAATACCATTGTTACACCCACAGCCCCTGCTTCTATACATACTGGACCAATTACTAGAGCTTGCGCACGCCAATTAAATTATCAGGTACTTTCGTTTCTTGGTAATGATTCTAAAGTTCATGAGAATATGATGCTGCCTAAATTGGATACATTTGTTTTGCTTACAAATGAAGGCCCTAGCTTGGACAAGAAAGAGCAACCTTGGAGCAAGTTCAAGCATGGAGATGATGGCATGCATAAGGGGAACAAGAACGGAGTTACAAGTGATGATTTCAGGACTTTGAAGCCACCATAATGAGTGCAGGAAGCCTTGGACGAAATATACAAGATGTCACTTTATAAATTTCGTCCAGAGGCTATTATAGGTGCTGCGTCACCTTATTATTGGGCCAGGCCCATGTAATTTCGAAATACTTGAGTATAGGCTGTTTTTAGAGTCCGTATGTGTGGGGAAACAAGAGATAGGGTTGGTTTCGGACCCCTCCTTCAAGGGCCACGAAATCCCCTCCTCTTCCTCCATATATACAGCCCTTAGGGCACCGTTTAGACTTTGGGTTTTGTTTAGATTAAAAGTTCGCCATAGCTGCAACTTCGCGTACTTCGTTTGTGTTCAACGACCAGACCAAGACGTCACAGAACCCCACCTCGATCAATAAAGCTTTCATCTTATATTCGCAATATCCAGATTGCAAATCTTAGTTTCTTGCTTGTTCTTCGTTTGCTTGCAGGAGATAGACCCTCGGGGTCAGGTTGATTGTGCTCCGGCGTGGTCAATAACCTCTCGGAGTTGGTTTAGCGATTGCTAAGGCGCGACGTCCTCGCACGTTCGTAGTCGGATCGTCAAAGTCTACTCCACCAAAAACGATAGCTATCATCTCATCGAAAGATCGGGACACCCTCGCCTCTATCATCCTCACTTTCTTGGGAGCTGAGGAGTCTGTAGAGGTTGATGCTTTCCTCTTCCTTACGGCTTCCTTCTCCGCAGGTTTTGTTTTCTTCACTTCTGATGTAGAAGGAAGAGGGATTTTCTTCAGCTTTGAAGATTTAGCAGGAGGAGCAGATGAAGTTGGTGCGGTTTCTTCAGGCACAACTGATGCAGTTGCCCTGGTATACTCAGTTCTTCAGGTGTAGTAGATTCTTCAGCTGGCCTGGGATGTTCTTCAGGCGCAACATTGGTGGTTGCCCTGGTATGTTCTTCAGGAGCTGGAATTTCTTCAGCAGCCCTGGTATTTTCAGTCTCTTCAGCAGTCTGATTTTCTTCAGCTGCACTTTCATTTTCTTCAGTTTGCTGAGCAGATGCTTCAGCTTGAGGAATTTGCTGTTGTGATGGTGCTACAATGTTTGCCTTGAGGTTCTTGGCAATCTTGACGAATCTGACTTTGGCACCTAGCCAATCTGCATGATATCTGTCAACTTCATCACTGAGACCTTTGATTTCCTTTTGCATATTAACAAGTCCTTCAGGAGACATATTCAGAACATTGTTCTTCAGAAATCACTCCTTTTTGTATTGGGCCTTCTTCACTTGTCTGACCTTCTGAAACTTCCACTTTTCTTCGCCTATGAAGGCATTCAGCATGTGACTTTGACCATGAGTCAGGTTCAGGTCAGGCAGTGGAGTGTTGGGATCTTTGTGCTAGAGGTCAATGAAGTCAAGGATCTTCTTTAGATCCAGGCTCTAGCAGCCCTTTCTTGTCTGTCCCTGATGATTTCAGCCAATTCCTCATCATCAGCTTCATCATCGTCATCAGACGGAACATGGAATGCAACTCGCTTCTTATGAGGACTTGGCCTCGTTCCACGTCCAGCAGTGACTTTGACCTTCAGCAAAGTTGGACCTATTGAGGACTGTGGTGGAGCTGAGGATGATGCAGAAGCCCCTGAGGCAATAGAAAAGCCTATAGTCCGCTGACACGTTGCAAGGTGCACACGTGTTGAGGACTTTATGGCAGCAGCTGAAGATTTTGAAGCAACTGAGGGGATTGGCACAACCTTTGAAGAAGTTGCTTGAGGATTTTGCCCTGAGGACTTTGCCATAGAAGAACTTGGCCATGAGGGCATTGAGCTTGAAGATTTCTTCACAGGAGACTTCTTCAGTATGGCCTTCTTTGGTGCAGTTGTGCTAGCAGAGGCCTCAACAGCAGCAACAGCTTGAGAATCCTCATTGAATTTCTTCACTGCTTCTTTAGCAACTTTTGAAAGCTTGGCTTGGCCCTTGGCCCATTCCTTTGGAAAGTCCTCACCACGCCTGACGCTGGTGGGATCACCTACTTGGCCAGCAGCCAAAGGAGGTCTTGGACATGGAGGGTTTACGGCGAATTTCTTCATGTACTTTGGAGTTACATAACGGTATTCCCTCCATTCCTTAGCCCATCTCCTCTCAATTCTCTGTATGCGCACTTTGCGCAGATTCTTGTTTTCCTTCCCATGAGTTTCTTCATCGGGTATGCAGTATTCATCATATATATCCTCAGGGATTTCAAACGCTGTGTTTGTCTCAGGCCTCTTGCCTCCCTTCTGAGGTCTCCTCCCATCTGCCATTTTCCTCACTTGAGGATTTTGAACTTTGGATGTTTCTGAGGAAGTATGCAAATTTTCTTCGAGGAACGCTGCAAATGAGTTAAGTTGATGAGAACCTAGTGATTCAGCAGCAGACATTTTGTACCTGTGAACAGAGTATAGGTGCAGAGAATTTGGAGAGGTCATATGCGTTCTCAGAAATTTTATAAAAGTATCAAGTTTGAGAAATTTGACCATAGGAGTCTTGAAGAATTTCAGTAAGCATTCTTGACTTAGGTTCCAGAGTTGTATAGATTAGAAAATCCACACAATTGAGGAATCTTGAAGAAAAACAGAGCTTAGAGAAACAAATCAAGGAACAGAAACATTCCGGTGCTGATGGAGTGGGGAGTTGAAGAATAAACACCTTTTGAGGATTTTGTGAAAATCATAAGAATCAAAGTAGGGCAGTAAAATTAGATTTTAATTACCCTTGACGAAGAACATGATGAACTGGGAGTTAGAACTTGGAAGTTCGTCTGTCCAGATCTCCCACGCCCTAACTTGGCGGCGGGAGACAGCTACGACGACGGCGGAGTGAAGATTTCCGCGGCCGGCACGAGTACGACGGCGATGAGGTCGAGGCAGTGAAGCTCTTCCTCACCGGCGACGATATAAGTTAGCGACGGCGCTAGGTCTGAGAGCTCGAGCGAGGAGAGTAGCAGTCGAGTGATACGTCCATTTTGCATCATGCTTTTATATTGATATTTATCGCATTATGGGCTGTTATTACACATTATATCACAATACTTATGCCTTTTCTCTCTTATTTTATAAGGTTTACATGAAGAGGGAGAATGCCGGCAGCTGGAATTCTGGACTAGAAAAGGAGCAAATATTAGAGACTTATTCTGCACAACTCCAAAAGTCCTGAAACTTCACGGAGAATTATTTTGGAATATATAAAAAATATTGGGTGAAGAAATCACCAGAGGGGGGCCACCAGCCATCCACAAGGGTGGGGGGCGCGCCCCCTGCCTTGTGGGCCACCTGGCAGGCCCCCGGTGCCCATGTTCTGCTATATGGTGTGTTTTGACCTGGAAAAAATCAGAAGGAAGCTTTCGGGATGAAGCGCCACCGTCTCGAGGCGGAACTTGGGCGGAACCAATCTAGGGCTCCGGCGGAGCTGTTCTGCCGGGGAAACTTCCCTCCGGTAGGGGGAAATCGAAGCCATCGTCATCACCAACTATCCTCTCATCGAGAGGGGGTCAATCTCCATCAACATCTTCACCAGCACCATCTCCTCTCAAACCCTAGTTCATCTCTCGTATCCGATCTTTGTCTCAAAACCTCAGATTGGTACCTGTGGGTTTGCTAGTAGTGTTGATTACTCCTTGTAGTTGATGCTAGTTGGTTTATTCGGTGGAAGATCATATGTTTAGATCCTTAATGATAATTAATACTCCTCTGATTATGAACATGAATATGCTTTGTGAGTAGTTACGTTTGTTCCTGAGGACATGGGAGAAGTCTTGTTATAAGAATCATGTGAATTTGGTATTCGTTCGATATTTTGATGAGATGTATGTTGTCTTTCCTCTAGTGGTGTTATGTGAACATCGACTACATGAAACTTCACCATGATTTGGGCCTAGGGGAAGGCATTGGGAAGTAATAAGTAGATGATGGGTTGCTAGAGTGACAGAAGCTTAAACCCTAGTTTATGCGTTGCTTCGTAAGGGGCTGATTTGGATCCATATGTTTCATGCTATGGTTAGATTTATCTTAATTCTTCTTTCGTAGTTGCGGATGCTTGCGAGAGGGGTTAATCATAAGTGGGAGGCTTGTCCAAGGAAGGGCAACACCCAAGCACCGGTCCACCCACATATCAAATTATCAAAGTAACGAACGCGAATCATATGAGCATGATGAAAACTAACTTGACAACAATTCCCATGTGTCCTCGGGAGCGCTTTGCTTTATATAGGAGTTCGTCCAGGCTTGTCCTTTGCTACAAAAAGGATTGGGCCACCTTGCTGCACCTTAGTTACTTTTGTTACTTGTTACTCGTTACGAATTATCTTATCATACAACTATCTGTTATCGATAATTTCAGTGTTTGCAGAGAATACCTTGCTGAAAACCACTTGTCATTTCCTTCTGCTCCTCGTTGGGTTCAACACTCTTACTTATCGAAAGGACTACGATAGATCCCCTATACTTGTGGGTCATCAAGACTCTTTTCTGGTGCCGTTGCCGGGGAGTGAAGCGCCTTTGGTAAGGAAACATTTATATAGTGTGCTGAAATTTACTGTCACTTGTCACTATGGAAAATAATCCTTTGAGGGGCTTGTTCGGGGTATCTTCACCTCGATCGGAAGAGCAAAGATTTGCTCCTCAACGTACTACACCTACTGAAAATATTTATTATGAAATTCCTTCGGGTATGATAGAGAAACTGCTAGCTAATCCTTATGCAGGAGACAGAACATTACATCCTGATATGCACCTAATCTATGTGGATGAAGTTTGTGGATTATTTAAGCTTGCATGTTTGCCTGAGGATGATGTCAAGAAGAAGGTCTTCCCTTTATCTTTGAAGGGAAAGGCATTGACATGGTATAGGCTATGTGATGATATTGGATCCTGGAACTACAACCGACTGAAATTGGAATTTCATCAGAAGTTTTATCCTATGCATCTGGTTCATCGTGATCGGAACTATATATATAATTTTTGGCCTCGTGAAGGAGAAAGTATTGCTCAAGCTTGGGGGAGGCTTAAGTCAATGTTATATTCATGCCCCAATCATGAGCTCTCAAGAGAAATTATTATTCAGAATTTTTATGCTCGGCTTTCTCGTAATGATCAATCCATGCTCGATACTTCTTGTACTAGTTCTTTTATGAAGAAGGATATTGAATTCAAATGGGATTTATTGGAAAGAATTAAACGCAACTCTGAAGATTGGGAACTCGACGAAGGTAAGGAGTCAGGTATAAACCTTAAGTTTGATTGTGTTAAATCTTTCATGGATACCGATGCTTTTCGTGATTTTAGCACTAAATATGGACTTGACTCAGAGATAGTAGCTTCTTTCTGTGAATCTTTTGCTACTCATGTTGATCTCCCTAAGGAGAAGTGGTTTAAATATCATCCTCCCATTGAAGTGAAAGTAGTAGAACCTATTAAAGTTGAAGAAGAAACTATTCCTTATAATGTTGATCCTATTGTTCCTACTGCTTATATTGAGAAACCACCTTTTCCTGTTAGAATAAAGGATCGTGCTAAACCTTCAACTGTGGTTCGTAAGAGTTATACTAGAACACCTACACCCTCCGAGCAAATTAAAGTTGAACCTAGTATTGCTTTGGTTAAAGATCTCTTGGTTGATAATATTGATGGGCATGTTATTTATTTCTGTGATGAAGCTGCTAGGATTGCTAAACCCGATATTAAAGATAAACATAGACCCATTGTTGGCATGCGTGTTGTTTCTGTTAAAATAGGAGATCATTGTTATCATGGCTTATGTGATGTGGGTGCTAGTGTGAGTGCAATTCCTTATACCTTATACCAAGAAATTATGAATGATATTGCACCTGCTGAGATAGAAGATATTGATGTTACTATTAAGCTTGCCAATAGAGATACTATATCACCAATTGGGATTGTTAGAGATGTTGAAGTCTTGTGTGGGAAAATAAAATACCCTACTGATTTTCTTGTTCTTGGTTCCCCACAAGATGATTTTTGTCCCATTATATTTGGTAGACCTTTTTTGAACACTGTTAATGATAAGATAGATTGCGAAAAGGATATTGTTACTGTCGGCTTTGGGGATGTGTCTCATGATTTTAATTTCTCTAAGTTTCGTAGACAACCCCATGATAAAGAATTGCCTAGTAAGGATGAAATTATTGGTCTTGCTTCTATTGCCGTGCCTCCTACTGATCCTTTAGAACAATAATTGCTAGACCATGAAAATTATATGTTTATGAATGAAAGAAGGGAAATAGATGAAATATTCTTTAATCAAGGGCCTATTTTGAAACACAATTTGCCTGTTGAAATCCTTGGGGATCCTCCTCCACCCAAGGGTGATCCCGTGTTTGAGCTTAAACAATTACCTGATACTCTGAAATATGCTTATCTCGATGAAAAGAAGATATATCCTATTATTATTAGTGATAACCTTTCAGAGCATGAAGAAAAGAAATTATTGAAAACTCTGAGGAAGCACCGTGCAACTATTGGATATACTCTTGATGATCTTAAGGGCATTAGTCCCACTCTATGTCAGCACAAAATTAATATGGATCCTGATGCTAAACCAGTTGTTGATCACCAACGAAGGCTGAATCCTAAGATGAAGGAAGTGGTAAGAAATGAAATACTAAAGCTTCTGGAGGTAGGTATAATTTATCCTATTGCTGATAGTAGATAGGTAAGATCTGTTCATTGTGTCCCTAAGAAGGGAGGTATTACTGTTGTTCCTAATGATAAGAATGAATTGATTCCACAAAGAATTGTTACAGGTTATAGAATGGTAATTGATTTTCGTAAATTAAACAAAGCTACTAGAAAAGATCATTACCCTCTACCTTTTATTGATCAAATGCTAGAAAGATTATCCAAACATACACATTTTTGCTTTTGTAGATGGTTACTCTGGTTTTTCTCAAATACCTGTGCCAAAAGAGGACCAAGAAAAGACCACTTTTACTTGCCCTTTCGGTACTTTTGCTTATAGACGTATGCCTTTTGGTTTATGCAATGCACCTGCTACCTTTCAAAGATGTATGACTGCTATATTCTATGACTTTTGTGAAAAGATTGTTGAGGTTTTCATGGATGATTTCTCCGTTTACGGAACTTCTTTTGATGATTGCTTAAGCAACCTTGATCGAGTTCTGCAGAGATGTGAAGAAACTAATCTTGTTTTGAATTGGGAGAAGTGCCACTTTATGGTTAATGAAGGTATTGTCTTGGGGCATAAAATTTCTGAAAGAGGTATTGAAGTTGATAAAGCTAAAGTAGATGCTATTGAAAAGAGGTCGTGTCCTAAAGATATCAAAGGTATAAGAAGTTTCCTTGGTCATGCTGGTTTCTATAGGAGGTTTATTACAGACTTCTCTAAAATTTCTAGGCCTCTCACTAATCTCTTCCAAAAAGATGTTCCTTTTGTTTTTGATGATGATTGTGTAGAAGCATTTGAAATACTTAAGAAAGCCTTGATTTCTGCACCTATTGTTCAACCACCTGATTGGAATTTACCCTTTGAAATTATGTGTGATGCTAGTGATTATGTTGTTGGTGCTGTTCTAGGACAAAGAGTTGATAAGAAATTGAATGTTATTCATTATTCTAGTAAAACTCTAGACAGTGCCCAGAGAAATTATGCTACTACTGAAAAAGAATTTCTAGTAGTTGTATTTGCCTGTGATAAGTTCAGATCTTATATTGTTGATTCCAAAGTAACTGTTCACACTGATCATGCTGCTATTAAATATCTTATGGAAAAGAAAGATGCTAAACCTAGACTTATTAGATGGGTTCTCTTGTTACAAGAATTTGATTTGCATATTATTGATAGAAAGGGAGCTGAGAACCCCGTAGCAGACAACTTGTCTAGGTTAGAAAATGTTCTTGATGACCCACTGCCTATTGATGATAGTTTTCCTGATGAGCAATTAGCTGTCATAAATGCTTCTCGTAATACTCCATGGTATGCTGATTATGCTAATTACATTGTTGCTAAATTTATACCACCTAGTTTCACATACCAGCAAAAGAAAAAGTTTTTCTATGATTTAAGACATTACTTTTGGGATGACCCACACCTTTATAAAGGAGTAGATGGTGTTATTAGACGTTGTGTACCTGAGCATGAACAGGAACAGATCCTACACAAGTGCCACTCCGAAGCTTACGGAGGACACCATGCTGGAGATAGAACTGCACACAAGGTATTGCAATCCAGTTTTTATTGGCCTACTCTCTTAAAGGATGCCCGTAAGTTTGTCTTGTCTTGTGATGAATGCTAGAGAATTGGTAATATTAGTAGACGTCAGGAAATGCCTATGAATTATTCACTTGTTATTGAACCATTTGATGTTTGGGGCTTTGATTATATGGGACCTTTTCCTTCCTCTAATGGGTATACACATATTTTAGTTGCTGTTGATTACGTTACTAAGTGGGTAGAAGCTATTCCAACTAGTAGTGCTGATCATAACACTTCTATTAAGATGCTTAAAGAAGTTATTTTTCCGAGGTCTGGAGTCCCTAGATATTTAATGACTGATGGTGGTTCACATTTTATTCATGGCGCTTTCCGTAAAATGCTTGCTAAATATGATGTTGACCATAGAATTGCATCTCCATACCACCCTCAGTCTAGTGGTCAAGTAGAATTGAGCAATAGAGAGATTAAATTGATTTTGCAAAAGACTGTTAATAGGTCTAGAAAGAATTGGTCTAAGAAACTTGATGATGCATTATGGGCTTATAGAGCTGCTAATAAAAACCCTATGGGTATGTCTCCGTATAAAATGGTTTATGGAAAAGCATGTCACTTACCTCTTGAACTAGAACATAAAGCTTATTGGGCTATTAAAGAGCTCAACTATGGTTTCAAACTTGCCGGTGAGAAGAGGTTATTTGACATTAGCTCGCTTGATGAATGGAGAACCCAAGCCTATGAGAATGCCAAGTTGTTTAAATAAAAAGTTAAAAGATGGCATGACAAGAGGATACAAAAGCGTGAGTTTAATGTAGGTGATCATGTTTTGCTATACAACTCTCGTTTAAGATTTTTTGCAGGAAAGCTTCTCTCTAAATGTGAAGGTCCTTACATTATCGAGGAGGTCTATCGTTCCGGTGCCATTAAGATCAACAACGCCGAAGGCACAAATCCGAAGGTGGTAAACGATCAAAGAATCAAACATTATATCTCAGGTACTCCCATAAATGTTGAGACCAATATAATTAATACCATAACACCGGAGGAGTACATAAGGGATACTTTCCAGAATGTTTCAGACTCTGAAAAGGAATAGGTATGTGGTACGGTAAGTAAACCGACTCCAAAACAGTTATAATAGCAATTTTTCTCCGTTTTGGAATATTTAGAAAAATAGAAAAATTAAAAGTAGCCCGAAAGATGCACGAGGAGACCACAAGGGTGGAGGGCGCGCCCTACCCCCTGGGCGCGCCCCTTGCCTTGTGGCCACCTCGTGTGCCCTCCGGACTCCGTTTTCTTGCACAATACTTCTTTTGGTCGGTAAAAATTCATTATATAATCTCTCGAAGGTTTTGACCATTGTACCACAGCAATATCTCCTGTCTTTGTTTCGAGCTGTTTTTCTGACAGATCCAGATCGCCATGACGTCTCCAAGCACCCCCAAGGACAAGTTTTTCAAGAAGGTCATCAACCCTTATCTCGCGGAGGTGCTGCAACACCCTCAAATCGTTGAGATGCGTGAGGGGGTGCTGCACATCCGCGATACTGAAGGGCCAAAGAAGACCGGAAGCATGGAGACAAGGCTCGAAGAAGTGGAGCGGCAAGTCTTCAAGTGCCAAGGGATGGTGGAACGCGGACTCAACGCCAACCACATGATGATCGCTGAATTTACTAGTGGTCACAAGCTGGATGCCGAGAACATTGGGGAGGCCATCTTCAAGCTTCATGAGAAAATCGAGCATCTCGAAGCCCAGATCTATGACCTGCAAAACCAAAACTGTGAGTATGAATACAGATTTAAAAGGATGAGTTTGGCTGCAGATTTGAGGATCCCAGAGACCCGTTCATCTTTTTACGATGGTGAACCTATGCCTTGGAAGACGGAGGATAAATTCTTTCATCATCAACAACTCCATCATCACCGCCTCCGAAGAAAGAGACCTAAATACATGGGTATGGGCACTCCCCTTGGCAACTGCCAAGCTTGGGGGAGGTGCCCCGGTATCGTATCACCATCACATCTTTATCTTTATCACTTTTTCTTAGTTCGATCCTTTTGGTTATATGTTGATCTAGCAGAATAAAGTTTTAGTATGATCTAGCTTTGAGTTTTGTTTCGAGATCTATCTATGTAATCGAGTCTGTGAGTTATATATAATAAAGAGTAGTTTTGAGTTGAGGGCTTTGCTTCCTTGCTATGATCTTGAGGGAATTAAATAAAAGAAAGGAATAAAAAGAAATAAAAAGATCATATATTGATCTTATGGAGAGTAATGACTTCACATATAAAGAGTATGATGAATAAAATTTGTTGAGAGTTGACAAACATAGTTTTGGTCATTGTTGCAATTAATAGGAAGTAATAAAGAAAGAGAGGCTTCACATATAAATATACTATCTTGGACATCTTTTGTGATTGTGAGCACTCATTAAAATATGACATGCTAAAAAGTTGATGTTGGACAAGGAAGACAACATAATGGGTTATGTTTTCTTATATCCGAATAGAAGTTATATTGTCATGGATCCTCCAACATGTTGAGCTTGCTTTTCCCTCTTATGCTAGCCAAATCCTTTGCACCAAGTAGAGATACTACTTGTGCATCCAAACATCCCTTAACCCAGTTTTGCTATGAGAGTCCACCATACCTACCTATGGATTGAGTAAGATCCTTCAAGTAAGTTGTCATCGGTTCAAGCAATAAAAAATGCTCTATAAATATGTATGATCTATTAGTGTGAAGAAAATAAGCTTTATACGAACTTGTGATATGGAAGAAATAAAAGCGACAGACTGCATAATAAAGTTCTTTATCACAAGCGGCAATATAAAGTGACGTTCTTTTGCATTAAGATTTTGTGCATCCAACCATAAAAGCGCATGACAACGTCTGCTTCCCTCTGCGAAGGGCCTATCTTTTACTTTTATCTTCTACCCTTATACAAGAGTCGTGGTGATCTTCACCTTTCCTTTTTACACTTTTTCTTTTAGCAAGCACTGTGTGTTGGAGAGATCCAGATATATATATCCACCCGGATGTAGGTTATCATAAAGTATTATTGTTGACATTACCCTTGAGGTAAAAGGTTGGGAGGCGAAACTATAAGCCCCTATCTTTCTCTGTGTCCGATTGAAGCTTTGAACTCATAAGTATTGCGTGAGTGTTAGCAATTGTGGAAGACTAAATGATAGTTGAGTATGTGGACTTGCTGAAAAGCTCTTGAATTGACTCTTTCCGATGTTATGATAAATTGCAATTGCTTCAATGACTGAGATCATAGTTTGTTAGTTTTCAATGAAGTTTCTGATTTGTACTCTACCTTGTGAATGAATTGTTACTCTAGCATAAGAAATTATATGACAATATATGTTGCTGTCCTAAAGATGATCATGATGCCCTCATGTCCGTATTTTATTTTATCGACACCTCTATCTCTAAACATGTAGACATATTTTTCGATTTCGGCTTTCGCTTGAGGACAAGCGAGGTCTAAGCTTGGGGGAGTTGATACGTCCATTTTGCATCATGCTTTTATATTGATATTTATCGCATTATGGGCTGTTATTACACGTTATATCACAATACTTATGCCTTTTATCTCTTATTTTATAAGGTTTACATGAAGAGGGAGAATGCCGGCAGCTGGAATTCTGGACTGGAAAAGGAGCAAATATTAGAGACCTATTCTGCACAACTCCAAAAGTCCTGAAACTTCACGGAGAATTATTTTGGAATATATAAAAATATTGGGCGAAGAAAGCACCAGAGGGGGGCCACCAGCCATCCACAAGGGTGGGGGGCGCGCCCCCTGCCTTGTGGGCCACCTGGCAGGCCCCCGATGCCCATCTTCTGCTATATGGTGTGTTTTGACCTGGAAAAAATCAGAAGGAAGCTTTCGGGACGAAGCGCCCCCGTCTCGAGGCCGAACTTGGGCGGAACCAATCTAGGGCTCCGGCGGAGCTGTTCTGCCGGGGAAACTTCCCTCCGGTAGGGGGAAATCGAAGTCATCGTCATCACCAATGATCCTCCACTACAAAAAAAGACACATCCGTGACATTTTGGGCCGAACGAATTTTTTTTCTGTCATGCTTATGACACTTCTATGACGATAATTGTGACAAAACCCGGTATCATCATAGATGTGGTGGGCTCCTACTTCTATGACAAAAAATCATGACAGAAAATGGGCTTTTCGTCCTGGGCGGGCCGGAGACGCAGCTGCATGACATTCTTTGGGCCGTCCATGATGGAAAAAACCATGGTAGAAGCGAGGGCGAGGAAAATATCGTGGAGTTCCCGTTTACGGTGGGTGGTCGGGGCCGAGCGATGCACGGAGGTTTGCGCGTTTCTCTCGTACACGTACGCGCATGTGTGCGAGACGTTGGGCTCTAACTGAACCCGAGCGAGGCGTTCGCTTACTAAACCCGAGCGATTGCACTAGCTATGTTACTGAACCCGAGCGATCGATCCCTTGGCTATTAACTGAACCCGAGAGATTCCTTCGCTACTGCTGCTAACTGAAGCCGATCGAACCTGCTGCCTCTTGATGAACAGTGAACGTTGTTGGGGGTTGGATGAATAGTCCCGGTGGGGGTTGGATGAACAGGATCCCGTGGTAGGAGAGGCCGTTGCCGTTGGATGAACACGACACCGATCGAGCCGGTTGGGGGTGGATGAACAGGACCCCTTGGATGGCTGGTTGAACAGTAGCCGGTGGAGGCTGGATGAATAGGACCCCGTGGAGGGCTGGTTGAACAGTAGCCGGTGGAGGCTGGATGAACAGGACCCCATGGAGGACTGGTTGAACAGTAGCCGGTGGAGGCTGGATGAACAGGAGCCCGTGTATGAACAGTAGCTGGTGGAGGCAGGAGGGAGACGCCGTGGATGAACAGTAGCTCGTGGAGGCTGGAGCGAGGCAGTAGACGGTGGATGAACAGTAGCTCGTGGAGTCCCATTTTGCGGTACGCCACACCCCTCCCGATGAATAGGACCCCCGTTTCGACCGTAGGAGGTCGAAGAGAAGTCCGTTTCCTCCATTTTGCGGTACGCCACACCCCTCCCGATCAACAGGACCCCGTTTCGACCGTAGGAGGTCGAAGGGAAGTCCGTTTCCTTCGTTTTGCGGTACGTCAGACCCCTCCCGATGAACAGGATCCCGTTTCGACCGTAGGCGGTCGAACAGAAGGCCGTTTCCTCCGTTCTGCGGTACGCCAGGCCACGTTTTGGCTGTTCCATCCAAGCCGGTTGGCTCCCGATGAACAGGACACATTCCGTTGCCTCCCGATGAACACGACGTAGTTTCTCCGTTCTGACCCAGCCGGTTGGCTGCCGATGAACAGGACGCCGTTGCTGCCCTCCGCTGCCTCTCCATGTACACGAGCCCTGGCCGTACGTATGCGCGAGTAGGCATTCGAGACCCCACCCGTATGTGCGTACGTACGTGTACACGATATAAACGGGACTGCCTGAATAGCTATCGCTCCTTACCGGGCCATAGTTCATCATGGCAGAAAGACCGATGGACCAGTATGTACGTACACGTTTGCGACCATCATGACAACACTACGTACGCTTTGACCGGGTGGGTCCCGGCTGTCAGGGAGGATAAGGAGGCACTTCCTTGCGTGCGAAGATGTAGCTAGTGGGTCCGAGCTGACAGGGGGTGGATTCTTTTTTTGCCCGTAATAAGGAGGCACTTCCTTGCGTGCGAAGATGTAGCTGGTGGGTCCATCTATCAGCCTCACCGCGTACAGTCCTCTTCCGATGGCTGTCATTCGTTGACCACGCCACGCGGACAACACCAGGCGGTGGACGACGGTGAGGCAGGGAACGACGTGGAGCCTAGGAACATCGGAGGGTAGTACGAGGGTTATCTGGTTCGGCTGCGGTGTGAGGCTACCGTCGCCGCAGAATAACAGGGGGTGTGGGTGAGTAGAGGGATGGCCTGGCCAGCGATGGGAGTAGTAGGGGGCGGTGAGGCCTCCGCGGCAGCACAGCCGGCCACGGGAGGCAGGAGCACGCGGTGGTTTGGACGGCTGGAGCAAGAAAATCAGAGGTTGAAGAAGCAGGACGACCGTTGGATGTTAACAATCCAACGATCACTGGTGATAGAATCGTTTGTTGGCTAAGTTGACAAAGCCCTGCGTACGCGTCAACTTAGTAGGGCCACAAGTCAGCCTCCAAATCTGGTGGGCCCCAGCTGTCATGGGGAGCACTCATTATTTTTCGCTTAATAAGGAGGCACTTCCTTCCGTGCCAAGATATAGCTGGTGGGTCCCAGCTGTCATTGGGAGGATTCATTCTTTTTGGCGCAATAAGGAGGTACTTGCTTGGGTGCGGCCATGGACCATGTGGGTCCCAACTGTCAACCTCTCCATGTACATCCCTCTTCCGATGTTGTCATTTGTTGACAATGTTGACCACGCTGTGCCGAGAACACCAGCGCGATGGACGACGGCGAGACCCAGGAAGGGAATGACCCGGAGGCGGCAAAGCCACAACAGTGGAGGGATGTGGGTGAGTAGAGGGATGGCCTGGCCAGCGGTGGAAGTAGTAGGGGGCGGTGAGGCCTGCGCGGCAGCACAGCCGGCCACGGGAGGCGGGAGCAGGCGGTCCCGCCGGCGCTGGATTTGGCGGCTGGAGCAAGAAGATCAGAGATTGAAGAAGCACGACGGCCGTTGGATTGACATCCAACAGTTACGTCTGCTAGAATCGTTTGTTGACGTATATAATAAGTAAAAAAATCTTGCATACGTGTCAACTTAATAGGCCCACAAGTCAGACCATTCCCTATTTTTTAAATAATTTATAGCTCATTGCAACTTCTTATGCAATTTATTGCAGTCCTTTTTTTGTTGGCCAGGGCCAGGGTTAAAAATTTAAACGAAATTTCGCATATTTCGGTGGGGTCCAAACTATTTTTAATACCGAAATGCCGAGCCAAATTTAAAGTACTTTGAAGATATATTTAAATTAGGTTAAAGCCCAGTGAAATTGGAATATGAAAATGTGAAAAAATTCAGAAATTATAAAGTAATTGCCAATTTGTCGTTTGCTTTTTATATTTACAGCCCATTTCATATTACTTTCAAGATTTGCAGCCGTCTTGAAAGAGTTGCAGCCCATCAGGGCATAGAAAAATAAGTAGGCCTGGATTGGGTATTCTTCAGAAAAAATAAACTGGGCTCATTTTCACAAAGAAAAAATAGCTGGGCTGGTCATGTGGTGAACGTAAAATATAAGCCTGGGCTAGACGGGCCACAGCCCAGTTGAAACCCTGCTCCGTCTCAACAATAACAAAAAAAATACTGCTCGAGCAGCTACGTCCCAGGTGTCAGCCGATCTTGTGTTGTTCTCTTATCTATTGACTATATACGCTGACAATGTCGTGGGTCCCAGATGTCAGGAAACGACTAGGAGGAAGCATTTTCTTTTTCTATACGGTGACAATGGAGTATATAACAAAAAATGAGGAACTTCCTTGAGTACGGCCATGGACATGGTGGGCCCCTACTGTCATCCTCTCCACGTACAGTCCTCTCCTGATTCCTCTTGTTTGTTGACCATGTTGACAACGCGAGAGGGCGGCACCGCGGCGAGCGCACCAAAGCGCGCGGAGGACGATGGTGAGGCCTCAAACGTCGGTGTTAATGATTTAGGAGACGGTGGGGCGGCGATGCGTGCGCTGAGGCGCAGCCAGCCATGGGAGGCGGAAGCAGGCGGCCACACCGGCGCTGGTTTGGTTTTGGTGGCTGGAGGAAGACAGGACTGAAGAAACACGACAGACTGTAAAAGCAGCAGGAGTACTTAACAACCTTAACTGAAACCAGCAGGGGCACTTAACAACCATAGCTGAAAGCAGTATGAGTACTTATACAGGTTCAACCGTACAAAGCATGCCTCAAACAGTGCTACTTTGCCTACAGTTAACCAAGGGTGAGGCCACCAAGTCCCAGGACAAGGCCCAGGCGCCACCCCGCGCATCCACAACCTTCTGAAAGCGGCTTCATCTCGCAATGTGGTCAATAAACAGGATATTCGCTTTAGAGCCATGGAAAAGCATGAGCATAACCTTCTGTCCTATTCTCCAAGATGGACGGGCCTTCATTATTTGAGACCACCCATGAATAATTATCTTTTCACCTCCAAAGGGAATGGAGTAGGTCGACATAAACATCATGTTGTGACCAAGCGCAAGTCTGACCCGACCATGGTCAGACATCTGTATAGGAACAATAGAACTGGGCAGTTTCTGTTTCAAGAAGATCACAGCTGTAAAACTGTGTATAAGCAAGAGTTTATGAACAACATATATAACAGAAAACAGCTCGTACCATAAGTTTCTCGACATCGTTGGACCTGTTCAATGTGGGCAGCAGTGGCACACATATCCCACGTGGCCTTCCACCATTGAAACGCGCCACAAGGACCTCAAGACGATCAATAAAGTGTAGGAACTTGTGGATGTCGTCCCAGTCAACTTCAGTGCCATCAGTAACAGTCGAGTTCTTAGAATAACAAATGAGTAGCGTGCTTAACTTTGAAATAACCTACACGCGCCACCAATTATAAGAAATATTAGTTAGAAGTTGCATCTTCATGAGAGAATGGAATCACAAATCGTTGCTACTTCTAAAGTTAAATTGTGATTAGTTAGACAGAATAGGTGGATTAAGAAGTAATCGAGGCAACAAGCAAGAACCAGATACAAAACTAACATGGATGAACTACTGGAACGACGTCGGGGTGGAAGATCACAGTGAAGATGAGACCAGGTTCTGCTATTTCCATCAACATTCGTGCGCCAACTTTCAGTCTGTAACACTTGAGAAAGTTTATCCAAGTTCGGCCATAAAAAAAGCAGCGATCTTCTTGGTTCATGGACCCAACTCGGAACTTATATCCATGGCTTGTCTTCAATGTGACCATTAAACTGGTGTATTCAGTTATGGCAAGGCCGACCATCTTGATTACATGTGTTCTGGCAGAGCAAGGAATGCACTGCAGGCAAAATAATATGAGAACACAATGTATTCGCTATCCAAATCTTGAAATAATTTCCTCCTTCACGTCAGTGTTGACCATGGTACTAGTACCTTTTATCCAAATATAGCAATCCAAATTTCCAAATTAGTCGACAGCATGTTCAAAAAGCCCCACCCTCCCGGATAGAAAAGAGGATTCTAGGAACATACTGTGCGCGTTTTAAAATCCTGTGTTAGGATGAGAAGGAACAAGTGTGGCGTCTCGCCGAGGGCACAGAAACCTATAGGGTCCTCGCACTTTGGGCACTGCAAATGAAACACACTAGATTCAGTAGGAAGAAAAATGCATCAACGGCGGCGGCTGCCATCCTAGGATTACCCGCGACCAAGGGACTTGGATTTATCGGGGATGGATGAAGAATTCGTACCTGGTTCTCCATGAGAAAACCCTATGCAATCACCGAGAGGGGGTTTTCTCTGAACAAGCAGACGAGGGAGAAGGGGATTCAGGCCTAGTGAAATATTGCTGCTTCGTCCGTCCAGCTTACTGCTAAAGCTGGAAAGGTGGTTTTTTTTTGTGATTTGACGGCTCATTGGGCATTACTGCGGCGCTACGACCAGGGTGAGTCTACCGTGCAGTTGTGCACTCTATTGCATGGCACGTGGACCCCGTTGCCGAATGCCCCACATATCAGTGAAAGGAATTAGAAAGGCAGGAGTAACTAGTTACACATAAATATATTTTTGACAGAGAGATACTCCCTCTGTAAAGAAATATAAAAATCTTTTATATCACAACTTTATACATAAGAAAAATCAAGGGGAATATATATAACATAATATGGGGGTTCAGCTGAGAATATAATACTCAGACAGGCTCACGGTTCTGGACTTTGGGCCACAGGCCGGTGGGACTGCATGTTTGGGGGCCCATGTGTTCTAACTCAGCGCATTTCATATTGCAAGCGATCGGTACGGCGCTGGTTTTAGATGCTGTCGCAAGGCGAATACAGAAAATTGAATAAAGCACGGCAGCTGTTAGAATGAAATCGAACGACAATTCCTAACCAGGAATCAGAGATGCAATTCTATCAACGATATCCTATGTGATAAATAATATTGTCGTACTACTTATACACACATGACACTTGTTTCACCATGCCATATTATTACATCAAAATCTCTCGGAGGATAGATCAGTTCGGCAGTTGCGTGCTGCTACTGAAGAATTTCAAAGTTGATTTGGACCAGCTCTCCTTGCCGAGAAAGTTCGATTTTGACATCATCCCCTACCGCAAGATTTGATTTAGATTTGAACCTTGACCATCCTTTAGCATCAATCATCATGCAACCATCCTTTGTACTTACGGTATATTGAGCAGGTTCATTCACACCAAGGCTGCGCATGGTAAGAGAAACTTGGCCACGGTCGCCCGAATTGTTGAACGACTCCCTCGTTGCTCTAGGAATTCTCTGTTTGCAAACAAGAAGACATACACAAACAGTTAGATCAACACAGTGAATCATGTGAAACAACATGGAAAGAAAAAAGAATGAAGCACTTGGGTGGCCAATGCTTACCAAGAAGGTGGAGGTGTCGGTTTTTGTAAGGACTTTGGTATGTGCAGTGCGAACTATAGCCCAGTCTGTTGCCGGTGCAACTGCTGGTTCCGTTGCCGCTGCATGGGCCGGAGCAGATGCAAGTGCAACTTCAAGTGTTGGTGCAGGTGCCGGAGCCGTTGCTGGTGCCCGTGCCGGTGCGACTGGTAGTGCCGCTGCTACTGCCGGAGATGCTGCTCCTTGTGGAGCTGGTGCCGGTGTCGATGCCCGATCCTCCGGTAGATTAGCCTGATCCGCTGACGCGGTCGGTGCCCAATCCTCAGGTGGATCAGACTAAGCTGCTGCCGCTGTCAGTGCTAGAGCAAGTGCCGTCGGAGAAGGTGCCGGTGCTCGATCCATTGCTGAAGGTGGTACCGATGTGCGAGACAGCAGCGATCGTCTCTGGTCTGCTATGATCAGCTTTCTAACTTGACTAGGCTCCGTGACCTTGATCCAGTCTTTTTCTTCATTTCTTTTAAATGCGAGAAGGACTAATTGTGGCGTGTTTGTTAAACCAAACTGCAGTTCATCATAGGGCTTCAGATTGTACTCAGACAACAGACTGATCCAATTGTGTCCAGTAATATAAGTGATGGACAGCGCCTTCATTACTGACACGACATAAGAAGTGAAACCTGCAAAAATAACCATCATAGAGCAAACCAAACGGTTTATTCTGTGACGAATGTCACATGGCAAAACCTGCATCGTAAAATTGCAGCAAAAGTAAGAAAACATGACATTAAATCAATAAGATTTAGACAGTAAATCAATAAGATTTACTTGATGTGACACGAGTGAATCCTTACTAGGAAATCACTATGTTCAAGTTCTAAACAGAAGATTGATCGTCCAATTACGCGTGGCATGCAAGGCCCCCTCTTACTCCCACAAGCAGGACAGTCCAAAGGTCGTGACAAATCGTATGGACCGAACATCCATGGGACTGGAAATCCTGGTGGGTGCGATAAACCCTGCAATGCATATAGATATTGGAGTGTAACCATAATTGATAAACTGTCCTAAAAAAAAGATGATCTGGATACTTCAAAATATACAGACTGAATTGAGTGGACAGACATTAACATAGACTGTTCTCAGGACTCACCACACAACAAAAGCGGCAGTACTAAACAATACAGGGTTCACACACACAAATCAAGTACTGAACAATAGTACTTACTACAGACAAGCAAAGTTGCACTAATTAAACTCTGCAGACTATTTCTTGCCACCGACCTACGGGATGTACCCCGCATAACTGACTAGGCCATGGACTTCGTGAGAGATGTCTACCAGCACCATCACCATCTCCTCAACCTTGGAGAACCTAACAGAGTGGTCTTTCCACTCATAAACATGACGATGAAGACAGTCCGCATCAGATTTGTCGGGAAGCTTTACAAGAACCACACCCTTCGTAATCGAAGGCACATCCAGGAAATTGTTGTGGTGAAGTACACCCTCGAGAACATGCCTGACAACAATGCTACTGGAAAACACTAGTTCACGACACGTGGCGACAAGGACACAACAGCTGGATAGTTATCAGTAGAACTCATCCTCAGGTCTTCCAGTTCACACGACATGACTTTGAGAACTTCATCTCCACCGCGGACTGGTTCTAATTCAAACAGGAACCAAATATTTTATTACTACCTCCGTTCAGAAATATAAGATGATTTTCGATATTTTACTCCATATAAGACTACATATACGCACAGAAATGAGTGAACAAAGACACTAGAACATGTCTTCAAAGGCATGAGAGCAGAGGAATTACTTGCAATATCCATAACACAAGTTACTGAGGCTAATATACTCTCTTCAAAGGTAGCATTGATGTTCATAAAGTAGTTGAAAGTAATCTATAAGAAATCAGTGTCAACCTCTCGCATGTTTTGGTCAAAAGAGGAATTTAGAACCGTCATTTGGCACACAAAAATCACATGAAAGATCACCCAGAAAGTTGTACTACTAGTACTAGTACTGCGTGTTAGATGAAAAAACACGATCAAGATCGAGAAAAAGATCGTCAAGAAGAGATATTACCTGGACTTGCTTAATGAGGGATCCCGGAGAGGGGGCCTTGGACAGGGCGATGGCCTTGAGCTTGTCTGCGGTAGTCTCGGCGGGGTGCTTGCGCTTCTTCGTACCCTGAGCCTCGACGGTTTTGGCCAGAGCCATAGACATCACTTCGGCCGGTGCTCCAAGGTCCATCAAGAAACTGTCAAATAGAAATAAAAGAAAAGAAACCATAATCACAAACCCATAAGAATAACAAAGAGGGAGTTATAGGATCAGTCTCGGGGTTGCAAGACCGGGCCTTGGCCAGAATCAACACCATTGATGCGCTCACCTTTCCTTCTTTGGGAGAGAAGAACAATGGCAGAAGCAGGTCGGGGTTTTCTTGAAGAAATGAGGAACAAGATGAGGGAGAAGCGAGTTGGGGTTTTCTTCAAGGGAGGAAGCTGAGGGAGAAGAGTGAAATGATGGTTGCTTCGTCCGTCCAACTTACTGCTGGAAAGGTGGGGGTTTTGTGATTTGACGACTCATTGGGCATTACTGCGGTGCTTCAATCGGGGTAGTTGTGACGCCCCCGGCCCGATCGTGCACTAATCATACACGCAAATGCACACGATCAAGCCTAAGGACTCACGGGCAGATATCACAACACAACTCTAAAACATAAATAAAGTCATACAAGCTTTATATTACAAGCCAGGGGCCTCGAGGGCTCGAATACATAAGCTTGCGAGCAAGCGTCAACGGAAGCATCAGATATCTGAGTACAGATATGAAATAGAAACAGAAAGGCCTTTAGGAAGGCGGGGCAAAATAAAACACTACGATCGAAAGGCGAAGGCCTCCTGCCTGGGACCCTCCGATCCTACTCCTGGTCGTCAGTCAACTCGTAGTAGTATCCATCCTCTGGGTAGTAGTAGTAACGATCGTCGGGGCATCTGTCTCAGGGGGCTCCGTCCTCTGGTCACGTCAAACTGATATGGGGAGAAAAAAAGAAAACAAAGCAACCGTGAGTACTCAGAAGTACTCAGCAAGCAAGGATCTACACTACATATGCAACATTTTCAAAGGGAGGCTGTATATGTGGACTGGGCTGCAGAAATGCCAGAATAGAGAGAAGGCCTAGTCCTATCGAAGACTAGCATCTTCAGCGGTCTTGCAGCAATAGGAGAGAGTAGAACAACATAGTATAATATAGTAGTAATACTATCAACCTCACCCAGAGATCCTTTCTCGACTCCCTGCGAGAAAGCAATCCCAGAGCCATACATTCATCAACCTCGTCCTGAGATCCCTTCTCGACTCCCTGCGAGAAGCAATCCCAGAGCCATATATACAGGTCTCATCACAGGTATCCAGTTCTAAATTGTATCAATCAGGATACAACTCCGAGTGTCCTTTACCGTAGGACCGGCTATCGATAGTAATGTTCTTCCCTGCAGGGGTGCACCAACTTACCCAACACGCTCGATTAACTTCGGCCGGACACACTTTCCTGGGTCATGCCCGGCCTCGGCCAAACGACACATCGCAACCCTACCTACAGCTCAGCAGAGAGGTCCCCGTCGGTCTACATCCTAAGCGCTCAGAGGTCTTGGGCCATCGCCCTGTGCACTCCGAGTCGTTGCGTGCAGGGGGAAGCCAGGCACCAGGGGGCGCCGGTCCGTCCCGGCCGCAAGGCTGAACTAGACGTCTGACAGAGCTTTCGGCTGATGCTACGATGCAGAACGCCCATACTATGCCCACGTGATGGTTAGTGCTATCAGGCCAGAGGCCTGCTCGGATCAAATATCCAAATCGTTAGGACTAGGGCTTGCGGTAACGAGCAGAGACTCACGAAAGATGTGACCCCGTCGCCCCGTCTCGAGGACTTGCGGCAAGGGCCATGAATGCCCGGCCACGCCTCGTATTCACCACTCGGGCACCACACTGGCAACCCGCCTTCACATCACACGCGGGTACCCCTCAGGGTCGACCCGCCTTTCCAAGTAACATTGTAAAGTCCAAGTATCCGTGTGTCCATAGCATCAGGGAATCCGAGGTATCACCCTCATTGAATTCCCACTCGATGTATCCGTCAAGGTGAACTAGGAGGAATCACCCTCACTGGGTCCACACTTGAGGAGTTGTAGGACAGCGTCGTTATCGGAAGCGGTGAAGGAGGAATCACCCTCGATGACCACGACCGAATAGCTACTCTACAGAGTTAACATCAGAAGTGCTACCAGAGGTTTCACCCTCGGCACTCGATAGTAACGCTGCAGTGTCGTTACAACTAAGGGGGGTGATGTGCGGTGTCGGGTCCTGGTCTTCAATCCCATTGATCGGGTCTTCTGACGATCCAGCGCGGCAGTCGGGATAAGTGGGGTCACTTGATAGGTCTCTACCCAGCCTAGACTAAACAGTTTAGGATATGTAGGTAATTATTAACAGTAGGTTACAATGAACAGGCTATGCATCAGAATAGGTAAAGCAGCAGCAGCAGTAATTCTAATGCAAGCATGAGGAATTTAGAATGGGCGATATCGGTATGCTGAAGGGAGGGGCTTGCCTGGTTGCTCGGCGGCAAGGGCAAGGTCGTCTATGGTGTCTTCGGGATCCGGAGCTGCGTCGGTCTCGGGGACGACGTCAGGGTCGGGGGGGGCTATCGAGAGAGAAGAGGGGGAGGAAACAGTATAAATATATAGCAAACATGAGCATGACAAATACGATACACGGTGCTAGGGGTAGTCTAACGCAGCATCACACGTAACAGACGGAGCGGGAGAATATCTGACGATATTTCCCGGGTCTTTGGAATTATCGGACAGAGGATAAGAGGGGAACGGTTGCAAGTTCGGATAGTTAGAGACGCGTGACGGACGAACGGACCGCGTATTCAGATTCGTCTCGTCGTTCTGAGCAACTTTCATGTAGAAAGTATTTTCATCTGAGCTACGGATTATTTAATATGATTTTCTAAAGTTTTTATTAATTTCTGGAATTTAATTAATTATTTAAATTAACATTATCCGAAACAGTGTCATGCTGACGTCAGCATGACGTCAGCATGACGTCAGGACCAGTGGGTCCCACCTGTCATAGGCTGTTAGGTTAATTAGTGATTAACTAATTAAATTACTGTTTAATTAACACTAAGTACTTAATTAGATTAACCTAATCAGGATTAATTAACTTAATTAATTAACTAATTAATTAATTAATTAATTAATTTAATTATTTTTATTTTTATTTACTTTAAAACGTTTTCTGGGCGGGGCCCATATGTCATTGGCCCATAGGCCATAGCGGGTTCGGGCGAACGGGCGTACAGGTGCGGGTGCTCGCACCCGAGGCCACGAGAGGCGAGGGCGAGCGCGCCCGAGGCCTCGATGGCCGGCGACGGCGGAAGCAGCGCCGGGCGCGGGGAGCTACGGGGCACCGGCGGCCACAGGCGCCCTGCCGCGGGGCGGAGGAAGGGCGGCGGCTCGCACAGCAGTGGGCGGCGCGGGCGAGCGGACAGGGCGAGGCCGGGCGGTGGCGCAGCAGAACCGCGCGGCCGACGAGCGAGCCGGGCGTGGCGCGGGCGAGGTCAGCGCGCGGCTGCGGGGACGCACGCGGGCGCCAACGTGCGGCCAGCGGGGCGAGCTGCGGTTGCGGCGGCGAGAGCGGGCACGCGTGGCTGGGCGCAGGTGGGTGCGGCCAGGGTGCAGAGGGAGTGGAGCAGGCGCAGGGGAGCAGAACTCCAGGCGCGGCCACAGGAAGTCGCGGGCGCGACGAGCGCGGCCCCGGAGCGTGGCAGGGCGCGGCGGAGCAGCAGCTCGAGGTGCAGGGCGCGGTCGAGGTGCGTGCAAGCACGGTGACCGCGTTGCGCTAGCGAGGGGAAGCGGGAGCAGAGAGGAGGCGCCGTGCGGGGCTGGCCCTAGGCGCGGACGACGCGGTCGATGGGCGAGCGGGGAACAGGGGAGAGAGGAGGAGAGGTCGGAGCTCACGGCGGGGCCGTAGGGTCTTAGGCAGCGGGGCGTGGGGAGGACGACGGGGACGACGGCGCGGGGTCGACGACGGGATGGCGGTCTGCCGAGGTGGTCCGGCGATGTGGTGGTGGCGACGACGGGCGATGGCGTCGGGCCGGCGACGAGTCGAGGCCGAGGCTTCAGGCGGGTGCCGCGCGAGGGAGAGGAAGGCGCGGAGGAGCCCGAGAGGGGCGGCGCCGGCGATAGCGAGCGGCGACGGGGTCGCAGCCCCCGATCCAGATCGGGGGAAGTGGAGCAAGGGGGGAGTGGGGGTGACGGGTTAGGGTTTCTGGAGTGGGAGGGGATAAGGAGGCAACGGGGTGGGCCGGCCTGTGGGGGTGGCCGACTGGGCCGGCGGGGTTGAGGCCCGGTGGGGAAAAGAGGGGGGTCCTTTCTCTAATTTTTATTATTATTTTTTTATTTATTCTTATGTCTCAGTTTAGTAAATAGTTAGGCCTCCAAATTACTTTTACAAAATTAGTGACCTAGCTCATAAAATACAGGGCAATATATCCTAACACCAAAAACTAGTTTGGTCAAAACATAATTTCATATTTAATTTAGATTTAATAAATGGTTATTAAATATTATTTTTATCCACTGTTCGAGGATGATTGAGTCACTTATCCAATTCCAATAAGGTTGGTTTCAATTTTAGAAGTGCCTCTGGAACGTTTGTTATTTATCTGACATTTTAGTTTATGATTTGAATAACTTTTATTTTCCACTTTCATTTAAATTCGAATTTGACTTAGGAGTTGAAATGCAATATGGTGTTAATGATGGTCATGCACTGTTGATCATGATGACATGGCATAATCAAAAGGGTGATTACTGTAGTTAACCACTGGGGGTGTTACAAATCTCCTCTACTAACAAGAATTCTCGTCCCGAGAATTAAGAAGTAGAAGGAAAAAGTTCGGGGTATTCCGCACGAAGATTATCCTCGCGTTCCCAAGTGGCTTCATCTTCAGTATGATTTGACCACTGCACTTTGAGGAACTTGGTAACCTTTTGACGGGTTCGACGTTCAGCTTCATCGAGAATGCGGATCGGATGCTCCTTATAAGATAGATCATCTTGCAATTCGAGCATCTCGTGATCCACAGCTCGGTGCGGAGATTCCTTGAAGCATTTACGAAGTTGCGACACATGGAAGACGTCGTGGATATGAGAGAATTGCGGCGGCAATTCCAATTTATATGCCACTTGACCACGTCTAGCAATAATGCGGAAAGGACCAATGTAGCGTGGAGCTAGCTTGCCCTTGATTCCGAAACGGTGAGTGCCCTTCATAGGAGTGACACGTAGATAAGCTTGATCACCAGGTTGATAAGTCAAACCCCATCGTTTGCGATCATAGTTGCTCTTCTGGCGGTCCTGAGCTGCCTTGAGGTTTTCACGGACGATACGAACTTGTTCTTCAGCGTGTTGAATAATATCTGGACCCACGAGCGGTCGTTCCCCAGTTTCTGACCAATTCAGAGGGGTTCGACATCTACGTCCATAGAGAACTTCAAAGGGGGCCATTTTCAGACTAGCTTGATAGCTGTTGTTATAAGAGAACTCGGCATATGGAAGAGATTCTTCCCACTTCTTGCCGAAAGAAACAACACAAGCTCGTAGCATGTCTTCAAGCACTTGGTTGACTCGCTCGACTTGGCCTTGGGACTGAGGATGATAAGCTGAACTCCAGGTAATATGAGTTCCCATAGCCTTTTGAAAACTTTCCCAGAAATGACCGGTGAATATGCTGCCACGGTCTGAACTGATCTCTTTCGGAATACCGTGGAGTGAAACAATTCTGGAGATATATAATTCTGCTAACTGACTAGCAGTGATCGTCTCCTTGACAGGCAGGAAGTGCAACTTTGGAGAGTTGGTCGACGACGACAAGAATAGCGTCGTGACCCTTCTGTGACCTGGGAAGTCCTGTAATGAAATCCATCTGAACCTTGTCCCATTTCCATAAAGGAATAGGTAACGGTTGCAGAATTCCAGCAGGCTTCTGATGTTCTGCTTTAACGCGTCGACACACATCACATTCAGCAACATATCAAGCAATGTCTTGCTTCATTCTAGACCACCAGTACCTTTGACGGAGATCACGATACATCTTGGTGCTACCCGGATGAATAGACAGCGGGGTATCATGTGCCTCCTTCATGACTTTGTCAGTCATAAGCTCGAAGCGAGGTACGACAATGCGGTCTCTGAAATACAAGGTTCCATCTTCAGACAGCGAGAAATCCCTGTACTTTACAAGGTGAAGGTCTTTCTTCATCAGATCAATTTCAGCATCTTTAGCTTGCGCATTCTTAACAGCTTTCTCAAGGTCTGGTTCAACAACCAAGGTTTTTAGGTATCCTTGGGGAACTATCTCGAGATTTAGCTTTCGAAGCCCTTCATACAGAAGTGGTTGCTGTAGCTGAACCTCAAGTTCGCAGCAATAGGATTTGCGGCTCAACGCATCAGCCATCACATTAGCCTTGCCAGGGGTATAAGAAATACCCAAGTCATAGTCCGCAATGGTCTCCATCCATCTTTGCTGACGGAGATTCAGAGATGGCTGAGTGAACAAGTACTTCAGACTTTTATGATCCGTGTAGATCTCGCAACGATTACCGAGGAGGTAATGTCGCCACAACTGCAGTGCATAGATCACAGCAGCTAGTTCTAGATCATGTACCGGATAATTCTCTTCATGCGGTCGCAACTGACGAGAGCCATAGGCAATCACTTTACGCTCTTGCATTAGGATACAGCCTAATCCTTCACGGGATGCGTCACAATAGATCACAAAGTCTTTGCGAGAATCTGGAGGAGCAAGTACTGGGGCAGACGTTAGCTTGTCTTTGAGTATTTGAAAACTTTCCTGACATTTTTCTGTCCATTCAAACTTAACGCCCTTGTGAAGCAGATCAGTCAAAGGCTTAGCAATCTTAGAAAAATTCTCGACAAAACGACGGCAATAACTTGCAAGACCGAGAAAACTTCTCACTTGCTTGACGTTCTTCGGAGGAGTCCAGTCAAGTATAGCTTGAACTCGTTCTGGGTTAACGGCAATGCCATCTTTCGAAATCACATGGCCGAGATATGTCACTTCAGACAACCAGAATTCACATTTAGAATATTTGGCATACAGTTGGTGTTCTCGGAGCCTTTCCAGTACAAGACGGAGGTGTTCAGCATGTTCTTCCTTATTCTTTGAATAAACCAGAATATCATCTAGATATACCACGACGAACTTGTCGAGGTAATCCATGAAGATATAATTCATCAGACGGGAAAATGTGGCTGGAGCATTGGTTAAGCCAAATGACATGACAGTGTACTCATAAGAGCCATAGCGAGTAACAAAAGCAGTCTTCGGAATATCCTCTTCACGAACACGGATCTGATGATAACCCAATCTCAAATCAAGCTTAGAGAATACTGCGGAACCAACAAGTTGATCATACAAATCATTGATCCGAGGAAGCGGATACTTGTTCTGAATTGTTGCTTGGTTGATTGGTCGATAATCCTGAACCAATCGGTTAGTTCCATCCTTCTTCTTAACGAAGAGTGAAGGTGCTCCCCAAGCAGAGGAACTGGGGCGGATGAAACCTTTCTTAAGTGATGTGTCGATTTCTTCCTTAAGCTCAAGAAGGTGGTGCGGAGGCATCTTATAAGGACGCTTCGCAATAGGGGTTGTGCCAGGTTTCAAGTCGATGACAAATTCGACAGCTCTAGCAGGGGGTATTCCTGGAAGTTCTTCTGGAAATACATCTTGAAAATCACGAACAACTGGAACGTTCTCGATGCCTTCAAGAGGTGAAGCGTTCAATGCATTCAAAACATATATTTGAGTCTCGGCATCCTGAACTGTTCGGGCTGAGTATTTGACTATCTGGCCAGACGGGTGTGTGAGCTGGACTGTCTTAGTAGCACAGTCAATCAAAGCATTATGGGCTGTCAACCAGTCCATACCGAGAATGATGTCTATGTCGGAAGGTCCAAGAGCAATAAGGGAAGCGGAGAACGTCAACCCTTCAATTTTGATCTGATTGTTGTGACTTACCATCTTGGTTTGCTACCTGGAACGGGGAGTGATAATCTCTAATGGTGTGGGCAATAACTCTAGAGGTAGCTCATGCCGCTGAGCAAATTGTTGAGACACAAAGGAATGTGATGCTCCTGAGTCGAAAAGGACAGAAGCTGCAACTGAATTAATCGGGAGGGTACCCATCACAATGGTTGGTTCTTCCTGAGCCTCTTCTGTATTGACATGGTTAGCATGGCCCAGTATAACAGCAGAAGGTTTGGCATTGGGATTCCTGGGCTGACGAGCTCGGGCATCTCGATTTTGGTTCGGACGGCAATTGGTAGCACGGTGCCCTGGTTGACCACACTTGAAGCAATTCCGATCATTATGGGGAGGAGCTACAGCAGTGGACTGTCCGCCCTGAGTCACTAGCTGTCTCGGCGGCGGAGGCAGGCGGGGTGCAACATAAGACGGCCTTGGTGTTGGAGCAGGTCGGTGATGAACATTGTGCGGGATCCACACTCGACGTTTCTGAACAGGCTGACCCGAGGATGAGCCAGCTTCATGAGTGCGCTTGAGCGACTCCTGGCATTCAGTCAGAGCTGTTTCAATTTGGAAAGATTTGCTGACAAGCATTTCGAAGTCTGTACAATCAAGGACTGCAAGTGCGAGTTTTATGTCAGTACGGAGTCCTTCACGGAATTTATCCTGCTTACGGGCGTCAGTGCAGACGTCATCTTCAGCATAGCGGGACAATTCAAGAAATTTCCTCTGATATTCATCCACAGTCATTGTGCCCTGGGTAAGTTTGCGAAACTCCTGCTTCTTCTGGTCCATCAGGCCTTGAGGAATGTACCGTGCACGAAAAGTTGACTGAAATTCCTGCCAAGTGGTTACGGTTTCAGCAGGCAACATACCCTTGTGGCTTTCCCACCATTGAGCCGCTGGGCCCTTTAGGTGGAATGTCGCAAAGGTGACGTAACTGTCAGGGGCAACATTAGCTGATTCCATCTCAAACAGGATGTCACGAAGCCAATCATCAGCATCCATAGGATTGGTGGAGTTGCGGAAAACGGACGGATTGAGGCGCACAAATTCTGCCAGAGTTATTGGAACATTCTGTTGCTGAGCATTTTGATTTGGGAACTGAGCCAATAGTCCGGTCATAAACTGACGGTTAAGCTCAAACTGCTGACGGTTGATTTCAAACTGCTGTATCATTGCGGCAATATAGGGTGGATGTGGAGGATCGTCAGCCATCCTGCCAAATCAACAGGGGCAATTTAGCTAGTAACTTGCAGGTGTATGGAATTATTTATGAAGTAACACGCACAACAGAAGGAAGTGCAATAGATACTTCATCATATTCGCACCAGACATTCAAAGCCACACATAGCCTCGGTTAGCATCCGGCATTACGACAGTTGAAAAGGGAAGGGCTAGACATCTAGGCGGCGCGCAGGCACGCGATATGGGAGTACACAACGAGACATAGCTAAGGCTAGATCCACGTCGGAGAAAACTGTTGGAGCGAGGAATCTGCACGTGACAACACAGGGTGCCCTCGATAAAAGGATCCTGTAAGCAGAACCTGGCCCACAATCTTGAAGCAAGGGGGGATATTTTCAGAACTCCGTGTGGATGTGAGCACGAGAGCCTAATGCTGGAGTTAGTAAAATCATTTAACCCGAATAGAAGAGAGAGCAGAGTCCCAGAGTAAAGATGAGGAATAAAAGATCCTAATACCACCCAATTGGCGACGTGGGCCCGTAAGCCACACAGCCAAGTTAGTAAAACAGTTTTCCGGTTTCTAGACTCAACTTCGGTCAAGGAGTTGGAAAGGGATTCCTACAGGCAGTCGGCTCTGATACCAACTTGTGACGCCCCCGGCCCGATCGTGCACTAATCATACACGCAAATGCACACGATCAAGCCTAAGGACTCACGGGCAGATATCACAACACAACTCTAAAACATAAATAAAGTCATACAAGCTTTATATTACAAGCCAGGGGCCTCGAGGGCTCGAATACATAAGCTTGCGAGCAAGCGTCAACGGAAGCATCAGATATCTGAGTACAGATATGAAATAGAAACAGAAAGGCCTTTAGGAAGGCGGGGCAAAATAAAACACTACGATCGAAAGGCGAAGGCCTCCTGCCTGGGACCCTCCGATCCTACTCCTGGTCGTCAGTCAACTCGTAGTAGTATCCATCCTCTGGGTAGTAGTAGTAACGATCGTCGGGGCATCTGTCTCAGGGGGCTCCGTCCTCTGGTCACGTCAAACTGATATGGGGAGAAAAAAAAAACAAAGCAACCGTGAGTACTCAGAAGTACTCAGCAAGCAAGGATCTACACTACATATGCAACATTTTCAAAGGGAGGCTGTATATGTGGACTGGGCTGCAGAAATGCCAGAATAGAGAGAAGGCCTAGTCCTATCGAAGACTAGCATCTTCAGCGGTCTTGCAGCAATAGGAGAGAGTAGAACAACATAGTATAATATAGTAGTAATACTATCAACCTCACCCAGAGATCCTTTCTCGACTCCCTGCGAGAAAGCAATCCCAGAGCCATACATTCATCAACCTCGTCCTAAGATCCCTTCTCGACTCCCTGCGAGAAGCAATCCCAGAGCCATATATACAGGTCTCATCACAGGTATCCAGTTCTAAATTGTATCAATCAGGATACAACTCCGAGTGTCCTTTACCGTAGGACCGGCTATCGATAGAAATGTTCTTCCCTGCAGGGGTGCACCAACTTACCCAACACGCTCGATTAACTTCGGCCGGACACACTTTCCTGGGTCATGCCCGGCCTCGGCCAAACGACACATCGCAACCCTACCTACAGCTCAACAGAGAGGTCCCCGTCGGTCTATATCCTAAGCGCTCAGGGGTCATGGGCCATCGCCCTGTGCACTCCGGGTCGGTGTGTGCAGGGTCGGGACGAGCACCACCTCAGTCCTGGATGGTACTGGCCCGGCCCGGCCACGAGGCTGAACTGGACGTCTGACAGAGCTTTCGGCTGATGCATACGATGCAGAACGCCCATACTATGCCCACGTGATGGTTAGTGCTATCAGACCAGAGGTCTGCTCGGATCAAATATCCAAATCGTTAGGACTAGGGCTTGCGGTAACGAGCAGAGACTCACGAAAGATGTGACCCCGTCGCCCCGTCTCGAGGACTTGCGGCAAGGGCCAAGAATGCCCGGCGCGCCTCCGTATTCACCATCGGGCACCACACTGGCAACCCCGCCTTCACATCACACGCGGGTACCCCTCAGGTCGACCCGCCTTTCCAAGTAACATTGTAAAGTCCAAGTATCCGTGTGTCCATAACATCAGGGAATCCGAGGTATCACCCTCATTGAATTCCCACTCGATGTATCCGTCAGGTGAACTAGGAGGAATCACCCTCACTGGGTCCACACTTGAGGAGTTGTAGGACAGCGTCGTTATCGGAAGCGTGAAGGAGGATCACCCTCGATGACCACGACCGAATAGCTACTCTACAGAGTTAACATCAGAAGTGCTACCAGAGGTTTTCACCCTCGGCACGCGATAGTAACGCTGCAGTGTCGTTACAACTAAGGGGGGTGATGTGCGGTGTCGGGTCGGTCTGGTCTTCATCCCATTGATCGGGTCTTCTGACGATCCAGCGCGCGCAGTCGGGATGTGGGGTCACTTGATAGGTCTCTACCCAGCCTAGACTAAAGTTTAGGATATGTAGGTAATTATAACAGTAGGTAACAATGAACAGCGATGCATCGAATAGGTAAAGCAGCAGCAGCAGTAATTCTAATGCAAGCATGAGGAATTTAGAATGGGCGATATCGTATGCTAAGGGAGGGGCTTGCCTGGTTGCTCGGCGGCAAGGGCAAGGTTTTCTATGGTGTCTTCGGGATCCGGAGCTGCGTCGGTCTCGGGACGACGTCAGGGTCGGGGGGGGCTATCGGAGAGAAGAGGGGGAGGAAACAGTATAAATATATAGCAAACATGAGCATGACAATACGATACACGGTGCTAGGGGTATGTCTAACGCACAGCATCACACGTAACAGACGGAGCGGGAGAATATCGACGATATTTCCCGGGTCTTTGGAATTATCGGACAGAGGATAAGAGGGGAAGGTTGCAAGTTCGGATAGTTAGAGACGCGTGACGGACGAACGGACCGCGTATTCGATTCGTCTCGTCGTTCTGAGCAACTTTCATGTAAAAGTATTTTCATCTGAGCTACGGATTATTTAATATGATTTTCTAAAGTTTTTATTAATTCTGGAATTTAATTAATTATTTAATTAACATTATCCAACAGTGTCATGCTGACGTCAGCATGACGTCACATGACTCAGGACCAGTGGGTCCCACCTGTCATAGGCTGTTAGGTTAATTAGTGATTAACTAATTAAATTACTGTTTAATTAACACTAGTACTTAATTAGATTAACCTAATCAGGATTAATTAACTTAATTAATTAACTAATTAATTAATTAATTAATTAATTTAATTATTTTATTTTTATTTACTTAAAACGTTTTCTGGGCGGGGCCCAATGTCATTGGCCCATAGGCCATAGCGGGTTCGGGCGAACGGGCGTACAGGTGCGGGTGCTCGCACCCGAGGCCACGAGAGGCGAGGGCGAGCCGCCCGAGGCCTCGATGGCCGGCGACGGCGGAAGCAGCGCGGGCGCGGGAGCTACGGGCACCGGCCCACAGGCGCTCTGCCGCGGGGCGGAGGAAGGGCGGCGGCTCGCACAGCAGTGGGCGCGCGGGGCGAGCGACAGCAAGGCCGGGCGGTGGCGCAGCAGAACCGCGCGGCCGACGAGCGCCGGGCGTGGCGCGGGGAGGTCGGCGCGCGGCTGCGGGACGCACCGGGGCGCCAACGTGCGGCCAGCGGGGCAGCTGCGGTTGCGGCGCGAGAGGGGCACGCGTGGCTGGGCGCAGGTGGGTGCGGCCAGGGTGCAGAGGAGTGGAGCAGGGCGCGGGGAGCAAACTCCAGGCGCGGCCACAGGAGGTCGCGGGCGCGACGAGCGCGGCCCCGGAGCGTGGCAGGGCGCGGCGGAGCAGCAGCTCGAGGTGCAGGGCGCGGTCGAGGTGCGTGCAAGCACGGTGACCGCGTTGCGCTAGCGAGGGGAAGCGGGAGCAAGGAGGCGCGTGCGGGGTGGCCCTAGGCGCGGACGACGCGGTCGATGGGCGAGCGGGGAACAGGGAGAGAGGAGGAGAGGTCGGAGCTCCGGCGGGGCCGTAGGGTCTTAGGCAGCGGGCGTGGGGAGGACGAGGGGACGACGGCGGGATGGCGGTCTGCCGAGGTGGTCCGGCGATGTGTTGGTGGCGACGACGGGCGACGGCGTCGGGCCGGCGACGAGTCGAGGCCGAGGCTTCAGCGGGTGCCGCGCAAGGAGAGGAAGGCGCGGAGGAGCCCGAGAGGGGTGGCGCCGGCGATAGCGAGCGGCGACGGCGGTCGGGGACGGCCGCCGGCACGGGCGACGGGGGTTCGATCCCGATCCAGAATTTCTGGATCGGGGGGGGGGGATGAGCGAGGGGGTTGTGGTAGCGGCTAGGGTTTCGGGTGGGGGTGGGAGATATGGGGGAGGGGAGGGGGCGCCGGCTGGGCCGGCCTGGCTAGCCCAGTGGCCAGCTGGGCCGAGGCCCAGCGAGGGGGGGGGGCTTTATTTTCTTTTGTTCTTTTTCTTTTTATAAATTCATATACCTCGGTTTAGTAAATAGTTAGGCCTCAAATTGAATTTTGTAAAACATGTGACCTGGTCCATAAATACCAGTGCTTAATCTCCTAACACCTAAAATTAGTTTGGGCAAAACATCATTTCATACTTAAATTAGATTTAATAAATGGTTATTAAATATTGTTTTTAGTCGCTGTTTGAAGATGTTTGAGCCACTTACCCAACTCCAATGATGTTGGTTTCAATTTTAGAATTGTCTCTGATTTATTTGCTATTTAATGAACAATTTAGTTTCTATGTTGGACAACTTTTATTTTCCACTTTAATTTAATTTGAATTTGAGTTAGAAGTTGAAATGCATTATGATGCAAATGATGATCATGCACTGTTAAACATGATGACATGGCATAATCAAAAGGGTGATTACTGTAGTTAACCACTGGGGGTGTTACAGTAGTCTACCGTGCAGTTGGGCACTCTAGTACGGAGTAATTTAGTGCATGGCTAGTGGACCCCGATGCTGGCTGTCCCACATGTCGGCGAAAGTGAGTAGCAAGGTTCCCGACGACCGTCGAGGAGGATCCGCACGGTAGAGCGTGTCCACTATTTCTGAAGTAAAAAAATGATTACAGCACGCGTTTCCACTCTTACGACGGAGGAGTGCGAAACACGGTAGCCACTTGAACTTACACAGTGCTCCTACTACTAGGAATGTGCAGTGGTTCATCCATCAGTACTACATAATCTTGTTGCTAGTGTAGTAAGATATGACGATAACGAATGATGCTGTGTGCATGTCAACTATATGAACAGTAATGTAACATACCCCTTTTTTGACTGTTCGGTCGAGAATGAACGGTGAGATCAATGTTAACAGAACTAGGTCTACAGCGCACGGAGAGTACGGTGCTATAGTACTCCACGGAACATGAACCATATGAAGCACGAATCAGTGTTAGGCAGGGTGTATGAAGGGTGCATGGGATGGGAGCAATAGTTCCCTTCTCGACCCACTTTTGGGTGTTTGGCAGAGTGCATGAAGGGTGCATGAGTCCACACTAGTAGGTTAACACAAATACACTAGGAGCATGCATGAAGAGAGGTGCTGAGATGAGCATGCACGAAGAGGGAACAACTATATTGAGATGAGAATGCAACCAAACACACCCACACGCTTTGTGCTACAGTGGCTGATCTGCATCGTCTGAGTTTGATCCAACTGTCATGTTGCGCCGAGACATGGACATGCCCATGCAGAGGATGCCTAAACACCACCGAAGTCCCTCTGCTTCTCGAGGCGCACGACGTTGGTGATGCAGGGTGCCACTGCCCGCAGAGCCCGCTCCCGGTCGACGGGAGCCAGCTCGTCAAGGACGGCGTCCAATGGCACGAATGGATTCCGTTGACGGAGCCCTGAGAGGATTCGCTCGGCAACGGCGACGGCAGCCCGCAACCCCTCCCTGTCTAGCTCCGCCCCCACCATCGCGCGGAGACGGCTCAGCTCCTCGGAGATATAGGTGAAGAAGGAGACCAGGTCAGGAAGCCGCAACTCGTTGAAGTCGACAGGGTGGTCGAATGGGTTTAGCCCGACGCCCGGCATGGTCACACTGGCACGATGGTAGGCATCGCGTAGCCGCAACACGTGCGTGGCAACATGGTCCACCAAGTGGTTGAGGCGATCCTGGACCTCGTCACGATCGGCCCGCTCGCGCTCTAGCCGGCTCGCCTGACGGCCTATCATATCTCCCGCTTTCTGCAGCAACGCCGCCGACGCCTCGAGCATCTTTGTGGTGGACGCCTGCCGCTTTTGAAGCTCCGTGAACTCCCGCACATAAAGGAGGAGCATGGCACTCCTCTCCTCCTTGAGCTCACGGAGCTCCACATCCTTGGCCCTGAGCTCCGCATCCTTGGCCTGGAGCTCCTGTGTCAGGCGCCTCAGCTCAGACTCAGTGATCTGGTGCGCCGCCATGGAACCAGGTAGAAGCAATGGGGAGAGGAAGCAAAGGGGGCGAAACGGCTGAAAGGCAATGCAATCTACGGGAAGGCGGAGGGAGCCAGCCGAGGAGCGGGGTGAATCTTTTGGTTTTCACCATGGGAAAACACCAGTCGACGACTTTTCACATCAGGGAGCAGTGGGTTTTACAGGCGGAGTCATCATGACTAATTGCTGCCGCGCCTGCTCCCGTCAATCAAAAAAATAAAAATCCTGCCGCGCCCAAAGACCAGAGCAACGCCGCGGTGGATATTTAAATTTACCTGCTGGCAAGGAGATAAAAAACGGGTGAAAAAACAAATGTGGCAGCGTCCTAGCTAATCGGTCGCACTAGCCCAACTAGCTAGCCACCGTGCTTCATTGATGTACTCGGTGGGAAAGGTGGTCTTTCGTGATTTGACGACTCATTTACTTGCTTCGGCGCTACGACCGAGGAGGACCTAGAAAACGCGCGGTAGGGCGTCCCACATCTCGGCAAGGAAGAAAATATGTGTGCACCACCCGGGAGGACCCAGAAACCGCGCGGTAGGGTGTGCCATGTCTTGGCACGGAGGAAAAATGTGCGTGTAAAAATATACTGTATCAGACGTACTACCTATGGTTGGACCTCGGGACCCAGCCAGTCGGTCGAAAACACCCCACTAGCCACACAGCTTCATCATGCTAACATGGCACGGAGGATAGGTGTGGTTAGCTCCATCTCGACCAGCCACAACGTCTCTTGTTCTAGGCGATTCTTCTATTTTCCAAGCTTTTTTTTAGTTATAATAACACCACGGCAAGCTCGCACCACTCTTCGTGTGTGCCCGTGCGTCTAAAGGTTAGACGATGGAGAGGAGAGAGAGATCGCAGACCTGGGACCCACCAGTAAGTGAGTCAACGGTCATGCACATGTTGACGAGCCACTCCCTCTACTCTACTCAATGTAATACTGTATAAAATCAAGTTATGGGACAAAGCCAACAACCGTTGTTGTTTCAGGCTATCGACTTACGCTTTGTAGTCCAGGTTGCCAGTTCGAATCTCGTCTTTCAGATCTGTTAGTTTAGGTCCAAATTTGATCAATGACAAGTGGGACCCCCGTGTGTTGTTCCGATATTTCAGTGTAGGATGGTTTTTTTGCACAAACACTTTGCGCGGTTAGACAAGTAACGACACGAGTTACACGTATTTTGCAAGTTTAGGAACAAAAATGACAGCGGCATAGAATATCACATCCACCCCGCAGCTTAGATGCTATGGTGATACGAGTTTTTACGTTGTTGGAACTGAGATCCAATGGCTTTGGAGTAGTCTTTGTAATTATGCACAATTTCCAAACTCTCCAAGGTTTTTTTTGCAAATAAAACATTCAGGCCTCGTGTGTGCCACTGCATCTTGGATCCAACGGCTCCCAGTAGCTCATATTAGGTGCTCCCCGTAGCTTAATTAGCCGCTACGGTGATACGAGAATCTAGGTCGTATGATCTGTGATCAGATGCCACATGCGTAGTACTTGTACTTTCTGCGCAATTCCCAAACTCTCTTAGGAGTATATTGCAAAAACATTCAAACCTCCTACTGTGAGCCGTTAGATCTCCGGGAACTCGTATCACCATAGAATCTACAGTGCGGGAGCACCTCATATTCTCCCGTGCGAGAAAACATCAGGTGCTCTCGCATCTTGGATGCTACGGTGATACGAGCTTCGAGGTCATTCGATCTGAGATCCAATGGCATCTGAGCAGTCTTTGTGCTTGTAAGCAGTGGCCAAACTCTTTGGGGGCTTTTATGCAAAAAAAACATTCGAACCACCAAGGAGTTGTTGGATCACAGATCTAGCGGCTCCGAAGAGCTTGTATCACCAAAGCATCTAATGTGTGGTAGCACATGACATTCTTACATACATGAGAATATGAGGTCCTCCTTCATCTTAGAGCTACGGTGATACGAGCTTCGAGGTCGTTGGATATGGGATCCAAGGGCATCTGAGTAGTTTTTGTACAAATTGTGTGCAATTCTCAAACTCATTAAGGTTTCCTGTAAAAAATATTAAGACATGCTGTGAGCTGCTATATCTCAGATCTACAAGCTCCAAGCAACTCGTATCAGCATATAGCATCTAAGGTGTGGGGGCACATGATATTCTCCCGGGGAGGGGGGGGGTGCACAACCAATCGATGTTTGGGAGGGTGGGGACAAATATAATGTTCAAAAAATATAATCTAAACAATCCTAAATAGAGCTTCAAAATTTTATCTAAGGTCGAGGGGTTAACCCCCGACAATCTACATAGCTCCGCCTAAACACAACATTTGCATGTATGTAGTACTAGACTTAATATTCATGTTTTAGTTTCCTGTTCATTTTAAATATTGAATTGAGGACCATGCATGTCTTACATTTTACTCCCTTCGTTCCTAAATATTAGTCTTTTTAGAGATTTCAAATGGACTGCCACATACGGATGTATATAGACATATTTTAGAGTGTAGATTCACTCATTTTGCTCCATATGTAGTCACTTGTTGAAATCTCTAAAAGACAAATATTTAGGAACAGAGGGAGTATTTTTGAATTCGTGTCATACATGCATGGTTTGGAAAAATAGATGCACTATACTTACTGGATTGTTGTTGTATTCGTGTGTGTGTGTGTGTGTGTGTGGTCATATGCTTGATACATACAAAGTTTTCTCACCACCATACCGTTCATCTTTTAAATTTGAATTTGCAATGAAGAACTTACTAGGGATACCATGAAATGTGAAATCCATGTTTAGATCACTATATCACAAACTCACTCTAATTCAAGAACTCGTCATAAATCAATTACCGTGCCATTTGGAATGATCAGTAATTTGCAAGGAAAATACGGACATTGTAATACATATAGATTCATTCGGCAATTTAAAAGATTCCTTTCGTATTCTCGAATGGTAGCACCCAACGGTGTACCAGCCAGACCCGGGCTCGTGTTGATCCTAAAAAAAAACCCAGGCTCGTGTCGTTCTGGTGGCATGCGTGGTACGCACATTAGCCAACCCCAACCAGTCGAGCCTCCGCGTTTCGAGTCGAAATATCTGGCGGCCAGAATTCCAGCCCTAGGAAATTCCCCTCATGTCCCCGGTCCATAATGACTACCGATGAACAATGGAGGGATGCTTTAGTAACCAGACAACGTTACCTCCCGTGCCGAGCACGGTTCAATTCCCTTGGTCGCTGCTACCCAAGGTCACCCGTCAACTCCATTGCCTAGTAACTAATAGGAGTACTACACCAGGATGAGCACAGAATTGAGCCCCATTTGTTCGTGCCTAGTACTTGAGTCAATATATCAGGCAATGCACTGGTACGGAGGGATTATCCTTTTACTCTACATATATAACTTGTCTGAAGTCTAACTAAGCAAAATGTTTGACCAAATCCTTTCTTAAGAAATATTAACATCTACAACAGTAAATATGTATCGCTTGAAAATTTATTGCATGATGCAGGTTATGATATTGTTTTGAATCCTGGATTTTAAATTTCAGAAAATCCAAAAGTGACCGGAAATTCATGAAACTGAGCATGGTCTCGTGATATGGCACAAATATGCTGTCGTAATTTTTTTGTTCAATTTGAGACAAGCTGCTTATGAGAAGTTGCACAAATGAAGAGCCAAGGTATTTTGGAACAAAGACCTGTCACGTTAAGGCAAACGCTTTCACTATTCAAACCGTGGGCGTTTACGTGCCGCCACGAGTCCCGCTTCTCATCGGCAGGTGCCGTCCGAGCAAGTGTGTGAGTCGACGGGAGGCGTGCGAGCAGACCGCTGCGCCAGCTGACCGGGAGGTGTGCGAGCAGGCCGTTGCGCAGGCTCACCGGGAGGCGAGCCCTTTAACCAGACTCCGCCGCCCACCTTCGTCCCAAGTGCCCCCACTTTTAATGGCGACGGCGCCGCAGTTTAAAATCACCCCCGCACTACCCGGTATCGCTACAATCTTCTCTCTTCCTCTCCGATTCTCCTGTCGTCTACCTCCAACCAGCCTGACCTAACCGTACGCCATGCCGCATCACGATGGTCTGCCCTTAGTCTTCTAGTTTCCTGAGGAAGACACCCAGCCGGAGTCTCAAGAACATAAGGCGCTTTGGGACGAGCTTGAACTGACCTTGCGGGAAGACGCCGCGCCTGTCCCCGCTCCCGTTCCAGCTCCCGTCGCCCCGACTGCGCCAACGCCCATCCCCGTGGCATTGATGGGCTGGGAGCCGCACATTGTCGCCGAGCTTGATGCCACGGGGTTCCACGAGGTCCCCGCCGACTTTCACGCGCCCGTGCACCTGCCAGCGCATGTGCCTGCGCGTGTACTGACGCGCGCGCCCGTGTCGGTGCCCGTGCACCTGCCAGTGCATGCGCCTGCGCGTGCACTGACGCGCGCGCCCGTGCTGGTGCCCGTGCACACGAATGTCTCCGCCGCGTCGTTGCTAGTGCCCGTCCCCACGCGGGTGCCAGTGCCCCCCTCAGCGGCATGGATGGCCGCCGTCGACCACTTCCTTGCACCAACGCCAGTCGCCTCCTCTCGCCAGTTGACTCGCTCCTGGAGGCCGAAGTCCAGAACATTCTGGCCTTCCTTGAAGCTAGGGCCAACGTCCAGGAGTACGCCAACAATGGCGCAAGACGCCGCCGTCGCTGTCGGTTAGTGGCCCGACGACACACAGAGCACGGCAGAGGAGCCGCTTCCCACCGCAAGACGCCGCCGCCGCCGCGTAATCTAAATTTGCCATGAAAAACGTTCGGATTGCCATGCTTAAAATCCGAACGTTTATCATTTCCATTTATTTTAGATCGATTGTCGTATGAATGTAAAGTCGGAGTCAGACTGAATGAAATCTATGGTTTGATTGATTGAATGTTCTACTAGGGCTGTATCAAATTAAATATAAAACGTCATCAAGCCACATGTATTCCTTCTCATCGCAAACATTTCATATTAAATACCACGTCAATTCCAAATATTTTCTTAGGAAAGTCAATTCCAAATACTTGTAGGGTGCGACCAGTCCCCTTGTTCGAGCACTAGGCGATACATCTATTTATCAACGCATTTAATTATTACGGAGTAGTAGATAAATAGTAGATAAGTTGTCCGTCACGGTCACTTTTGTTCCTAAACTTGTTACATGTATAATCTATATCTATACCATCTATACCAAAGGGGCAGATCCAATTAATCTCGGCCATCAAATCATATCAATCCAATGACCTAGACTGCTTCAATGTCGAGCGCTCAACACGTTTAGCGTGCAGTTAATTTCATGCCAAAAATAGTGCTAATCACATAATAACACGCAAATAATATCCTACTTAATATCCGCATGCACTTAATATACTTCCAAATTAAAGTGCATTGCACGTACACATTGACTAATACTACTAGTACGTGAAACTGGTGCCGTAACTTGTGAACGCGCCCAGATATGGTCAACGGCAACATCGCCCGCGTGTTCTTCGTGTTTGCCCGTGCGTCTAAACGTAGAAGGGTAGGAGAGAGAGAGAGAGAGCAGACATGGAACCCACCAGTAAGTGAAGGCGAATAGTACGTGCTAACGAGCCAGTCCTACTAATGTACTAAAAATAATATTAAAACATGTTATCCATTAAATAGGTTGTGGTAATATAAAAACATTATATCAACAAAGGGGGGGTACAACAAACGTTGCTGTACTATGTTGCCTATTGACATGCGGCTTGAAGGCCCTGGTCGCATGTTTGATCCTCGTCCTTTTTAATTTTTAATTTATATATGGGTCCAAATTTGTTCCATGACAGGTGGGCCCCTCGGTGTGTAGTTTGTAGCACTTTAATTTGTGGGTCGAAATTTGTTCCATTACAGGTGGACTATCGGTGTGTAGTTTTGCAGCTTATTTGTAATAATTAATGAGAACAACAGAGTTTTTTGCAAAAATACCATGGTGCGACGTTGAAGGTGAGAAAGGATGTGCGAGAGAGCGATGACCGAGCCAGAGGAAAATCAATTGGGGGAGGTGCGGGGGTTGCAACGGTGTTTGGAGTAGTTGTGGGCCGAATGCTACGAAAATATAATCTAAACCCACCGAAATAAATGCCTTCACAAATTAATCCAAGGTTGGAGTCCCCCTCGCAATGTAAATAGCTCCGGCTCTGCAAGGGATGGAGAGGTAGCTTCAATGTGTGGAAGATACGGCGTGAGAAAGCGAGGTCAATCGAGACACGGATAGATAGAGAGACAAAGTGAGTGTGTGATGAGGACATGACTACCTTGGATACGACCAAAAATATTGCATACATGTATATTTGTGAGGTGATTTCTAATGCAAACTATGCAATAATTTATTTATGTCATCCAAGACAAAAATACTTCACAAACTTTTTTGCCATATCTAATTGCAGGTGTATGGGAGATTTGTACAATCCACATATGAACATAAGGGAAAAAGAGAAGTTTATGTGCTGTTCAAAAAGTCCTCTCACGTCACTTTTGGGCCAAGAGAAGATAGAGTCCAAGTCTCTCACGTTCTGGATTCAGATTCGGACTGCACAGACATACCTGACTCAAAACGCCAAGAACTATTTCATACGGACTCCGAATTGGGTGATTCTTTTTTTGTTGGAAAGTAGATTTCGTGCTCTTTCTAACACAATTGGTTTCACCTTCAAATTCATCCGCAGCGTTGAGTTGTCGTCGAAACAATCTGACGCTGTAGCAGATTCCGAGTCAAACTACAAGTCCAAAGGTGTTGCATCACCTCCACTTGGGCCCATTGGCCTTGTACGACCTAGGGTTAGTTTTAGGCTGCCTTGGGACATCCTCCCACCTCCTTGGCCGCCACCCCTTGCTCCTATATAAGTAGATCCATCTAGTAGCTTTTTGCTTGGGATTTGTTTAGTTAAAAGTTAGCCATTGCAACTTCGCGTACTTCGTTTGTGTCCAACGACCAGACCAAGACCGCTTTCGGATCCCCACCATTATCAATACTTCATCTATATTCGCAATATTCAGATTGCATTATCATATTCTTGCTTGTTCTTCGATTGCGTGCAGGAATAGACCTTCGTGGTCAGGCTGATCGTGCTTCCAGCATCGTCAGTAACCTCAGGAGATTGGTTTAGCGGTTGCTAAGGCGCAACGTCGTGCACGTTTGTAGTTGGATCGTCAAAGTCGGCTCCACCAAATCGATAGTTACCATCTCATCGAAAGATCGGGACACCCTCACCTCTATGAAGTGGTATCAGTTTTCAGGTTGCTCGGTGAGAATTTCCAGTTTTCCCTAGGTTAGATTTATTTTCTTACCTATTGTCCAAGAAAAAGCCACAAAAAAATAAGTTAGATCTATTCATCCTTTGTCCAAGCCAGTCTGAGCCTTTGCAATTTTCTTTTTATTGTTTGCATTATTGAATTATCGGTTGGATCGTCGTGTCGAGTTGCTGGTCTTAGTGTCTAGTTCCTTTAGAGTTTCGAGTTCTGTTCACATTAGTCACGCCGCCGCTGCATCATTATCCCTTCCGCTGTCCACAACCTCTCATCCATCAAATTCCACCACGTGCTACCCACCGTTCATTGTCATAATCATAGCTGACGCCGTTCATATCTTCGCTTGATCCAATCTGCATCTTATCTAGTTTGTTTTGGAAAGAGAGAAAAAAAGTCAAAAAAAGAGAGAAAAAAAGTGAGATAAAAAAAAGAGAGAAGAAAAAAAAGCACAAAATTCGGATCTATCTAAACTCACTCTCGTACCTGAATTCGGATTCGAATCTGTTTTGCGCACTGTTCAGTAAAACAGGCGTATCTTCCTCATACGAAGTCCATTTTGGCTCCGTGAGTACTCAAATTCAAGCTAGCAATGAGCCTCATCTAAATAGTTGCAGAAGCTAGTTCAATATTTGACACCTCAAAATCGGCTTCTAAATAGGTCTTTTTGCCCTCCGAAGTTCATGAACACAGCTTGTTCCAGTTTTTTAGGCCAGTTTTAGAATTTTTTGACTCCTCATATCAACTCGGAATTGAGTGATTCTTTTTGCGTTTGAAAGCTTGAGTCAGTGCCATTCTTGAGAAAAAATTATCAGAAAATTGGCAAAAACTTTTCCAGAGGAAAGTTGGAGAGAAAGTTGTTGGTATATCCTGCTTGGCAGTTATTTCACATCATTATCTTTACTGCTATTGTGGTATTCACTTTTATCTTACTGTCCAGAGCTATTTCATATCCTTTATTGATGCTAGTTGTGCTACGCCGTGCCCTCATTACTGTTCTAGGCTCGCGTCTCTAGTCCGGTCTAGCCTAGGACCAGCACAGTACCGTCGTTGAGCGTTTATTCAACATTGCATCTCTGAATTGATTATTGCTAATCTTTTGCTACCATATATAGCCAACTCAGCTCCACATATTTTTACACCGTGTATACGTACGTTCGCCTGGCAATCGCTTTACTCAATCTTCAGAGTTATTTTGACACCGCTGGTTGCCCGTCACCACCTGCTGCATGGTAAGAACTTGTAAGATATTGATATTTGCTTTACTGTGAGCGCTTTACCACCACATCCTAGTAGTTCATAGGAACATTATTCTCAATTTTTTTTGTTTCTACTAATCATGGCAGGTTCCGGAGTTGTTAGTTCTTGGGCTTCATCGATCGTGGGAGATTTGCCACCACCTAAGAAAATACAACAACCGTCACAAGAGGAGCAACAACATGAGAATGCACATAATCAGGTTAATGTTTCCATGCCACCATTTACTGGTCGTTTTAGACCTGATTTATATATTGAATGGGAGTACAAAATTAATGCTATATTTGCTTCCCATAATTTTGATGAGCGTGGAAAATTTCAAGCTGCGATTAGTACTTTCAGTAGCTTTGCTTTAGTTTGGTGGAGTGAATATTGTCGGTTAAACCCTGATCTTATACCTACTACTTGGGGTGATTTAAAACTTGTCATGAGAGATAGATTCGTTGATGTTTATTATACTCGTGGCATGATTAAAAAATTACAACATTTAAAACAAGGCACTGACACGGTAACAAAATACTATGATGATTTACAAACTACATTATTGCACTCATTTTTAGAAGAAAGTGAAGAAGATTTTATGGATAGATTTTGGGGAGGATTAAACTGTGATATTCAAGAGATTCTAATTCATGAAGAGTGTTATCCTATGGACCATTTGTTTCGTCTTGCTTGCAAAGCTGAACAGGAAATAAAACGACGTGTTGGCCACAAGGAGAACAAGCGCACGGTGCACATTCCAAGTGTTGATACAGATGTTTCTTCAACTACTAGGCGTACTATGACAACCACATCCATTGTTGTGAGGACTACATCACCTCCACCATGTGACACATCACCCCTGATGAGGACATCAATACCATTGTTACACCCACAGCCCCTGCTTCTATACATACTGGACCAATTACTAGAGCTCGCGCACGCCAATTAAATTATCAGGTACTTTCGTTTCTTGGTAATGATTCTAAAGTTCATGAGAATATGATGCTGCCTAAATTGGATACATTTGTTTTGCTTACAAATGAAGGCCCTAGCTTGGACAAGAAAGAGGAACCTTGGAGCAAGTTCAAGCATGGAGATGATGGCATGCACAAGGGGAACAAGAACGGAGTTACAAGTGATGATTTCAGGACTTTGAAGCCACCATAATGAGTGCAGGAAGCCTTGGACGAAATATACAAGATGTCACTTCATAAATTTCGTCCAGAGGCTATTATAGGTGCTGCGTCACCTTATTATTGGGCCAGGCCCATGTAATTTCGAAATACTTGAGTATAGGCTGTTTTTAGAGTCCGTATGGGTGGGGAAACAAGAGATAGGGTTGGTTTCGGACCCCTCCTTCAAGGGCCACGAAATCCCCTCCTCTTCCTCCATATATACAGCCCTTAGGGCACCGTTTAGACTTTGGGTTTTGTTTAGATTAAAAGTTCGCCATAGCTGCAACTTCGCGTACTTCGTTTGTGTTCAACGACCAGACCAAGACGTCACAGAACCCCACCTTGATCAATAAAGCTTTCATCTTATATTCGCAATATCCAGATTGCAAATCTTAGTTTCTTGCTTGTTCTTCGTTTGCTTGCAGGAGATAGACCCTCGTGGTCAGGTTGATTGTGCTCCGGCGTGGTCAATAACCTCTCGGAGTTGGTTTAGCGATTGCTAAGGCGCGACGTCCTCGCACGTTCGTAGTCAGATCGTCAAAGTCTACTCCACCAAAAACGATAGCTATCATCTCATCGAAAGATCGGGACACCCTCGCCTCTATCACATAATTTTGATGAGCGTGGAAAATTTCAAGCTGCGGTTAGTACTTTTAGTAGCTTTGCTTTAGTTTGGTGGAGTGAATATTGTCGGTTAAACCCTGATCTTATACCTACTACTTGGGATGATTTAAAACTTGTCATGAGAGATAGATTCGTTGATGTTTATTATACTCGTGGCATGATTAAAAAATTACAACATTTAAAACAAGGCACTGACACGGTAACAAAATACTATGATGATTTACAAACTACATTATTGCACTCATTTTTAGAAGAAAGTGAAGAAGATTTTATGGATAGATTTTGGGGAGGATTAAACCGTGATATTCAAGAGATTCTAATTCATGAAGAGTGTTATCCTATGGACCATTTGTTTCGTCTTGCTTGCAAAGCTGAACAGGAAATAAAATGACGTGTTGGCCACAAGGAGAACAAGCGCACGGTGCACATTCCAAGTGTTGATACAAATGTTTCTTCAACTACTAGGCGTACTATGACAACCACATCCGTTGTTGCGAGGACTACATCATCTCCATCATGTGACACATCACCTCCAAGAGTGCCTACATCGTCTGAGTTGATCATAAGAGGTAATGACAAAGGTACAAATTTTCAACTTTCACATGAGAATGATGCATGCCTAGTTAACTTGAATACATCATGTGTTGTGTTACCTATTGATTTGAGCACGCCAGCTATTTTAGAGAATCGTGTTACTGTCATGAATGCGTCATGTGATCAAAGAGTTGAAGTATCAACAATTTTGAGTGCACCCAATGAATTAACTGTTGATGCAAAAGAAACAATGTTTAATCATTTTGATATGACCTCTAATCTTGGTGATGATTTTGTGTCAAAAGACTTATTGCATGTTTGCTTATTTAAGCATGTTGTAGCATGTAAATTTGATGCAAGTAAGGTTTATTCACCAATGTTGGGATGGTTTAATGATGAACATTGTCAATCCTTTGATATGAATAAGAGCTTCACTTATATGTGCAAATTGAGTTGCAATATTTCATGTCTTCTAATACTTGTGATAATATTTTGGCTTTACATTTTATGAACTATGAAAGTTACTCATGTATACATGTGTCATATGTGCAAAAATCAAGGGAAGTAAAAATAGATGACATATACATATACAACATGTACACCTTGTCTCTTTTGTTAGCCACATTTCAGATTAAGCAACGCCGAGGACAGCTTTGTTTTCAAGAAGGGGAGGATGCTGAGGACATGACTACCTTGGATACGACCAAAAATATTGCATACATGTATATTTATGAGGTGATTTCTAATGCAAACTATGCAATAATTTATTTATGTCATCCAAGACAAAAATACTTCACAAACTTTTGTGCCATGTCTAATTGCAGGTGTATGGGAGATTTGTACAATCCACATATGAACATAAGGGAAAAAGAGAAGTTTATGTGCTGTTCAAAAAGTCCTCTCACGTCACTTTTGGGCCAAGAGAAGATAGAGTCCAAGTCTCTCACGTTCTGGATTCAGATTCGGACTGCACAGACATACCTGACTCAAAACGCCAAGAACTATTTCATACGGACTCCGAATTGGGTGATTCTTTTTTTGTTGGAAAGTAGATTTCGTGCTCTTTCTAACCCAATTGGTTTCACCTTCAAATTCATCCGGAGCGTTGAGTTGTCGTCAAAACAATCTGACGCTGTAGCAGATTCCGAGTCAAACTACAAGTCCAAAGGTGTTGCATCACCTCCACTTGGGCCCATTGGCCTTGTACAACCTAGGGTTAGTTTTAGGCTGCCTTGGGACGTCCTCCCACCTCCTTGGCCGCCACCCCTTGCTCCTATATAAGTAGATCCATCTAGTAGCTTTTTGCTTGGGATTTGTTTAGTTAAAAGTTAGCCATTGCAACTTCGTGTACTTCGTTTGTGTCCAACGACCAGACTAAGACCGCTTTCGGATCCCCACCATTATCAATACTTCATATATATTCGCAATATTCAGATTGCGTTATCATATTCTTGCTTGTTCTTCGATTGTGTGCAGGAATAGACCTTCGTGGTCAGGCTGATCGTGCTTCCAGCATCGTCAGTAACCTCAGGAGATTGGTTTAGCGATTGCTACGGCGCAACGTCGTGCACGTTTGTAGTCGGATCGTCAAAGTCGGCTCCACCAAATCGATAGTTACCATCTCATCGAAAGATCAGGACACCCTCACCTCTATGAGTGTGGTCCGGCATTCGTTGAAAAGATATATATGCTCTGGAGAGATATTGTCCGATTGAGCTTTTGGGAAGGGTGAGGGCTGTAAGATAGAGCTTGAGAGATGATCCAGTCACAGACATGTAGATATATTTTGTGCGTGGGAGGAAGCAAGGTCAATCGATTACATATATAAAGGGAGAGAGATTGAGCGAGTGTGGGTCGTCGTGCGATCGGAAGAGTGAGACAGGTTGGAGAGAGTGACCTAGATAGACAATGTGCGTGAGAGAGTATACAATATGAATGTGTCGAATTGGGCTCAAACATGGAGATATATCATTTGTGTCCGAGAAAGAGCGAGGTCAATCGAGACATACAAAGTGATGAGGACATGACTACCTTTGATACGACCAAAAATATTGCATACATGTATATTTGTGAGGTGATTTCTAATGCAAACTATGCAATAATTTATTTGTGTCATCCACGACAAAAATACTTCACAAACTTTTGTGCCATGTCTAATTGCAGGTCTATGGGACATTTGTACAATTCACATATGAAGATAAGGGAAAAAGATAAGTTTAGGTGCTGTTCAAAAAGTCCTCTCACGTCACTTTTGGGCCAAGAGAAGATAGAGTCCAAGTCTCTCACGTTCTGGATTCAGATTCGGACTGCACAGACATACCTGACTCAAAACGCCAAGAACTTTTTCATACGGAGTCCGAATTGGGTGATTCTTTTTTTGTTGGAAAGTAAATTCCGTGCTCTTTCCAACCCAATTGGATTCACCTTAAAATTCGTCCGGAGCGTTGAGTTATCAATGAAACAATCTGACGCTGCAGCAGAATCTGAGTCAAACTATAACTCCAAAGGTGTTGCATCACCTCCACTTGGGCCCATGAGCCTTGTACGACCTAGGGTTAGTTTTAGGCTGCCTTGGGACGTCCTCCCACCTCCTTGGCCGCCACCCCTTGCTCCTATATAAGTAGATCCATCTAGTAGCTTTTTGCTTGGGATTTGTTTAGTTAAAAGTTAGCCATTGCAACTTCGTGTACTTCGTTTGTGTCCAACGACCAGACTAAGACCGCTTTCGGATCCCCACCATTATCAATACTTCATATATATTCGCAATATTCAGATTGCGTTATCATATTCTTGCTTGTTCTTCGATTGTGTGCAGGAATAGACCTTCGTGGTCAGGCTGATCGTGCTTCCAGCATCGTCAGTAACCTCAGGAGATTGGTTTAGCGATTGCTACGGCGCAACGTCGTGCACGTTTGTAGTCGGATCGTCAAAGTCGGCTCCACCAAATCGATAGTTACCATCTCATCGAAAGATCGGGACACCCTCGCCTCTATCAAGTGGTATCAGTTTTCAGGTTGCTCGGTGAGAATTTCCAGTTTTCCCTAGATTAGATTTATTTTCTTACCTATTGTTCAAGAAAAAGCCACAAAAAAAAAGTTAGATCTATTCATCCTTTGTCCAAGCCAGTCGAGCCTTTGCAATTTTCTATTCATTGTTTGCATTATTGAACTATCGGTTGCATCGTCGTGTCCAGTTGCTGGTCTTAGTGTCTAGTTCATTTAGAGTTTCGAGTTCTGTTCACATTAGTCACGCCGCCGCTGCATCGTTATTCCTTCCGCTATCCACCATCCCATCCATCAATTTCCACATCGTGCTACCCACTGTTCATTGTCATAATCATAGTTGAGGTCGTTCACATCTGTGCTTGATCCAATCTACATCTTATCTAGTTTGTTTTGGAAAGAGGGAGAGAGAAAAAAAAAAGAGAAAAAAAGTTAAAAAAAAAAGTCAGAGAAAAAAAAGAGAGAAAGAAAAAGAAAAAAAAGTGTGAGAAAAAAAAGAGAGAAGAAAAAAAAACAAAATTCGGATCTATCTAGACTCAATCTCGTAGCTGAATTCGGATTGGAATCTGTTTTGCGCGGTGTTCAGTAAAACAGGCATATCTTTTTCATACGAAGTCTGTTTTGGCTCCGTGAGTACTCAAATTAAAGCTAGCGATGATCCGCATCTAAATAGTTGCAGAAGCTTGTTCAATATTTGACACCTCAAAATCGGCTTCTAAATAGGTCTTTTTGCCCTCCGAAGTTCGCGAACACAGCTTGTTCCAGTTTTTCAGGCCAGTTTTAGAATTTTTTGACTCCTCATATCAACTCGGAATTGAGTGATTCTTTTTGCATTTGAAATCTTGAGTCAGTGCCTTTCTTGAGAAAAATTATCATAAAATTGGCACAAACTTTTATAGAGTAAAGTTGGAGAGAGAATTGTTGGTATATGCTACTTGGTAGTTGTTTCTCATCATTATCTTTACTGCCATTGTGATCTTCACTTATATTTTGCTGTCCAGAGCTACTTCATATCCTTTATTGATGCTAGTTGTGCTACACCGTGACCTCATTAGTGTTCTAGGCTCGCGTCTCTAGTCCGGTCTAGCCTAGGACCAGCACAGTACCGTCGTTGAGCGTGTATTTAACATTGCATCTCTGAATTGATTATTGCTAATCTTTTGCTACCATATATAGCCAACCCAGCTCCACATATTTTTACACCGTGTATACGTACATTCGCCTGGCAATCGCTTTACTCAATCTTCGGAGTTATTTGACACCGCTGGTTGCCCGTCACCACCTGCTGCATGGTAAGAACTTGTAAGATATTGATATTTGCTTTACTGTGAGCGCTTTACCACCACATCCTAGTAGTTCATAGGAACATTATTCTCGATTTTTTTTTTGTTTCTACTAATCATGGCAGGTTCCGGAGTTGTTAGTTCTTGGGCTTCATCGATCGTGGGAGATTTGCCACCACCTAAGAAAATACAACAACCGTCACAAGAGGAGCAACAACATGAGAATGCACATAATCAGGTTAATGTTTCCATGCCACCATTTACTGGTCGTTTTAGACCTGATTTATATATTGAATGGGAGTACAAAATTAATGCTATATTTGCTTCCCATAATTTTGATGAGCGTGGAAAATTTCAAGCTGCGATTAGTACTTTCGGTAGCTTTGCTTTAGTTTGGTGGAGTGAATATTGTCGGTTAAACCCTGATCTTATACCTACTACTTGGGATGATTTAAAACTTATCATGAGAGATAGATTCGTTGATGTCTATTATACTCGTGGCATGATTAAGAAATTACAACATTTAAAGCAAGGCACTGACACGGTAACAAAATACTATGATGATTTACAAACTACATTATTGCACTCATTTTTAGAAGAAAGTGAAGAAGATTTTATGGATAGATTTTGGGGAGGATTAAACCGTGATATTCAAGAGATACTAATTCATGAAGAGTGTTATCCTATGGACCATTTGTTTCGTCTTGCTTGCAAAGCTGAACAGGAAATAAAACGACGTGTTGCCCACAAGGAGAACAAGCGCACGGTGCACATTCCAAGTGTTGATACAGATGTTTCTTCAACTACTAGGCGTACTATGACAACCACATCCGTTGTTGCGATGACTACATCATCTCCACCATGTGACACATCACCACCGAGAGTGCCTACATCATCTGAGTTGATCATAAGAGGTAATGACAAAGGTACATATTTTCCACTTTCACATGAGAATGATGCATGCCTAGTTAACTTGAATACATCATGTGTTGAGTTACCTATTGATTTGAATATTTTAGAGAATCGTGTTACTGTCATGAATGCATCATGTGATCAAACAGCTGAAATACCAACAATTTTGAGTGCACCCATTGAATTAATTGTTGATGCAAAAGAACCAATGTTTAATCATTTTGATATGACCTCTAATATTGGTGATGATTCTGTGTCAAATGACTTATTGCATGTTTGCTTATTTAAGCATGTTGTAGCATGTAAATTTGATGCAAGTAAGGTTTATTCACCAATGTTGGGATGGTTTAATGATGAACATTGTCAATCTTTTGATATGAATAAGAGCTTCACTTATATGTGCAAACTGAGTTGCAATATTTTCATGCCTTCTACATCTTGTGATAATATTTTGGCTGTATTATATTTTATGAACTATGAAAGTTACTCATGTATACATGTGTCATATGTGCAAAAATCAAAGGAAGTAAAAATGGGTGACATATACATATACAACATGTACACCTTGTCTCTTTTGTTAGCCACATTTCAGATTAAGCAACGCCGAGGACGGCTTTGTTTTCGAGAAGGGGAGGATGATGAGGACATGACTACCTTTGATACGACCAAAAATATTGCATACATGTATATTTGTGAGGTGATTTCTAATGCAAACTATGCAATAATTTATTTGTGTCATCCACGACAAAAATACTTCACAAACTTTTGTGCCATGTCTAATTGCAGGTCTATGGGACATTTGTACAATTCACATATGAAGATAAGGGAAAAAGATAAGTTTAGGTGCTGTTCAAAAAGTCCTCTCACGTCACTTTTGGGCCAAGAGAAGATAGAGTCCAAGTCTCTCACGTTCTGGATTCAGATTCGGACTGCACAGACATACCTGACTCAAAACGCCAAGAACTTTTTCATACGGAGTCCGAATTGGGTGATTCTTTTTTTGTTGGAAAGTAGATTCCGTGCTCTTTCCAACCCAATTGGATTCACCTTAAAATTCGTCCGGAGCGTTGAGTTATCAAAGAAACAATCTGACGCTGCAGCAGAATCTGAGTCAAACTATAAGTCCAAAGGTGTTGCATCACCTCCACTTGGGCCCATGAGCCTTGTACGACCTAGGGTTAGTTTTAGGCTGCCTTGGGACGTCCTCCCACCTCCTTGGCCGCCACCCCTTACTCCTATATAAGTAGATCCATCTAGTAGCTTTTTCCTTGGGGTTTTGTTTAGATTAAAAGTTCGCCATAGCTGCAACTTCGCGTACTTCGTTTGTGTTCAACGACCAGACCAAGACGTCACAGAACCCCACCTTGATCAATAAAGCTTTCGTCTTATATTCGCAATATCCAGATTGCAAATCTTAGTTTCTTGCTTGTTCTTCGTTTGCTTGCAGGAGATAGACCCTCGTGGTCAGGTTGATTGTGCTCCGGCGTGGTCAATAACCTCTCGGAGCTGGTTTAGCGATTGCTAAGGCGCAACGTCGTGCACGTTTGTAGTCGGATCGTCAAAGTCGGCTCCACCAAATCGATAGTTACCATCTCATCGAAAGATCGGGACACCCTCGCCTCTATCACAAAGAGAGAGAGAGAGAGAGAGATTGAGCGAGCGTGGCCCACCATGAGGTCGAAAGAGTGGGGACGGCTTGGATGGACTGACCTAGATAGACAATCTGCGTGAGAGAGTATAGAGTGTGTCGATCGAGGCCCGAACAGGGAGATATATCATTTGTGTGTGAGAGAAAGCGAGGTTAATCGAGACTTAGATAAAGAGAGCTGAGCGAGTGTGGGCCGCCGTGCGGAAGAAAGAGTGAGACAGTCTCGAGAGAGTGACCTACATAGACAATGTGCGTGCGTGCGCACGAGAGGGGGGGTCTAGATAGGCAATGCATGTATCTAACGAGAGAGGGTGGGAGGGAGAGAGAGAGAGAGAGCTCGGAATGGAGTGCAATGGCGGGTGTGTGAGGTAGATACATTTGGTAACAGAGTGGAAAAAGGGGGTTGTGTAGTTGAGAGAGTTAGAGATTGAAACATGGAGAGAAAGAATGAACGTGTGTCGGAAACCGATTGCTTCCTAAGGTGGTTAGGAGAGGAAGATTGATCGATACAGGAAGTATGTAGCGTGTGTGCCGAGGGGGGGGGTGGCTAAAAACAACATTTGAATGTAGATAGTACGAGACTTAATATTGATGTTTCAATTTAGTGTATATTGTAAGATTTGAATTGAGGACCATGCATATGGCTTCCATAATTATTTCGAATTCGTGCCATACTAGGTTTGGAAAAGTTGACATTGACTCGATTGTTGTGCTATTTTGTAGGTCATATGTTTGAATCCATCCAAAGTTTTCTCACTACCATGGTGTTCATCTTATACATATGAATTTGTATTAAAAAAGTAGCGTGGATACCGTGAAATGCGAAATCCACGTTAGAATTGGAGATCGCTATGTGACACACACTCTAATTCAAATAACTCCTCATTAATTAATTTATAGTATCTCGTTTCGAATGACTAATTATTTGAAAGGAAAACACGGGCATGGTAATACATACAGATTCGTTTGCAAATGAAAGAAGATTCGTTTGCATTCTCAAATGTAGGCGCACCAGGCAGACCAGGGTCATGTCGTGGTGGTCGCGTGTGTCGTACGGATGCTAGCACCCAGCCACCCACCCCCCTCCTTCCCTCCCCCCGCCCCCCCAAAAAAGAACGACGACAAAATAAGTTCGTGCTTCCATGTTTCGGATTGAAATATCTGGCGGCCCCAATTCCAGCCCTGCAAAATCTCCCTTCTCCACCGTCCCCTTCCACGCCCAGAGCGCTCAAATCCCTAATTCGCCGCCAACCCAAGCAAAGTTCGAATCGCCCCTCGTCTCGTCTCTTTCCCCACCTCTGTGCCGGACGACGACGACGAAGACAACGGTCGCGCTTCACCACCGCACCGGAGCTACCTCATCTACGCCCTAGTCCACCGCACCGGGTGGTCCACTGATAGAGGCGAAGGTGTCCCGATGTTTCGATGAGATGGTGGCTATCATTTTCTGTGGGAGTCAACCTTGACGATCCGACTACGAACGTGCGAGACGTCGCGCCTTAGCAATCGCTATACCAACTTCCAAGGGTTATTGACCACGCCGGAGCACGATCAACCTGACCACGAGGGTATGTTTCCTGCGAGCAAACAAAGAACAAGCAAGAAACTGAGATTGCAATCTGGATATTGCGAATATAAGAGGAAAGCTTTATTAATGAAGGTGGGGTTCTGTGACGTCTTGGTCTGGTCGTTGAACACAAACGAAGTACGCGAAGTTGAAGCTATGGCGAACTTTTAATATAAACAAAACCCAAAGTCTAAACGGTGCCCTAAGGGCTGTATATATGGAGGAAGAGGAGGGGATTTCGTGGCCCTTGAAGGAGGGGTCCGAAACCAACCCTATCTCTTGTTTCCCCACACATACGGACTCTAAAAACAGCCTATACTCAAGTATTTCAAAATTACATGGGCCTGGCCCAATAATAAGGTGACGCAGCACCTATAATAGCCTCTGGACGAAATTTATGAAGTGGCATCTTATATATTTCGTCCAAGGCTTCCTGCACTCATTATGGTGGCTTCAAAGTCCTGAAATCATCACTTGTAACCCCGTTCTTGTTCCCCTTGTGCATGCCATCGTTTCCATGCTTGAACTTGCTCCAAGGTTCCTCTTTCTTGTCCAAGCTAGGCCCTTCATTTGTAAGCAAAACAAATGTATCCAATTTAGGCAGCATCATATTCTCATGAACTTTAGAATCATTACCAAGAAACGAAAGTACCTGATATTTTAATTGGCGTGCGCGAGCTCTAGTAATTGGTCCAGTATGTATAGCAGCAGGGGCTGTGGCTGTAACAATGGTATTGATGTCCTCATCAGAGAGAGACATAGAGATTTGCAGGAATTGATGACAAGCAAATTATAGTACATTTTCATGGCTTGAGGAAACATCGAGGCCATCTACCAGAAAGTCCCCGTATCATAACAATGTAGCATAAATACTTTTCTAATCTGTTGTTTGAAACTATTGGCATACTTGTGCAGGATAGATATATATTGATATGCAGTTTGCGCACTGGTTATAGGTGCAATTACACTTCGATATTTTCAGCTAGAGAACGAATAATTCAAGCAGGTACAGACCATGTTAGTAGTTCTTGTACACCATGTTGCATTTTGTGTTTTTTGGTGCTTACATCATTTAGTGTTTTATAATCTGGAACTACTTTGGATCATTAGCTGGTTTTCAAAGTGCATGTAGCTTCACATTTCTCAAGTTATGTTGATTTCTGGAGTGCAAGTGCCTTCGTATTTTTTAAGTTAATTTTTTGTCCCTGGTAACTTGAATTCGTGGATCCACCACTGCACACAAATCATACACGCAGGCCAGTACGAATTAAATGAAATGCAGGGACTTACGCTAGCTCGTTGTATAGGCTCACTGCAGCTCTGCTTGCACTTGGGATGTTCCATGTACAAGTCCATGTTACCACTTGCTTGGATGTGCAGGCCTTGTGCTCCTTGCATCCCCCTCTGCATTTTTGACACGGCGAATGGTTGATCAAATAAGAGGAATCGACCTTGCTGTTGTACCGGAGGACAGGTACTTACAAGGTTATACCGGTGTGCAGGATGTGTACCGGATCCCGTAGCGCTGTCATGCTTCGCTAAAAATGGTTTTGCTTGTTTTAGATGATATCTCCAGAAGAAATAAGAGTTAAAGTCAGAGTTGCATAGACGTGTAAGCTAAGAGAGCAGTGAAAGGATATCCAAACATCGTCGAAATAGTGCACAAGGGAGTGATATGTGGATACCTAGTTCGGGCCGGCGTTTGGGCATGCTTGCCTAGCTAGAGTGCGGGTCACTTCAGAGCCGTTGAGGGTGATACCCTGGCGTTGGATGGCCGCGCACAGATGCAGATCTTGAGTGGCAGCGGAGCGCTACGATGCGGTGGACGAGACCGTTGGTGAAGCCCCAACGGCCTCGGGGGGCGGAGGTGCGACGATGTGCTCGGTGAAGTAGCCCCGGTGAGGTGGGAGACGGCGTCGGTGAAGCGCACCTGATGCGGTGGAAGTCGGTGTCTGTGAGGCACATTGGTTGCGGCGGCCGACGTTGTTGGTGGATGATGAGGACATCAATACCGTTGTTACACCCACAGCTCCTACTGCTACATATACTGGACCAATTACTAGAGCTCGCGCACGCCAATTAAATTATAAGGTACTTTCGTTTCTTGGTAATGATTCTAATGTTCATGAGAATATGATGCTGCCTAAATTGGATACATTTGTATTGATTACTAATGAAGGGCCTAGCATGGACAAGAGGGATGAACACTGTAGCAGGATCAAGCATGGAGATGAAGGCGTGCGTGAAGGGATCCAGAATGGCGTTTCTAATGCATATTTAAGCACTTTGAAGCCTCCGTGATGACCTACAAGGACATGGACGAAATATACAAGATGCCCCTTCATAAATTTCGTCCATAGCTTATTTTAGGTGCTGCGCCACCTTATTTTTGGGCCAGGCCCATGTAATTTCGAAATACTTGAGTATAGGCTGTTTTTAGAGTCCGTATGTGTGGGGAAACAAGAGATAGGATTGGTTTCGGACCCCTCCTTCAAGGGCCAGGAAATCCCCCCCTCTTCCTCCATATATACAGCCCTTAGGGCACCGTTTAGACTTTGGGTTTTGTTTAGATTAAAAGTTCGCCATAGCTGCAACTTCGCGTACTTCGTTTGTGTTCAACGACCAGACAAAGACGTCACAGAACCCCACCTTCATTAATAAAGCTTTCCTCTTATATTTGCAATATCCAGATTGCAATCTCAGTTTCTTGCTTGTTCTTCGTTTGCTCGCAGGAAACAGACCCTCGTGGTCAGGTTGATCGTGCTCCGGCGTGGTCAATAACTCTTGGAAGTTGGTATAGCGATTGCTAAGGCGCGACGTCTCGCACGTTCGTAGTCGGATCGTCAAGGTCGACTCCCACAGAAAATGATAGCCACCATCTCATCGAAACATCGGGACACCTTCGCCTCTATCAAGTGGTATCAGATTTTCAGGTTGCTTGGTGAGATTTTACAGTTTTTCGTAGTTTAGATCGAGTCTGTTCTTCATACCTACAGTCCACGAAAAAGCCAAAAAAAATAACTTAGGGTTAGTTCATCATATCCGAACCAATCAGAGCCTTTGCATAATCTTTTTAGGGTTTTTGCTTTGTTGAATTTGCGGTTGCATCGTCGTGTCTAGTTGCTGGTCTTAGCGTCTAGTCCTTTAGAGTTTCGAGTTCTGTCACAGTTTGTCACGCCGCCGCCGCACCATATACCACCACCGCTGCCATATACCACCACCACTGCCAGATACCACCACCATATATCCACCACCAATCCGAGTTCTTTTCATATTAGGTTTGTTTTCGAGATCCATCTAGTTTCCGATTCGTGTTTCCTTGCCTGAGTAGGTTTCGGAAAAAAAGACCCTCGGGCAGTTTTTAGGCCAAAATTTTGGCAGTCAAAAATATTTTTTCCCTATCCTATTTTTAGGTCCCAGGGAGCGTTTTGAGACACTTGCCATCATAGTGATTTTTTGTCGCACTTTTTTGTCGTCGCTGCCCTGATTTCCGAAAAAAAAAATTGTCAAAAAAAAATTCGTGCCAATCCTGTTAGTTTGACTTGGGAAGAGTTTTGAGACACTCGCCATTATAGTGATTTTTTGCAAAAAAAAAGAGGTGCGCAAGAAAAAAACAGCAAAAAAAAATTTAGAGTGTGCTCTTCCCTTGTTTACGTGCCGCGCCGTGATTTTGTTAGTGTTCTAGGCTCGCGTCTCTAGTACGGTCTAGCCTAGGACCAGCACAGTACCGTCGTTGAGCGTTTATTCAACTTTGCATCTCTGAATTGATTATTGCTGACATTTTTGCTGCTATATCATAAGCCTTCCCAGCTCCACATACATCTACATCATGCGTTTGACACCACCTGGCAATCGCTCTGTCCAATCTTTGAGAGTTTTGACTACAACGGTGGCCGATCACCACTTGCTGCTGGGTAAGAACTAGTAAGCATTTGAGATTCGCTTGACGGATTTGTGATACACCACCACCACCACTTCCTAGTAGTCTGTAGGATCATATTTTTGTGTGTTTCTATTGCTGCTAACCATGGCAGGATCACAAGCCGATGAGACTAATTGGGAGAACATGATGAACAAACAGCTACATGATAAATTTCAGCAAATGATGAGTGGACAGGTGCAAGATGTGCTAAACAGATTTGAAGAGGCCATGGAGAAGATAGATGGAATTGAGAAGACGTTCGAAACAAAGCTCGATAACAAGTTTAATGAATTGCTCGCGCGTCTTCCACAACCACCACCGGCTGCACCTGTCGCACCTCTACAACAACAACAACGTCGCCTTCCAAATCAAGTGGGACGAGCACAGCGCGTTCCCCTTGAGCCTGGTCAAACTTCTGGTGCCGCTGCACCTACTGTTGATGCTTCTATGGCTCCTGCTGCCGCTGAGGAGGACGATTATGCGGGCGATTATGAGGATGAGGTTGATCAAAGTCAGAACTACGTACCAGCACCAGGTCGTCCACATGCCAATAATCGCAATGGTAGGGCTGCATTACCAGCTCAGGTACGAGATCATGACCATCTTCCTAAACTGAAATTGAATATTCCACCATTTGAGCGTAGATATGTTCCTGATATATATCTTACTTGGGAGTTAGAAACTGAACAACGTTTTACACGTTTACAATATCCCGAGGAGAGACGTGTTGCTGCTGCTGTTTGTGCTTTTACTAGTTTTGCATGTGTATGGTGGTTTGAACATTGTAGATTATATCCTATTCCAGCTACGTGGGCTGCTTTGAAAACTGCTATGCGTACTCGTTGGGTTCCACCATATTATCAACGTGAATTACTTCAAAAATTGCAGCGCTTAAGATAAGGAAAAAATTCTGTAGAAGAATATTATCAGGAATTACAAACTGGCATGATTAGATGTGGTATTGTTGAGGAGAATGAAGCTATGCTTGCACATTTTATGGGTGGATTAAATAGAGAGATTCAGACCATTCTAGAGTATAAGGAGTATAATAATATCACTCGTTTATTCCATCTTGCTTGTAAAGCTGAACGTGAAGTGCAGGATCGACAGGCATTAGCGCGAACTAATTTTTCTGCAGGTCGATCTTCATCATGGACACCGCGTGCCTCCTCTACTCCCACACGTCCTACTGCAGCACCACTGACTTCAGCCGCCAATTCCTACTGAGATACAAGGAAACATGCACCACCACCACCATCTGCCAAGAGTACACCTTCTGGGCCTGCCCAGAGCTCTTCTTCATCTATGGCGTCAATAGGGCACACACATGATATTATTTGTCTTCGTTGTAAGGGAAGAGGTCATTATGCGAGAGAATGCCAATCTCCGCGTGTTATGATTGCTACTGAGGATGGTGGGTATGAGTCCGCTAGTGACTATGATGAGGAGACTTTGGCTCTTATTACAAGTGAAGAACACGATGGAGATGATTGCGATCATGAGACGCAATACATGGCTCCTGAAGACGCTGACATGTATGAATGTTTAGTTGCTCAACGTGTTTTGTGTGTGCAGGTCACACAAGCTGAGCAAACTCAGAGGCATAATTTGTTCCATACAAAGGGAGTTGTGAAGGAACGTTCTGTTCGCGTCATCATAGATGGAGGGAGCCGCAACAACTTGGCTAGCATGGAGATGGTGGAGAAGCTATCTCTCACCACAAGACCACATCCACATCCTTACTATATCCAATGGTTCAACAACAATGGCAAGGTTAAGGTAACACATACTGTTCGTGTGCATTTTAGTATCTCTACATATGCTGATTATGTTGATTGTGATGTGGTACCCATGCAAGCATGTTCATTATTACTTGGTAGACCATGGCAATTTGATAAAAATTCTGTACACCATGGTAGAAACAATCAGTATACTCTTGTTCATAAGGATAAACATATTACTTTGCTTCCTATGACTCCTGATTCTATTTTGAAAGATGATATTAATAGAGCTAGTAAAGCAAAACAGGAGAAAAATAAGAGTGAAAATCAGATTGTGGCAAAAGAATTTGAGCAACAAATGAAGCCTAATAATAAACCATCTAGTGTTGCTTCTGAAATTAAATTGAAAAGTGCATGTTTACTATGATATTGATGAGCTAGATTTCAGCAAATCTGATATTGATGAGCTAGATTTCAGCAAATCTGTTTGCTATGCTTTTGTGTGCAAAGAGGCGTTATTTTCATTCGAGGACGTGCCTTCCTCTTTGCCTCCTGCTGTCACTAACATTTTGCAGGAGTTCGCTGACGTCTTTCCACAAGACGTACCACCGGGATTACCACCTATTCGCGGGATTGAGCATCAGATTGACTTAATTCCCGGTGCTTCGTTGCCAAACCGTGCGCCATACCATACCAATCCAGAGGAGACGAAGGAGATTATGCGTCAAGTACAGGAGCTGCTCGACAAAGGTTATATACGCGAATCTCTTAGTCCTTGTGGTGTTCCTATTATACTAGTGCCAAAAAAGGATGGTACGTCGCGTATGTGTGTTGATTGTAGAGGCATTAATAATATTACTATTCGTTATCGTCATCCTATTCCTAGGCTAGATGATATGCTTGATGAATTGAGTGGCTCTACAATATTCTCCAAAGTTGATTTGCGTAGTGGATACCATCAAATTCGTATGAAATTGGGAGATGAATGGAAAACAGCATTTAAAACTAAGTTCGGTTTATATGAGTGGTTAGTCATGCCTTTTGGGTTAACTAATGCACCTAGTACTTTCATGAGATTAATGAACGAAGTTTTACGTGCTTTCATTGGACGATTTGTGCTAGTTTACTTTGATGATATATTGATTTATAGCAGATCTTTGGAGGAACATTTGGAACATTTACGTGCTATTTTTATTGCTCTACGTGATGCACGTTTGTTGGTAACCTTGGGAAGTGCACCTTTTGCACCGACCGAGTATCTTTTGTTGGCTATGTTGTTACTCCACAGGGAATTGAAGTTGATAAAGCCAAGATTGAAGCTATTGAGAGTTGGCCGCAGCCCAAAACGGTCACACAAGTGAGGAGTTTCCTTGGCCTCGCTGGTTTCTATAGGCGTTTTGTGAGAGATTTCAGTACCATTGCTGCACCTCTCAACGAGCTTACAAAGAAGGATGTGCCTTTTGTTTGGGGTACTGCACAGGAAGAAGCCTTCACGGTGTTGAAAGATAAGTTAACACATGCTCCTTTACTCCAACTTCCTGATTTTAATAAGACTTTTGAGCTTGAATGTGATGCTAGTGGAATTGGATTAGGAGGTGTGTTATTACAAGATGGCAAACCTGTTGCATACTTTTCTGAAAAATTGAGTGGGCCTAGTCTGAATTACTCTACTTATGATAAGGAATTATATGCTCTTGTTCGGACTTTGGAAACATGGCAACATTATTTATGGCCCAAAGAATTTGTTATTCATTCTGATCATGAATCTTTGAAACATATTAAAAGTCAAGCCAAACTGAACCGTAGACATGCTAAATGGGTTGAATTCATTGAGACTTTCCCTTATGTTATTAAACACAAGAAGGGTAAAGAAAATGTTATTGCTGATGCATTGTCTCGTCGTTATACTATGCTTTCACAACTTGACTTTAAAATATTTGGTTTGGAGACCATCAAAGATCAATATGTGCATGATGCTGAATTTAAAGATGTATTGCAGAATTGTAAAGAAGGGAGAACATGGAACAAGTTCGTCGTTAACGATGGATTTGTGTTTCGTGCTAACAAGCTATGCATTCCAGCTATGATGAGGACATCAATACCATTGTTACACCCACAGCCCCTGCTTCTATACATACTGGACCAATTACTAGAGCTCGCGCACGCCAATTAAATTATCAGGTACTTTCGTTTCTTGGTAATGATTCTAAAGTTCATGAGAATATGATGCTGCCTAAATTGGATACATTTGTTTTGTTTACAAATGAAGGGCCTAGCTTGGACAAGAAAGAGGAACCTTGGAGCAAGTTCAAGCATGGAGATGATGGCATGCGCAAGGGGAACAAGAACGGAGTTACAAGTGATGATTTCAGGACTTTGAAGCCACCATAAGGAGTGCAGGAAGCCTTGGACGAAATATACAAGATGCCACTTCATAAATTTCGTCCAGAGGCTATTATAGGTGCTGCGTCACCTTATTATTGGGCCAGGCCCATGTAATTTCGAAATACTTGAGTATAGGCTATTTTTAGAGTCCGTATGTGTGGGGAAACAAGAGATAGGGTTGGTTTCGGACCCCTCTTTCAAGGGCCACGAAATTCCCCCCTCTTCCTCCCTATATACAGCCCTTAGGGCACCGTTTAGACTTTGGGTTTTGTTTAGATTAAAAGTTCGCCATAGCTGCAACTTCGCGTACTTCGTTTGTGTTCAACGACCAGACCAAGACGTCACAGAACCCCACCTCGATCAATAAAGCTTTCATCTTATATTCGCAATATCCAGATTGCAAATCTTAGTTTCTTGCTTGTTCTTCGTTTGCTTGCAGGAGATAGACCCTCGGGGTCAGGTTGATTGTGCTCCGGCGTGGTCAATAACCTCTCGGAGTTGGTTTAGCGATTGCTAAGGCGCGACGTCCTCGCACGTTCGTAGTCAGATCGTCAAAGTCTACTCCACCAAAAACGATAGATATCATCTCATCGAAAGATCGGGACACCCTCGCCTCTATCAAGTTTACTTTGATGATATATTAATTTATAGCAGATCTTTGGAGGAACATTTGGAACATTTACGTGTTGTTTTTATTGCTCTACGTGATGCACGTTTGTTTGGTAACCTTGGGAAGTGCACCTTTTGCACCGACCGAGTATCTTTTCTTGGCTATGTTGTTACTCCACAGGGAATTGAAGTTGATAAAGCCAAGATTGAAGCTATTGAGAGTTGGCCGCAGCCCAAAACAGTCACACAAGTGAGGAGTTTCCTTGGCCTCGCTGGTTTCTATAGGCGTTTTGTGAGAGATTTCAGTACCATTGCTGCACCTCTCAACGAGCTTACAAAGAAGGATGTGCCTTTTGTTTGGGGTACCGCACAGGAAGAAGCCTTCACGGTGTTGAAAGATAAGTTAACACATGCTCCTTTACTCCAACTTCCTGATTTTAATAAGACTTTTGAGCTTGAATGTGATGCTAGTGGAATTGGATTAGGAGGTGTGTTATTACAAGATGGCAAACCTGTTGCATACTTTTCTGAAAAATTGAGTTGGCCTAGTCTGAATTACTCTACTTATGATAAGGAATTATATGCTCTTGTTCGGACTTTGGAAACATGGCAACATTATTTATGGCCCAAAGAATTTGTTATTCATTCTGATCATGAATCTTTGAAACATATTAAAAGTCAAGCCAAACTGAACCGTAGACATGCTAAATGGGTTGAATTCATTGAGACTTTCCCTTATGTCATTAAACACAAGAAGGGTAAAGAAAATGTTATTGCTGATGCATTGTCTCGTCGTTATACTATGCTTTCACAACTTGACTTTAAAATATTTGGTTTGGAGACCATCAAAGATCAATATGTGCATGATGCTGAATTTAAAGATGTATTGCAGAATTGTAAAGAAGGGAGAACATGGAACAAGTTCGTCGTTAACGATGGATTTGTGTTTCGTCCTAACAAGCTATGCATTCCAGCTAGCTCTGTTCGTCTTTTGTTGTTGCAGGAGGCGCATGGAGGAGGATTAATGGGACATTTTGGCGTGAAGAAGACGGAGGATGTACTTGCTACACATTTCTTTTGGCCAAAGATGAGATGAGATGTTGAGCGTTTTGTTGCTCGCTGCACTACATGTCAAAAAGCTAAGTCACGACTCAATCCTCATGGTTTATATATGCCTTTGCCTGTACCTAGTGTTCCATGGGAGGATATATCTATGGACTTTGTTTTAGGTTTACCTCGAACAAAGAAGGGGAGGGATAGCATATTTGTTGTCGTGGATAGATTTTCGAAAATGGCACACTTGATACCATGTCATAAAACCGATGATGCTGCTAATGTTGCTGATTTGTTCTTTCGTGAAATTATTCGTTTGCATGGTGTGCCAAATACTATTGTTTCAGATCATGATACTAAATTTCTTAGCCACTTTTGGAGATGTTTATTGGCTAAGTTGGGGACTAAACTGCTTTTTAGTACTACTTGTCACCCCCAAACTGATGGACAAACTGAAGTAGTCAATAGAACATTGTCTACTATGCTTAGGGCTGTTTTGAAGAATAATAAGAAAATGTGGGAAGAATGCCTGCCTCATATTGAATTTGCTTATAATCGTTCCTTGCATTCTACTACTAAGATGTGCCCTTTTGAAATTGTGTATGGTTTCCTACCTCGTGCACCCATTGATTTGTTGCCTCTTCCATCTTCGGAGAAGGTTAATTTTGATGCTAAACAACGTGCTGAATTGATCTTAAAAATGCATGAGTTAACTAAGGAAAATATTGAGTGCATGAATGCTAAATATAAACTTGCTGGAGATAAGGGTAGAAAACATGTTGTGTTTGCACCTGGAGATCTTGTTTGGTTACATTTGCGTAAGGATAGGTTTCCGGATTTGCGCAAGTCAAAGCTAATGCCACGTGCTGATGGTCCTTTTAAGGTGTTAGAGAAAATAAATGATAATGCATACAAACTTGAGCTGCCTGCAGATTTTGGGGTTAGTCACACTTTTAACATTGCAGATTTGAAGCCTTATTTGGGTGAGGAAAATGAGCTTCCGTCGAGGACGACTTCACTTCAAGAAGGGGATGATGATGAGGACATCAATACCGTTGTTACACCCACAGCTCCTACTGCTACATATACTGGACCAATTACTAGAGCTCGCGCACGCCAATTAAATTATCAGGTACTTTCGTTTCTTGGTAATGATTCTAATGTTCATGAGAATATGATGCTGCCTAAATTGGATACATTTGTATTGATTAATAATGAAGGGCCTAGCATGGACAAGAGGGATGAACACTGGAGCAGGATCAAGCATGGAGATGAAGGCGTGTGTGAAGGGATCCAGAATGGCGTTTCTAGTGCATATTTAAGCACTTTGAAGCCTCCGTGATGACCTACAAGGACATGGACGAAATATACAAGATGCCCCTTCATAAATTTCGTACATAGCTTATTTTAGGTGCTGCGCCACCTTATTTTTGGGCCAGGCCCATGTAATTTCGAAATACTTGAGTATAGGCTGTTTTTAGAGTCCGTATGTGTGGGGAAACAAGAGATAGGGTTGGTTTCGGACCCCTCCTTCAAGGGCCACGAAATCCCCCCTCTTCCTCCATATATACAGCCCTTAGGGCACCGTTTAGACTTTGGGTTTTGTTTAGATTAAAAGTTCGCCATAGCTTCAACTTCGCGTACTTCGTTTGTGTTCAACGACCAGACCAAGACGTCACAGAACCCCACCTTCATTAATAAAGCTTTCCTCTTATATTCGCAATATCCAGATTGCAATCTCAGTTTCTTGCTTGTTCTTCGTTTGCTCGCAGGAAACATACCCTCGTGGTCAGGTTGATCGTGCTCCGGCGTGGTCAATAACCCTTGGAAGTTGGTATAGCGATTGCTAAGGCCCGGCGTCTCGCACGTTCGTAGTCGGATCGTCAAGGTTGACTCCCACAGAAAACGATAGCCACCATCTCATCGAAACATCGGGACACCTTCGCCTCTATCAGTGGACCACCCTGTGCGGTGGACTAGGGCGTAGATGAGGTAGCTCCGGTGCGGTGGTGAAGCGCGACCGTCGTCTTCGTCGTCGTCGTCCGGTACAGAGGTGGGGAAAGAGACGAGACGAGGGGCGATTCAAACTTTGCTTGGGTTGGCGGCGAATTAGGGATTTGAGCGCTCTGGGCGTGGAAGGGGACGGTGGAGAAGGGAGATTTTGCAGGGCTGGAATTGGGGCCGCCAGATATTTCAATCCGAAACATGGAAGCACGAACTTATTTTGTCGTCGTTCTTTTTTTTGGGGGGGGGGGGGCGGGGGAGTAAGGAGGGGGTGGGTGGCGGGGTGCTAGCATCCGTATGACACACGCGACCACCACGACATGACCCTGGTCTGCCTGGTGCGCCTACATTTGAGAATGCAAACGAATCTTCTTTCATTTGCAAACGAATCTGTATGTATTACCATGCCCGTGTTTTCCTTTCAAATAATTAGTCATTCGAAACGAGATACTATAAATTAATTAATGAGGAGTTATTTGAATTAGAGTGTGTGTCACATAGCGATCTCCAATTCTAACGTGGATTTCGCATTTCATGGTATCCACACTACTTTTTTTTAATACAAATTCATATGTATAAGATGAACACCATGGTAGTGAGAAAACTTTGGATGGATTCAAACATATGACCTACAAAATAGCACAACAATCGAGTCAATGTCAACTTTTCCAAACCTAGTATGGCACGAATTCGAAATAATTATGGAAGCCATATGCATGGTCCTCAATTCAAATCTTACAATATACACTAAATTGAAACATCGATATTAAGTCTCGTACTATCTACATTCAAATGTTGTTTTTAGCCCCCACCCCCCCACTCGGCACACACGGTACATACTTCCTGTATCGATCAATCTTCCTCTCCTAACCACCTTAGGAAGCAATCGGTTTCCGACACACGTTCATTCTTTCTCTCCATGTTTCAATCTCTAACTCTCTCAACTACACAACCCCCTTTTTCCACTCTGTTACCAAATGTATCTACCTCACACACCCGCCATTGCACTCCATGCCGAGCTCTCTCTCTCTCTCTCTCTCCCTCCCACCCTCTCTCGCTAGATACATGCATTGCCTATCTAGACCCCCCCTCTCGTGCGCACGCACGCACATTGTCTATGTAGGTCACTCTCTCGAGACTGTCTCACTCTTTCTTCCGCACGGCGGCCCACACTCGCTCAGCTCTCTTTATCTAAGTCTCGATTAACCTCGCTTTCTCTCACACACAAATGATATATCTCCCTGTTCGGGCCTCGATCGACACACTCTATACTCTCTCACGCAGATTGTCTATCTAGGTCAGTCCATCCAAGCCGTCCCCACTCTTTCGACCTCATGGTGGGCCACGCTCGCTCAATCTCTCTCTCTCTCTCTCTTTGTATGTCTTGATTGACCTCGCTCTTTCTCGGACACAAATGATATATCTCCATGTTTGAGCCCAATTCGACACATTCATATTGTATACTCTCTCACGCACATTGTCTATCTAGGTCACTCTCTCCAACCTGTCTCACTCTTTCGATCGCACGACGACCCACACTCGCTCAATCTCTCTCCCTTTATATATGTAATCGATTGACCTTGCTTCCTCCCACGCACAAAATATATCTACATGTCTGTGACTGGATCATCTCTCAAGCTCTATCTTACAGCCCTCACCCTTCCCAAAAGCTCAATCGGACAATATCTCTCCAGAGCATATATATCTTTTCAACGAATGCTGGACCACACTCATAGAGGCGAGGGTGTCCTGATCTTTCGATGAGATGGTAACTATCGATTTGGTGGAGCCGACTTTGACGATCCGACTACAAACGTGCACGACGTTGCGCCGTAGCAATCGCTAAACCAATCTCCTGAGGTTACTGACGATGCTGGAAGCACGATCAGCCTGACCACGAAGGTCTATTCCTGCACACAATCGAAGAACAAGCAAGAATATGATAATGCAATCTGAATATTGCGAATATATATGAAGTATTGATAATGGTGGGGATCCGAAAGCGGTCTTGGTCTGGTCGTTGGACACGAACGAAGTACACGAAGTTGCAATGGCTAACTTTTAACTAAACAAATCCCAAGCAAAAAGCTACTAGATGGATCTACTTATATAGGAGCAAGGGGTGGCGGCCAACGAGGTGGGAGGACGTCCCAAGGCAGCCTAAAACTAACCCTAGGTCGTACAAGGCCAATGGGCCCAAGTGGAGGTGATGCAACACCTTTGGACTTGTAGTTTGACTCGGAATCTGCTACAGCGTCAGATTGTTTCGACGACAACTCAACGCTCCGGATGAATTTGAAGGTGAAACCAATTGGGTTAGAAAGAGCACAAAATCTACTTTCCAACAAAAAAAAGAATCACCCAATTCGGAGTCCGTATGAAATAGTTCTTGGCGTTTTGAGTCAGGTATGTCTGTGCAGTCCGAATCTGAATCCAGAACGTGAGAGACTTGGACTCTATCTTCTCTTGGCCCAAAAGTGACGTGAGAGGACTTTTTGAACAGCACATAAACTTCTCTTTTTCCCTTATGTTCATATGTTGATTTTACAAATCTCCCATACACCTGCAATTAGACATGGCACAAAAGTTTGTGAAGTATTTTTGTCTTGGATGACATAAATAAATTATTGCATAGTTTGCATTAGAAATCACCTCATAAATATACATGTATGCAATATTTTTGGTCGTATCCAAGGTAGTCATGTCCTCATCATCCTCCCCTTCTTGAAAACAAAGCCGGCCTCGGCGTTGCTTAATCTGAAATGTGGCTAACAAAAGAGACAAGGTGTACATGTTGTATATGTATATGTCATCCATTTTTACTTCCCTTGATTTTTGCACATATGACACATGTATACATGAGTAACTTTCATAGTTCATAAAATGTAAAGCCAAAATATTATCACAAGTATTAGAAGACACGAAATATTGCAACTCAATTTGCACATATAAGTGAAGCTCTTATTCATATCAAAGGATTGACAATGTTCATCATTAAACCATCCCAACATTGGTGAATAAACCTTACTTGCATCAAATTTACATGCTACAACATGCTTAAATAAGCAAACATGCAATAAGTCTTTTGACACAAAATCATCACCAAGATTTGAGGTCATATCAAAATGATTAAACATTGTTTCTTTTGCATCAACAGTTAATTCATTGGGTGCACTCAAAATTGTTGATACTTCAACTCTTTGATCACATGACGCATTCATGACAGTAACACGATTCTCTAAAATAGCTGGTGTGCTCAAATCAATAGGTAACACAACACATGATGTATTCAAGTTAACTAGGCATGCATCATTCTCATGTGAAAGTTGAAAATCTGTACCTTTGTCATTACCTCTTATGATCAACTCAGACGATGTAGGCACTCTTGGAGGTGATGTGTCACATGATGGAGATGATGTAGTCCTCGCAACAACGGATGTGGTTGTCATAGTACGCCTAGTAGTTGAAGAAACATTTGTATCAACACTTGGAATGTGCACCGTGCGCTTGTTCTCCTTGTGGCCAACACGTCATTTTATTTCCTGTTCAGCTTTGCAAGCAAGACGAAACAAATGGTCCATAGGATAACACTCTTCATGAATTAGAATCTCTTGAATATCACGGTTTAATCCTCCCCAAAATCTATCCATAAAATCTTCTTCACTTTCTTCTAAAAATGAGTGCAATAATGTAGTTTGTAAATCATCATAGTATTTTGTTACCGTGTCAGTGCCTTGTTATAAATGTTGTAATTTTTTAATCATGCCACGAGTATAATAAACATCAATGAATCTATCTCTCATGACAAGTTTTAAATCATCCCAAGTAGTAGGTATAAGATCAGGGTTTAACCGACAATATTCACTCCACCAAACTAAAGCAAAGCTACTGAAAGTACTAATCGCAGCTTGAAATTTTCCACGCTCATCAAAATTATGGGAAGCAAATATAGCATTAATTTTGTACTCCCATTCAATATATAAATCAGGTCTAAAACGACCAGTAAATGGTGGCATGGAAACATTAACCTGATTATGTGCATTCTCATGTTGTTGCTCCTCTTGTGACGGTTGTTGTATTTTCTTAGGTGGTGGCAAATCTCCCACGATCGATGAAGCCCAAGAACTAACAACTCCGGAACCTGCCATGATTAGTAGAAACGAAAAAATTTGAGAATAATGTTCCTATGAACTACTAGGATGTGGTGGTAAAGCGCTCACAGTAAAGCAAATATCAATATCTTACAAGTTCTTACCATGCAGCAGGTGGTGACGGGCAACCAGCGGTGTCAAAATAACTCCGAAGATTGAGTAAAGCGATTGCCAGGCGAACGTACGTATACATGGTGTAAAAATATGTGGAGCTGGGTTGGCTATATATGGTAGCAAAAGATTAGCAATAATCAATTCAGAGATGCAATGTTGAATAAACGCTCAACGACGGTACTGTGCTGGTCCTAGGCTAGACCGGACTAGAGACGCGAGCCTAGAACAGTAATGAGGGCACGGCGTAGCACAACTAGCATCAATAAAGGATATTAAATAGCTCTGGACAGTAAGATAAAAGTGAATACCACAATAGCAGTAAAGATAATGATGTGAAATAACTGCCAAGCAGGATATACCAACAACATTCTCTCCAACTTTCCTCTGGAAAAGTTTTTGCCAATTTTCTGATAATTTTTTCTCAAGAATGGCACTGACTCAAGCTTTCAAACGCAAAAAGAATCACTCAATTCCGAGTTGACATGAGGAGTCAAAAAATTCTAAAACTGGCCTGAAAAACTGGAACAAGCTGTGTTCATGAACTTCGGAGGGCAAAAAGACCTATTTAGAAGCCGATTTTGAGGTGTCAAATATTGAACTAGCTTATGCAACTATTTAGATGAGGCTCATTCCTAGCTTTAATTTGAGTACTCACGGAGCCAAAACGGACTTCGGATGAGGAAGATACGCCTGTTTTACTGAACAGTGCGCAAAACAGATTCGAATCCGAATTCAGGTACGAGAGTGAGTTTAGATAGATCCGAATTTTGTGCTTTTTTTTCTTCTCTCTTTTTTTTATCTCACTTTTTATCTCTCTTTTTTTGACTTTTTTTCTCTCTTTCCAAAACAAACTAGATAAGATGCAGATTGGATCAAGCGAAGATATGAACGGCGTCAGCTATGATTATGACAATGAACGGTGGGTAGCACGTGGTGGAATTTGATGGATGAGAGGTTGTGGACAGCGGAAGGGATAATGATGCAGCGGCGGCGTGACTAATGTGAACAGAACTCGAAACTCTAAAGGAACTAGACACTAAGACCAGCAACTCGACACGACGATGCAACCGATAATTCAATAATGCAAACAATGAAAAGAAAATTGCAAAGACTCAGACTGGCTTGGACAAAGGATGAATAGATCTAACTTATTTTTTTGTGGCTTTTTCTTGGACAATAGGTAAGAAAATAAATCTAACCTAGGGAAAACTGGAAATTCTCACCGAGCAACCTGAAAACTGATACCACTTCATAGAGGCGAGGGTGTCCCGATCTTTCGATGAGATGGTAACTATCGATTTGGTGGAGCCGACTTTGACGATCCGACTACAAACGTGCACGACGTTTGATGAGGACATGACTACCTTGGATATGACCAAAAATATTGCATACATGTATATTTGTGAGGTGATTTCTAATGCAAACTATGCAATAATTTATTTATGTCATCCAAGACAAAAATACTTCACAAACTTTTGTGCCATGTCTAATTGCAGGTGTATGGGAGATTTGTAAAATCAACATATGAACATAAGGGAAAAAGAGAAGTTTATGTGCTGTTCAAAAAGTCCTCTCACGTCACTTTTGGGCCAAGAGAAGATAGAGTCCAAGTCTCTCACGTTCTGGATTCAGATTCGGACTGCACAGACATACCTGACTCAAAACACCAAGAACTATTTCATACGGACTCCGAATTGGGTGATTCTTTTTTTTGTTGGAAAGTAGATTTCGTGCTCTTTCTAACCCAATTGGTTTCACCTTCAAATTCATCCGGAGCGTTGAGTTGTCGTCGAAACAATCTGACGCTGTAGCAGATTCCGAGTCAAACTACAAGTCCAAAGGTGTTGCATCACCTCCACTTGGGCCCATTGGCCTTGTACGACCTAGGGTTAGTTTTAGGCTGCCTTGGGACGTCCTCCCACCTCGTTGGCCGCCACCCCTTGCTCCTATATAAGTAGATCCATCTAGTAGCTTTTTGCTTGGGATTTGTTTAGTTAAAAGTTAGCCATTGCAACTTCGTGTACTTCGTTCGTGTCCAACGACCAGACCAAGACCGCTTTCGGATCCCCACCATTATCAATACTTCATATATATTCGCAATATTCAGATTGCATTATCATATTCTTGCTTGTTCTTCGATTGTGTGCAGGAATAGACCTTCGTGGTCAGGCTGATCGTGCTTCCAGCATCGTCAGTAACCTCAGGAGATTGGTTTAGCGATTGCTACGGCGCAACGTCGTGCACGTTTGTAGTCGGATCGTCAAAGTCGGCTCCACCAAATCGATAGTTACCATCTCATCGAAAGATCAGGACACCCTCGCCTCTATGAGTGTGGTCCAGCATTCGTTGAAAAGATATATATGCTCTGGAGAGATATTGTCCGATTGAGCTTTTGGGAAGGGTGAGGGCTGTAAGATAGAGCTTGAGAGATGATCCAGTCACAGACATGTAGATATATTTTGTGCGTGGGAGGAAGCAAGGTCAATCGATTACATATATAAAGGGAGAGAGATTGAGCGAGTGTGGGTCGTCGTGCGATCGAAAGAGTGAGACAGGTTGGAGAGAGTGACCTAGATAGACAATGTGCGTGAGAGAGTATACAATATGAATGTGTCGAATTGGGCTCAAACATGGAGATATATCATTTGTGTCCGAGAAAGAGCGAGGTCAATCAAGACATACCTGACTCAAAACACCAAGAACTATTTCATACGGACTCCGAATTGGGTGATTCTTTTTTTGTTGGAAAGTAGATTTCGTGCTCTTTCTAACCCAATTGGTTTCACCTTCAAATTCATCTGGAGCGTTGAGTTGTCGTCGAAACAATCTGACGCTGTAGCAGAATCCGAGTCAAACTACAAGTCCAAAGGTGTTGCATCACCTCCACTTGGCCCCATTGGCCTTGTACGACCTAGGGTTAGTTTTAGGCTGCCTTGGGACGTCCTCCCACCTCCTTGGCCACCACCCCTTGCTCCTATATAAGTAGATCCATCTAGTAGCTTTTTGCTTGGGATTTGTTTAGTTAAAAGTTAGCCATTGCAACTTCGTGTACTTCGTTTGTGTCCAACGACCAGACCAAGACCGCTTTCGGATCCCCACCATTATCAATACTTCATCTATATTCGCAATATTCAGATTGCATTATCATATTCTTGCTTGTTCTTCGATTGCGTGCAGGAATAGACCTTCGTGGTCAGGTTGATCGTGCTTCCAGCATCGTCAGTAACCTCAGGAGATTGGTTTAGCGATTGCCTGTTTTCTTGTATCTCGGTTGGAATTGGCGGCTTGTTCTCCTTGGAATATGCACCGTGCGCTTGTTCTCCTTGTGGCCAACACGTTGTTTTATTTCCTGTTCAGCTTTGCAAGCAAGACGAAACAAATGGTCCATAGGATAACACTCTTCATGAATTAGAATCTCTTGAATATCACGGTTTAATCCTCCCCAAAATCTATCCATAAAATCTTCTTCACTTTCTTCTAAAAATGAGTGCAATAATGTAGTTTGTAAATCATCATAGTATTTTGTTACCGTGTCAGTGCCTTGTTTTAAATGTTGTAATTTTTTAATCATGCCACGAGTATAATAAACATCAATGAATCTATCTCTCATGACAAGTTTTAAATCATCCCAAGTAGTAGGTATAAGATCAGGGTTTAACCGACAATATTCACTCCACCAAACTAAAGCAAAGCTACTGAAAGTACTAATCGCAGCTTGAAATTTTCCACGCTCATCAAAATTATGGGAAGCAAATATAGCATTAATTTTGTACTCCCATTCAATATATAAATCAGGTCTAAAACGACCAGTAAATGGTGGCATGGAAACATTAACCTGATTATGTGCATTCTCATGTTGTTGCTCCTCTTGTGACGGTTGTTGTATTTTCTTAGGTGGTGGCAAATCTCCCACGATCGATGAAGCCCAAGAACTAACAACTCCGGAACCTGCCATGTTTAGTAGAAACAAAAAAAAATCGAGAATAATGTTCCTATGAACTACTAGGATGTGGTGGTAAAGCGCTCACAGTAAAGCAAATATCAATATCTTACAAGTTCTTACCATGCAGCAGGTGGTGACGGGCAACCAGCGGTGTCAAATAACTCCGAAGATTGAGTAAAGCGATTGCCAGGCGAACATACGTATACATGGTGTAAAAATATGTGGAGCTGGGTTGGCTATATATGGTAGCAAAAGATTAGCAAAAATCAATTCAGAGATGCAATGTTGAATAAACGCTCAACGACGGTACTGTGCTGGTCCTAGGCTAGACCAGACTAGAGACGCGAGCCTAGAACACTAATGAGGTCACGGCGTTGCACAATTAGCATCAATAAAGGATATGAAGTAGCTCTGGACAGCAAGATATAAGTGAAGATCACAATGGCAGTAAAGATAATGATGAGAAACAACTACCAAGTAGGATATACCAACAACTTTGTCTCCAACTTTCCTCTGGAAAAGTTTTTGCCAATTTTCTGATAATTTTTCTCAAGAATGGCACTGACTCAAGCTTTCAAACGCAAAAAGAATCACTAAATTCCGAGTTGATATGAGGAGTCAAAAAATTCTAAAACTGGCCTGAAAAACTGGAACAAGCTGTGTTCGCGAACTTCGGAGGGCAAAAAGACCTATTTAGAAGCCGATTTTGAGGTCTCAAATATTGAACTAGCTTCTGCAACTATTTAGATGCGGCTCATCATTAGTTTTAATTTGAGTACTCACGGAGCCAAAACAGACTTCGTACGAAAAAGATATGCCTGTTTTACTGAACACTGCACAAAACAGTTTCCAATCCGAATTCAGCTACGAGATTGAGTCTAGATAGATCCGAATTTTGTTTTTTTTTCTGCTCTCTTTTTTTCCTCACACTTTTTTTCTTTTTCTTTCTCTCTTTTTTTTCTCTGACTTTTTTTTTTTACTTTTTTTTTCTCTCTCCCTCTTTCCAAAACAAACTAGATAAGATGTAGATTGGATCAAGCACAGATGTGAACGACCTCAACTATGATTATGACAATGAATGGTGGGTAGCACGATTTGGAAATTGATGGATGGGATGGTGGACAGCGGAAGGAATAACGATGCAGCGGCGGCGTGACTAATGTGAACAGAACTCGAAACTCTAAACGAACTAGACACTAAGACCAGCAACTCGACACGACGATGTAACCGATAATTCAACTATGCAAGCAATGAAAAGAAAATTGCAAAGGCTCAGACTGGCTTGGACAAAGGATGAATAGATCTAACTTTTTTTTTGTGGCTTTTTTTTGGACAATAGGTAAGAAAATAAATCTAATCTAGGGAAAACTGGAAATTCTCACCGAGCAACCTGAAAACTGATACCACTTGATAGAGGCGAGGGTGTCCCGATCTTTCGATGAGATGGTAACTATCGATTTGGTGGAGCCGACTTTGATGATCCGACTACAAACGTGCACGACGTTGCGCCTTAGCAATCGCTAAACCAATCTCCTGAGGTTACTGACGATGCTGGAAGCACGATCAACCTGACCACGAAGGTCTATTCCTGCACGCAATCGAAGAACAAGCAAGAATATGATAATGCAATCTGAATATTGCGAATATAGATGAAGTATTGATAATGGTGGGGATCCGAAAGCGGTCTTGGTCTGGTCGTTGGACACAAACGAAGTACACGAAGTTGCAATGGCTAACTTTTAACTAAACAAATCCCAAGCAAAAAGCTACTAGATGGATCTACTTATATAGGAGCAAGGGGTGGCGGCCAAGGAGGTGGGAGGACGTCCCAAGGCAGCCTAAAACTAACTCTAGGTCGTACAAGGCCAATGGGCCCAAGTGGAGGTGATGCAACACCTTTGGACTTGTAGTTTGACTCGGATTCTGCTGCCGCGTCAGATTGTTTCATTGATAACTCAATGCTCCGGACGAATTTTAAGGTGAATCCAATTGGGTTGGAAAGAGCATGAAATCTACTTTCCAACAAAAAAAGAATCACGCAATTCGGAGTCCGTATGAAAAAGGTCTTGGCGTTTTGAGTCAGGTATGTCTGTGCAGTCCGAATCTGAATCCAGAACGTGAGAGACTTGGACTCTATCTTCTCTTGGCCCAAAAGTGACGTGAGAGGACTTTTTGAACAGCACCTAAACTTCTCTTTTTCCCTTATCTCATATGTGAATTGTACAAATGTCCCATACACCTGCAATTAGACATGGCACAAAAGTTTGTGAAGTATTTTTGTCGTGGATGACACAAATAAATTATTGCATAGTTTGCATTAGAAATCACCTCACAAATATACATGTATGCAATATTTTTGGTCGTATCCAAGGTAGTCATGTCCTCATCACCCGTCATAGTCACTCCACGGGTTCTAAGTTATTAATCACTCGAGAACACCGATAAGTGAATCGATTCCACACTCTGATTCAATAACTCTAAGTAATTTTCATTGCTTACGAGATTAGTAATCCTTCAAGTCATTCCTAACCTGATCGGCTATATCATTATCGTGCTAAATTTTAACTGTGCTACCTGGTCCTTCTTCTCGAAGCACAATTTTTGACGATGAGCTAAGCTTACATCGATCTTCCTCGTCATATCATTTCGCCTTGAACAACAGGCTTGATTTCGAGTTTGTGTCGTATCCGTGGTTCCAATAATCTTTCGCTCCATCATTCCTTTTGCTTGATGTCATCGCTGTTCGAATGCTTCTTTGTGGAGCCTCTCGACAAAATCTGTCGTGACCATCATCAACATTTTGACTCCTTTCAGGATATCAATCAAATTTCTGATGGGGATTACCATCCTTGTCCCCCGGTAATTTGTGTTGTCATCGACAACTTCCTTGCCTTCTTTCCAACACAAACTTGTTCGTGTCTTGTGTTATACCTTGAGTTCCTTGCTATCCAGCATTTGTTCTTCTTTACCTTGGAGTATTACCATCTTTTATGTCAAAAATGTCATGAGAATTTCACCACCTCTTAAGAATTCTTGATACAAGTGATAATTCTTGCCATCTTCGTTCATTTCAAGGTCCCATGTTGTTTCTAACCGGAATACCAACAAATGGATTGTGATGTGTAATTTCAAAACTTCTAGCAACCCTATTGCTTGAAGTTAATGGTCGATAGCTTGATTCTTAGTCTATTGGTTATTGAATCACCATTCTAACATCGATCGTGCTACTTAGTCCATCTTCTAGGTGCACGTTTCGATCAATGTTCACTCGAGTATGTTCTCCTCGAACATACTTCGTTATATATTTCAACATGTCCAATATGTTACCTTGTTCACATAATTGTGGAAATCCATCCTTTTGAAATCTCGATGAATTTTTGCTGAGTCCATCAGCCACCTCCTCATCCTCTCCTTGGTTTACTGATGAACTCTTGTTTTGGAACTCGCTTCCATAGTTCATTTCCCGAGAATCTTACGATGTCTTCTCGTCAATTTGTGTCGCACCATTTCTTCTCAGGCATCCTGAGTCTGAGGTATCCTGACCCCAATCAGATCTGAAAGTCGATCAGATATGATGGTTGGAACATTTACCAAGCGTCATAACATTGGTCCTTATATGACCTAGTAAGGTGATGTCATGCCTAGCACACCTGGCTGGAGGACCTGTTGTTATAGTTTCCTTTTTAGCAAGGTTAACCATTCTTCCATGAGGAAATTGTAAGACTTATTCTATAAGTTGTTCCTGATGAATCCTTTGTGTATCCAAGTCCGACCTTTGCTTGAAGACCATGTCAATGCTATCTCGAAGCATGTCTGCGGTACTCCGATCTTCAATAAGAACAGTTGAAGCAATGCTAAATTTTCTTTATCAATTATCCAAACACCGTTGTATGGGTAATATCATGAAATTCCTCCCCCCTTACCTAAATGGTTTGTACTTTCTATCCTGTCGTGGATATCGTGCTCTGCTTGTCCTTGGGAAGAACATACCCCTAAATTATGTGTTTAAACTCATTTTCCTTTCCATTGTTTTGTTTAACCTTTCTTGTAATCTACTTAACTGAGCAGTGATAATTCCCTACTTAGGCAAGCACCTCGTTGTCCCACTCTGTCAGTAAGACCCTGTTACTATTGTTGATGACATTCCGGTAACCACCGATGGACGAGAACTTTGCCTATTGGTCCGCCTCGTTCAACGAGCAGGAAAATGGTTCTCTTCGTCCCTCGCCCTTGGTACCGATGTTGACGCCGACATAACTGACATGCTTTCCTCTGACCTGCCTTGCTATCATGAACGTGCATGATGACAGCGCCCTCCCTAATTTTTTTTAACCCACATGGTGGGCTCATAACCCATAGTTCCAGAGGATCGAAACCTGACTCTCCTGTTGATTAGGACATCAATACCATTGTTACACCCACAGCCCCTGCTGCTATACATACTGGACCAATCACTAGAGCTCGCGCACGCCAATTAAATTATCAGGTACTTTCGTTTCTTGGTAATGATTCTAATGTTTATGAGAATATGATGCTGCCTAAATTGGATACATTTGTTTTGCTTACAAATGAAGGGCCTAGCTTGGACAAGAAAGAGGAACCTTGGAGCAAGTTCAAGCATGGAGATGATGGCATGCGCAAGGGGAACAAGAACGGAGTTACAAGTGATGATTTCAGGACTTTGAAGCCACCATAATGAGTGCAGGAAGCCTTGGACGAAATATACAAGATGCCACTTCATAAATTTCGTCCAGAGGCTATTATAGGTGCTGCGTCACCTTATTATTGGGCCAGGCCCATGTAATTTCGAAATACTTGAGTATAGGCTGTTTTTAGAGTCCGTATGTGTGGGGAAACAAGAGATAGGGTTGGTTTCGGACCCCTCCTTCAAGGGCCACGAAATCCCCCCTTTTCCTCCATATATACAGCCCTTAGGGCACCGTTTAGACTTTGGGTTTTGTTTAGATTAAAAGTTCGCCATAGCTGCAACTTCGCGTACTTCGTTTGTGTTCAACGACTAGACCAAGACGTCACAGAACCCCACCTTGATCAATAAAGCTTTCATCTTATATTCGCAGTATCCAGATTGCAAATCTTAGTTTCTTGCTTGTTCTTCGTTTGCTTGCAGGAAATAGACCCTCGTGGTCAGGTTGATCGTGCTCCGGCGTGGTCAATAACCTCTCGGAGTTGATTTAGCGATTGCCAAGGCGCGACGTCCTTGCACGTTCGTAGACAGATCGTCAAAGTCTACTCCACTAAAAACGATAGCCACCATCTCATCGAAAGACGGGACACCTCTGCCTCTATCAAGTGGTATCAGATTTTCAGGTTGCTCGGTGAGATTTTACAGTTTTTCGTAGTTTAGATCGAGTCTGTTCTTCATACCTACAGTCCACGAAAAAGCCAAAAAAAAAAAAATTAGGGTTAGTTCATCATATCCGAACCAATCTGAGCCTTTGCATAATCTTTTTAGGGTTTTTGCTTTGTTGAATTTGCGGTTGCATCTTCGTGTCTAGTTGCTGGTCTTAGCGTCTAGTCCTTTAGAGTTTCGAGTTCTGTCACAGTTTGTCACGCCGCCGCCGCACCATCTTCATCGCTGCTGCCATATACCACCACCGCTGCCATATACCACCACCGCTGCCATATCCTACCACCGCTGCCATATACCATCACCGCTGCCATATTCTACCACCATATATCCACCACCAATCCGAGTTCTTTACATATTAGGTTTGTTTTCGAGACCCATCTATTTTCCGATTTCGTGTTTCCTTGCCTGAGTAGGATTCGAAAAAAAAAAGTCTGGAGACCCCCGGGCAGTTTTTAGGCCAAAATTTTGGCAGTCAAAAATATTTTTTCCCTATCCTATTTTTAGGTCCCAGGGAGCGTTTTGAGACACTCGCCATCATAGTGATTTTTTGTCGCACTTTTTCGTCGTCGCTGCCCTGATGTCCGAAAAAAAATTGTCAATTTTTTTTTTCGTGCCAATCCTGTTAGTTTGACTTGGGAAGAGTTTTGAGACACTCGCCATTATAGTGATTTTTTTGCAAAAAAAAGGAGCGCAAAAAAAAAAAGAGCGCAAAAAAAAAGAGCACAAAAAAAAACGAATTTTTTTTAGAGTGTGCTCTTCCCTTGTTTACGTGCCGCGCCGTGATTTTGTTAGTGTTCTAGGCTCGCGTCTCTAGTACGGTCTAGCCTAGGACCAGCACAGTACCGTCATTGAGCGTTTATTCAACTTTGCATCTCTGAATTGATTATTGCTGACATTTTTGCTACCATATCATAAGCCTTCCCAGCTCCACATACATCTACGTCGTGCGTTTGACACCACCTGGCAATCGCTCTGTCCAATCTTTGAGAGTTTTGACTACAACGGTGGCCGATCACCACCTGCTGTTGGGTAAGAACTGGTAAGCATTTGAGATTCGCTTGACGGATTTGTGATACACCACCACCACCACTTCCTAGTAGTCTGTAGGATCATATTCTTGTGTGTTTCTATTGCTGCTAACCATGGCAGGATCACAAGCCGATGAGACTGATTGGGAGAACATGACGAACAAACAGCTACATGATAAATTTCAGCAAATGATGAGTGGACAGGTGCAAGATATGCTAAACAGATTTGAAGAGGCCATGGAGAAGATAGATTGAATTGAGAAGACGTTCGAAACAAAGCTCGATAACAAGTTTAATGAATTGCTCGCGCGTCTTCCACAACCACCGCCGGCTGCACCTGTCGCACCTCTACAACAACAACAACGTCGCCTTCCAAATCAAGTGGGACGAGCACAGCGTGTTCCCCTTGAGCCTGGTCAAACTTCTGGTGCCGCTGCACCTACTGTTGATGCTTCTATGGCTCCTGCTGCCGCTGAGGAGGACGATTATGCGGGCGATTATGAGGATGAGGTTGATCAAAATCAGAACTACGTACCAGCACCAGGTCGTCCACATGCCAATAATCGCAATGGTAGGGCTGCATTACCAGCTCAGGTACGAGATCATGACCATCTTCCTAAACTGAAATTGAATATTCCACCATTTGAGGGTAGATATGTTCCTGATATATATCTTACTTGGGAGTTAGAAACTGAACAACGTTTTACATGTTTACAATATCCCGAGGAGAGACGTGTTGCTGCTGCTGTTTGTGCTTTTACTAGTTTTGCATGTGTATGGTGGTCTGAACATTGTAGATTATATCCTATTCCATCTACTTGGGCTGCTTTGAAAACTGCTATGCGTACTCGTTGGGTTCCACCATATTATCAACGTGAATTACTTCAAAAATTGAAGCGCTTAAGACAAGGAAAAAATTCTGTAGAAGAATATTATCAGGAATTACAAACTGGCATGATTAGATGTGGTATTATTGAGGAGAATGAAGCTATGCTTGCACGTTTCATGGGTGGATTAAATAGAGAGATTCAGGCCATTCTAGAGTATAAGGAGTATAATAATATCACTCATTTATTCCATCTTGCTTGTAAAGCTGAACGTGAAGTGCAGGATCGACAGGCATTGGCGCGAACTAATTTTTCTGCAGGTCGATCTTCATCATGGACACCGCGTGCCTCCTCTACTCCCACACGTCCTACTGCAGCACCACTGACTTCAGCCGCCAATTCCAACCGAGATACAAGAAAACAGGCACCACCACCACCATTTGCCAAGAGTACACCTTCTGGGCCTGCCTAGAGCTCTTCTTCATCTATGGCATCAACAGGGCACACACATGATATTATTTGTCGTCGTTGTAAGGGAAGAGGTCATTATGCGAGAGAATGCCAATCTCCGCATGTTATGATTGCTACTGAGGATGGTGGGTATGAGTCCGCTAGTGACTATGATGAGGAGACTTTGGCTCTTATTACAAGTGAAGAACACGGTGGAGATGATTCTGATCATGAGACGCAATACATGGCTCCTGAAGACGCTGACAGGTATGAATGTTTAGTTGCTCAACGTGTTTTGAGTGTGCAGGTCACACAAGCTGAGCAAAATTAGAGGCATAATTTGTTCCATACAAAGGGAGTTGTGAAGGAACGTTCTGTTCGCGTCATCATAGATGGAGGGAGCTGCAACAACTTGGCTAGCATGGAGATGGTGGAGAAGCTATCTCTCACCACAAGACCACATCCACATCCTTACTATATCCAATGGTTCAACAACAGCGGCAAGGTTAAGGTAACACGTACTGTTCGTGTGCATTTTACTATCTCTACATATGCTGATTATGTTGATTGTGATGTGGTACCCACGCAAGCATGTTCCTTATTACTTGGTAGACCATGGCAATTTGATAAAAATTCTGTACACCATGGTAGAAACAATAGTATACTCTTGTTCATAAGGATAAACATATTACTTTGCTTCCTATGACTCCTGATTCTATTTTGAAAGATGATATTAATAGAGCTAGTAAAGCAAAACAGGAGAAAAATAAGAGTGAAAATCAGATTGTGGCAAAAGAATTTGAGCAACAAATGAAGCATAATAATAAACCATCTAATGTTGCTTCTGAAATTAAATTGAAAAATGCGTGTTTACTTGCCACCAAATCTGATATTGATGAGCTAGATTTAAGCAAATCTGTTTGCTATGCTTTTGTGTGCAAAGAGACATTATTTTCATTTGAGGACGTGCGTGCCTCCTCTACTGCTGTCACTAACAATTTGCAGGAGTTCGCTGACGTCTTTCCACAAGACGTGCCACCGGGATTACCACCTATTCGAGGGATTGAGCATCAGATTGACTTAATTCCCGGTGCTTCGTTGCCAAACCGTGCGCCATACCGTACCAATCCAGAGGAGACGAAGGAGATTATGCGTCAAGTACAGGAGCTGCTCGACAAAGGTTATATACGCGAATCTCTTAGTCCTTGTGGTGTTCCTATTATACTAGTGCCAAAAAAGGATGGTACATCGCGTATGTGTGTTGATTGTAGAGGCATTAATAATATTACTATTCGTTATCGTCATCCTATTCCTAGGCTAGATGATATGCTTGATGAATTGAGTGGCTCTACAATATTCTCCAAAGTTGATTTGCGTAGTGGATACCATCAAATTCGTATGAAATTGGGAGATGAATGGAAAACAGCATTTAAAATTAAGTTCGGTTTATATGAGTGGTTAGTCTTGCCTTTTGGGTTAACTAATGCACCTAGCACTTTCATGAGATTAATGAATGAAGTTTTACGTGCTTTCATTGGATGATTTGTGGTAGTTTACTTTGATGATATATTGATTTATGGCAGATCTTTGGAGGAACATTTGGAACATTTACGTGCTGTTTTTATTGCTCTACGTGATGCACGTTTGTTTGGTAACCTTGGGAAGTGCACCTTTTGCACCAACCGAGTATCTTTTCTTGGCTATGTTGTTACTCCACAGGGAATTGAAGTTGATAAAGCCAAGATTGAAGCTATTGAGGGTTGGCCGCAGCCCAAAACGGTCACACAAGTGAGGAGTTTCCTTGGCCTCGCTGGTTTCTATAGGCGTTTTGTGAGAGATTTTAGCACCATTGCTGCACCTCTCAATGAGCTTACAAGGAAGGATGTGCATTTTGTTTGGGGTACCGCACAGGAAGAAGCCTTCACGGTATTGAAAGATAAGTTGACACATGCTCCTTTACTCCAACTTCCTGATTTTAATAAGACTTTTGAGCTTGAATGTGATGCTAGTGGAATTGGATTAGGAGGTGTGTTATTACAAGATGGCAAACCTGTTGCATATTTTTCTGAAAAATTGAGTGGGCCTAGTCTGAACTATTCTACTTATGATAAAGAATTATATGCTCTTGTTCGGACCTTAGAAACATGGCAACATTATTTATGGCCCAAAGAATTTGTTATACATTCTGATCATGAATCTTTGAAGCACATTAAAAGTCAAGCAAAACTGAACCGTAGACATGCTAAATGGGTTGAATTCATTGAGACTTTCCCTTATGTCATTAAACACAAGAAGGGTAAAGAAAATGTTATTGCTGATGCATTGTCTCGTCGTTATACTATGCTTTCACAACTTGACTTTAAAATATTTGGTTTGGAGACCATCAAAGATCAATATGTGCATGATCCTGAATTTAAAGATGTATTGCAGAATTGTAAAGAAGGGAGAACATGGAATAAGTTCGTCGTTAACGATGGATTTGTGTTTCGTGCTAACAAGCTATGCATTCCAGCTAGCTCCGTTCTTCTTTTGTTGTTGCAGGAGGCACATGGAGGAGGATTAATGGGACACTTTGGCGTAAAGAAGACGGAGGATGTACTTGCTACACATTTCTTTTGGCCAAAGATGAGATGGGATGTTGAGCCCTTTGTTGCTCGCTGCACTACATGTCAAAAAGCTAAGTCACGACTCAATCCTCATGGTTTATATATGCCTTTGCCTGTACCTAGTGTTCCATGGGAGGATATATCTATGGACTTTGTTTTGGGTTTACCTCGAACAAAGAAGGGGAGGGATAGCATATTTGTTGTCGTGGTTAGCTTCTCGAAAATAGCTTCTCGATGATGCCGCTAATGTTGCTGATTTGTTCTTTCGTGAAATTATTCGCTTGCATGGTGTGCCAAATACTATTGTTTCAGATCGTGATACCAAATTTCTTAGCCACTTTTGGAGATGTTTATGGGCTAAGTTGGGGACTAAACTGCTTTTTAGTACTACTTGTCACCCCCAAACTGATGGACAAACTGAAGTAGTCAATAGAACTTTGTCTACTATGCTTAGGGCTGTTTTGAAGAATAACAAGAAAATGTGGGAAGAATGCTTGCCTCATATTGAATTTGCTTATAATAGTTCGTTGCATTCTACTACTAAGATGTGCCCTTTTGAAATTGTATATCGTTTCCTACCTCGTGCACCTATTGATTTGATGCCTCTTCCATCTTCGGAGAAGGTTAATTTTGATGCTAAACAACGTGCTGAATTGATCTTAAAAATGCATGAGTTAACTAAGGAGAACATTGAGCGTATGAATGCTAAATATAAACTTGCTGGAGATAAGGGTAGAAAACATGTTGTGTTTGCACCTGGAGATCTTGTTTGGTTACATTTGCGTAAGGATAGATTTCCTGATTTGCGCAAATCAAAGCTAATGCCACATGCTGATGGTCCTTTTAAGGTGTTAGAGAAAATAAATGATAGAGAAAATAAATGATAATGCATATAAACTTGAGCTGCCTGTAGATTTTGGGGTTAGTCCCACTTTTAACATTGCAGATTTGAAGCCTTATTTGGGTGAGGAAGATGAGCTTCCGTCGAGGACGACTTCATTTCAAGAAGGGGAGGATGATGAGGACATCAATACCATTGTTACACCCACAGCCCCTACTGCTATACATATTGGACCAATTACTAGAGCTCACGCACGCCATTTAAATTATCAGGTACTTTCGTTTCTTGGTAATGATTCTAATGTTCATGAGAATATGATGCTGCCTAAATTGGATACATTTGTTTTGCTTACAAATGAAGGGCCTAGCTTGGACTAGAAAGAGGAACCTTGGAGCAAGTTCAAGCATGCAGATGATGACATGCGCAAGGGGAACAAGAACGGAGTTACAAGTGATGATTTCAGGACTTTGAAGCCACCATAATGAGTGCAGGAAGCCTTGGACGAAATATACAAGATGCCACCTCGTAAATTTCATCCAGAGGCTATTATACGTGCTGCGTCACCTTATTATTGGGCCAGGCCCATGTAATTTCGAAATACTTGAGTATAGGCTGTTTTTAGAGTCCGTATGTGTGGGGAAACAAGAGATAGGGTTGGTTTCGGACCCCTCCTTCAAGGGCCACGAAATCCCCCCCTCTTCCTCCATATATACAGCCCTTAGGGCACCGTTTAGACTTTGGGTTTTGTTTAGATTAAAAGTTCGCCATAGTTGCAACTTCGCCTACTTCGTTTGTGTTCAACGACCAGACCAAGACGTCACAGAACCCCACCTTGATCAATAAAGCTTTCATCTTATATTCGCAATATCCAGATTGCAAATCTTAGTTTCTTGCTTGTTCTTCGTTTGCTTGCAGGAAATAGACCCTCGTGGTCAGGTTGATCGTGCTCCGGCGTTGATGAGGACATGACTACCTTGGATACGACCAAAAATATTGCATACATGTATATTTGTGAGGTGATTTCTAATGCAAACTATGCAATAATTTATTTATGTCATCCAAGACAAAAATACTTCACAAACTTTTGTGCCATGTCTAATTGCAGGTGCATGGGAGATTTGTACAATCCACATATGAAGATAAGGGAAAAAGAGAAGTTTATGTGCTGTTCAAAAAGTCATATCACGTCACTTTTGGGCCAAGAGAAGATAGAGTCCAAGTCTCTCACGTTCTGGATTCAGATTCGGACTGCACAGATATACCTGACTCAAAACGCCAAGAACTATTTCATACGGACTTCGAATTGGGTGATTCATTTTTTGTTGGAAAGTAGATTTCGTGCTCTTTCTAACCCAATTGGTTTCACCTTCAAATTCATCCGGAGCGTTGAGTTGTCGTCAAAACAATCTGACGCTGTAGCAGAATCCGAGTCAAACTACAAGTCCAAAGGTGTTGCATCACCTCCACTTGGGCCCATTGGCCTTGTACGACCTAGGGTTAGTTTTAGGCTGCCTTGGGACGTCCTCCCACCTCCTTGGCCGCCACCCCTTGCTCCTATATAAGTAGATCCATCTAGTAGCTTTTTGCTTGGGATTTGTTTAGTTAAAAGTTAGCCATTGCAACTTCGTGTACTTCGTTTGTGTCGAACGACTAGACCAAGACCGCTTTCGGATCCCCACCTTTATCAATACTTCATCTATATTCGCAATATTCAGATTGCATTATCATATTCTTGCTTGTTCTTCGATTGCGTGCAGGAATAGACCTTCGTGGTCAGGCTGATCGTGCTTTCAGCATCGTCAGTAACCTCGGGAGATTGGTTTAGCGATTGCTAAGGCGCAATGTCGTGCACGTTTGTAGTCGGATCATCAAAGTCGACTCCACCAAATCGATAGCTATCATCTCATCGAAAGATCGGGACACCCTCGCCTCTATCAAGTGGTATCAGTTTTCAGGTTGCTCGGTGAGAATTTCCAGTTTTCCCTAGATTAGATTTATTTTCTTACCTATTGTCCAAAAAAAAGCCACAAAAAAAAGTTAGATCTATTCATCCTTTGTCCAAGCCAGTCTGAGCCTTTGCAATTTTCTTTTCATTGCTTGCATAGTTGAATTATCGGCTACATCGTCGTGTCGAGTTGCTGGTCTTAGTGTCTAGTTCGTTTAGAGATTCGAGTTCTGTTCACATTAGTCACGCCGCCGCTGCATCGTTATTCCTTCCGCTGTCCACCATCCCATCCATCAATTTCCAAATCGTGCTACCCATCATTCATTGTCATAATCATAGTTGAGGTCGTTCACATCTATCTACATCTTATCTAGTTTGTTTGGAAAGAGGGAGAGAGAAAAAAAAGAGAGAACAAATAAAAAAAAAGTCAGAGAAAAAAAAGCGAGAAAGAAAAGAAAAAAGTGTGAGGAAAAAAAGAGAGCAGAAAAAAAAACAAATTCGGATCTATCTAACTCAATCTCGTAGCTGAATTCGGATTGGAACGTTTTGAAACTGTTTTGCGCAGTGTTCAGTAAAACAGGCATATCTTTTTCGTACGAAGTCTGTTTTGGCTCCGTGAGTACTCAAATTAAAGCTAGTGACGAGCCGCATCTAAATAGTTGCAGGAGCTAGTTCAATATTTGAGACCTCAAAATCGTCTTCTAAATAGGTCTTTTTGCCCTCCGAAGTTCGCGAACACAGCTTGTTCCAGTTTTTCAGGCCAGTTTTAGAATTTTTTGACTCCTCATATCAACTCGGAATTTAGTGATTCTTTTTGCGTTTGAAAGCTTGAGTCAGTGCCATTCTTGAGAAAAATTATCAAAAAATTGGCAAAAAATTTTCCAGAGGAAAGTTGGAGACAAAGTTGTTGGTATATCCTACTTGGTAGTTGTTTCTCATCATTATCTTTACTGCCATTGTGATCTTCACTTATATCTTGCTGTCCAGAGCTACTTCATATCCTTTATTGATGCTAGTTGTGCAACGCCGTGACCTCATTAGTGTTCTAGGCTCGCGTCTCTAGTCTGGTCTAGCCTAGGACCAGCACAGTACCGTCGTTGAGCGTTTATTCAACATTGCATCTCTGAATTGATTTTTGCTAATCTTTTGCTACCATATATAGCCAACCCAGCTCCACATATTTTTACACCATGTATACGTATGTTCGCCTGGCAATCGCTTTACTCAATCTTCGGAGTTATTTGACACCGCTGGTTGCCCGTCACCATCTGCTGCATGGTAAGAACTTGTAAGATATTGATATTTGCTTTACTGTGAGCGCTTTACCACCACATCCTAGTAGTTCATAGGAACATTATTCTCGATTTTTTTTTGTTTCTACTAATCATGGCAGGTTCCGGAGTTGTTAGTTCTTGGGCTTCATCGATCGTGGGAGATTTGCCACCACCTAAGAAAATACAACAACCGTCACAAGAGGAGCAACAACATGAGAATGCACATAATCAGGTTAATGTTTCCATGCCACCATTTACTGGTCGTTTTAGACCTGATTTATATATTGAATGGGAGTACAAAATTAATGCTATATTTGCTTCCCATAATTTTGATGAGCGTGGAAAATTTCAAGCTGCGATTAGTACTTTCAGTAGCTTTGCTTTAGTTTGGTGGAGTGAATATTGTCGGTTAAACCCTGATCTTATACCTACTACTTGGGATGATTTAAAACTTGTCATGAGAGATAGATTCATCGATTAGTACTTTCAGTAGCTTTGCTTTGTTTCGAACGTCTTCTCAATTCCATCTATCTTCTCCATGGCCTCTTCAAATCTGTTTAGCACATCTTGCACCTGTCCACTCATCATTTGCTGAAATTTATCATGTAGCTGTTTGTTCGTCATGTTCTCCCAATCAGTCTCATCAGCTTGTGATCCTGCCATGGATAGCAGCAATAGAAACAATATGATCCTACAGACTACTAGGAAGTGGTGGTGGTGGTGTATCACAAATCCGTCAAGCGAATCTCAAACGCTTACCAGTTCTTACCAAGCAGCAGGTGGTGATCGGCCACCGTTGTAGTCAAAACTCTAAAAGATTGGACAGCGCGATTGCCAGGTGGTGTCAAACGCACGACGTAGATGTATGTGGAGCTGGGAAGGCTTATGATATGGTAGCAAAAATGTCAGCAATAATCAATTCAGAGATGCAAAGTTGAATAAACGCTCAACGACGGTACGGTGCTGGTCCTAGGCTAGACCGTACTAGAGACGCGAGCCTAGAACACTAACAAAATCACGGCGCGGCACGTAAACAAGGGAAGAGCACTCTAAAAAAAATTTTGTTTTTTGTTTTTTTTTTGCGCTCTTTTTTTTTTGCAAAAAATCACTATAATGGCGAGTGTCTCAAAACTCTTCCCAAGTCAAACTAACAGGATTGGCACGAAATTTTTTTTTGAATTTTTTTTTTCGGAAATCAGGGCAGCGACGACGAAAAAGTGCGACAAAAAATCACTATCATGGCAAGTGTCTCAAAACGCTCCCTGGGACCAAAAAATAGGACAGGGAAAAAAATTTGACTGCCAAAATTTTGGCCTAAAAACTGCCCGGGGGTCTCCAGACTCATTTTTTTTCTTCTGAAACCTACTCCGACAAGGAAACACGAATCGGAAACTAGATGGATCTCGAAAACAAACCTAATATGAAAAGAACTCGGATTGGTGGTGGATATATGGTGGTGGTATATGGATACGGATCGGTGGTGGTATATGGATACAGATCGGTGATGGTATATGGATTCAAAGCGGTGGCGGATAAGCGGTGGTGGTAGATGGCAGGGGCGATGATGATGGTGCGGCGGCGGCGTGACAACTTATGAACAGAACTCGAAACTCTAAAGGACTAGACGCTAAGACCAGCAACTTGACACGATGATGCAACCGCAAATTCAACAAAGCAAATACAGAAAAGATTATGCAAAGGCTCAGATTGGTTCGGATATGATGAACTAACCCTAATTTTTTTTTGTCTTTTTCGTGGACTCTAGGTATGAAGAACAGACACGATCTAAACTACGAAAAACTGTAAAATCTCACTGAGCAACCTGGAAATCTGATACCACTTGATAGAGGCGAGGGTGTCCCGATCTTTCGATGAGATGATAGCTATCGTTTTTGGTGGAGTAGACTTTGACGATCCAACTACGAACGTGCGAGGACGTCGCGCCTTAGCAATCGCTAAACCAACTCCGAGAGGTTATTGACCACGCCGTAGCACAATCAACCTGATGAGGACATGACTACCTTGGATATGACCAAAAATATTGCATACATGTATATTTGTGAGGTGATTTCTAATGCAAACTATGCAATAATTTATTTATGTCATCCAAGACAAAAATACTTCACAAACTTTTGTGCCATGTCTAATTGCAGGTGTATGGGAGATTTGTACAATCCACATATGAACATAAGGGAAAAAGAGAAGTTTATGTGCTGTTCAAAAAGTCATCTCACGTCACTTTTGGGCCAAGAGAAGATAGAGTCCAAGTCTCTCACGTTCTGGATTCAGATTCGGACTGCACAGACATACCTGACTCAAAACGCCAAGAACTATTTCATACGGACTCCGAATTGGGTGATTCTTTTTTTGTTAGAAAGTAGATTTCGTGCTCTTTCTAACCCAATTGGTTTCACCTTCAAATTCATCCGGAGCGTTGAGTTGTCGTCGAAACAATCTGACGCTGTAGCAGAATCCGAGTCAAACTACAAGTGCAAAGGTGTTGCATCACCTCCACTTGGGCCCATTAGCCTTGTACGACCTAGGGTTAGTTTTAGGCTGCCTTGGGACATCCTCCCACCTCCTTGGCCGCCACCCCTTGCTCCTATATAAGTAGATCCACCTAGTAGCTTTTTGCTTGGGATTTGTTTAGTTAAAAGTTAGCCATTGCAACTTCGTGTACTTCGTTTGTGTCCAACGACCAGACCAAGACCGCTTTCGGATCCCCACCATTATCAATACTTCATCTATATTCGCAATATTCAGATTGCATTATCATATTCTTGCTTGTTCTTCGATTGCGTACAGGAATAGACCTTCGTGGTCAGGCTGATCGTGCTTCCAGCATCGTCAGTAACCTCAGGAGATTGGTTTAGCGATTGCTAAGGCGCAACGTCGTGCACGTTTGTAGTCGGATCGTCAAAGTCGGCTCCACCAAATCGATAGTTACCATCTCATCGAAAGATCGGGACACCCTTGCCTCTATCAAGTGGTATCAGTTTTCAAGTTGCTCGGTGAGAATTTCCAGTTTTCCCTAGATTAGATTTATTTTCTTACCTATTGTTCAAGAAAAAGCCACAAAAAAAAGTTAGATCTATTCATCCTTTGTCCAAGCCAGTCTGAGCCTTTGCAATTTTCTTTTCATTGTTTGCATTATTGAATTATCGGTTGCATCGTCGTGTTCAGTTGCTGGTCTTAGTATCTAGTTCGTTTAGAGTTTCGAGTTCTGTTCACATTAGTCACGCCGCCGCTGCATCGATCGTGGGAGATTTGCCATCACCTAAGAAAATACAACAACCGTCACAAGAGGAGCAACAACATCAGAATGCACATAATCAGGTTAATGTTTCCATGCCACCATTTACTGGTCGTTTTAGGCCTGATTTATATATTGAATGGGAGTACGAAATTAATGCTATATTTGCTTCCCATAATTTTGATGAGCGTGGAAAATTTCAAGCCGCGGTTAGTACTTTCAGTAGCTTTGCTTTAGTTTGGTGGAGTGAATACTGTCGGTTAAACCCTGATTATATACCTACTACTTGGGATGGTTTAAAATATGTCATGAGAGATAGATTCGTAGATGTTCATTATACTCGTGGCATGATTAGAAAACTACAACATTTAAAACAAGGTAGTGACACCGTAACAAAATATTATGATGATTTACAAACTACCTTGTTGCACTCATTTTTAGAAGAAAGTGAAGAAGATTTTATGGATAGATTTTGGGGAGGATTAAACCGTGATATTCAAGAGATACTAATTCATGAAGAGTGTTATCCTATGGACCATTTGTTTCGTCTTGCTTGCAAAGCTGAACAGGAAATAAAACGACGTGTTGCCCACAAGGAGAACAAGCGTACGGTGCACATTCCAAGTGTTGATACAGATGTTTCTTCAACTACTAGGCGTACTATGACAACCACATCCGTTGTTGCGATGACTACATCATCTCCACCATGTGACACATCACCACCGAGAGTGCCTACATCATCTGAGTTGATCATAAGAGGTAATGACAAAGGTACATATTTTCCACTTTCACATGAGAATGATGCATGCCTAGTTAACTTGAATACATCATGTGTTGAGTTACCTATTGATTTGGGCACGTCACCTATTTTAGAGAATTGTGTTACAGTCATGAATGCGTCATGTGATCAAACAACTGAAATACCAACAATTTTGAGTGCACCCATTGAATTAACTGTTGATGCAAAAGAACCAATGTTTAATCATTTTAATATGACCTCTAATCTTGGTGATGATTCTATGACCAATGACTTATTGCATGTTTGCTTATTTAAGCATGTTGTAGCATGTAAATTTGATGCAACTAAGGTTTATTCACCAATGTTAGGATGGTTTAATGATGAACATTGTCAACCTTTTGAAATGAATAAGAGCTTCACTTATATGTGCAAACTGAGTTGCAATATTTTCATGCCTTCTACTTCTTGTGATAATATTTTGGCTTTAGATTTTATGAACTATGAAGGTTACTCATGTATACATGTGTCATATATGCAAAAATTAAGGGAAGTAAAACTGGATGACATATACATATACAACATGTACACCTTGTCTCTTTTGTTAGCCACATTTCAGCTTAAGCAACGCCGAGGACGGCTTTGTTTTCAAGAAGGGGAGGATGATGAGGACATGACTACCTTGGATACGACCAAAAATATTGCATACATGTATATTTGTGAGGTGATTTCTAATGCAAACTATGCAATAATTTATTTATGTCATCCAAGACAAAAATACTTCACAAACTTTTGTGCCATGTCTAATTGCAGGTGCATGGGAGATTTGTACAATCCACATATGAAGATAAGGGAAAAAGAGAAGTTTATGTGCTGTTCAAAAAGTCATATCACGTCACTTTTGGGCCAAGAGAAGATAGAGTCCAAGTCTCTCACGTTCTGGATTCAGATTCGGACTGCACAGATATACCTGACTCAAAACGCCAAGAACTATTTCATACGGACTCCGAATTGGGTGATTCTTTTTTTTTTGGAAAGTAGATTTCGTGCTCTTTCTAACCCAATTGGTTTCACATTCAAATTCATCCGGAGCGTTGAGTTGTCGTCAAAACAATATGACGCTGTAGCAGAATCCGAGTCAAACTACAAGTCCAAAGGTGTTGCATCACCTCCACTTGGGCCCATTGGCCTTGTACGACCTAGGGTTAGTTTTAGGCTGCCTTGGGACGTCCTCCCACCTCCTTGGCCGCCACCCCTTGCTCCTATATAAGTAGATCCATCTAGTAGCTTTTTGCTTGGGATTTGTTTAGTTAAAAGTTAGCCATTGCAACTTCGTGTACTTCGTTTGTGTCCAACGACCAGACCAAACCGCTTTCGGATCCCCACCTTTATCAATACTTCATCTATATTCGCAATATTCAGATTGCATTATCATATTCTTGCTTGTTCTTCGATTGCGTGCAGGAATAGACCTTCGTGGTCAGGCTGATCGTGCTTTCAGCATCGTCAGTAACCTCGGGAGATTGGTTTAGCGATTGCTAAGGCGCAACGTCGTGCACGTTTGTAGTCGGATCATCAAAGTCGACTACACAAATCGATAGCTATCATCTCATCGAAAGATCGGGACACCCCCACCTCTATCAGGCGTGGTCAATAACCTCTCGGAGTTGATTTAGCGATTGCTAAGGCGCGACGTTCTCGCACGTTCGTAGTCGGATCGTCAAAGTCTACTCCACCAAAAACGATAGCCACCGTCTCGTCGAAAGACGGGACACCTCTGCCTCTATCACCTGTACACCCCTGTTGCTAAAGTTATTCCTTGCGTTTGACTCCGTATGTAATTCACGGGTCAGGTTCCTAGAGATGATCTATTCTGGTATCAGGCACAATATTTATTCCCGCTGCTCTGAACCCCCTTCACGCCCTATTTTCAGGCATCGAATGATTGTCTGCCCGCTCAAAACTCCTCATGGTACCTTCTTACTTTGCTCTCGAAATTTTCTTAAAGTTTCAATTCGAGAGTTACTTTCCGCCACCTTCCCTCGTGTTATCTACCAGATAAGCGACCTTGTGGAGGTGGGTTTTTCTGAAGATACCTCCCTATTTCTTTCGTAAGTACGATGGAGTTCCCGAAGAAAGGATGACGGCTTCATCATGATGACCTGAAGCAGAGGAATGAAGACATCAATGTAATGGATCGATCTATTTGAGAAGAGCAACTAAGACCAAGAAGACTCGTTAGAATTTCGTAACCAAATCCTTTCCCCCTTACTGATAGAGGCGAAGGTGTCCCGATCTTTCGATGAGATGATAGCTATCGTTTTTGGTGGAGTAGACTTTGACGATCCGACTACGAACGTGCGAGGACGTCGCGCCTTAGCAATCGCTAAACCAACTCCGAGCGATCTTTCGATGAGATGATACCTATCATTTTTGGTGGAGTAGACTTTGACGATCCGACTACGAACGTGCGAGGACGTCGCGCCTTAGCAATCGCTAAACCAACTCCGAGAGGTTATTGACAACGCCGGAGCACAATCAACATGACCACGAGGGTCTATCTCCTGCAAGCAAACGAAGAACAAGCAAGAAACTAAGATTTGCAATCTGGATATTGCGAATATAAGATGAAAGCTTTATTGATCAAGGTGGGGTTCTGTGACGTCTTGGTCTGGTTGTTGAACACAAACGAAGTACGCGAAGTTGCAGCTATGGCGAACTTTTAATCTAAACAAAACCCAAAGTCTAAACGGTGCCCTAAGGGCTGTATATATGGAGGAAGAGGAGGGGATTTCGTGGCCCTTGAAGGAGGGGTCCGAAACCAACCCTATCTCTTGTTTCCCCACACATACGGACTCTAAAAACAGCCTATACTCAAGTATTTCGAAATTACATGGGCCTGGCCCAATAATAAGGTGACGCAGCACCTATAATAGCCTCTGGACGAAATTTATGAAGTGGCATCTTGTATATTTCGTCCAAGGCTTCCTGCACTCATTATGGTGGCTTCAAAGTCCTGAAATCATCACTTGTAACTCCGTTCTTGTTCCCCTTGCGCATGCCATCATCTCCATGCTTGAACTTGCTCCAAGGTTCCTCTTTCTTGTCCAAGCTAGGCCCTTCATTTGTAAGCAAAACAAATGTATCCAATTTAGGCAGCATCATATTCTCATGAATATTAGAATCATTACCAAGAAACAAAAGTACCTGATAATTTAATTGGCGTGCGCGAGTTCTAGTAATTGGTCCAGTATGTATAGCAGCAGGGGCTGTGGGTGTAACAATGGTATTGATGTCCTCATCATCCTCCTCTTCTTGAAATGAAGTCGTCCTCGACGGAAGCTCATCTTCCTCACCCAAATAAGGCTTCAAATCTGCAATGTTAAAAGTGGGACTAACCCCAAAATCTGCAGGCAGCTCAAGTTTATATGCATTATCATTTATTTTCTCTAACACCTTAAAAGGACCATCAGCACGTGGCATTAGCTTTGATTTGCGCAAATCAGGAAATCTATCCTTACGCAAATGTAACCAAACAAGATCTCCAGGTGCAAACACAACATGTTTTCTACCCTTATCTCCAGCAAGTTTATATTTAGCATTCATACGCTCAATGTTCTCCTTAGTTAACTCATGCATTTTTAAGATCAATTCAGCACGTTGTTTAGCATCAAAATTAACCTTCTCCGAAGATGGAAGAGGCAACAAATCAATAGGTGCACGAGGTAGGAAACCATATACAATTTCAAAAGGGCACATCTTAGTAGTAGAATGCAACGAACGATTATAAGCAAATTCAATATGAGGCAAGCATTCTTCCCACATTTTCTTGTTATTCTTCAAAACAGCCCTAAGCATAGTAGACAAAGTTCTATTGACTACTTCAGTTTGTCCATCAGTTTGGGGGTGACAAGTAGTACAAAAAAGCAGTTTAGTCCCCAACTTAGCCCATAAACATCTCCAAAAGTGGCTAAGAAATTTAGTATCACGATCTGAAACAATAGTATTTGGCACACCATGCAAGCGTATAATTTCACGAAAGAACAAATCAGCAACATTAACAGCATCATCGCTTTTATGACATGGTATAAAGTGTGCCATTTTCGAGAACCTATCCACGACAACAAATATGCTATCCCTCCCCTTCTTTGTTCGAGGTAAACCTAAAACAAAGTCCATAGATATATCCTCCCAAGGAACGCTAGGTACTGGCAAAGGCATATATAAACCATGAGGATTGAGTCATGACTTAGCTTTTTGACATGTAGTGCAGCGAGCAACAAACCGCTCAACATCCCGTCTCATCTTTGGCCAAAAGAAATATGTAGCAAGTGATAGAGGCGAGGGTGTCCCGATCTTTCGATGAGATGGTAACTATCGATTTGGTGGAGCCGACTTTGACGATCCGACTACAAATGTGCACGACGTTGCGCCTTAGCAATCGCTAAACCAATCTCCTGAGGTTACTGACGATGCTGGAAGCACGATCAGCCTGACCACGAAGGTCTATTCCTGCACGCAATCGAAGAACAAGCAAGAATATGGTAATGCAATCTGAATATTGCGAATATAGATGAAGTATTGATAATGGTGGGGATCCGAAAGCGGTCTTGGTCTGGTCGTTGGACACAAACGAAGTACACGAAGTTGCAATGGCTAACTTTTAACTAAACAAATCCCAAGCAAAAAGCTACTAGATGGATCTACTTATATAGGAGCAAGGGGTGGCGGCCAAGGAGGTGGGAGGACGTCCCAAGGCAGCCTAAAACTAACCCTAGGTCGTACAAGGCCAATGGGCCCAAGTGGAGGTGATGCAACACCTTTGGACTTGTAGTTTGACTCGGAATCTGCTACAGCATCAGATTGTTTCGATGACAACTCAACGCTCTGGATGAATTTGAAGGTGAAACCAATTGGGTTAGAAAGAGCACGGAATCTACTTTCCAACAAAAAAAGAATCACCCAATTCGGAGTCCGTATGAAATAGTTCTTGGCGTTTTGAGTCAAGTATGTCTGTGCAGTCTGAATCTGAATCCAGAACGTGAGAGACTTGGACTCTATCTTCTCTTGGCCCAAAAGTGACGTGAGAGGACTTTTTGAACAGCACATAAACTTCTCTTTTTCCCTTATGTTCATATGTGGATTGTACAAATCTCTCATACACCTGCAATTAGACATGGCACAAAAGTTTGTGAAGTATTTTTGTCTTGGATGACATAAATAAATTATTCCATAGTTTGCATTAGAAATCACCTCACAAATATACATGTATGCAATATTTTTGGTCGTATCCAAGATAGTCATGTCCTCATCATCCTCCCCTTCTTGAAAACAAAGCCGTCCTCGGCGTTGCTTAAGCTGAAATGTGGCTAACAAAAGAGACAAGGTGTACATGTTGTATATGTATATGTCATCCAGTTTTACTTCCCTTAGTTTTGGCATATATGACACATGTATACATGAGTAACCTTCATAGTTCATAAAATCTAAAGCCAAAATATTATCACAAGAAGTAGAAGGCATGAAAATATTGCAACTCAGTTTGCACATATAAGTGAAGCTCTTATTCATTTCATAAGGTTGACAATGTTCATCATTAAACCATCCTAACATTGGTGAATAAACCTTAGTTGCATCAAATTTACATGCTACAACATGCTTAAATAAGCAAACATGCAATAAGTCATTGGTCACAAAATCATCACCAAGATTAGAGGTCATATCAAAATGATTAAACATTGGTTCTTTTGCATCAACAGTTAATTCAATGGGTGCACTCAAAATTGTTGGTATTTCAGCTGTTTGATCACATGATTTCATGACAGTAACACGATTCTCTAAAATATTCAAATCAATAGGTAACTCAACACATGATGTATTCAAGTTAACTAGGCATGCATCATTCTCATGTGAAAGTGAAAAATCTATACATTTGTCCTTACCTCTTATGATCAACTCAGATGATGTAGACACTCTCGGTGGTGATGTGTCACATGGTGGAGATGATGTAGTCCTCGCAACAACAGATGTGGTTGTCATAGTACGCCTAGTAGCTGAAGAAACATCTGTATCAACACTTGGAATGTGCACCTTGCGCTTGTTCTCCTCGTGGGCAGCACGTCGTTTTATTCTCTGTTCAGCTTTGCAAGCAAGACTAAACAAACGGTTCATAGGATAACACTCTTCATGAATTAGTATCTCCTGAATATCACTGTTTAATCCTCCCCAAAATCTATCCATAAAATCTTCTTCACTTTCTTCTAAAAATGAGTGCAACAAGGTAGTTTGTAAATCATCATAGTATTTTGTTACAGTGTCACTACCTTGTTTTAAATGTTGTAGTTTTTTAATCATGCCACGAGTATAATGAACATCTACGAATCTATCTCTCATGACATGTTTTAAACCATCCCAAGTAGTAGGTATATAATCAGGGTTTAACCGACAGTATTCACTCCACCAAACTAAAGCAAAGCTACTGAAAGTACTAACTGCAGCTTGAAATTTTCCACGCTCATCAAAATTATGGGCAGCAAATATAGCATTCATTTCATACTCCCATTCAATATATAAATCAGGCCTAAAACGACCAGTAAATGGTGGCATGGAAACATTAACCTGATTATGTGCATTCTGATGTTGTTGCTCCTCTTGTGATGGTTGTTGTATTTTCTTAGGTGATGGCAAATCTCCCACGATCGATGAAGCCCAAGAACTAACAACTCCGGAACCTGCCATGATTAGTAGAAACAAAAAAAAATCGAGAATAATGTTCCTATGAACTACTAGGATGTGGTGGTAAAGCACTCACAGTAAAGCAAATATCAATATCTTACAAGTTCTTACCATGCAGCAGGTGGTGACGGGCAACCAGCGGTGTCAAATAACTCCGAAGATTGAGTAAAGCGATTGCCAGGCGAATGTACATATACACGGTGTGAAAATATGTGGAGCTGGGTTGGCTATATATGGTAGCAAAAGATTAGCAATAATCAATTCAGAGATGCAATGTTGAATAAACGCTCAACGACGGTACTGTGCTGGTCCAAGGCTAGACCGGACTAGAGACGCGAGCCTAGAACACTAATGAGGTCACAGCGTAGCACAACTAGCATCAATAAAGGACATGAAGTAGCTCTGGACAGCAAGATATAAGTGAAGATCACAATGGCAGTAAAGATAATGATGAGAAACAACTACCAAGTAGCATATACCAACAACTCTCTCCAACTTTCCTCTGGAAAAGTTTTTTCCAATTTTCTGATAATTTTTCTCAAGAATGGCACTGACTCAAGCTTTCAAACGCAAAAAGAATCACTCAATTCCGAGTTGATATGAGGAGTCAAAAAATTCTAAAACTGGCCTGAAAAACTGGAACAAGCTGTGTTCGCGAACTTCGGAGGGCAAAAAGACCTATTTAGAAGCCGATTTTGAGGTGTCAAATATTGAACTAGCTTCTGCAACTATTTAGATGCGGCTCGTCGCTAGCTTTAATTTGAGTACTCACGGAGCCAAAACGGAATTCGTATGAGGAAGATACGCCTGTTTTACTGAACAGTGCGCAAAACAGATTCGAATCCGAATTCAGGTACGAGAGTGAGTCTAGATAGATCCGAATTTTGTGCTTTTTTTTCTTCTCTCTTTTTTTTTATCTCACTTTGTTTTTTCTTTTTTTTGACTTTTTTTTCTCTCTTTCCAAAACAAACTAGATAAGATGCAGATTGGATCAAGCGAAGATATGAACGACGTCAGCTATGATTATGACAATGAACGGTGGGTAGCACGTCGTGGAATTTGATGGATGAGAGGTTGTGGACAGCGGAAGGGATAATGAAGCAGCGGCGGCGTGACTAATGTGAACAGAACTCGAAACTCTAAAGGAACTAGACACTAAGACCAGCAACTCGACACGACGATGCAACCGATAATTCAATAATGCAAACAATGAAAAGAAAATTGCAAAGGCTCGGACTGGCTTGGACAAAGGATGAATAGATCTAACTTATTTTTTTGTGGCTTTTTCCTGGACCATAGGTAAGAAAATAAATCTAATCTAGGGAAAACTGGAAATTCTCACCGAGCAACCTGAAAACTGATACCACTTGATAGAGGCGAGGGTGTCCCGATCTTTCGATGAGATGGTAACTATCGATTTGGTGGAGCCGACTTTGACGATCCGACTACAAACATGCACGACGTTGCGCCTTAGCAATCGCTAAACCAATCTCCTGATGTTACTGACGATGCTGGAAGCACGATCAGCCTGACCACGAAGGTCTATTCCTGCACGCAATCGAAGAACAAGCAAGAATATGATAATGCAATCTGAATATTGCGAATATAGATGAAGTATTGATAATGGTGGGGATCCGAAAGCGGTCTTGGTCTGGTCGTTGGACACAAACGAAGTACACGAAGTTGCAATGGCTAACTTTTAACTAAACAAATCCCAAGCAAAAAGCTACTAGATGGATCTACTTATATAGGAGCAAGGGGTGGCGGCCAAGGAGGTGGGAGGACGTCTCAAGGCAGCCTAAAACTAACCCTAGGTCGTACAAGGCCAATGGGCCCAAGTGGAGGTGATGCAACACCTTTGGACTTGTAGTTTGACTCGGAATCTGCTACAGCATCAGATTGTTTCGACGACAACTCAACGCTCTGGATGAATTTGAAGGTAAAACCAATTGGGTTAGAAAGAGCACGGAATCTACTTTCCAACAAAAAAAGAATCACCCAATTCGGAGTCCGTATGAAATAGTTCTTGGCGTTTTGAGTCAAGTATGTCTGTGCAGTCTGAATCTGAATCCAGAACGTGAGAGACTTGGACTCTATCTTCTCTTGGCCCAAAAGTGACGTGAGAGGACTTTTTGAACAGCACATAAACTTCTCTTTTTCCCTTATGTTCATATGTGGATTGTACAAATCTCTCATACACCTGCAATTAGACATGGCACAAAAGTTTGTGAAGTATTTTTGTCTTGGATGACATAAATAAATTATTCCATTGTTTGCATTAGAAATCACCTCACAAATATACATGTATGCAATATTTTTGGTCGTATCCAAGATAGTCATGTCCTCATCAAGCAAGTATATCCTCCGTCTTCTTTACGCCAAAGTGTCCCATTAATCCTCCTCCATGCGCCTCCTGCAACAACAAAAGACGAACAGAGCTAGCTGGAATGTGATGAGGACATGACTACCTTGGATACGACCAAAAATATTGCATACATGTATATTTGTGAGGTGATTTCTAATGCAAACTATGCAATAATTTATTTATGTCATCCAAGACAAAAATACTTCACAAACTTTTGTGCCCTGTCTAATTGCAGGTGTATGGGAGATTTGTACAATCCATATATGAACATAAGGGAAAAAGAGAAGTTTATGTGCTGTTCAAAAAGTCCTCTCACGTCACTTTTGGGCCAAGAGAAGATAGAGTCCAAGTCTCTCACGTTCTGGATTCAGATTCGGACTGCACAGACATACCTGATTCAAAACACCAAGAACTATTTCATACGGACTCCGAATTGGGTGATTCTTTTTTTGTTGGAAAGTAGATTTCGTGCTCTTTCTAACCCAATTGGTTTCACCTTCAAATTCATCCGGAGCGTTGAGTTGTCAACGAAACAATCTGACGCTGTAGCAGATTCCGAGTCAAACTACAAGTCCAAAGGTGTTGCATCACCTCCACGTGGGCCCATTGGCCTTGTACGACCTAGGGTTAGTTTTAGGCTGCCTTGGGACGTCCTCCCACCTCCTTGGCCGCCACCCCTTGCTCCTATATAAGTAGATCCATCTAGTAGCTTTTTGCTTGGGTTTTGTTTAGATTAAAAGTTCGCCATAGCTGCAACTTCGCGTACTTCGTTTGTGTTCAACGACCAGACCAAGACGTCACAGAACCCCACCTTGATCAATAAAGCTTTCATCTTATATTCGCAATATCCAGATTGCAAATCTTAGTTTCTTGCTTGTTCTACGTTTGCTTGCAGAAGATAGACCCTCATGGTCAGGTTGATTGTGCTCCGACGTGGTCAATAACCTCTCGGAGTTGGTTTAGCGATTGCTAAGGCGCGACGTCCTCGCACGTTCATAGTCGGATCGTCAAAGTCTACTCCACCAAAAACGATAGCTATCATCTCATTGAAAGATCGGGACACCCTCGCCTCTATCAAGTGGTCTAGACTCAATCTCGTAGCTGAATTCGGATTGGAATCTGTTTTGGCAGTGTTCAGTAAAACAGACATATCTTTTTCATACGAAGTCTGTTTTGGCTCCGTGAGTACTCAAATTAAAGCTAGCGACGAGCCGCATCTAAATAGTTGCAGAAGCTAGTTCAATATTTGACATCTCAAAATCGGCTTCTGATAGAGGCGAGGGTGTCCCGATCTTTCGATGAGATGATATCTATCGTTTTTGGTGGAGTAGACTTTGACGATCCGACTACGAACGTGCGAGGATGTCGCGCCTTAGCAATCGCTAAACCAACTCCGAGAGGTTATTGACCACGCCGGAGCACAATCAACCTGACCCCGAGGGTCTATCTCCTGCAAGCAAATGAAGAACAAGCAAGAAACTAAGATTTGTAATCTGGATATTGCGAATATAAGATGAAAGCTTTATTGATCGAGGTGGGGTTCTGTGACGTCTTGGTCTGGTCGTTGAACACAAACGAAGTACGCGAAGTTGCAGCTATGGCGAACTTTTAATCTAAACAAAACCCAAAGTCTAAACGGTGCCCTAAGGGCTGTATATATGGAGGAAGAGGGGGGGGGGGATTTCGTGGCCCTTGAAGGAGGGGTCCGAAACCAACCCTATCTCTTGTTTCCCCACACATACGGACTCTAAAAATAGCCTATACTCAAGTATTTCGAAATTACATGGGCCTGGCCCAATAATAAGGTGACGCAGCACCTATAATAGCCTCTGGACGAAATTTATGAAGTGGCATCTTGTATATTTCGTCCAAGGCTTCCTGCACTCCTTATGGTGGCTTCAAAGTCCTGAAATCATCACTTGTAACTCCGTTCTTGTTCCCCTTGCGCATGCCATCATCTCCATGCTAGAACTTGCTCCAAGGTTCCTCTTTCTTGTCCAAGCTAGGCCCTTCATTTGTAAGCAAAACAAATGTATCCAATTTAGGCAGCATCATATTCTCATGAACATTAGAATCATTACCAAGAAACGAAAGTACCTGATAATTTAATTGGCGTGCGCGAGCTCTACTAATTGGTCCAGTATGTATAGCAGCAGGGGCTGTGGGTGTAACAATGGTATTGATGTCCTCATCATCCTCCCCCTCTTGAAATGAAGTCGTCCTCGACGGAAGCTCATCTTCCTCACCCAAATAAGGCTTCAAATCTGCAATGTTAAAAGTGGGACTAACCCCAAAATCTGCAGGCAGCTCAAGTTTATATGCATTATCATTTATTTTCTCTAACACCTTAAAAGGACCATCAGCACGTGGCATTAGCTTTGATTTGCGCAAATCAGGAAATCTATCCTTACGCAAATGTAACCAAACAAGATCTCCAGGTGCAAACACAACATGTTTTCTACCCTTATCTCCAGCAAGTTTATATTTAGCATTCATACGCTCAATGTTCTCCTTAGTTAACTCATGCATTTTTACGATCAATTCAGCACGTTGTTTAGCATCAAAATTAACCTTCTCCGAAGATGGAAGAGGCAACAAATCAATAGGTGCACGAGGTAGGAAACCATATACAATTTCAAAAGGGCACATCTTAGTAGTAGAATGCAACGAACGATTATAAGCAAATTCAATATGAGGCAAGCATTCTTCCCGCATTTTCTTGTTATTCTTCAAAACAGCCCTAAGCATAGTAGACAAAGTTCTATTGACTACTTCAGTTTGTCCATCAGTTTGGGGGTGACAAGTAGTACTAAAAAGCAGTTTAGTCCCCAACTTAGCCCATAAACATCTCCAAAAGTGGCTAAGAAATTTGGTATCACGATCTGAAACAATAGTATTTGGCACACCATGCAAGCGAATAATTTCACGAAAGAACAAATCAGCAACATTAGTAGCATCATCGCTTTTATGACATGGTATAAAGTGTGCCATTTTCGAGAACCTATCCACGACAACAAATATGCTATCCCTCCCCTTCTTTGTTCGAGGTAAACCCAAAACAAAGTCCATAGATATATCCTCCCATGGAACACTAGGTACAGGCAAAGGCATATATAAACCATGAGGATTGAGTCGTCACTTAGCTTTTTGACATGTAGTGCAGCGAGCAACAAAGCGCTCAACATCCCGTCTCATCTTTGGCCAAAAGAAATGTGTAGCAAGTACATCCTCCGTCTTCTTTACGCCAAAGTGTCCCATTAATCCTCCTCCATGCGCCTCCTGCAACAACAAAAGACGAACGGAGCTAGCTGGAATGCATAGCTTGTTAGCACGAAACACAAATTCATCGTTAACGACGAACTTGTTCCATGTTCTCCCTTCTTTACAATTCTGCAATACAACTTTAAATTCAGCATCATGCACATATTGATCTTTGATGGTCTCCAAACCAAATATTTTAAAGTCAAGTTGTGAAAGCATAGTATAACGACGAGACAATGCATCAGCAATAACATTTTCTTTACCCTTCTTGTGTTTAATGACATAAGGGAAAGTCTCAATGAATTCAACCCATTTAGCATGTCTACGGTTCAGTTTGGCTTGACTTTTAATATGTTTCAAAGATTCATGATCAGAATGAATAACAAATTCTTTGGGCCATAAATAATGTTGCCATGTTTCCAAAGTCCGAACAAGAGCATATAATTCCTTATCATAAGTAGAGTAATTCAGACTAGGCCCACTCAATTTTTCAGAAAAGTATGCAACAGGTTTGCCATCTTGTAATAACACACCTCCTAATCCAATTCCACTAGCATCACATTCAAGCTCAAAAGTCTTATTAAAATCAGGAAGTTGGAGTAAAGGAGCATGTATTAACTTATCTTTCAACACCGTGAAGGCTTCTTCCTGTGCGGTACCCCAAACAAAAGGCACATCCTTCTTTGTAAGCTCGTTGAGAGGTGCAGCAATGGTACTGAAATCTCTCACAAAACGCCTATAGAAACCAGCGAGGCCAAGGAAACTCCTCACTTGTGTGACCGTTTTGGGCTGCGGCCAACTCTCAATAGCTTCAATCTTGGCTTTATCAACTTCAATTCCCTGTGGAGTAACAACATAGCCAAGAAAAGATACTCGGTCGGTGCAAAAGGTGCACTTCCCAAGGTTACCAAACAAACGTGCATCACGTAGAGCAATAAAAACAACACGTAAATGTTCCAAATTTTCCTCCAAAGATCTGCTATAAATCAATATATCATCAAAGTAAACTACCACAAATCGTCCAATGAAAGCATGTAAAACTTCGTTCATTAATCTCATGAAAGTACTAGGTGCATTAATTAACCCAAAAGGCATGACTAACCACTCATATAAACCGAACTTAGTTTTAAATGCTGTTTTCCATTCATCTCCCAATTTCATACGAATTTGATGGTATCCACTACGCAAATCAACTTTGGAGAATATTGTAGAGCCACTCAATTCATCAAGCATATCATCTAGCCTAGGAATAGGATGACGATAACGAATAGTAATATTATTAATGCCTCTACAATCAACACACATACGCGACGTACCATCCTTTTTTGGCACTAGTATAATAGGAACAGCACAAGGACTAAGAGATTCGCGTATATAACCTTTGTCGAGCAGCTCCTGTACTTGACGCATAATCTCCTTCGTCTCCTCTGGATTGGTACGGTATGGCGCACGGTTTGGCAACGAAGCACCGGGAATTAAGTCAATCTGATGCTCAATCCCGCGAATAGGTGGTAATCCCGGTGGCACGTCTTGTGGAAAGACGTCAGCGAACTCCTGCAAAATGTTAGTGACCGCAGGAGGCAAAGAGGAAGGCACGTCCTCGAATGAAAATAACGCCTCTTTGCACACAAAAGCATAGCAAACAGAATTGCTGAAATCTAGCTCATCAATATCAGATTTGGTGGCAAGTAAGCATGCACTTTTCAATTTAATTTCAGAAGCAACACTAGATGGTTTATTATTAGGCTTCATTTGTTGCTCAAATTCGTTTGCCACAATCTGATTTTCACTCTTATTTTTCTCCTGCTTTGCTTTACTAGCTCTATTAATATCATCTTTCAAAATAGAATCAGGAGTCATAGGAAGCAAAGTAATATGTTTATCCTTATGAACAAGAGTATACTGATTGTTTCTACCATGGTGTACAGAATTTTTATCAAATTGCCATGGTCTACCAAGTAATAATGAACATGCTTGCATGGGTACCACATCACAATCAACATAATCAGCATATGTAGAGATACTAAAATGCACACGAACAGTACGTGTTACCTTAACCTTGCCGCTGTTGTTGAACCATTGGATATAGTAAGGATGTGGATGTGGTCTTGTGGTGAGAGATAGCTTCTCCACCATCTCCATGCTAGCCAAGTTGTTGCAGCTCCCTCCATCTATGATGACACGAACAGAACGTTCCTTCACAACTCCCTTTGTATGGAACAAATTATGCCTCTGATTTTGCTCAGCTTGTGTGACCTGCACACTCAAAACAAGTTGAGCAACTAAACATTCATACCTGTCAGCGTCTTCAGGAGCCATGTATTGCGTCTCATGATCAGAACCATCTCCACCGTGTTTTTCACTTGTAATAAGAGCCAAAGTCTCCTCATCATAATCACTAGCGGACTCATACCCACTATCCTCAGTAGCAATCATAACACGCGGAGATTGGCATTCTCTCGCATAATGACCTCTTCCCTTACAACGACGACAAATAATATCATGTGTGTGCCCTGTTGATGCCATAGATGAAGAAGAGCTCTGGGCAGGCCCAGAAGGTGTACTCTTGGCAGATGGTGGTGGTGGTGCCTGTTTTCTTGTATCTCGGTTGGAATTGGCGGCTGAAGTCAGTGGTGCCGCAGTAGGACGTGTGGGAGTAGAGGAGGCACGTGGTGTCCATGATGAAGATCGACCTGCAGAAAAATTAGTTCGCGCCAATGCCTGTCGATCCTGCACTTCACGTTCAGCTTTACAAGCAAGATGGAATAAACGAGTGATATTATTATACTCCGTATACTCTAGAATGGTCTGAATCTCTCTATTTAATCCACCCATGAAACGTGCAAGCATAGCTTCATTCTCCTCAACAATACCACATCTAATCATGCCAGTTTGTAATTCCTGATAATATTCTTCTACAGAATTTTTTCCTTGTCTTAAGCGCTGCAATTTTTGAAGTAATTCACGTTGATAATATGGTGGAACCCAACGAGTACGCATAGCAGTTTTCAAAGTAGCCCACGTAGCTGGAATAGGATATAATCTACAATGTTCAGACCACCATACACATGCAAAACTAGTGAAAGCACAAACAGCAGCAGCAACACGTCGTTCCTCGGGATATTGTAAACATGTAAAACGTTGTTCAGTTTTTAACTCCCAAGTAAGATATATATCAGGAACATATCTACCCTCGAATGGTGGAATATTCAATTTTAATTTAGGAAGATGGTCATGATCTCGTACCTGAAGTGGTGGTGCAGGCCTACCATTGCGATTATTTGCATGTGGACGACCTGGTGCTGGTGGTTGCACGTAGTTATGATTTTGATCAAACTCATCCTCATAATCGCCCGCGTAATCATCCTCCTCCTCGGCACCAGCAGCAGCAGGAGCAGGAGCCAAAGAAGCATCAACAGTAGGTACAGCAGCACCAGAAGTTTGGCCATCCTCAAGAGGAACACGCTTCGCTCGTCCGAACTGATTTGGAAGGGGGCGTTGTTGTTGTCGTTGCAGAGGTGCGACAGGTGCAGCCGGTGGTGGTTGGGGAAGACGCGTGAGCAATTCATTAAACTTGTTATCCAGCTTTGTCTCGAACGACTTCTCCATGCCATCTATCTTCTCCATGGCCTCTTCAAATCTGTTTAGCACATCTCCCACCTGGCCACTCATCATTTGCCGAAATTTATCATGCAACTCCTTGTTCGTCATGTTCTCCCAGTCAATCTCGCCGGCTTGTGATCCTGCCATGGTTAGCAGCAATAGAAACACACAAGAATATGATCCTACAGACTACTAGAAAGTGGTGGTGGTGTGGTGTGGTGTCACAAATCCGTCAAGCAAATCTCAAATTCTTACCAGTTCTTACCCAGCAGCAGGTGGTGATCGGCAACCTTTGTAGTCAAAACTCTCAGAGCTTGGACAGAGCGATTGCCAGGTGGTGTCAAACACACGATGTAGATGTATGTGGAGCTGGGAAGGCTTATGATATGGTAGCAAAAAGGGTCAGCAATAATCAATTCAGAGATGCAATGTTGAATAAACTCTCAACGACGGTACTGTGCTGGTCCTAGGCTAGACCGTGCTAGAGACGCGAGCCTAGAACACTAACAAAAATCACGGCGCTGCACGTAAACAAGGGAGGAGCACACTCTGAATTTTTTTATTTTTTTTTGCACTTTTTTTTTTGCTCCGCAACAAATTTTTTTCGAAAAAGTCTACAAATGGTCTAAAAACTGCCTAGCCAGAATTTTCCAGACTTAGTTTTTTTTTTTTTTGAAACTGGAACTATTTTTCTTCTGCGGGTAGCACGAAAATTGGGGAATCCGACTTGTTCACGACTCGTAGTATCGCGTGATCTGGAACTCTAAAATAAAGGAATAAATACTGGACTCGGACTAGGACTGGTGGCAGAGATGAATATGGTGGAACTCGGACTGGTGATGGTATATGACGGTAGTATATGTGGGCTCGGATTGGTGGTGGTATATTGACTCGGATCGGTGGTGGTATCTGGACTCGGATCGGTGGTGGTATATGGTAGGGGCGATGATGATGGTGCGGCGGCGGCGTGACAACTTGTGAACAGAACTCGAAACTCTAAAGAACTAGACGCTAAGACCAGCAACTTGACACGACGATGCAACCGCAAATTCAACAAAGCAAAAACCCTAAAAAGATTATGCAAAGGCTCAGATTGGTTCGGATATGATGAACTAACCCTAAATTTTTTTTTTGGCTTTTTCCTGGACTGTAGGTATGAAGAACAGACTCGATCTAAACTACGAAAAACTGTAAATCTCACCGAGCAACCTGGGAATCTGATACCACTTGATAGAGGCGAGGGTGTCCCGATCTTTCGTTGAGATGATAGCTATCGTTTTTGGTGGAGTAGACTTTGACGATCCGACTACAAACGTGCACGACGTTGCGCCTTAGCAATCGCTAAACCAATCTCCCGAGGTTACTGACGATGCTGAAAGCACGATCAGCCTGACCACGAAGGTCTATTCCTGCACGCAATCAAAGAACAAGCAAGAATATGATAATGCAATCTGAATATTGCGAATATAGATGAAGTATTGATAAAGGTGGGGATCCGAAAGCGGTCTTGGTCTGGTCGTTGGACACAAACGAAGTACACGAAGTTGCAATGGCTAACTTTTAACTAAACAAATCCCAAAGTCTAAACGGTGCCCTAAGGGCTGTATATATGGAGGAAGAGGAGGGGATTTCGTGGCCCTTGAAGGAGGGGTCCGAAACCAACCCTATCTCTTGTTTCCCCACACATACGGAATCTAAAAACAGCCTATACTCAAGTATTTCGAAATTACATGGGCCTGGCCCAATAATAAGGTGACGCAGCACCTATAATAGCCTCTGGACGAAATTTATGAAGTGACATCTTGTATATTTCGTCCAAGGCTTCCTGCACTCATTATGGTGGCTTCAAAGTCCTGAAATCATCACTTGTAACTCCGTTCTTGTTCCCCTTGTGCATGCCATCATCTCCATGCTTGAACTTGCGCCAAGGTTCCTCTTTCTTGTCCAAGCTAGGCCCTTCATTTGTAAGCAAAACAAATGTATCCAATTTAGGCAGCATCATATTCTCATGAACTTTAGAATCATTACCAAGAAACGAAAGTACCTGATATTTTAATTGGCGTGCGCGAGCTCTAGTAATTGGTCCAGTATGTATAGAAGCAGGGGCTGTGGGTGTAACAATGGTATTGATGTCCTCATCATCTTTTTTTCTTTTTTTTTTTGCACTTTTTTTTTTGCTCCGCAACAATTTTTTTTCGAAAAAGTCTACAAATGGTCTAAAAACCGCCTAGCCAGAATTTTCCAGACTTAGTTTTTTTTTTTTTGAAACTGGAACTATTTTTCTTCTACGGGTAGCACGAAAATTGGGGAATCCGACTTGTTCACGACTCGCAGTATCGCGTGATCTGGAACTCTAAAATAAAGGAATAAATACTAGACTCGGACTAGGACTGGTGGCAAAGATGAATATGGTGGAACTCGGACTGGTGATGGTATATGACGGTAGTATATGTGGACTCGGATTGGTGGTGGTATATGGACTCGGATCGGTGGTGGTATATGGACTCAGAGAAATAGCAGATAAGCTGTGGTGGTATATGGTAGGGGCGATGATGATGGTGCGGCGGCGGCGTGACAACTTGTGAACAGAACTCGAAACTCTAAAGAACTAGACGCTAAGACCAGCAACTTGACACGACGATGCAACCGCAAATTCAACAAAGCAAAAACCCTAAAAAGATTATGCAAAGGCTCAGATTGGTTCGGATATGATGAACTAACCCTAATTTTTTTTTGTGGCTTTTTTTTTGGACAATACGTAAGAAAATAAATCTAAGCTAGGGAAAACTGGAAATTCTCACCGAGCAACCTGAAAACTGATACCACTTGATAGAGGCGAGGGTGTCCCGATCTTTCGATGAGATGGTAACTATCGATTTGGTGGAGCCGACTTTGACGATCCGACTACAAACGTGCACGACGTTGCGCCTTAGCAATCGCTAAACCAATCTCCTGAGGTTACTGACGATGCTGGAAGCACGATCAACCTGACCACGAAGGTCTATTCCTGCACGCAATCGAAGAACAAGCAAGAATATGATAATGCAATCTGAATATTGCGAATATAGATGAAGTATTGATAATGATGGGGATCCGAAAGCGGTCTTGGTCTGGTCGTTGGACACAAACGAAGTACACGAAGTTGCAATGGCTAACTTTTAACTAAACAAATCCCAAAGTCTAAACGGTGCCCTAAGGGCTGTATATATGGAGGAAGAGGAGGGGATTTCGTGGCCCTTGAAGGAGGGGTCCGAAACCAACCCTATCTCTTGTTTCCCCACACATACGGACTCTAAAAATAGCCTATACTCAAGTATTTCGAAATTACATGGGCCTGGCCCAATAATAAGGTGACGCAGCACCTATAATAGCCTCTGGACGAAATTTATGAAGTGACATCTTGTATATTTCGTCCAAGGCTTCCAGCACTCATTATGGTGGCTTCAAAGTCCTGAAATCATCACTTGTAACTCCGTTCTTGTTCCCCTTGTGCATGCCATCATCTCCATGCTTGAACTTGCTCCAAGGTTCCTCTTTCTTGTCCAAGCTAGGCCCTTCATTTGTAAGCAAAACAAATGTATCCAATTTAGGCAGCATCATATTCTCATGAACTTTAGAATCATTACCAAGAAACGAAAGTACCTGATATTTTAATTGGCGTGCGCGAGCTCTAGTAATTGGTCCAGTATGTATAGAAGCAGGGGCTGTGGGTGTAACAATGGTATTGATGTCCTCATTGCGATTATTTGCATGTGGACGACCTGGTGCTGGTGGTTGCACGTAGTTATGATTTTGATCAACCTCATCCTCATAATCGCCCGCGTAATCATCCTCCTCCTCGGCACCAGCAGCAGCAGGAGCAGGAGCCAAAGAAGCATCAACAGTAGGTACAGCAGCACCAGAAGTTTGGCCATCCTCAAGAGGAACACGCTTCGCTCGTCCGAACTGATTTGGAAGGGGGCGTTGTTGTTGTCGTTGCAGAGGTGCGACAGGTGCAGCCGGTGGTGGTTGGGGAAGACGCGTGAGCAATTCATTAAACTTGTTATCCAGCTTTGTCTCGAACGACTTCTCCATGCCATCTATCTTCTCCATGGCCTCTTCAAATCTGTTTAGCACATCTCCCACCTGGCCACTCATCATTTGCTGAAATTTATCATGCAACTCCTTGTTCGTCATGTTCTCCCAGTCAATCTCGTCGGCTTGTGATCCTGCCATGGTTAGCAGCAATAGAAACACACAAGAATATGATCCTACAGACTACTAGAAAGTGGTGGTGGTGTGGTGTGGTGTCACAAATCCGTCAAGAAAATCTCAAATTCTTACCAGTTCTTACCCAGCAGCAGGTGGTGATCGGCAACCTTTGTAGTCAAAACTCTCAGAGCTTGGACAGAGCGATTGCCAGGTGGTGTCAAACACACGATGTAGATGTATGTGGAGCTGGGAAGGCTTATGATATGGTAGCAAAAAGGGTCAGCAATAATCAATTCAGAGATGCAATGTTGAATAAACTCTCAACGACGGTACTGTGCTGGTCCTAGGCTAGACCGTGCTAGAGACGCGAGCCTAGAACACTAACAAAAATCACGGCGCTGCACGTAAACAAGGGAGGAGCACACTCTGAAATTTTTTATTTTTTTTTGCACTTTTTTTTCCTTTTTTTTTTGCTCCGCAACAATTTTTTTTCGAAAAAGTCTACAAATGGTCTAAAAACTGCCTAGCCAGAATTTTCCAGACTTAGTTTTTTTTTTTAAACTGGAACTATTTTTCTTCTGCGGGTAGCACAAAAATTGGGGAATCCGACTTGTTCACGACTCGTAGTATCGCGTGATCTCGAACTCTAAAATAAAGGAATAAATACTGGACTCGGACTAGGACTGGTGGCAGAGATGAATCTGGTGGAACTCGGACTGGTGATGGTATATGACGGTAGTATATGTGGGCTCGGATTGGTGGTGGTATATGGACTCGGATCGGTGGGGGTATATGGACTCGAATCGGTGGTGGTATATGGACTCAGAGAAATAGCAGATAAGCTGTGGTGGTATATGGTAGGGGCGATGATGATGGTGCGGCGGCGGCGTGACAACTTGTGAATAGAACTCGAAACTCTAAAGAACTAGACGCTAAGACCAGCAACTTGACACGACGATGCAACCGCAAATTCAACAAAGCAAATACAGAAAAGATTATGCAATGGCTCAGATTGGTTTGGATATGATGAACTAACCCTAAATTTTTTTTTTGGCTTTTTCCTGGACTGTAGGTATGAAGAACAGACTCGATCTAAACTATGAAAAACTGTAAATCTCACCGAGCAACCTGGGAATGTGATACCACTTGATAGAGGCGAGGGTGTCCCGATCTTTCGATGAGATGATATCTATTGTTTTTGGTGGAGTAGACTTTGACGATCCGACTACGAACGTGCGAGGACGTCGCGCCTTAGCAATCGCTAAACCAACTCCGAGAGGTTATTGACCACGCCGGAGCACAATCAACCTGACCCCGAGGGTCTATCTCCTGCAAGCAAACGAAGAACAAGCAAGAAACTAAGATTTGCAATCTGGATATTGCGAATATAAGATGAAAGCTTTATTGATCGAGGTGGGGTTCTGTGACGTCTTGGTCTGGTCGTTGAACACAAACGAAGTACGCGAAGTTGCAGTTATGGCGAACTTTTAATCTAAACGAAACCCAAAGTCTAAACGGTGCCCTAAGTGCTGTATATATGGAGGAAGAGGGGGGGGGATTTCGTGGCCCTTGAAGGAGGGGTCCGAAACCAACCCTATCTCTTGTTTCCCCACACATACGGACTCTAAAAATAGCCTATACTCAAGTATTTCGAAATTACATGGGCCTGGCCCAGTATTAAGGTGACGCAGCACCTATAATAGCCTCTGGACGAAATTTATGAAGTGGCATCTTGTATATTTCGTCCAAGGCTTCCTGCACTCCTTATGGTGGCTTCAAAGTCCTGAAATCATCACTTGTAACTCCGTTCTTGTTCCCCTTGCGCATGCCATCATCTCCATGCTTGAACTTGCTCCAAGGTTCCTCTTTCTTGTCCAAGCTAGGCCCTTCATTTGTAAGCAAAACAAATGTATCCAATTCAAGCAGCATCATATTCTCATGAACATTAGAATCATTACCAAGAAACGAAAGTACCTGATAATTTCATTGGCGTGCGCGAGCTCTAGTAATTGGTCCAGTATGTATAGCAGCAGGGGCTGTGGGTGTAACAATGGTAATTAAATTATCAGGTACTTTCGTTTCTTGGTAATGATTCTAATGTTCATGAGAATATGATGCTGCTTGAATTGGATACATTTGTTTTGCTTACAAATGAAGGGCCTAGCTTGGACAAGAAAGAGGAACCTTGGAGCAAGTTCAAGCATGGAGATGATGGCATGCGCAAGGGGAACAAGAACGGAGTTACAAGTGATGATTTCAGGACTTTGAAGCCACCATAAGGAGTGCAGGAAGCCTTGGACGAAATATACAAGATGCCACTTCATAAATTTCGTCCAGAGGCTATTATAGGTGCTGCGTCACCTTAATACTGGGCCAGGCCCATGTAATTTCGAAATACTTGAGTATAGGCTATTTTTAGAGTCCGTATGTGTGGGGAAACAAGAGATAGGGTTGGTTTCGGACCCCTCCTTCAAGGGCCACGAAATCCCCCCCCCTCTTCCTCCATATATACAGCACTTAGGGCACCGTTTAGACTTTGGGTTTCGTTTAGATTAAAAGTTCGCCATAACTGCAACTTCGCGTACTTCGTTTGTGTTCAACGACCAGACCAAGACGTCACAGAACCCCACCTCGATCAATAAAGCTTTCATCTTATATTCGCAATATCCAGATTGCAAATCTTAGTTTCTTGCTTGTTCTTCGTTTGCTTGCAGGAGATAGACCCTCGGGGTCAGGTTGATTGTGCTCCGGCGTGGTCAATAACCTCTCGGAGTTGGTTTAGCGATTGCTAAGGCGCGACGTCCTCGCACGTTCGTAGTCGGATCGTCAAAGTCTACTCCACCAAAAACAATAGATATCATCTCATCGAAAGATCGGGACACCCTCGCCTCTATCAAGTGGTATCACATTCCCAGGTTGCTCGGTGAGATTTACAGTTTTTCATAGTTTAGATCGAGTCTGTTCTTCATACCTACAGTCCAGGAAAAAGCCAAAAAAAAAATTTAGGGTTAGTTCATCATATCCAAACCAATCTGAGCCATTGCATAATCTTTTCTGTATTTGCTTTGTTGAATTTGCGGTTGCATCGTCGTGTCAAGTTGCTGGTCTTAGCGTCTAGTTCTTTAGAGTTTCGAGTTCTATTCACAAGTTGTCACGCCGCCGCCGCACCATCATCATCGCCCCTACCATATACCACCACAGCTTATCTGCTATTTCTCTGAGTCCATATACCACCACCGATTCGAGTCCATATACCCCCACCGATCCGAGTCCATATACCACCACCAATCCGAGCCCACATATACTACCGTCATATACCATCACCAGTCCGAGTTCCACCAGATTCATCTCTGCCACCAGTCCTAGTCCGAGTCCAGTATTTATTCCTTTATTTTAGAGTTCCAGATCACGCGATACTACGAGTCGTGAACAAGTCGGATTCCCCAATTTTCGTGCTACCCGCAGAAGAAAAATAGTTCCAGTTTCAAAAAAAAAAAAAACTAAGTCTGGAAAATTCTGGCTAGGCAGTTTTTAGACCATTTGTAGACTTTTTCGAAAAAAATTTGTTGCGGAGCAAAAAAAAAAGTGCAAAAAAAAATAAAAAAATTCAGAGTGTGCTCCTCCCTTGTTTACGTGCAGCGCCGTGATTTTTGTTAGTGTTCTAGGCTCGCGTCTCTAGCACGGTCTAGCCTAGGACCAGCACAGTACCGTCGTTGAGAGTTTATTCAACATTGCATCTCTGAATTGATTATTGCTGACCCTTTTTGCTACCATATCATAAGCCTTCCCAGCTCCACATACATCTACATCGTGTGTTTGACACCACCTGGCAATCGCTCTGTCCAAGCTCTGAGAGTTTTGACTACAAAGGTTGCCGATCACCACCTGCTGCTGGGTAAGAACTGGTAAGAATTTGAGATTTGCTTGACGGATTTGTGACACCACACCACACCACCACCACTTTCTAGTAGTCTGTAGGATCATATTCTTATGTGTTTCTATTGCTGCTAACCATGGCAGGATCACAAGCCGACGAGATTGACTGGGAGAACATGACGAACAAGGAGTTGCATGATAAATTTCAGCAAATGATGAGTGGCCAGGTGGGAGATGTGCTAAACAGATTTGAAGAGGCCATGGAGAAGATAGATGGCATGGAGAAGTCGTTCGAGACAAAGCTGGATAACAAGTTTAATGAATTGCTCACGCGTCTTCCCCAACCACCACCGGCTGCACCTGTCGCACCTCTGCCACGACAACAACAACGCCCCCTTCCAAATCAGTTCGGACGAGCGAAGCGTGTTCCTCTTGAGGATGGCCAAACTTCTGGTGCTGCTGTACCTACTGTTGATGCTTCTTTGGCTCCTGCTCCTGCTGCTGCTGGTGCCGAGGAGGAGGATGATTACGCGGGCGATTATGAGGATGAGGTTGATCAAAATCATAACTACGTGCAACCACCAGCACCAGGTCGTCCACATGCAAATAATCGCAATGGTAGGTCTGCACCACCACTTCAGGTACGAGATCATGACCATCTTCCTAAATTAAAATTGAATATTCCACCATTCGAGGGTAGATATGTTCCTGATATATATCTGATGAGGACATCAATACCATTGTTACACCCACAGCCCCTGCTTCTATACATACTGGACCAATTACTAGAGCTCGCGCACGCCAATTAAATTATCAGGTACTTTCGTTTCTTGGTAATGATTCTAAAGTTCATGAGAATATGATGCTGCCTAAATTGGATACATTTGTTTTGCTTACAAATGAAGGCCCTAGCTTGGACAAGAAAGAGGAACCTTGGAGCAAGTTCAAGCATGGAGATGATGGCATGCACAAGGGGAACAAGAACGGAGTTACAAGTGATGATTTCAGGACTTTGAAGCCACCATAATGAGTGCAGGAAGCCTTGGACGAAATATATAAGATGTCACTTCATAAATTTCGTCCAGAGGCTATTATAGGTGCTGCGTCACCTTATTATTGGGCCAGGCCCATGTAATTTCGAAATACTTGAGTATAGGCTGTTTTTAGAGTCCGTATGTGTGGGGAAACAAGAGATAGGGTTGGTTTCGGACCCCTCCTTCAAGGGCCACGAAATCCCCTCCTCTTCCTCCATATATACAGCCCTTAGGGCACCGTTTAGACTTTGGGTTTTCTTTAGATTAAAAGTTCGCCATAGCTGCAACTTCGCGTACTTCGTTTGTGTTCAACGACCAGACCAAGACGTCACAGAACCCCACCTTGATCAATAAAGCTTTCATCTTATATTCGCAATATCCAGATTGCAAATCTTAGTTTCTTGCTTGTTCTTCGTTTGCTTGCAGGAGATAGACCCTCGTGGTCAGGTTGATTGTGCTCCGGCGTGGTCAATAACCTCTCGGAGTTGGTTTAGCGATTGCTAAGGCGCGACGTCCTCGCACGTTCGTAGTCGGATCGTCAAAGTCTACTCCACCAAAAACGATAGCTATCATCTCATCGAAAGATCGGGACACCCTCGCCTCTATCAAGTGGTATCAGATTCCCAGGTTGCTCGGTGAGATTTACAGTTTTTCGTAGTTTAGAGTTTCGAGTTCTGTTCACAAGTTGTCACGCCGCCGCCGCACCATCATCATCGCCCCTACCATATACCACCACAGCTTATCTGCTATTTCTCTGAGTCCATATACCACCACCGATCCGAGTCCATATACCACCACCGATCCGAGTCCATATACCACCACCAATCCGAGCCCACATATACTACCGTCATATACCATCACCAGTCCGAGTTCCACCAGATTCATCTCTGCCACCAGTCCTAGTCCGAGTCCAGTATTTATTCCTTTATTTTAGAGTTCCAGATCACGCGATACTACGAGTCGTGAACAAGTCGCATTCGCCAATTTTCGTGCTACCCGCAGAAGAAAAATAGTTCCAGTTTCAAAAAAATTCAGAGTGTGCTCCTCCCTTGTTTACGTGCAGCGCCGTGATTTTTGTTAGTGTTCTAGGCTCGCGTCTCTAGCACGGTCTAGCCTAGGACCAGCACAGTACCGTCGTTGAGAGTTTATTCAACATTGCATCTCTGAATTGATTATTGCTGACCCTTTTTGCTACCATATCATAAGCCTTCCCAGCTCCACATACATCTACATCGTGCGTTTGACACCACCTGGCAATCGGTCTGTCCAAGCTCTGAGAGTTTTGACTACAAAGGTTGCCGATCACCACCTGCTGCTGGGTAAGAACTGGTAAGAATTTGAGATTTGCTTGACGGATTTGTGACACCACACCACACCACCACCACTTTCTAGTAGTCTGTAGGATCATATTCTTGTGTGTTTCTATTGCTGCTAACCATGGCAGGATCACAAGCCGACGAGATTGACTGGGAGAACATGACGAACAAGGAGTTGCATGATAAATTTCAGCAAATGATGAGTGGCCAGGTGGGAGATGTGCTAAACAGATTTGAAGAGGCCATGGAGAAGATAGATGGCATGGAGAAGTCGTTCGAGACAAAGCTGGATAACAAGTTTAATGAATTGCTCACGCGTCTTCCCCAACCACCACCGGCTGCACCTGTCGCACCTCTGCAACGACAACAACAACGCCCCCTTCCAGATCAGTTCGGACGAGTGAAGCGTGTTCCTCTTGAGGATGGCCAAACTTCTGGTGCTGCTGTACCTACTGTTGATGCTTCTTTGGCTCCTGCTCCTGCTGCTGCTGGTGCCGAGGAGGAGGATGATTACGCGGGCGATTATGAGGATAAGTTTGATCAAAATCATAACTACGTGCAACCACCAGCACCAGGTCGTCCACATGCAAATAATCGCAATGGTAGGCCTGCACCACCACTTCAGGTACGAGATCATGACCATCTTCCTAAATTAAAATTGAATATTCCACCATTCGAGGGTAGATATGTTCCTGATATATATCTTACTTGGGAGTTAGAAACTGAACAATGTTTTACATGTTTACAATATCCCGAGGAACGACGTGTTGCTGCTGCTGTTTGTGCTTTCACTAGTTTTGCATGTGTATGGTGGTCTGAACATTGTAGATTATATCCTATTCCAGCTACGTGGGCTGCTTTGAAAACTGCTATGCGTACTCGTTGGGTTCCACCATATTATCAACGTGAATTACTTCAAAAATTGCAGCACTTAAGACAAGGAAAAAATTCTGTAGAAGAATATTATCAGGAATTACAAACTGGCATGATTAGATGTGGTATTGTTGAGGAGAATGAAGCTATGCTTGCACGTTTCATGGGTGGATTAAATAGAGAGATTTAGAAAATTCTAGAGTATAAGGAGTATAATAATATCACTCGTTTATTCCATCTTGCTTGTAAAGCTGAACGTGAAGTGCAGGATCGACAGGCATTGGCGCGAACTAATTTTTCTGCAGGTCGATCTTCATCATGGACACCACGTGCCTCCTCTACTCCCACACGTCCTACTGCGGCACCACTGACTTCAGCCGCCAATTCCAACCGAGATACAAGAAAACAGGCACCACCACCACCATCTGCCAAGAGTACACCTTCTGGGCCTGCCCCGAGCTCTTCTTCATCTATGGCATCAACTGGGCACACACATGATATTATTTGTCGTCGTTGTAAGGGAAGAGGTCATTATGCGAGAGAATGCCAATCTCCGCGTGTTATGATTGCTACTGAGGATGGTGGGTATGAGTCCGCTAGTGATTATGATGAGGAGACTTTGGCTCTTATTACAAGTGAAGAACACGGTGGAGATGGTTCTGATCGTGAGACGCAATACATGGCTCCTGAAGACGCTGACAGGTATGAATGTTTAGTTGCTCAACGTATTTTGAGTGTGCAGGTCACACAAGCTGAGCAAAATCAGAGGCATAATTTGTTCCATACAAAGGGAGTTGTGAAGGAACGTTCTGTTCGCGTCATCATAGATGGAGGGAGCTGCAACAACTTGGCTAGCATGGAGATGGTGGAGAAGCTATCTCTCACCACAAGACCACATCCACATCCTTACTATATCCAATGGTTCAACAACAGCGGCAAGGTTAAGGTAACACGTACTGTTCGTGTGCATTTTAGTATCTCTACATATGCTGATTATGTTGATTGTGATGTGGTACCCATGCAAGCATGTTCATTATTACTTGGTAGACCATGGCAATTTGATAAAAATTCTGTGCACCATGGTAGAAACAATCAGTATACTCTTGTTCATAAGGATAAACATATTACTTTGCTTCCTATGACTCCTGATTCTATTTTGAAAGATGATATTAATAGAGCTAGTAAAGCAAAACAGGAGAAAAATAAGAGTGAAAATCAGATTGTGGCAAAAGAATTTGAGCAACAAATGAAGCCTAATAATAAACCATCTAGTGTTGCTTCTGAAATTAAATTGAAAAGTGCATGCTTACTTGCCACCAAATCTGATATTGATGATCTAGATTTCAGCAATTCTGTTTGCTATGCTTTTGTGTGCAAAGAGGCGTTATTTTCATTCGAGGACTTTGTTTTAGGTTTACCTCGAACAAAGAAGGTGAGGGATAGCATATTTGTTGTCGTGGATAGGTTCTCGAAAATGGCACACTTTATACCATGTCATAAAAGCGATGATGCTGTTAATGTTGCTGATTTGTTCTTTCGTGAAATTATACGCTTGCATGGTGTGCCAAATACTATTGTTTCAGATCGTGATACTAAATTTCTTAGCCACTTTTGGAGATGTTTATGGGCTAAGTTGGGGACTAAACTGCTTTTTAGTACTACATGTCACCCCCAAACTGATGGACAAACTGAAGTAGTCAATAGAACATTGTCTACTATGCTTAGGGCTGTTTTGAAGAATAACAAGAAAATGTGGGAAGAATGCTTGCCTCATATTGAATTTGCTTATAATCGTTCATTGCATTCTACTACTAAGATGTGTCCTTTTGAAATTGTGTATGGTTTCCTTCCTCGTGCACCAATTGATTTGTTGCCTCTTCCATCTTCGGAGAAGGTTAATTTTGATGCTAAACAACGTGCTGAATTGATCTTAAAAATGCATGAGTTAACTAAGGAGAACATTGAGCGTATGAATGCTAAATATAAGCTTGCTGGAGATAAGGGTAGAAAACATGTTGTGTTTGCACCTGGAGATCTTGTTTGGTTACATTTGCGTAAGGATAGATTTCCTGATTTGCGCAAATCAAAGCTAATGCCACGTGCTGATGGTCCTTTTAAGGTGTTAGAGAAAATAAATGATAATGCATATAAACTTGAGCTGCCTGCAGATTTTGGGGTTAGTCCCACTTTTAACATTGCAGATCTGAAGCCTTATTTGGGTGAGGAAGATGAGCTTCCGTCGAGGACGACTTCATTTCAAGAAGGGGAGGATGATGAGGACATCAATACCATTGTTACACCCACAGCCCCTGCTTCTATACATACTGGACCAATTACTAGAGCTCGCGCACGCCAATTAAATTATCAGGTACTTTCGTTTCTTGGTAATGATTCTAAAGTTCATGAGAATATGATGCTGCCTAAATTGGATACATTTGTTTTGCTTACAAATGAAGGCCCTAGCTTGGACAAGAAAGGGGAACCTTGGAGCAAGTTCAAGCATGGAGATGATGGCATGCACAAGGGGAACAAGAACGGAGTTACAAGCGATGATTTCAGGACTTTGAAGCCACCATAATGAGTGCAGGAAGCCTTGGACGAAATATACAAGATGTCACTTCATAAATTTCGTCCAGAGGCTATTATAGGTGCTGCGTCACCTTATTATTGGGCCAGGCCCATGTAATTTCGAAATACTTGAGTATAGGCTGTTTTTAGAGTCCGTATGTGTGGGGAAACTAGAGATAGGGTTGGTTTCGGACCCCTCCTTCAAGGGCCACGAAATCCCCTCCTCTTCCTCCATATATACAGCCCTTAGGGCACCGTTTAGACTTTGGGTTTTGTTTAGATTAAAAGTTCGCCATAGCTGCAACTTCGCGTACTTCGTTTGTGTTCAACGACCAGACCAAGACGTCACAGAACCCCACCTTGATCAATAAAGCTTTCATCTTATATTCGCAATATCCAGATTGCAAATCTTAGTTTCTTGCTTGTTCTTCGTTTGCTTGCAGGAGATAGACCCTCGTGGTCAGGTTGATTGTGCTCCGGCGTGGTCAATAACCTCTCGGAGTTGGTTTAGCGATTGCTAAGGCGCGACGTCCTCGCACGTTCGTAGTCGGATCGTCAAAGTCTACTCCACCAAAAACGATAGCTATCATCTCATCGAAAGATCGGGACACCCTCGCCTCTATCAACACGTCCTACTGCGGCACCACTGACTTCAGCCGCCAATTCCAACCGAGATACAAGAAAACAGGCACCACCACCACCATCTGCCAAGAGTACACCTTCTGGGCCTGCCCAGAGCTCTTCTTCATCTATGGCATCAACAGGGCACACACATGATATTATTTGTCGTCGTTGTAAGGGAAGAGGTCATTATGCGAGAGAATGCCAATCTCCGCGTGTTATGATTGCTACTGAGGATGGTGGGTATGAGTCCGCTAGTGACTATGATGAGGAGACTTTGGCTCTTATTACAAGTGAAGAACACGGTGGAGATGATTCTGATCATGAGACGCAATACATGGCTCCTGAAGACGCTGACAGGTATGAATGTTTAGTTGCTCAACGTGTTTTGAGTGTGCAGGTCACACAAGCTGAGCAAAATCAGAGGCATAATTTGTTCCATACAAAGGGAGTTGTGAAGGAACGTTTTGTTCGCATCATCATAGATGGAGGGAGCTGCAACAACTTGGCTAGCATGGAGATGGTGGAGAAGCTATCTCTCACCACAAGACCACATCCACATCCTTACTATATCCAATGGTTCAACAACAGCGCCAAGGTTAAGGTAACACGTACTGTTCGTGTGCATTTTAGTATCTCTACATATGCTGATTATGTTGATTGTGATGTGGTACCCATGCAAGCATGTTCATTATTACTTGGTAGACCATGGCAATTTGATAAAAATTCTGTACACCATGGTAGAAACAATCAGTATACTCTTGTTCATAAGGATAAACATATTACTTTGCTTCCTATGACTCCTGATTCTATTTTGAAAGATGATATTAATAGAGCTAGTAAAGCAAAACAGGAGAAAAATAAGAGTGAAAATCAGATTGTGGCAAAAGAATTTGAGCAACAAATGAAGCCTAATAATAAACCATCTAGTGTTGCTTCTGAAATTAAATTGAAAAGTGCATGCTTACTTGCCACCAAATCTGATATTGATGATCTAGATTTCAGCAATTCTGTTTGCTATGCTTTTGTGTGCAAAGAGGCGTTATTTTCATTCGAGGACTTTGTTTTAGGTTTACCTCGATCAAAGAAGGGGAGGGATAGCATATTTGTTGTCGTGGATAGGTTCTCGAAAATGGCACACTTTATACCATGTCATAAAAGCGATGATGCTGTTAATGTTGCTGATTTGTTCTTTCGTGAAATTATACGCTTGCATGGTGTGCCAAATACTATTGTTTCAGATCGTGATACTAAATTTCTTAGCCACTTTTGGAGATGTTTATTGGCTAAGATGGGGACTAAACTGCTTTTTAGTACTACATGTCACCCCCAAACTGATGGACAAACTGAAGTAGTCAATAGAACATTGTCTACTATGCTTAGGGCTGTTTTGAAGAATAACAAGAAAATGTGGGAAGAATGCTTGCCTCATATTGAATTTGCTTATAATCGTTCATTGCATTCTACTACTAAGATGTGTCCTTTTGAAATTGTGTATGGTTTCCTTCCTCGTGCACCAATTGATTTGTTGCCTCTTCCATCTTCGGAGAAGGTTAATTTTGATGCTAAACAACGTGCTGAATTGATCTTAAAAATGCATGAGTTAACTAAGGAGAACATTGAGCGTATGAATGCTAAATATAAACTTGCTGGAGATAAGGGTAGAAAACATGTTGTGTTTGCACCTGGAGATCTTGTTTGGTTACATTTGCGTAAGGATAGATTTCCTGATTTGCGCAAATCAAAGCTAAGGCCACGTGCTGATGGTCCTTTTAAGGTGTTAGAGAAAATAAATGATAATGCATACAAACTTGAGCTGCCTGCAGATTTTGGGGTTAGTCCCACTTTTAACATTGCAGATCTGAAGCCTTATTTGGGTGAGGAAGATGAGCTTCCGTCGAGGACGACTTCATTTCAAGAAGGGGAGGATGATGAGGACATCAATACCATTGTTACACCCACAGCCCCTGCTGCTATACATACTGGACCAATTACTAGAGCTCGCGCACGCCAATTAAATTATCAGGTACTTTCGTTTCTTGGTAATGATTCTAATGTTCATGAGAATATGATGCTGCCTAAATTGGATACATTTGTTTTGCTTACAAATGAAGGGCCTAGCTTGGACAAGAAAGAGGAACCTTGGAGCAAGTTCAAGCATGGAGATGATGGCATGCGCAAGGGGAACAAGAACGGAGTTACAAGTGATGATTTCAGGACTTTGAAGCCACCATAAGGAGTGCAGGAAGCCTTGGACGAAATATACAAGATGCCACTTCATAAATTTCGTCCAGAGGCTATTGTAGGTGCTGCGTCACCTTATTATTGGGCCAGGCCCATGTAATTTCGAAATACTTGAGTATAGGCTATTTTTAGAGTCCGTATGTGTGGGGAAACAAGAGATAGGGTTGGTTTCGGACCCCTCCTTCAAGGGCCACGAAATTCCCCCCTCTTCCTCCATTTATACAGCCCTTAGGGCACCGTTTAGACTTTGGGTTTTGTTTAGATTAAAAGTTCGCCATAGCTGCAACTTCGCGTACTTCGTTTGTGTTCAACAACCAGACCAAGACGTCACAGAACCCCACCTCGATCAATAAAGCTTTCATCTTATATTCGCAATATCCAGATTGCAAATCTTAGTTTCTTGCTTGTTCTTCGTTTGCTTGCAGGAGATAGACCCTCGGGGTCAGGTTGATTGTGCTCCGACGTGGTCAATAACCTCTCGGAGTTGGTTTAGCGATTGCTAAGGCGCGACGTCCTCGCACGTTCGTAGTCGGATCGTCAAAGTCTACTCCACCAAAAACGATAGATATCATCTCATCGAAAGATCGGGACACCCTCGCCTCTATCAAGGTGCCACTTTGGTATATTATTGGAACTATAATAAATAGGAATTAAAAGAAACAGGAAAGAAATAAAATAAGAAAAGGAAAAGTAAAAGAAAGACAAAACAAAGAAAACAAAAGGTCTCCCCTGGCCCAACCGGGCCAAATGGCCCAGCTGGCCGCCGAACCAACCGGCCCAGGCCGGCCCCCACTCCCCTATAACCCCCCCGAAACCCTAGCCGCTACCCCTCTCCTCCACACTCTCCCCTCGTCTTCCCCTTTTCTCGATCTGGATTGGGGCGCTCGGGCCCCGACCTCACGCCCGTCGCCGTTCACCGGAGCAACCTCACCAGAGCTCCTCTGCCTCGACCTCGCCGTCCCCATCCTCCTCCCCAACGAGCGCCATTGACCCTCGCCGCCCGATCCCCTGCAATGGGTGATGTAGGGTAGAACCCTAGATGCCCGATCTTTCACGAAAGGAGCAGATCCCGCGATGAACACGAAGAACACGAGGAGAAAACACGAGAGAATCACTCAAACCAACAAGATTCGATTACACATGTGCTAGATCCTCGAAACACAAAGAGATACACGATCCACGATCAACAAGGGACGATACATAGGGTAACTAGTTCTTCTCCGTGAGGAGGTCTTGAGTTCTTCCCGTTAGGGGTCTTGAATCCAGGTGGATCTTCTCCGAAGAGGCACGGTCTCTCTCGGAGGAGCAGATCCGGATGGATGAGCAAAGCTCTATCTCCCAAATGAGCTATCACTTCGCTGAAAAGTCAAAAGAGGGAGGAGGAGGAGTATATATAGTCTAGGTGGGCGAAGGGGTACATGGGCCTCGGCCCCGAAACTGTGCGCAGACAGGGACCGGACATCCGGTCTGGAGCAGACGTCCGGTGGCTCGTGGGCGTCCGGACATCCGGAGGTCACCGGACTTCTGTCATTTCGGCTCGGGTGTAGAGACACTGGATGTCCGGAGTCGGCCGGTCGTCCGGTCGCCAGACGTCCGGTCTTTTTTGGATTTCCGCTGATTTGGCTCGGGTGTGGGGTGGCCGGTCGTCCGGTGTGGGCCGGTCGTCCGCTCGCTGGGAGATGCCGGTCGTCCAGTGGGGGCCGGACGTCCGCTCGCTGTAGTATGCGTTGGCTGGGCCTTGGGCAGGCTGAGGCTTCAGGCGCCGGACGTCCGGTCCCGACCGGTCGTCCGGTGGCTGGTGTTTCTTTGGCGGCTCTTCTTCTTGTCCCTCCTCCTTGGTGTCCTCGCCGTCTTGTCCGTTGGATGCAGCTGCTCCGTGGTCTTCATCCAAGTACCTGATCACACATAGTGTTTCCGTTTGAGGTAGTAGCCATGTCTCATGTGTAGAAAGTAGTAGTTCGGAGAGGAGCGAGTTCACCTTATCTTCGATAGCCTTTGCTCGAGCTCTTGTCATGGGTCCAAGTGGTGTCGTGGGAGATGTAGATACGTCCATGGGGATGACCGTGGGATGCTTCGCATCATCTCCCCCCCCCCCCCCCCCTTGGGAAGGATCCGACCTCGGATCGAAATCTTTATCACCATGGTAGGCCGAGAGATCCGTGACGTTGAAGACGTCGCTCACGTTGTACTTGTCGCGCGGGAGGTCGATCTTGTAAGCGTTGTTGTTGTAGCGTGCGAGCACCTTGAAGGGGCCATCGGCTCGAGGAAGAAGCTTTGACTTGCGCTCATTGGGGAAGCGGTCCTTGCGAAGGTGTAGCCACACTAGATCTCCAACGTTGAATATCATGGGTTGCTTGTTGACGTTGAGCTTGGTCGCAGTCGTTGTACTTGGCGCTCGATGGTGTGCCTTGTATCTTCATGCATCTTCTGGAGGTAGTTGACTCGTGCACTCGCGTCCATGTTGATGCGCTCTTGTAGTGGTAGAGGAAGAATGTCCAATGGGGACAACGGGTTGAAACCGTAGATGACCTCGAAGGGGGACTTGCCAGTAGTCGAATGTCTTGCGCGGTTGTAGGCGTACTCGGCGATCGGTAGGCATTCCTCCCACTCCTTGATGTTCTTCTTGATCAACACGCGGAGGAGAGTAGATAGCGTCCGGTTCGTGACCTCCGTTTGGCCGTCGGTTTGTGGGTGGTATGCCGAAGAGAATAGGAGCTTGATTCCGAGCTTTGCGCATAATGTCTTCCAAAAGTAGCTAAGGAACTTGACGTCGCGGTCCGAGACAATAGTCTTTGGCACTCCATGTAGGCGCAATATGTCCCTACAGAAAAGATTTGCAACATGTGAAGCATCGTCTATCTTGTTGCATGGTATGAAATGTGCCATCTTAGAGAATCGGTCCACAACAACAAACACGGAATCCTTTCCATTTCTAGTTCTAGGCAACCCAAGTACAAAATCCATGCTAATATCCTCCCATGGGTGATATGGAATTGGAAGGGGCATATAAAGACCACGAGATTGAGCTTTGGACTTAGCTTTGCGACATGTCGAACATCGGTTGGTGAAGCGGGAGACGTCGCGGAACATCTTGGGCCAAAAATAGTTCTTAGAGAGCGTAGCAAATGTCTTGTCTTGTCCAAAGTGTCCCATTAGTCCTCCCCCATGAGATTCTTGCAAAAGTAACAAACGAAGAGAAGACTCGGGGATGCAAAGTTTGTTAGCTCTCATAAGATAATCATCCTTGATGTAATAGCGTTCCCAAGACGTATGCGTCAAACACTTGGCATAAGGAGTAGCAAAAGTAGGATCATGCGCATACAAGTCTTTTATGTCCTCAAAGCCAATGACATTCAATTCAAGTTTAGTAACAAGCATGCATATGCGGGAAAGCGCATCCGCCACAACATTCTCCTTGCCCTTAATGTACTTGATGACATACGGAAATGGCTCAATGAATTCACTCCACTTAGCATGACGCTTGTTCAACTTAGTTTGACCCTTAAGGTACTTAAGCATTTCATGGTCGGTATGAATGACAAATTCATGAGGGCGAAGATAATGTTCCCACTCACGCAAAACTCGAACTAAAGCATATAGCTCTTTGTCATATATGGGGTAATTGAGTTGCGCTCCAGAAAGTTTCTCACTAAAGTAAGAAATTGGGCGCTTCTCTTGCGTTAAAACACCTGCTATGCCATTACCACTAGCATCGCAATGAATTTCAAAGGGTTTGTCAAAGTTGGGTAATGCAAGCACGGGAGCATGAGTACGTAAATTCTTAAGCTCATTGAATGCGGTATCTTGTGATGGTCCCCAAACAAAAGGTGCATTTCTCTTACTCAAAGCATGTAAAGGTGAAGCAATGGTGCTAAAATCCTTCACAAATCTACGATAGAAACCGGCTAAACCAAGAAAACTGCGCACTTGTTGCAAATTGGTTGGTTGGGGCCAAGTTTTAATAGCATTGATCTTAGATTCATCTACATGAACACCCTTAGAAGACACAACGAAACCCAAGAAAAGAAGCTTATCAACACCAAAAAGGCATTTCTCCATATTAGCATAAAGTCGCTCTTTTCTAAGAGTTTGCAACACGGTTTTAAGATGGGTGACATGGTCTTTGAGGGATTTGCTAAATACAAGAATATCGACAAAATAGACCATAACAAATACGCCAATATAGGGTCGAAGAACAAAATGCATGACTCTCATGAAAGTACCGGGTGCTTCGGATAAACCCATTGGCATAACAAGCCATTCATATAAGCCAAATTTGGTCTTAAATGCAGTTTTCCATTCATCACCTTCTTGGATGCGTATTTGATAGTAGCCACTTTTAAGATCAATTTTAGAGAAAATGGTAGCTCCGCTAAGCTCATCTAGCATATCATCTAGGCGTGGGATAGGGTAACGATAATGCACGGTAATAGCATTGATAGGACGACAATCGGAACACATGTGAAATGTACCATCTTTCTTGGGAACAAGGATTACCGGTACGGCACAAGGGCTCAAGCTTTCACGTACATGGCCGTTGTCGATGAGTTGTTGTACTTGCCGTTGGATCTCTGATGAGGACATCAATACCATTGTTACACCCACAGCCCCTGCTTCTATACATACTGGACCAATTACTAGAGCTCGCGCACGCCAATTAAAATATCAGGTACTTTCGTTTCTTGGTAATGATTCTAAAGTTCATGAGAATATGATGCTGCCTAAATTGGATACATTTGTTTTGCTTACAAATGAAGGGCCTAGCTTGGACAAGAAAGAGGAACCTTGGAGCAAGTTCAAGCATGGAGATGATGGCATGCACAAGGGGAACAAGAACGGAGTTACAAGTGATGATTTCAGGACTTTGAAGCCACCATAATGAGTGCAGGAAGCCTTGGACGAAATATACAAGATGTCACTTCATAAATTTCGTCCAAAGGCTATTATAGGTGCTGCGTCACCTTATTATTGGGCCAGGCCCATGTAATTTCGAAATACTTGAGTATAGGCTGTTTTTAGAGTCCGTATGTGTGGGGAAACAAGAGATAGGGTTGGTTTCGGACCCCTCCTTCAAGGGCCACGAAATCCCCTCCTCTTCCGCCATATATACAGCCCTTAGGGCACCGTTTAGACTTTGGGTTTTGTTTAGATTAAAAGTTCGCCATAGCTGCAACTTCGCGTACTTCGTTTGTGTTCAACGACCAGACCAAGACGTCACAGAACCCCACCTTGATCAATAAAGCTTTCATCTTATATTCGCAATATCCAGATTGCAAATCTTAGTTTCTTGCTTGTTCTTTGTTTGCTTGTAGGAGATAGACCCTCGTGGTCAGGTTGATTGTGCTCCGGCGTGGTCAATAACCTCTCGGAGTTGGTTTAGCGATTGCTAAGGCGCGACGTCCTCGCACGTTCGTAGTCGGATCGTCAAAGTCTACTCCACCAAAAACGATAGCTATCATCTCATCGAAAGATCGGGACACCCTCGCCTCTATCAAGTGGTATCAGATTCCCAGGTTGCTCGGTGAGATTTACAGTTTTTCGTAGTTTAGATCGAGTCTGTTCTTCATACCTACAGTCCAGGAAAAAGCCAAAAAAAAAAATTTAGGGTTAGTTCATCATATCCGAACCAATCTGAGCCTTTGCATAATCTTTTTAGGGTTTTTGCTTTGTTGAATTTGCGGTTGCATCGTCGTGTCAAGTTGCTGGTCTTAGCGTCTAGTTCTTTAGAGTTTCGAGTTCTGTTCACAAGTTGTCACGCCGCCGCCGCACCATCATCATCGCCCCTACCATATACCACCACAGCTTATCTGCTATTTCTCTGAGTCCATATACCACCACCGATCCGAGTCCATATACCACCAACGATCCGAGTCCATATACCACCACCAATCCGAGCCCACATATACTACCGTCATATACCATCACCAGTCCGAGTTCCACCATATTCATCTCTGCCACCAGTCCTAGTCCGAGTCCAGTATTTATTCCTTTATTTTAGAGTTCCAGATCACGCGATACTACGAGTCGTGAACAAGTCGGATTCGCCAATTTTCGTGCTACCCGCAGAAGAAAAATAGTTCCAGTTTCAAAAAAAAAAAAACTAAGTCTGGAAAATTCTGGCTAGGCAGTTTTTAGACCATTTGTGACTTTTTCAAAAAAAAATTGTTGCGGAGCAAAAAAAAAAAAAAAAAAAGAGGAAAAAAAAGTGCAAAAAAAAAGAAAAAAATTCGAGTGTGCACTCCCTTGTTTACGTGCGAGCGCGTGATTTTTGTTAGTGTTCTAGGCGCGCGTCTCTAGCACGGTCTAGCCTAGGACCAGCACAGTACCGTCGTTGAGAGTTTATTCAACATTGCATCTCTGAATTGATTATTGCTGACCCTTTTTGCTACCATATCATAAGCCTTCCCAGCTCCACATACATCTACATCATGTGTTTGACACCACCTGGCAATCGCTCTGTCCAAGCTCTGAGAGTTTTGACTACAAAGGTTGCCGATCACCACCTGCTGCTGGGTAAGAACTGGTAAGAATTTGAGATTTGCTTGACGGATTTGTGACACCACACCACACCACCACCACTTTCTAGTAGTCTGTAGGATCATATTCTTGTGTGTTTCTATTGCTGCTAACCATGGCAGGATCACAAGCCGACGAGATTGACTGGGAGAACATGACGAACAAGGAGTTGCATGATAAATTTCAGCAAATGATGAGTGGCCAGGTGGGAGATGTGCTAAACAGATTTGAAGAGGCCATGGAGAAGATAGATGGCATGGAGAAGTCGTTCGAGACAAAGCTGGATAACAAGTTTAATGAATTGCTCACGCGTCTTCCCCAACCACCACCGGCTGCACCTGTCGCACCTCTGCAACGACAACAACAACGCCCCCTTCCAAATCAGTTCGGACGAGCGAAGCGTGTTCCTCTTGAGGATGGCCAAACTTCTGGTGCTGCTGTACCTACTGTTGATGCTTCTTTGGCTCCTGTTGCCGCTGAGGAGGACGATTATGCGGGCGATTACGAGGATGAGGTTGATCAAAATCAGAACTACCTACCAGCACCAGGTCGTCCACATGCCAATAATCGCAATGGTAGGGCTGCATTACCACCTCAGGTACGAGATCATGACCATCTTCCTAAACTGAAATTGAATATTCCACCATTTGAGGGTAGATATGTTCCTGATATATATCTTACTTGGGAGTTAGAAACTGAACAACGTTTTACATGTTTACAATATCCCGAGGAGAGACGTGTTGCTGCTGATGTTTGTGCTTTTACTAGTTTTGCATGTGTATGGTGGTCTGAACATTGTAGATTATATCCTATTCCAGCTACTTGGGCTGCTTTGAAAACTGCTATGCGTACTCGTTGGGTTCCACCATATTATCAACGTGAATTACTTCAAAAATTGCAGCGCTTAAGACAAGGAAAAAAATTATGTAGAAGAATATTATCAGGAATTACAAACTAGCATGATTAGATGTGGTATTGTTGAGGAGAATGAAGCTATGCTTGCACGTTTCATGGGTGGATTAAATAGAGAGATTCAGACCATTCTAGAGTATAAGGAGTATAATAATATCACTCGTTTATTCCATCTTGCTTGTAAAGCTGAACGTGAAGTGCAGGATCGACAGGCATTGGCGCGAACTAATTTTTCTGCAGGTCGATCTTCATCATGGACACCGCGTGCCTCCTCTACTCCCACACGTCCTACTGCAGCACCACTGACTTCAGCCGCCAACTCCAACCGAGATACAAGAAAACAGGCACCACCACCACCATCTGCCAAGAGTACACCTTCTGGGCCTGCCCACAGCTCTTCTTCATCTATGGCGTCAACAGGGCACACACATGATATTATTTGTCGTCGTTGTAAGGGAAGAGGTCATTATGCCAGAGAATGCCAATCTCCGCGTGTTATGATTGCTACTAAGGATGGTGGGTATGAGTCCGCTAGTGACTATGATGAGGAGACTTTGGCTCTTATTACAAGTGAAGAACACGGTGGAGATGATTCTGATCATGACACGCAATACATGGCTCCTGAAGACGCTCACCACAAGACCACATCCACATCCTTACTATATCCAATGGTTCAACAACAGCGGCAAGGTTAAGGTAACACGTACTGTTCGTGTGCATTTTAGTATCTCTACATATGCTGATTATGTTGATTGTGATGTGGTACCCATGCAAGCATGTTCCTTATTACTTGGTAGACCATGGCAATTTGATAAAAATTCTGTACACCATCGTAGAAACAATCAGTATACTCTTGTTCATAAGGATAAACATATTACTTTGCTTCCTATGACTCCTGATTCTAATTTGAAAGATGATATTAATAGAGCTAGTAAAGCAAAACAGGAGAAAAATAAGAGTGAAAATCAGATTGTGGCAAAAGAATTTGAGCAACAAATGAAGCCTAATAATAAAACATCTAGTGTTGCTTCTGAAATTAAATTGAAAAATGCGTGTTTACTTGCCACCAAATCTGATATTGATGAGCTAGATTTAAGCAAATCTGTTTGTTATGCTTTTGTGTGCAAAGAGGCATTATTTTCATTCGAGGACGTGCCTTCCTCTTTGCCTCCTGCTGTCACTAACATTTTGCAGGAGTTCGCTGACGTCTTTTCACAAGACGTGCCACCGGGATTACCACCTATTCGCGGGATTGAGCATCAGATTGACTTAATTCCCGGTGCTTCCTTGCCAAACCGTGCGCCATACCGTACCAATCCAGAGGAGACGAAGGAGATTATGCGTCAAGTACAGGAACTGCTCGACAAAGGTTATATACGCGAATCTCTTAGTCCTTGTGCTGTTCCTATTATACTAGTGCCAAAAAAGGATGGTACGTCGCGTATGTGTGTTGATTGTAGAGGCATTAATAATATTACTATTCGTTATCGTCATCCTATTCCTAGGCTAGATGATATGCTTGATGAATTGAGTGGCTCTACAATATTCTCCAAAGTTGATTTGCGTAGTGGATACCATCAAATTCGTATGAAATTGGGAGATGAATGGAAAACAACATTTAAAACTAAGTTCGGTTTATATGAGTGGTTAGTCATGCCTTTTGGGTTAACTAATGCACCTAGTACTTTCATGAGATTAATGAACGAAGTTTTACGTGCTTTCATTGGACGATTTGTGGTAGTTTACTTTGATGATATATTGATTTATAGCAGATCTTTGGAGGAACATTTGGAACATTTACATGCTGTTTTTATTGCTCTACGTGATGCACGTTTGTTTGGTAACCTTGGGAAGTGCACCTTTTGCACCGACCGAGTATCTTTTCTTGGCTATGTTGTTACTCCACAGGGAATTGAAGTTGATAAAGCCAAGATTGAAGCTATTGAGAGTTGGCCGCAGCCCAAAACGGTCACACAAGTGAGGAGTTTCCTTGGCCTCGCTGGTTTCTATAGGCGTTTTGTGAGAGATTTCAGTACCATTGCTGCACCTCTCAACGAGCTTACAAAGAAGGATGTTCCTTTTGTTTGGGGTACCGCATAGGAAGAAGCCTTCATGGTGTTGAAAGATAAGTTAACACATGCTCCTTTACTCCAACTTCCTGATTTTAATAAGACTTTTGAGCTTGAATGTGATGCTAGTGGAATTGGATTAGGAGGTGTGTTATTACAAGATGGCAAACCTGTTGCATACTTTTCTGAAAAATTGAGTGGGCCTAGTCTGAATTACTCTACTTATGATAAGGAATTATATGCTCTTGTTCGGACTTTGGAAACATGGCAACATTATTTATGGCCCAAAGAATTTGTTATTCATTCTGATCATGAATCTTTGAAACATATTAAAAGTCAAGCCAAACTGAACCGTAGACATGCTAAATGGGTTGAATTCATTGAGACTTTCCCTTATGTCATTAAACACAAGAAGGGTAAAGAAAATGTTATTGCTGATGCTTTGTCTCGTCGTTATACTATGCTTTCACAACTTGACTTTAAAATATTTGGTTTGGAGACCATCAAAGATCAATATGTGCATGATGCTGAATTTAAAGATGTATTGCAGAATTGTAAAGAAGGGAGAACATGGAACAAGTTCGTCGTTAATGATGGATTTGTTTTTCGTGCTAACAAGCTATGCATTCCAGCTAGCTCTGTTCGTCTTTTGTTGTTGCAGGAGGCGCATGGAGGAGGATTAATGGGACACTTTGGCGTAAAGAAGACGGAGGATGTACTTGCTACACATTTCTTTTGGCCAAAGATGAGACGGGATGTTGAGCGTTTTGTTGCTCGCTGCACTACATGTCAAAAAGCTAAGTCACGACTCAATCCTCATGGTTTATATATGCCTTTGCCTGTACCTAGTGTTCCTTGGGAGGATATATCTATGGACTTTGTTTTAGGTTTACCTCGAACAAAGAAGGGGAGGGATAGCATATTTGTTGTCGTGGATAGATTTTTGAAAATGGCACACTTTATACCATGTCATAAAACCGATGATGCTGCTAATGTTGCTGATTTGTTCTTTCGTGAAATTATTCGCTTGCATGGTGTGCCAAATACTATTGTTTCAGATCGTGATACTAAATTTCTTAGCGACTTTTCGAGATGTTTATGGGCTAAGTTGGGGACTAAACTGCTTTTTAGTACTACTTGTCATCCCCAAACTGATGGACAAACTGAAGTAGTCAATAGAACTTTGTCTACTATGCTTAGGGTTGTTTTGAAGAATAATAAGAAAATGTGGGAAGAATGCCTGCCTCATATTGAATTTGCTTATAATCGTTCATTGCATTCTACTACTAAGATGTGCCCTTTTGAAATTGTATATGGTTTCCTACCTCGTGCACCCATTGATTTGTTGCCTCTTCCATCTTCGGAGAAGGTTAATTTTGATGCTAAGCAACATGCTGAATTGATCTTAAAAATGCATGAGTTAACTAAGGAGAACATTGAGCGTATGAATGCTAAATATAAACTTTCTGGAGATAAGGGTAGAAAACATGTTGTGTTTGCACCTGGAGATCTTGTTTGGTTACATTTGCGTAAGGATAGATTTCCTGATTTGCAAAAATCAAAGCTAATGCCACGTGTTGATGGTCCTTTTAAGGTGTTAGAGAAAATAAATGATAATGCATATAAGCTTGAGCTACCTGCAGATTTTGGGGTTAGTCCCACTTTTAACATTGCAGATTTGAAGCCTTATTTGATGAGGACATGACTACCTTGGATACGACCAAAAATATTGCATACATGTATATTTGTGAGGTGATTTCTAATGCAAACTATGCAATAATTTATTTATGTCATCCAAGACAAAAATACTTCACAAACTTTTGTGCCATGTCTAATTGCAGGTGTATGGGAGATTTGTACAATCCACATATGAACATAAGGGAAAAAGAGAAGTTTATGTGCTGTTCAAAAAGTCCTCTCACGTCACTTTTGGGCCAAGAGAAGATAGAGTCCAAGTCTCTCACGTTCCGGATTCAGATTCGGACTGCACAGACATACCTGACTCAAAACGCCAAGAACTATTTCATACGGACTCCGAATTGGGTGATTCTTTTTTTGTTGGAAAGTAGATTTCGTGCTCTTTCTAACCCAATTGGTTTCACCTTCAAATTCATCCGGAGCGTTGAGTTGTCATCGAAATAATCTGACGCTGTAGCAGAATCCGAGTCAAACTACAAGTCCAAAGGTGTTGCATCACCTCCACTTGGGCCCATTGGCCTTGTACGACCTAGGGTTAGTTTTAGGCTGCCTTGGGACGTCCTCCCACCTCCTTGGCTGCCACCCCTTGCTCCTATATAAGTAGATCCATCTAGTAGCTTTTTGCTTGTGTTTTTTTTAGATTAAAAGTTAGCCATTGCAACTTCGTGTACTTCGTTTGTGTCCAACGACCAGACCAAGACCGCTTTCGGATCACCACCTTTATCAATACTTCATCTATATTCGCAATATTCAGATTACATTATCATATTCCTGCTTGTTCTTCGATTGCGTGCAGGAATAGACCTTCGTGGTCAGGCTGATCGTGCTTTCAGCATCGTCAGTAACCTCGGGAGATTGGTTTAGCGATTTCTAAGGCGCAACGTCGTGCACGTTTGTAGTCGGATCGTCAAAGTCGGCTCCACCAAATCGATAGTTATCATCTCATCGAAAGATCAGGACACCTTTGCCTCTATCAAGTGGTATCAGTTTTCAGGTTGCTCGGTGAGAATTTCCAGTTTTCCCTAGATTAGATTTATTTTCTTACCTATTGTTCAAGAAAAAGCCACAATTTTTTTTTTAGATCTATTCATCCTTTGTCCAAGCCAGTCTGAGCCTTTGCAATTTTCTTTTCATTGTTTGCATTATTGAATTATCGGTTGCATCGTCGTGTTCAGTTGCTGGTCTTAGTGTCTAGTTCGTTTAGAGTTTCGAGTTCTGCTCACATTAGTCACGCCGCCACTGCATCGTTATTCCTTCTGCTGTCCACCATCCCATCCATCAATTTCCACATCGTGCTACCCACTGTTCATTGTCATAATCATAGTTGAGGTCGTTCACATCTGTGCTTGATCCAATCTACATCTTATCTAGTTTGTTTTGGAAAGAGGGAGAGAGAAAAAAGAGAGAGAAAAAAAGTTAAAAAAAAAGTCAGAGAAAAAAAAGAGAGAAAGAAAAAGAAAAAAAGTGTGAGAAAAAAAAAGAGAGAAGAAAAAAAAACAAAATTCGGATCTATCTAGACTCAATCTCGTAGCTGAATTCGGATTGGAATCTGTTTTGCGCAGTGTTCAGTAAAACAGGCATATCTTTTTCATACGAAGTCTGTTTTGGCTCCGTGAGTACTCAAATTAAAGCTAGCGACGAGCCGCATCTAAATAGTTGCAGAAGCTAGTTCAATATTTGACATCTCAAAATCGGCTTCTAAATAGGTCTTTTTGCCCTCCGAAGTTCATGAACACAGCTTGTTCCAGTTTTTCAGGCCAGTTTTAGAATTTTTTGACTCCTCATATCAACTCAGAATTGAGTGATTCTTTTTGCATTTGAAAGCTTGAGTCAGTGCCGTTCTTGAGAAAAATTATCATAAAATTGGCACAAACTTTTATAGAGTAAAGTTGGAGAGAGAATTGTTGGTATATGCTACTTGGTAGTTGTTTCTCATCATTATCTATACTGCCATTGTGATATTCACTTATATCTTGCTGTCCAGAGCTACTTCATATCCTTTATTGATGCTAGTTGTGCTACGCCGTGACCTCATTAGTGTTCTAGGCTCGCGTCTCTTGTCCGGTCTAGCCTAGGACCAGTACAGTACCGTCGTTGAGCGTTTATTCAACATTGCATCTCTGAATTGATTATTGCTAATCTTTTGCTACCATATATAGCCAACCCAGCTCCACATATTTCTACACCGTGTATACGTACGTTCACCTGGCAATCGCTTTACTCAATCTTCGGAGTTATTTGACACCGCTGGTTGCCCGTCACCACCTGCTGCATGGTAAGAACTTGTAAGATATTGATATTTGCTTTACTGTGAGCGCTTTACCACCACATCCTAGTAGTTCATAGGAACATTATTCTCGATTTTTTTTTGTTTCTACTAATCATGGCAGGTTCCGGAGTTGTTAGTTCTTGGGCTTCATCGATCGTGGGAGATTTGCCATCACCTAAGAAAATACAACAACCGCCACAAGAGGAGCAATTACATCAGAATGCACATAATCAGGTTAAAGTTTCCATGCCACCATTTACTGGTCGTTTTAGGCCTGATTTATATATTGAATGGGAGTACGAAATAAATGCTATATTTGCTTCCCATAATTTTGATGAGCGTGGAAAATTTCAAGCTACGGTTAGTACTTTTAGTAGCTTTGCTTTAGTTTGGTGGAGTGAATATTGTCGGTTAAACCTTGATCTTATACCTACTACTTGGGATGATTTAAAACTTGTCATGAGAGATAGATTCGTTGATGTTTATTATACTCGTGTCATGATTAAAAAATTACAACATTTAAAACAAGGCACTGACACGGTAACAAAATACTATGATGATTTACAAACTACATTATTGCACTCATTTTTAGAAGAAAGTGAAGAAGATTTTATGGATAGATTTTGGGGAGGATTAAACTGTGATATTCAAGAGATTCTAATTCATGAAGAGTGTTATCCTATGGACCATTTGTTTCGTCTTGCTTGCAAAGCTGAACAGGAAATAAAACGACGTGTTGGCCACAAGGAGAACAAGCGCACGGTGCACATTCCAAGTGTTGATACAGATGTTTCTTCAACTACTAGGCGTACTATGACAACCACATCCGTTGTTGCGAGGACTACATCATCTCCATCATGTGACACATCACCTCCAAGAGTGCCTACATCGTCCGAGTTGATCATAAGAGGTAATGACAAAGGTACAGATTTTCAACTTTCACATGAGAATGATGCATGCCTAGTTAACTTGAATACATCATGTGTTGTGTTACCTATTGATTTGAGCACACCCGCTATTTTAGAGAATTGTGTTACTGTCATGAATGCGTCATGTGATCAAAGAGTTGAAGTATCAACAATTTTGAGTGCACCAAATGAATTAACTGTTGATGCAAAAGATACAATGTTTAATCATTTTGATATGACCTCTAATCTTGGTGATGATTTTGTCTCAAATGACTTATTGCATGTTTGCTTATTTAAGCATGTTGTAGCATGTAAATTTGATGCAAGTAAGGTTTATTCACCAATATTGGGATGGTTTAATGATGAACATTGTCAATCCTTTGATATGAATAAGAGCTTCACTTATATGTGCAAATTGAGTTGCAATATTTTCATGTCTTCTAATACTTGTGATAATATTTTGGCTTTACATTTTATGAACTATGAAAGTTACTCATGTATACATGTGTCATATGTGCAAAAATCAAGGGAAGTAAAAATGGATGACATATACATATACAACATGTACACCTTGTCTCTTTTGTTAGCCACATTTCAGATTAAGCAACGCCGAGGACGGCTTTGTTTTCAAGAAGGGGAGGATGATGAGGACATGACTACCTTGGATACGACCAAAAATATTGCATACATGTATATTTGTGAGGTGATTTCTAATGCAAACTATGCAATAATTTATTTATGTCATCCAAGACAAAAATACTTCACAAACTTTTGTGCCATGTCTAATTGCAGGTGTATGGGACATTTGTACAATCCACATATGAACATAAGGGAAAAAGAGAAGTTTATGTGCTGTTCAAAAAGTCCTTTCACGTCACTTTTGGGCCAAGAGAAGATAGAGTCCAAGTCTCTCACGTTCTGGATTCAGATTCGGACTGCACAGACATACCTGACTCAAAACGCCAAGAACTATTTCATACGGACTCCGAATTGGGTGATTCTTTTTTTGTTGGAAAGTTGATTTCGTGCTCTTTCTAACCGAATTGGTTTCACCTTCAAATTCATCCGGAGCATTGAGTTGTCGTCAAAACAATCTGATGCTGTAGCAGAATCCGAGTCAAACTACAAGTCCAAAGGTGTTGCATCACCTCCACTTGGGCCCATTGGCCTTGTACGACCTAGGGTTAGTTTTAGGCTGCCTTGGGACGTCCTCCCACCTCCTTGGCTGCCACCCCTTGCTCCTATATAAGTAGATCCATCTAGTAGCTTTTTGCTTGGGATTTGTTTAGTTACAAGTTAGCCATTGCAACTTCGTGTACTTCGTTTGTGTCCAACGACCAGACCAAGACCGCTTTCGGATCCCCACCTTTATCTATACTTCATCTATATTCGCAATATTCAGATTGCATTATCATATTATTGCTTGTTCTTCGATTGCGTGCCGGAATAGACCTTTGTGGTCAGGCTGATCGTGCTTTCAGCATCGTCAGTAACCTCGGGAGATTGGTTTAGCGATTGCTAAGGCGCAACGTCGTGCACGTTTGTAGTCGAATCGTCAAAGTCGGCTCCACCAAATCGATAGTTATCATCTCATCGAAAGATCGGGACACCTTTGCCTCTATCAGCCTTTGCATAATCTTTTTAGGGTTTTTGCTTTGTTGAATTTGCGGTTGCATCGTCGTGTCTAGTTGCTGGTCTTAACGTCTAGTCCTTTAGAGTTTCGAGTTCTGGTCATAAGTTGTCACGCCGCCGCCGCACCATCATCATCGCCCCTGCCATCTACCACCATCGCTTATCCGCCACCGCTCTGAATCCATATACCATCACCGATCTGTATCCATATACCACCACCGATCCGTATCCATATACCACCACCGCTACCATATACCACCACCGCTGCCATATACCACCATCATATATCCACCACCAATCCGAGTTCTTTTCATATTTGGTTTGTTTTCGAGATCCATCTAGTTTCCGATTCGTGTTTCCTTGCCTGAGTAGGTTTCGGAAAAAAAAAAGTCTGGAGACCCCCGGGCAGTTTTTAGGCCAAAATTTTGGCAGTCAAAAATATTTTTTCCCTATCCTATTTTTAGGTCCCAGGGAGCGTTTTGAGACACTCGCCATCATAGTGATTTTTTGTCGCACTTTTTCGTCGTCGCTGCCCTGATTTCCGAAAAAAAAAATTTGTCAAAAAAAATTTCGTGCCAATCCTGTTAGTTTGACTTGGGAAGAGTTTTGAGACAATCGCCATTATAGTGATTTTTTGCAAAAAAAAAAAAAGGAGCGCAAAAAAACAAAAAAAACAATTTTTTTTTTAGAGTGTGCTCTTCCCTTGTTTACGTGCCGCGCCATGATTTTGTTAGTGTTCTAGGCTCGCGTCTCTAGTACGGTCTAGCCTAGGACCAGCACAGTACCGTCGTTGAGCGTTTATTCAACTTTGCATCTCTGAATTGATTATTGCTGACATTTTTGCTACTATATCATAAGCCTTCCCAGCTGCACATACATCTACATCGTGCGTTTGACACCACCTGGCAATCGCTCTGTCCAATCTTTGAGAGTTTTGACTACAACGGTGGCCGATCACCACCTGCTGCTGGGTAAGAACTGGTAAGCATTTGAGATTCGCTTGACGGATTTGTGATACACCACCACCACCACTTCCTAGTAGTCTGTAGGATCATATTTTTGTGTGTTTCTATTGCTGCTAACCATGGCAGGATCACAAGCCGATGAGACTGATTGGGAGAACATGACGAACAAACAGCTACATGATAAATTTCAGCAAATGATGAGTGGACAGGTGCAAGATGTGCTAAACAGATTTGAAGAGGCCATGGACAAGATAGATGGAATTGAGAAGACGTTCGAAACAAAGGTCGATAACAAGTTTAATGAATTGCTCGCGCGTCTTCCACAACCACCACAGGCTGCACCTGTCGCACCTCTACAACAACAACAACGTCGCCTTCCAAATCAAGTGGGACGAGCACAACGCGTTCCCCTTGAGCCTGGTCAAACTTCTGGTGCCGCTGCACCTACTGTTGATGCTTCTATGGCTCCTGCTGCCGCTGAGGAGGACGATTATGCGGGCGATTACGAGGATGAGGTTGATCAAAATCAGAACTACGTACCAGCACCAGGTCGTCCACATGCCAATAATCACAATGGTAGGGCTGCATTACCAGCTCAGGTACGAGATCATGACCATCTTCCTAAACTGAAATTGAATATTCCACCATTTGAGGGTAGATATGTTCCTGATATATATCTTACTTGGGAGTTAGAAACTGAACAACGTTTTACATGTTTACAATATCCCGAGGAGAGACGTGTTGCTGCTGCTGTTTGTGCTTTTACTAGTTTTGCATGTGTATGGTGGTCTGAACATTGTAGATTATATCCTATTCCAGCTACGTGGGCTACTTTGAAAACTGCTATGCGTACTCGTTGGGTTCCATCATATTATCAACGTGAATTACTTCAAAAATTGCAGCGCTTAAGACAAGGAAAAAATTCTGTAGAAGAATATTATCAGGAATTACAAACTGGCATGATTAGATGTGGTATTGTTGAGGAGAATGAAGCTATGCTTGCACGTTTCATGGGTGGATTAAATAGAGAGATTCAGACCATTCTAGAGTATAAGGAGTATAATAATATCACTCGTTTATTCCATCTTGCTTGTAAAGCTGAACGTGAAGTGCAGGATCGACAGGCATTGGCGCGAACTAATTTTTCTGCAGGTCGATCTTCATCATGGACACCGCGTGCCTCCTCTACTCCCACACGTCCTACTGCGGCACGACTGACTTCAGCCGTCAATTCCATCCGAGATACAATAAAACAGGCACCACCACCACCATCTGCCAAGAGTACACCTTCTGGGCCTGCCCAGAGCTCTTCTTCATCTATGGCATCAACAGGGCACACACATGATATTATTTGTCGTCGTTGTAAGGGAAGAGGTCATTATGCGAGAGAATGCCAATCTCCGCGTGTTATGATTGCTACTGAGGATGGTGGGTATGAGCTCGCTAGTGACTATGATGAGGAGACTTTGGCTCTTATTACAAGTGAAGAACACGGTGGAGATGATTCTGATCATGAGACACAATACATGGCTCTTGAAGACGCTGACAGGTATGAATGTTTAGTTGCTCAACGTATTTTGAGTGTGCAGGTCACACAAGCTGAGCAAAATCAGAGGCATAATTTGTTCCATACGAAGGGAGTTGTGAAGGAACGTTCTGTTCGCGTCATCATAGATGGAGGGAGCTGCAACAACTTGGCTAGCATGAAGATGGTGGAGAAGCTATCTCTCACCACAAGACCACATCCAAATCCTTACTATATCCAATGGTTCAACAACAGCGGCAAGGTTAAGGTAACACGTACTGTTCGTGTGCATTTTAGTATCTCTACATATGCTGATTATGTTGATTGTGATGTGGTACCCATGCAAGCATGTTCATTATTACTTGGTAGACCATGGCAATTTGATAAAAATTCTGTACACCATGGTAGAAACAATCAGTATACTCTTGTTCATAAGGATAAACATATTACTTTGCTTCCTATGACTCCTGATTCTATTTTGAAAGATGATATTAATAGAGCTAGTAAAGCAAAACAGGAGAAAATTAAGAGTGAAAATCAGATTGTGGCAAAAGAATTTGAGCAACAAATGAAGCCTAAGTATAAACCATCTAGTGTTGTTTCTAAAATTAAATTGAAAAGTGCATGTTTACTTGCCACCAAATCTGATATTGATGAGCTAGATTTCAGCAAATCTGTTTGCTATGCTTTTGTGTGCAAAGAGGCGTTATTTTCATTCGAGGACGTGCCTTCCTCTTTGCCTCCTGCTGTCACTAACATTTTGCAGGAGTTCGCTGACGTCTTTCCACAAGACGTGCCACCGGGATTACCACCTGTTCGCGGGATTGAGCATCAGATTGACTTAATTCCCGGTGCTTCGTTGCCAAACCGTGCGCCATACCGTGCCAATCTAGAGGAGACGAAGGAGATTATGCGTCAAGTACAGGAGCTGCTCGACAAAGGTTATATACGCGAATCTCTTAGTCCTTGTGCTGTTCCTATTATACTAGTGCCAAAAAAGGATGGTACGTCGCGTATGTGTGTTGATTGTAGAGGCATTAATAATATTACTATTCGTTATCGTCATCCTATTCCTAGGCTAGATGATATGCTTGATGAATTGAGTGGCTCTACAATATTCTCCAAAGTTGATTTGCGTAGTGGATACCATCAAATTCGTATGAAATTGGGAGATGAATGGAAAACAGCATTTAAAACTAAGTTCGGTTTATATGAGTGGTTAGTCATGCCTTTTGGGTTAACTAATGCACCTAGTACTTTCATGAGATTAATGAACGAAGTTTTACGTGCTTTCATTGGACGATTTGTGGTAGTTTACTTTGATGATATATTGATTTATAGCAGATCTTTGGAGGAACATTTGGAACATTTACGTGCTGTTTTTATTGCTCTACGTGATGCACGTTTGTTTGGTAACCTTGGGAACTGCACCTTTTGCACCGACCGAGTATCTTTTCTTGGCTATGTTGTTACTCCACATGGAATTGAAGTTGATAAAGCCAAGATTGAAGCTATTGAGAGTTGGCCGCAGCCCAAAACGGTCACACAAGTGAGGAGTTTCCTTGGCCTCGCTGGTTTCTATAGGCGTTTTGTGAGAGATTTCAGTACCATTGCTGCACCTCTCAACGAGCTTACAAAGAAGGATGTGCCTTTTGTTTGGGGTACCGCACAGGAAGAAGCCTTCACGGTGTTGAAAGATAAGTTAACACATGCTCCTTTACTCCAACTTCCTGATTTTAATAAGACTTTTGAGCTTGAATGTGATGCTAGTGGAATTGGATTAGGAGGTGTGTTATTACAAGATGGCAAACCTGTTGCATACTTTTTTGAAAAATTGAGTGGGCCTAGTCTGAATTACTCTACTTATGATAAGGAATTATATGCTCTTGTTCGGACTTTGGAAACATGGCAACATTATTTATGGCCCAAAGAATTTGTTATTCATTCTGATCATGAATCTTTGAAACATATTAAAAGTCAAGCCAAACTGAACCGTAGACATGCTAAATGGGTTGAATTCATTGAGACTTTCCCTTATGTCATTAAACACAAGAAGGGTAAAGAAAATGTTATTGCTGATGCATTGTCTCGTCGTTATACTATGCTTTCACAACTTGACTTTAAAATATTTGGTTTGGAGACCATCAAAGATCAATATGTGCATGATGCTGAATTTAAAGATGTATTGCAGAATTGTAAAGAAGGGAGAACATGGAACAAGTTCGTCGTTAATGATATATTTGTGTTTCGTGCTAACAAGCTATGCATTCCAGCTAGCTCCGTTCGTCTTTTGTTGTTGCAAGAGGCGCATGGAGGAGGATTAATGGGACACTTTGGCGTAAAGAAGGCGGAGGATGTACTTGCTACACATTTCTTTTGGCCAAAGATGAGACGGGATGTTGAGCGCTTTGTTGCTCGCTGCACTACATGTCAAAAAGCTAAGTCACGACTCAATCCTCATGATTTATATATGCCTTTGCCTGTACCTAGTGTTCCATGGGAGGATATATCTATGGACTTTGTTTTGGGTTTACCTCGAACAAAGAAGGGGAGGGATAGCATATTTGTTGTCGTGGATAGGTTCTCGAAAATGGCACACTTTATACCATGTCATAAAAGCGATGATGCTGCTAATGTTGCTGATTTGTTCTTTCGTGAAATTATTCGCTTGCATGGTGTGCCAAATACTATTGTTTCAGATCGTGATACCAAATTTCTTAGCCACTTTTGGAGATGTTTATGGGCTAAGTTGGGGACTAAACTGCTTTTTAGTACTACTTGTCACCCCCAAACTGATGGACAAACTGAAGTAGTCAATAGAACTTTGTCTACTATGCTTAGGGCTGTTTTGAAGAATAACAAGAAAATGTGAGAAGAATGCTTGCCTCATATTGAATTTGCTTATAATCGTTCGTTGCATTCTACTACTAAGATGTGCCCTTTTGAAATTGTATATGGTTTCCTACCTCGTGCACCTATTGATTTGTTGCCTCTTCCATCTTCGGAGAAGGTTAATTTTGATGCTAAACAACGTGCTGAATTGATCTTAAAAATGCATGAGTTAACTAAGGAGAACATTGAGCGTATGAATGCTAAATATAAACTTGCTGGAGATAAGGGTAGAAAACATGTTGTGTTTGCACCTGGAGATCTTGTTTGGTTACATTTGCGTAAGGATAGATTTCCTGATTTGCGCAAATCAAAGCTAATGCCACGTGCTGATGGTCCTTTTAAGGTGTTAGAGAAAATAAATGATAATGCATATAAACTTGAGCTGCCTGCAGATTTTGTGGTTAGTCCCACTTTTAACATTGCAGATTTGAAGCCTTATTTGGGTGCGGAAGATGAGCTTCCGTCGAGGACGACTTCATTTCAAGAAGGGGAGGATGATGAGGACATCAATACCATTGTTACACCCACAGCCCCTGCTGCTATACATACTGGACCAATTACTAGAGCTCGCGCACGCCAATTAAACTATCAGGTACTTTCGTTTCTTGGTAATGATTCTAATGTTCATGAGAATATGATGCTGCCTAAATTGGATACATTTGTTTTGCTTACAAATGAAGGGCCTAGCTTGGATAAGAAAGAGGAACCTTGGAGCAAGTTCAAGCATGGAGATGATGGCATGCGCAAGGGGAACAAGAACGGAGTTACAAGTGATGATTTCAGGACTTTGAAGCCACCATAATGAGTGCAGGAAGCCTTGGACGAAATATACAAGATGCCACTTCATAAATTTCGTCCAGAGGCTATTATAGGTGCTGCGTCACCTTATTATTGGGCCAGGCCCATGTAATTTCGAAATACTTGAGTATAGGCTGTTTTTAGAGTCCGTATGTGTGGGGAAACAAGAGATAGGGTTGGTTTTGGACTCCTCCTTCAAGGGCCACGAAATTCCCCCCTCTTCCTCCATATATACAGCCCTTAGGGCACCGTTTAGACTTTGGGTTTTGTTTAGATTAAAAGTTCGCCATAGCTGCAACTTCGCGTACTTCGTTTGTGTTCAACGACCAGACAAAGGCGTCACAGAACCCCACCTTCATTAATAAAGCTTTCCTCTTATATTCGCAATATCCAGATTGCAATCTCAGTTTCTTGCTTGTTCTTCGTTTGCTCGCAGGAAACAGACCCTCGTGGTCAGGTTGATCGTGCTCCAGCGTGGTCAATAACCCCTTGGAAGTTGGTTTAGCGATTGCTAAGGCGCGACGTCTCGCACGTTCGTAGTCGGATCGTCAAGGTCGACTCCCACAGAAAACGATAGCCACCATCTCATCGAAACATCAGGACACCTTCGCCTCTATCAATCCCCGAAACACAAAGAGATACAAGATCCGCGATCAACAAAGGACGATTTAAACGGTAACTAGTTCTTCTCCGTGAGGAGGTCTTGAGGTCTTCCCGTTAGGGGTCTTGAATCCGCTTGGGGGATCTTCTCCGTAGAGGCCGTGAACTCCGATGGAGAAGTAACCAAGTGGATGAGCAAAGCTCTATCTCTAAATTGAGCTAATCCTTTGCTAACCCTAGAAAGAGGGAGGAGGAGGAGTATATATAGTCTTGGGGGCGAAGGGGTACATGGGCCTCGGGCCCTTACACTGTGCGCAGACAGGGGAGGCCGGACGTCCGGGCGTCGGGCCGGATGTCAGGGCCTTCCCGAGACGCCGGATGTCCGAGTTCACGGGCCGGATGTTCGGGCTGGCCAGGCGCCGTCCTGGTGCTTTCTGGATTGAGGGCGCCGGATTTCCGGGCTTGGCCGGATGTCTGGGCTGAGGCCGGATGTCCGGGGCCTATAGGTACTTGGCGGCTGGGCGGCTGCTGTGGTAGATGCTCCAGGGGCCGGATGTCCGGGTCCTGGAGACCTCTTCGGATCCTTCCGTCGTTTCTCTTCATCCGTGAACTTGGGGACTTGTCCGTCTTCACGTCCATCTTTGGGAGGGCCTTCTTGGTACCTAATCATGCACAACATTCCGGACTTAGGTAGTAGCCATGTCTCGAGTGGATCAAATGTAATATCACTAAGGAAAGAAGTCACCTCGGTCTCGAGAGCTCTAGCTCGTGCTCGTGTCATAGGTCCTCTTGGCACTTGGTGAGATGGTGGTAGGTCCATGGGGATGACCGTAGGATGCTCCGCATCATCTCCCCCTCCCTTGGGAAAGATCCGACCTCGGATCAAAATCCTCATCACCATGGTAGGGAGAGAGATCTTTGATGTTGAAGATGTCGCTCACGGTGTACTTGTCACGTGGGATGTCGATCTTGTAGGCATTGTTGTTGTAGCGTTCAAGCACCTTGAACGGTCCATCGGCTCGTGGTAGAAGTTTGGACTTGCGTTTGTTGGGGAAGTGGTCCTTGCGAAGGTGTAGCCACACAAGATCTCCAAAGTTGAATACCATGGGTTGTTTGTTGATGTTGAGCTTGGTCGCGAGTCGTTGTACTTGGCGCTCGATAGTGTGCCTTGTATCTTCATGCATCCTCTTGAGGTAGTTCACTCGGGCACTCGCGTCCATGTTTGTGCGCTCTTGTAGTGGTAGAGGAAGAACGTCCAATGGGGACAACGGGTTGAAACCGTAGACGACCTCGAAGGGGGACCTGCCGGTAGTCGAATGTCTTGCGCGGTTGTAGGCGTACTGGGTGATGGGTAGGCACTCCTCCCACTCCTTGATGTTCTTCTTGATCAACACGCATAGTAGAGTGGAGAGCGTTCGGTTCGTCACCTCCGTTTGGCCGTCGGTTTGAGGATGGTATGCTGAAGAGAACAAGAGCTTGATTCCGAGCTTGGCGCATAAGGTCTTCCAAAAGTAGCTCAAGAACTTGACGTCGCGGTCCGAGACAATCGTCTTTGGTACTCCATGTAGGCGCAAGATTTCCCTACAAAAAAGATTTGCAACATGTGAAGCATCATCTATCTTGTTGCATGGTATGAAATGTGCCATTTTAGAGAATCGGTCCACAACAACAAACACGGAATCCTTTCCATTTTTAGTTATGTAACATCCCAATTTTCAATTTGGATGTTATGCATTAGATCATCATATGCATTCATAATTTGAGCATTTTTGAACTTGTTTTATTTGGAGTTTTGATCCTAGAAACCTTACGGAACTCAAGGACCAATTTGAGAGTTGGAGGTTTTCACAAAAATCCATTTTTGATTTATAAAAATTTGGTAATTGGATCAAATTGTTTTTTTCAAAATTCTTTTCCAAATATTTTAAAAATAATGAGAGAAGATAATATGACTTCTTCAATTCAGTAGAAAAATATTGGAAATTGAATTTTGAATTTTTGGAGAGTTTACTTGATTTTATTAGCTAGTTTATTTATTTATTGTGGTGTTTATTAGTACTAAAATGTTTGTTTTTATTTTAGGCATTTAGGCCCAGAAAAATGTTCACTAGGTCATATATAAGGCCATATAATTATGTGAATTTTTCTGGAATTTTTTAGAATTTTATTTATATTAGTTTTTGTGTTTTTCTCTCTCTGGAAAAAAATGTTTAAAAAAAACTTCCTCCGCCGAACTGGGCCGGCCCAGCTAGCCAGCCAGGCCGCGGCCCAGCACTCCGCGCCGCCCGTCCCCGAGCTCGGGACGGAGTCCAGAGCGAACACGCTCGACGCCGCCGCCGCGTGCCCGAGCCGGACTCCCCCTGCGCCGCCTTGCCCCTCCTCCAAGCCGCCCCACCCCGCGCCTTTATAAGCCGGCCCCGACCCCCCCCTCCTCTCTTCCTCAAACAGCAGCAGCAGCAGCAAGCCGCAGCCGCCGCCAGAGCCCGCCCGCGCCACTGCCGCCGCCTGCGACGCCGCCGCAGTCCGCGCCGCTGCCATCGTGAGGACATCAATACCATTGTTACACCCACAGCCCCTGCTGCTATACATACTGGACCAACTAATAGAGCTCGCGCACGCCAATTAAATTATCAGGCACTTTCGTTTCTTGGTAATGATTCTAATGTTCATGAGAATATGATGCTGCCTAAATTGGATACATTTGTTTTGCTTACAAATGAAGGGCCTAGCTTGGACAAGAAAGAGGAACCTTGGAGCAAGTTCAAGCATGGAGATGATGGCATGCGCAAGGGGAACAAGAACGGAGTTACAAGTGATGATTTCAGGACTTTGAAGCCACCATAATGAGTGCAGGAAGCCTTGGACGAAATATACAAGATGCCACTTCATAAATTTCGTCCAGAGGCTATTATAGGTGCTGCGTCACCTTATTATTGGGCCAGGCCCATGTAATTTCGAAATACTTGAGTATAGGCTGTTTTTAGAGTCCGTATGTGTGGGGAAACAAGAGATAGGGTTGGTTTCGGACCCCTCCTTCAAGGGCCACGAAATCCCCCCCTCTTCCTCCATATATACAGCCCTTAGGGCACCGTTTAGACTTTGGGTTTTGTTTAGATTAAAAGTTCGCCATAGCTGCAACTTCGCTTACTTCGTTTGTGTTCAACGACCAGACCAAGACGTCACAGAACCCCACCTTGATCAATAAAGCTTTCATCTTATATTCGCAATATCCAGATTGCAAATCTTAGTTTCTTGCTTGTTCTTCGTTTGCTTGCAGGAGATAGACCCTCGTGGTCAGGTTGATTGTGCTCCGGCGTGGTCAATAACCTCTCGGAGTTGGTTTAGCGATTGCTAAGGCGCGACGTCCTCGCACGTTCGTAGTCGGATCGTCAAAGTCTACTCCACCAAAAACGATAGCTATCATCTCATCGAAAGATCGGGACACCCTCGCCTCTATCAAGTGGTATCAGATTCCCAGGTTGCTCGGTGAGATTTACAGTTTTTCATAGTTTAGATCGAGTCTGTTTTTCATACCTACAGTCCAGGAAAAAGCCAAAAAAAAAAATTTAGGGTTAGTTCATCATATCCGAACCAATCTGAGCCTTTGCATAATCTTTTTAGGGTTTTTGCTTTGTTGAATTTGTGGTTGCATCGTCGTGTCAAGTTGCTGGTCTTAGCGTCTAGTTCTTTAGAGTTTCGAGTTCTGTTCACAAGTTGTCACGCCGCCGCCGCACCATCATCATCGCCCCTACCATATACCACCACAGCTTATCTGCTATTTCTCTGAGTCCATATATGATGAGGACATCAATACCATTGTTACACCCACAGCCCCTGCTTCTATACATACTGGACCAATTACTAGAGCTCGCGCACGCCAATTAAAATATCAGGTACTTTCGTTTCTTGGTAATGATTCTAAAGTTCATGAGAATATGATGCTGCCTAAATTGGATACATTTGTTTTGCTTACAAATGAAGGGCCTAGCTTGGACAAGAAAGAGGAACCTTGGAGCATGTTCAAGCATGGAGATGATGGCATGCACAAGGGGAACAAGAACGGAGTTACAAGTGATGATTTCAGGACTTTGAAGCCACCATAATGAGTGCAGGAAGCCTTGGACGAAATATACAAGATGTCACTTCATAAATTTCGTCCAGAGGCTATTATAGGTGCTGCGTCACCTTATTATTGGGCCAGGCCCATGTAATTTCGAAATACTTGAGTATAGGCTGTTTTTAGAGTCCGTATGTGTGGGGAAACAAGAGATAGGGTTGGTTTCGGACCCCTCCTTCAAGGGCCACGAAATCCCCTCCTCTTCCTCCATATATACAGCCCTTAGGGCACCGTTTAGACCTTGGGTTTTGTTTAGATTAAAAGTTCGCCATAGCTGCAACTTCGCGTACTTCGTTTGTGTTCAACGACCAGACCAAGACGTCACAGAACCCCACCTTGATCAATAAAGCTTTCATCTTATATTCGCAATATCCAGATTGCAAATCTTAGTTTCTTGCTTGTTCTTCGTTTGCTTGCAGGAGATAGACCCTCGTGGTCAGGTTGATTGTGCTCCGGCGTGGTCAATAACCTCTCGGAGTTGGTTTAGCGATTGCTAAGGCGCGACGTCCTCGCACGTTCGTAGTCGGATCGTCAAAGTCTACTCCACCAAAAACGATAGCTATCATCTCATCGAAAGATCGGGACACCCTCGCCTCTATCAAGTGGTATCAGATTCCCAGGTTGCTCGGTGAGATTTACAGTTTTTCGTAGTTTAGATCGAGTCTGTTCTTCATACCTACAGTCCAGGAAAAAGCCAAAAAAAAAAATTTCGGGTTAGTTCATCATATCCGAACCAATCTGAGCCTTTGCATAATCTTTTTAGGGTTTTTGCTTTGTTGAATTTGCGGTTGCATCGTCGTGTCAAGTTGCTGGTCTTAGCGTCTAGTTCTTTAGAGTTTCGAGTTCTGTTCACAAGTTGTCACGCCGCCGCCGCACCATCATCATCGCCCCTACCGTATACCACCACAGCTTATCTGCTATTTCTCTGAGTCCATATACCACCACCGATCCGAGTCCATATACCACCACCGATCCGAGTCCATATACCACCACCAATCCGAGCCCACATATACTACCGTCATATACCATCACCAGTCCGAGTTCCACCAGATTCATCTCTGCCACCAGTCCTAGTCCGAGTCCAGTATTTATTCCTTTATTTTAGAGTTCCGGATCACGCGATACTACGAGTCGTGAACAAGTCGGATTCCCCAATTTTCGTGCTACCCGCAGAAGAAAAATAGTTCCAGTTTCAAAAAAAAAAAGGTCGTTGAACACAAACGAAGTACGCGAAGCTGCAGCTATGGCGAACTTTTAATCTAAACAAAACCCCACCTTGATCAATAAAGCTTTCATCTTATATTCGCAATATCCAGATTGCAAATCTTAGTTTCTTGCTTGTTCTTCGTTTGCTTGCAGGAGATAGACCCTCGTGGTCAGGTTGATTGTGCTCCGGCGTGGTCAATAACCTCTCGGAGTTGGTTTAGCGATTGCTAAGGCGCGACGTCCTCGCACGTTCGTAGTCGGATCGTCAAAGTCTACTCCACCAAAAACGATAGCTATCATCTCATCGAAAGATCGGGACACCCTCGCCTCTATTACTATACATACTGGACCAATTACTAGAGCTCGCGCACGCCAATTAAAATATCAGGTACTTTCGTTTCTTGGTAATGATTCTAAAGTTCATGAGAATATGATGCTGCCTAAATTGGATACATTTGTTTTGCTTACAAATGAAGGGCCTAGCTTGGACAAGAAAGAGGAACCTTGGAGCAAGTTCAAGCATGGAGATGATGGCATGCACAAGGGGAACAAGAACGGAGTTACAAGTGATGATTTCAGGACTTTGGAGCCACCATAATGAGTGCAGGAAGCCTTGGACGAAATATACAAGATGTCACTTCATAAATTTCGTCCAGAGGCTATTATAGGTGCTGCGTCACCTTATTATTGGGCCAGGCCCATGTAATTTCGAAATACTTGAGTATAGGCTGTTTTTAGAGTCCGTATGTGTGGGGAAACAAGAGATAGGGTTGGTTTCGGACCCCTCCTTCAAGGGCCACGAAATCCCCTCCTCTTCCTCCATATATACAGCCCTTAGGGCACCGTTTAGACTTTGGGTTTTGTTTAGATTAAAAGTTCGCCATAGCTGCAACTTCGCGTACTTCGTTTGTGTTCAACGACCAGACCAAGACGTCACAGAACCCCACTTCGATCAATAAAGCTTTCATCTTATATTCGCAATATCCAGATTGCAAATCTTAGTTTCTTGCTTGTTCTTCGTTTGCTTGCAGGAGATAGACCCTCGGGGTCAGGTTGATTGTGCTCCGGCGTGGTCAATAACCTCTCGGAGTTGGTTTAGCGATTGCTAAGGCGCGACGTCCTCGCACGTTCGTAGTCGGATCGTCAAAGTCTACTCCACCAAAAACGATAGATATCATCTCATCGAAAGATCGGGACACCCTCGCCTCTATCAGTTGTTGTTGTCGTTGCAGAGGTGCGACAGGTGCAGCCGGTGGTGGTTGGGGAAGACGCGTGAGCAATTCATTAAACTTGTTATCCAGCTTTGTCTCGAACGACTTCTCCATGCCATCTATCTTCTCCATGGCCTCTTCAAATCTGTTTAGCACATCTCCCACCTGGCCACTCATCATTTGCTGAAATTTATCATGCAACTCCTTGTTCGTCATGTTCTCCCAGTCAATCTCGTCGGCTTGTGATCCTGCCATGGTTAGCAGCAATAGAAACACACAAGAATATGATCCTACAGACTACTAGAAAGTGGTGGTGGTGTGGTGTGGTGTCACGAATCCGTCAAGCAAATCTCAAATTCTTACCAGTTCTTACCCAGCAGCAGGTGGTGATCGGCAACCTTTGTAGTCAAAACTCTCAGAGCTTGGACAGAGCGATTGCCAGGTGGTGTCAAACGCACGATGTAGATGTATGTGGAGCTGGGAAGGCTTATGATATGGTAGCAAAAAGGGTCAGCAATAATCAATTCAGAGATGCAATGTTGAATAAACTCTCAACGACGGTACTGTGCTGGTCCTAGGCTAGACCGTGCTAGAGACGCGAGCCTAGAACACTAACAAAAATCACGGCGCTTGATAGAGGCGAGGGTGTCCCGATCTTTCGATGAGATGATAGCTATCGTTTTTGGTGGAGTAGACTTTGACGATCCGACTATGAACGTGCGAGGACGTCGCGCCTTAGCAATCGCTAAACCAACTCCGAGAGGTTATTGACCACGCCGGAGCACAATCAACCTGACCACGAGGGTCTATCTCCTGCAAGCAAACGAAGAACAAGCAAGAAACTAAGATTTGCAATCTGGATATTGCGAATATAAGATGAAAGCTTTATTGATCAAGGTGGGGTTCTGTGACGTCTTGGTCTGGTCGTTGAACACAAACGAAGTACGCGAAGTTGCAGCTATGGCGAACTTTTAATCTAAACAAAACCCAAAGTCTAAACGGTGCCCTAAGGGCTGTATATATGGAGGAAGAGGAGGGAATTTCGTGGCCCTTGAAGGAGGGGTCCGAAACCAACCCTATCTCTTGTTTCCCCACACATACGGACTCTAAAAACAGCCTATACTCAAGTATTTCGAAATTACATGGGCCTGGCCCAATAATAAGGTGACGCAGCACCTATAATAGCCTCTAGACGAAATTTATGAAGTGACATCTTGTATATTTCGTCCAAGGCTTCCTGCACTCATTATGGTGGCTTCAAAGTCCTGAAATCATCACTTGTAACTCCGTTCTTGTTCCCCTTGTGCATGCCATCATCTCCATGCTTGAACTTGCTCCAAGGTTCCTCTTTCTTGTCCAAGCTAGGCCCTTCATTTGTAAGCAAAACAAATGTATCCAATTTAGGCAGCATCATATTCTCATGAACTTTAGAATCATTACCAAGAAACGAAAGTACCTGATATTTTAATTGGCGTGCGCGAGCTCTAGTAATTGGTCCAGTATGTATAGAAGCAGGGGCTGTGGGTGTAACAATGGTATTGATGTCCTCATCATGGTGTCAAACACACGATCTAGATGTATGTGGAGCTGGGAAGGCTTATGATATGGTAGCAAAAAGGGTCAGCAATAATCAATTCAGAGATGCAATGTTGAATAAACTCTCAACGACGGTACCACTTGATAGAGGCGAGGGTGTCCCGATCTTTCGATGAGATGATAGCTATCGTTTTTGGTGGAGTAGACTTTGACGATCCGACTACGAACGTGCGAGGACGTCGCGCCTTAGCAATCGCTAAACCAACTCCGAGAGGTTATTGACCACGCCGGAGCACAATCAACCTGACCACGAGGGTCTATCTCCTGCAAGCAAACGAAGAACAAGCAAGAAACTAAGATTTGCAATCTGGATATTGCGAATATAAGATGAAAGCTTTATTGATCAAGGTGGGGTTCTGTGACGTCTTGGTCTGGTTGTTGAACACAAACGAAGTACGCGAAGTTGCAGCTATGGCGAACTTTTAATCTAAACAAAACCCAAAGTCTAAACGGTGCCCTAAGGGCTGTATATATGGAGGAAGAGGGGGGGATTTCGTGGCCCTTGAAGGAGGGGTCCGAAACCAACCCTATCTCTTGTTTCCCCCACACATACGGACTCTAAAAATAGTCTATACTCAAGTATTTCGAAATTACATGGGCCTGGCCCAATAATAAGGTGACGCAGCACCTATAATAGCCTCTGGACGAAATTTATGAAGTGGCATCTTGTATATTTCGTCCAAGGCTTCCTGCACTCCTTATGGTGGCTTCAAAGTCCTGAAATCATCACTTGTAACTCCGTTCTTGTTCCCCTTGCGCATGCCATCATCTCCATGCTTGAACTTGCTCCAAGGTTCCTCTTTCTTGTCCAAGCTAGGCCCTTCATTTGTAAGCAAAACAAATGTATCCAATTTAGGCAGCATCATATTCTCATGAACATTAGAATCATTAACAAGAAACGAAAGTACCTGATAATTTAATTGGCGTGCGCGAGCTCTAGTAATTGGTCCAGTATGTATAGCAGCAGGGGCTGTGGGTGTAACAATGGTATTGATGTCCTCATCAGTATATTACCACACGAATGATAGGTTTTTCACTTCCGCTAACCTCATTTGTTTTTCCGAGTGTTTGTCATGTTCTTTCGTTTTGAAGGATTCACAAGGCGGTACCATCATGAGACATATTAGTCATGCAAAGGTCTACATGATGCGCGACACCAACATTTTCGACATCCTCATAAAGGTGAACTCCTTCCCTTTGAGCCATCCTCAAATACGCATATTGGATGGGTCAGTCTTTCATTGTTGTCTCCTTCTTCTTGTCTACATGATACATCTCGTGAACGGAGGAGCGACATTGGAGATGGACCATATAGACTTTCACATTGAGGAGCGCTCGGACTTATTGGATGCACCTTCGGACCACCACTTCTACCACGACATCGAGCATTGGTACATCAACACTCCTTTAACACATTGCACCAACACCTCCATATTTGTTGATTATGCTCACACATGTCATGCTCGATGGACATTTCATAGTCACCACAAGTTTGCACCCTATGCATGGATTGACTCATATTATGCTTGCCTTGTTGCATCTTGTATTTCTATGTCATCCATGATATATGAGCTTGTGCACTTCCTTAGCAAATTTGTTGTGATCTTCCTTGATGGCATATTCATACATCATGATCATATTGCCCATCATCAATTGCATGATCACATACTCACTTTGAGCACCAATTACCACATTCATGCTTTTGATACACCGACCCATTATGACATCTGATGAGGACATAAATACCGTTGTTACACCCACAGCTCCTACTGCTACATATACTGGACCAATTACTAGAGCTCGCGCACGCCAATTAAATTATCAGGTACTTTCGTTTCTTGGTAATGATTCTAATGTTCATGAGAATATGATGCTTCCTAAATTGGATACATTTGTATTGATTACTAATGAAGGGCCTAGCATGGACAAGAGGGATGAACACTGGAGCAGGATCAAGCATGGAGATGAAGGCGTGCGTGAAGGGATCCAGAATGGCGTTTCTAGTGCATATTTAAGCACTTTGAAGCCTCCGTGATGACCTACAAGGACATGGACGAAATATACAAGATGTCACTTCATAAATTTCGTCCAGAGGCTATTATAGGTGCTGCGTCACCTTATTATTGGGCCAGGCCCATGTAATTTCGAAATACTTGAGTATAGGCTGTTTTTAGAGTCCGTATGTGTGGGGAAACAAGAGATAGGGTTGGTTTCGGACCCCTCCTTCAAGGGCCACGAAATCCCCCCCCCCTCTTCCTCCATATATACAGCCCTTAGGGCACCGTTTAGACTTTGGGTTTTGTTTAGATTAAAAGTTCGCCATAGCTGCAACTTCGCGTACTTCGTTTGTGTTCAACGACCAGACCAAGACGTCACAGAACCCCACCTTGATCAATAAAGCTTTCATCTTATATTCGCAATATCCAGATTGCAAATCTTAGTTTCTTGCTTGTTCTTCGTTTGCTTGCAGGAGATAGACCCTCGTGGTCAGGTTGATTGTGCTCCGGCGTGGTCAATAACCTCTCGGAGTTGGTTTAGCGATTGCTAAGGCGCGACGTCCTCGCACGTTCGTAGTCGGATCGTCAAAGTCTACTCCACCAAAAACGATAGCTATCATCTCATCGAAAGATCGGGACACCCTCGCCTCTATTACTATACATACTGGACCAATTACTAGAGCTCGCGCACGCCAATTAAAATATCAGGTACTTTCGTTTCTTGGTAATGATTCTAAAGTTCATGAGAATATGATGCTGCCTAAATTGGATACATTTGTTTTGCTTACAAATGAAGGGCCTAGCTTGGACAAGAAAGAGGAACCTTGGAGCAAGTTCAAGCATGGAGATGATGGCATGCACAAGGGGAACAAGAACGGAGTTACAAGTGATGATTTCAGGACTTTGAAGCCACCATAATGAGTTCAGGAAGCCTTGGACGAAATATACAAGATGTCACTTCATAAATTTCGTCCAGAGGCTATTATAGGTGCTGCGTCACCTTATTATTGGGCCAGGCCCATGTAATTTCGAAATACTTGAGTATAGGCTGTTTTTAGAGTCCGTATGTGTGGGGAAACAAGAGATAGGGTTGGTTTCGGACCCCTCCTTCAAGGGCCCGAAATCCCCTCCTCTTCCTCCATATATACAGCCCTTAGGGCACCGTTTAGACTTTGGGGTTTTGTTTAGATTAAAAGTTCGCCATAGCTGCAACTTCGCGTACTTCGTTTGTGTTCAACGACCAGACCAAGACGTCACAGAACCACACCTTGATCAATAAAGCTTTCATCTTATATTCGCAATATCCAGATTGCAAATCTTAGTTTCTTGCTTGTTCTTCGTTTGCTTGCAGGAGATAGACCCTCGTGGTCAGGTTGATTGTGCTCCGGCGTGGTTGATGAGGACATCAATACCATTGTTACACCCACAGCCCCTGCTTCTATACATACTGGACCAATTACAAGAGCTCGCGCACGCCAATTAAATTATCAGGTACTTTCGTTTCTTGGTAATGATTCTAAAGTTCATGAGAATATGATGCTGCCTAAATTGGATACATTTGTTTTGCTTACAAATGAAGGGCCTAGCTTGGACAAGAAAGAGGAACCTTGGAGCAAGTTCAATCATGGAGATGATGGCATGCGCAAGGGGAACAAGAACGGAGTTACAAGTGATGATTTCAGGACTTTGAAGCCACCATAAGGAGTGCAGGAAGCCTTGGACGAAATATACAAGATGCCACTTCATAAATTTCGTCCAGAGGCTATTATAGGTGCTGCGTCACCTTATTATTGGGCCAGGCCCATGTAATTTCGAAATACTTGAGTATAGGCTATTTTTAGAGTCCGTATGTGTGTGGAAACAAGAGATAGGGTTGGTTTCGGACCCCTCCTTCAAGGGCCACGAAATCCCCCCCTCTTCCTCCATATATACAGCCCTTAGGGCACCGTTTAGACTTTGGGTTTTGTTTAGATTAAAAGTTCGCCATAGCTGCAACTTCGCGTACTTCGTTTGTGTTCAACGACCAGACCAAGACGTCACAGAACCCCACCTTGATCAATAAAGCTTTCATCTTATATTCGCAATATCCAGATTGCAAATCTTAGTTTCTTGCTTGTTCTTCGTTTGCTTGCAGGAGATAGACCCTTGTGGTCAGGTTGATTGTGCTCCGGCGTGGTCAATAACCTCTCGGAGTTGGTTTAGCGATTGCTAAGGCGCGACGTCCTCGCATGTTCGTAGTCGGATCGTCAAAGTCTACTCCACCAAAAACGATAGCTATCATCTCATCGAAAGATCGGGACACCCTCGCCTCTATCAATTGGTATCAGATTTCCAGGTTGCTCGGTGAGATTTACAGTTTTCGTAGTTTAGATCGAGTCTGTTCTTCATACCTACAGTCCAGGAAAAAGCCAAAACAAAATTTAGGGTTAGTACATCATATCCAAACCAATCTGAGCCATTGCATAATCTTTTCTGTATTTGCTTTGTTGAATTTGCGGTTGCATCGTCGTGTCAAGTTGCTGGTCTTAGCGTCTAGTTCTTTAGAGTTTCGAGTTCTGTTCACAAGTTGTCAAGCCGCCGCCGCACCATCATCATCGCCCCTACCATATGATGAGGACATCAATACCATTGTTACACCCACAGCCCCTGCTTCTATACATACTGGACCAATTACTAGAGCTCGCGCACGTCAATTAAAATATCAGGTACTTTCGTTTCTTGGTAATGATTCTAAAGTTCATGAGAATATGATGCTGCCTAAATTGGATACATTTGTTTTGCTTACAAATGAAGGGCCTAGCTTGGACAAGAAAGAGGAACCTTGGAGCAAGTTCAAGCATGGAGATGATGGCATGCACAAGGGGAACAAGAACGGAGTTCCAAGTGATGATTTCAGGACTTTGAAGCCACCATATTGAGTGCAGGAAGCCTTGGACGAAATATACAAGATGTCACTTCATAAATTTCGTCCAGAGGCTATTATAGGTGCTGCGTCACCTTATTATTGGGCCAGGCCCATGTAATTTCGAAATACTTGAGTATAGGCTGTTTTTAGAGTCCGTATGTGTGGGGAAACAAGAGATAGGGTTGGTTTCGGACCCTTCCTTCAAGGGCCACGAAATCCTCTCCTCTTCCTCCATATATACAGCCCTTAGGGCACCGTTTAGACTTTGGGTTTTGTTTAGATTAAAAGTTCGCCATAGCTGCAACTTCGCGTACTTCGTTTGTGTTCAACGACCAGACCAAGACGTCACAGAACCCCACCTTGATCAATAAAGCTTTCATCTTATATTCGCAATATCCAGATTGCAAATCTTAGTTTCTTGCTTGTTCTTCGTTTGCTTGCAGGAGATAGACCCTCGTGGTCAGGTTGATTGTGCTCCGGCGTGGTCAATAACCTCTCGGAGTTGGTTTAGCGATTGCTAAGGCGCGACGTCCTCGCACGTTCGTAGTCGGATCGTCAAAGTCTACTCCACCAAAAACGATAGCTATCATCTCATCGAAAGATCGGGACACCCTCGCCTCTATCAAGTGGTATCAGATTCCCAGGTTGCTCGGTGAGATTTACAGTTTTTCGTAGTTTAGCACGGTCTAGCCTAGGACCAGCACAGTACCGTCGTTGAGAGTTCATTCAACATTGCATCTCTGAATTGATTATTGCTGACCCTTTTTGCTACCATATCATAAGCCTTCCTAGCTCCACATACATCTACATCGTGCGTTTGACACCACCTGGCAATCGCTCTGTCCAAGATCTGAGAGTTTTGACTACAAAGGTTGCCGATCACCACCTGCTGCTGGGTAAGAACTGGTAAGAATTTGAGATTTGCTTGAAGGATTTGTGACACCACACCACCACCACTTTCTAGTAGTCTGTAGGATCATATTCTTGTGTGTTTCTATTGCTGCTAACCATGGCAGGATCACAAGCCGACGAGATTGACTGGGAGAACATGACGAACAAGGAGTTGCATGATAAATTTCAACAAATGATGAGTGGCCAGGTGGGAGATGTGCTAAACAGATTTGAAGAGGCCATGGAGAAGATAGATGGCATGGAGAAGTCGTTCGAGACAAAGCTGGATAACAAGTTTAATGAATTGCTCACGCGTCTTCCCCAACCACCACCGGCTGCACCTGTCGCACCTCTGCAACGACAACAACAACGCCCCCTTCCAAATCAGTTCGGACGAGCGAAGCGTGTTCCTCTTGAGGATGGCCAAACTTCTGGTGCTGCTGTACCTACTGTTGATGCTTCTTTGGCTCCTGCTCCTGCTGCTGCTGGTGCCGAGGAGGAGGATGATTACGCGGGCGATTATGAGGATGAGGTTGATCAAAATCATAACTACGTGCAACCACCAGCACCAGGTCGTCCACATGCAAATAATCGCAATGGTAGGTCTGCACCACCACTTCAGGTACGAGATCATGACCATCTTCCTAAATTAAAATTGAATATTCCACCATTCGAGGGTAGATATGTACCTGATATATATCTTACTTGGGAGTTAGAAACTGAACAACGTTTTACACGTTTACAATATCCCGAGGAACGACGTGTTGCTGCTGCTGTTTGTGCTTTCACTAGTTTTGCATGTGTATGGTGGTCTGAACATTGTAGATTATATCCTATTCCAGCTACGTGGGCTGCTTTGAAAACTGCTATGCGTACTCGTTGGGTTCCACCATATTATCAACGTGAATTACTTCAAAAATTGCAGCGCTTAAGACAAGGAAAAAATTCGGTAGAAGAATATTATCAGGAATTACAAACTGGCATGATTAGATGTGGTATTGTTGAGGAGAATGAAGCTATGCTTGCACGTTTCATGGGTGGATTAAATAGAGAGATTCAGACCATTCTAGAGTATAAGGAGTATAATAATATCACTCGTTTATTCCATCTTGCTTGTAAAGCTGAACGTGAAGTGCAGGATCGACAGGCATTGGCGCGAACTAATTTTTCTGCAGGTCGATCTTCATCATGGACACCGCGTGCCTCCTCTACTCCCACACGTCCTACTGCGGCACCACTGACTTCAGCCGCCAATTCCAACCGAGATACAAGAAAACAGGCACCACCACCACCATCTGCCAAGAGTACACCTTCTGGGCCTGCCCAGAGCTCTTCTTCATCTATGGCATCAACAGTGATGAGGACATCAATACCATTGTTACACCCACAGCCCCTGCTTCTATACATACTGGACCAATTACTAGAGCTCGCGCATGCCAATTAAATTATCAGGTACTTTCGTTTCTTGGTAATGATTCTAAAGTTCATGAGAATATGATGCTGCCTAAATTGGATACATTTGTTTTGCTTACAAATGAAGGCCCTAGCTTGGACAAGAAAGAGGAACCTTGGAGCAAGTTCAAGCATGGAGATGATGGCATGCACAAGGGGAACAAGAACGGAGTTACAAGTGATGATTTCAGGACTTTGAAGCCACCATAATGAGTGCAGGAAGCCTTGGACGAAATATACAAGATGTCACTTCATAAATTTCGTCCAGAGGCTATTATAGGTGCTGCGTCACCTTATTATTGGGCCAGGCCCATGTAATTTCGAAATACTTGAGTATAGGCTGTTTTTAGAGTCCGTATGTGTGGGGAAACAAGAGATAGGGTTGGTTTCGGACCCCTCCTTCAAGGGCCACGAAATCCCCTCCTCTTCCTCCATATATACAGCCCTTAGGGCACCGTTTAGACTTTGGGATTTGTTTAGTTAAAAGTTAGCCATTGCAACTTCGTGTACTTCGTTTGTGTCCAACGACCAGGCCAAGACCGCTTTCGGATCCCCACCATTATCAATACTTCATCTATATTCGCAATATTCAGATTGCATTATCATATTCTTGCTTGTTCTTCGATTGCGTGCAGGAATAGACCTTCGTGGTCAGGCTGATCGTGCTTCCAGCATCGTCAGTAACCTCAGGAGATTGGTTTAGCGATTGCTAAGGCGCAACGTCGTGCACGTTTGTAGTCGGATCGTCAAAGTCGGCTCCACCAAATCGATAGTTACCATCTCATCGAAAGATCGGGACACCCTCGCCTCTATCAACCCCCGAGAGTGGCTACATCAGCTGAGTTGATCATAAGAGGTAATGACAAAGGTACTGATCTTCCACCTCTACATGAGAATGAGGAATGCCTTGTCAATTTAAATGCACCATCTGATCAGCTACCCACTACTTTGATCACACCACCTATTTTAGAGGACTATGTTGATAATTTGACTTTGCCATGTGACCAAACAACTAAAAGATCAACAATTTCGAGTGGACCCATTGAATTAACTATTAATATGAAAGAACCATGTGAATCAGGGAATAAATCAGATTTGGATCAAATACGTTTGAAAATAATTGTGCCAATGTTTAATCATTTTGATATGACCTCTAATCTTGGTGATGATTCTGTGTCAAATGACTTATTGCATGTTTGCTTATTTAAGCATGTTGTAGCATGTAAATTTGATTCAAGTAAGGTTTATTCACCAATGTTGGGATGGTTTAATGATGAACATTGTCAATCCTTTGATATGAATAAGAGCTTCACTTATATGTGCAAATTGAGTTACAATATTTTCATGTCTTCTAATACTTGTGATAATATTTTGGCTTTAGATTTTATGAACTATGAAGGTTACTCATGTATACATGTGTCATATATGCAAAAACTAATGGAAGTAAAACTGGATGACATATACATATACAACATGTACACCTTGTCTCTTTTGTTAGCCACATTTCAGCTTAAGCAACGCCGAGGACGGCTTTGTTTTCAAGAAGGGGAGGATGATGAGGACATGACTACCTTGGATACGACCAAAAATATTGCATACATGTATATTTGTGAGGTGATTTCTAATGCAAACTATGCAATAATTTATTTATGTCATCCAAGACAAAAATACTTCACAAACTTTTGTGTCATGTCTAATTGCAGGTGTATGGGACATTTGTACAATCCACATATGAAGATAAGGGGATTTGTTTAGTTAAAAGTTAGCCATTGCAACTTCGTGTACTTCGTTTGTGTCCAACGACCAGACCAAGACCGCTTTCAGATCCCCACCTTTATCAATACTTCATCTATATTCGCAATATTCAGATTGCATTATCATATTCTTGCTTGTTCTTCGATTGCGTGCAGGAATAGACCTTCGTGGTCAGGCTGATCGTGCTTTCAGCATCGTCAGTAACCTCGGGAGATTGGTTTAGCGATTGCTAAGGCGCAACGTCGTGCACGTTTGTAGTCGGATCGTCAAAGTCGACTCCACCAAATCGATAGCTATCATCTCATCGAAAGATCGGGACACCCCCGCCTCTATCATCTATGGCATCAACAGGGCACACACATGATATTATTTGTCGTCGTTGTAAGGGAAGAGGTCATTATGCGAGAGAATGCCAATCTCCGCGTGTTATGATTGCTACTGAGGATGGTGGGTATGAGTCCGCTAGTGATTATGATGAGGAGACTTTGGCTCTTATTACATGTGAAGAACACGGTGGAGATGATTCTGATCATGAGACGCAATACATGGCTCCTGAAGACGCTGACAGGTATGAATGTTTAGTTGCTCAACGTGTTTTGAGTGTGCAGGTCACACAAGCTGAGCAAAATCAGAGGCATAATTTGTTCCATACAAAGGGAGTTGTGAAGGAACGTTCTGTTCGCGTCATCATAGATGGAGGGAGCTGCAACAACTTGGCTAGCATGGAGATGGTGGAGAAGCTATCTCTCACCACAAGACCACATCCACATCCTTACTATATCCAATGGTTCAACAACAGCGGCAAGGTTAAGGTAACACGTATTGTTCGTGTGCATTTTAGTATCTCAACATATGCTGATTATGTTGATTGTGATGTGGTACCCATGCAAGCATGTTCATTATTACTTGGTAGACCATGGCAATTTGATAAAAATTCTGTACACCATGGTAGAAACAATCAGTATACTCTTGTTCATAAGGATAAACATATTACTTTGCTTCCTATGACTCCTGATTCTATTTTGAAAAATAAGAGTGAAAATCAGATTGTGGCAAAAGAATTTGAGCAACAAATGAAGCCTAATAATAAACCATCTAGTGTTGCTTCTGAAATTAAATTGAAAAGTGCATGCTTACTTGCCACCAAATCTGATATTGATGAGCTAGATTTCAGCAATTCTGTTTGCTATGCTTTTGTCTGCAAAGAGGCGTTATTTTCATTCGAGGACGTGCCTTCCTCTTTGCCTCCTGCGGTCACTAACATTTTGCAGGAGTTCGCTGACGTCTTTCCACAAGACGTGCCACCGGGATTACCACCTATTCGCGGGATTGAGCATCAGATTGACTTAATTCCCGGTGCTTCGTTGCCAAACCGTGCGCCATACCGTACCAATCCAGAGGAGGCGAAGGAGATTATGCGTCAAGTACAGGAGTTGCTCGACAAAGGTTATATACGCGAATCCCTTAGTCCTTGTGCTGTTCCTATTATTCTAGTGCCGAAAAAGGATGGTACATCGCGTATGTGTGTTGATTGTAGAGGCATTAATAATATTACTATTCGTTATCGTCATCCTATTCCTAGACTAGATGATATGCTTGATGAATTGAGTGGCTCTACAATATTCTCCAAAGTTGATTTTTGTAGTGGATACCATCAAATTCGTATGAAATTGGGGGATGAATGGAAAACAGCATTTAAAACAAAGTTTGGATTATATGAGTGGTTAGTCATGCCTTTTGGGTTAACTAATGCACCTAGTACTTTCATGAGATTAATGAACGAAGTTTTACGTGCTTTCATTGGACGATTTGTGGTAGTCTATTTTGATGATATACTGATTTATAGCAGATCTTTGGAGGAACATTTGGAACATTTACGTGCTGTTTTTATTGCTTTACGTGATGCACGTTTGTTTGGTAACCTTGGGAAGTGCACCTTTTGCACCGACCGAGTATCTTTTCTTGGCTATGTTGTTACTCCACAGGGAATTGAAGTTGATAAAGCCGAGATTGAAGCTATTGAGAGTTGGCCACAGCCCAAAACGGTCACTCAAGTGAGGAGTTTTCTTGGACTCGCTGGTTTCTATAGGCGTTTTGTGAGAGATTTCAGCACCATTGCTGCACCTCTCAATGAGCTTACAAAGAAGGATGTGCCTTTTGTTTGGGGTACCTCACAGGAAGAAGCCTTCACGGTATTGAAAGATAAGTTGACACATGCTCCTTTACTCCAACTTCCTGATTTTAATAAGACTTTTGAGCTTGAATGTGATGCTAGTGGAATTGGATTAGGAGGTGTTTTATTACAAGATGGCAAACCTGTTGCATACTTTTCTGAAAAATTGAGTGGGCCTAGTCTGAACTATTCTACTTATGATAAAGAATTATATGCTCTTGTTCGTACCTTAGAAACATGGCAACATTATTTATGGCCCAAAGAATTTGTTATACATTCTGATCATGAATCTTTGAAACACATTAAAAGTCAAGCAAAACTGAACCGTAGACATGCTAAATGGGTTGAATTTATTGAGACTTTCCCTTATGTCATTAAACACAAGAAGGGTAAAGAAAATGTTATTGCTGATGCATTGTCTCGTCGTTATACTATGCTTTCACAACTTGACTTTAAAATATTTGGTTTGGAGACCATCAAAGATCAATATGTGCATGATGCTGAATTTAAAGATGTATTGCAGAATTGTAAGGAAGGGAGAACATGGAACAAGTTCGTCGTTAATGATGGATTTGTGTTTCGTGCTAACAAGCTATGCATTCCAGCTAGCTCCGTTCGTCTTTTGTTGTTGCAGGAGGCGCATGGAGGAGGATTAATGGGACACTTTGGCGTGAAGAAGACGGAGGATATACGTGCTACACATTTCTTTTGGCCAAAGATGAGACGGGATGTTGAGCGTTTTGTTGCTCGCTGCACTACATGTCAAAAAGCTAAGTCACGACTCAATCCTCATGGTTTATATATGCCTTTGCCTGTACCTAGTGTTCCTTGGGAGGGTATATCTATGGACTTTGTTTTAGGTTTACCTCGAACAAAGAAGGGGAGGGATAACATATTTGTTGTCGTGGATAGGTTCTCGAAAATGGCACACTTTATACCATGTCATAAAAGCGATGATGCTGTTAATGTTGCTGATTTGTTCTTTCGTGAAATTATACGCTTGCATGGTGTGCCAAATACTATTGTTTCAGATCGTGATACTAAATTTCTTAGCCACTTTTGGAGATGTTTATGGGCTAAGTTGGGGACTAAACTGCTTTTTAGTACTACATGTCACCCCCAAACTGATGGACAAACTGAAGTAGTCAATAGAACATTGTCTACTATGCTTAGGGCTGTTTTGAAGAATAACAAGAAAATGTGGGAAGAATGCTTGCCTCATATTGAATTTGCTTATAATCGTTCATTGCATTCTACTACTAAGATGTGTCCTTTTGAAATTGTGTATGGTTTCCTTCCTCGTGCACCAATTGATTTGTTGCCTCTTCCATCTTCGGAGAAGGTTAATTTTGATGCTAAACAACGTGCTGAATTGATCTTAAAAATGCATGAGTTAACCAAGGAGAACATTGAGCGTATGAATGCTAAATATAAACTTGTTGGAGATAAGGGTAGAAAACATGTTGTGTTTGCACCTGGAGATCTTGTTTGGTTACATTTGCGTAAGGATAGATTTCCTGATTTGCGCAAATCAAAGCTAATGCCACGTGCTGATGGTCCTTTTAAGGTGTTAGAGAAAATAAATGATAATGCATATAAACTTGAGCTGCCTGCAGATTTTGGGGTTAGTCCCACTTTTAACATTGCAGATCTGAAGCCTTATTTGGGTGAGGAAGATGAGCTTCCGTCGAGAACGACTTCATTTCAAGAAGGGGAGGATGATGAGGACATCAATACCATTGTTACACCCACAACCCCTGCTTCTATACATACTGGACCAATTACTAGAGCTCGCGCACGCCAATTAAAATATCAGGTACTTTCGTTTCTTGGTAATGATTCTAAAGTTCATGAGAATATGATGCTGCCTAAATTGGATACATTTGTTTTGCTTACAAATGAAGGGCCTAGCTTGGACAAGAAAGAGGAACCTTGGAGCAAGTTCAAGCATGGAGATGATGGCATGCACAAGGGGAACAAGAACGGAGTTACAAGTGATGATTTCAGGACTTTGAAGCCACCATAATGAGTGCAGGAAGCCTTGGACGAAATATACAAGATGTCACTTCATAAATTTCGTCCAGAGGCTATTATAGGTGCTGCGTCACCTTATTATTGGGCCAGGCCCATGTAATTTCGAAATACTTGAGTATAGGCTGTTTTTAGAGTCCGTATGTGTGGGGAAACAAGAGATAGGGTTGCTTTCGGACCCCTCCTTCAAGGGCCACGAAATCCCCTCCTCTTCCTCCATATATACAGCCCTTAGGGCACCGTTTAGACTTTGGGTTTTGTTTAGATTAAAAGTTCGCCATAGCTGCAACTTCGCGTACTTCGTTTGTGTTCAACGACCAGACCAAGACGTCACAGAACCCCACCTTGATCAATAAAGCTTTCATCTTATATTCGCAATATCCAGATTGCAAATCTTAGTTTCTTGCTTGTTCTTCGTTTGCTTGCAGGAGATAGACCCTCGTGGTCAGGTTGATTGTGCTCCGGCGTGGTCAATAACCTCTCGGAGTTGGTTTAGCGATTGCTAAGGCGCGACGTCCTCGCACGTTCGTAGTCGGATCGTCAAAGTCTACTCCACCAAAAACGATAGCTATCATCTCATCGAAAGATCGGGACACCCTCGCCTCTATCAAGATGAGCTTCCGTCGAGGACGACTTCATTTCAAGAAGGGGAGGATGATGAGGACATCAATACCATTGTTACACCCACAGCCCCTGCTGCTATACATACTGGACCAATTAATAGAGTTCGCGCACGCCAATTAAATTATCAGGTACTTTCATTTCTTGGTAATGATTCTAATGTTCATGAGAATATGATGCTGCCTAAATTGGATACATTTGTTTTGCTTACAAATGAAGGGCCTAGCTTGGACAAGAAAGAGGAACCTTGGAGCAAGTTCAAGCATGGAGATGATGGCATGCGCAAGGGGAACAAGAACGGAGTTACAAGTGATGATTTCAGGACTTTGAAGCCACCATAATGAGTGCAGGAAGCCTTGGACGAAATATACAAGATGCCACTTCATAAATTTCGTCCAGAGGCTATTATAGGTGCTGCGTCACCTTATTATTGGGCCAGGCCCATGTAATTTCGAAATACTTGAGTATAGGCTGTTTTTAGAGTCCGTATGTGTGGGGAAACAAGAGATAGGGTTGGTTTCGGACCCCTCCTTCAAGGGCCACGAAATCCCCCCCTCTTCCTCCATATATACAGCCCTTAGGGCACCGTTTAGACTTTGGGTTTTGTTTAGATTAAAAGTTCGCCATAGCTGCAACTTCGCGTACTTCGTTTGTGTTCAACGACCAGACCAAGACGTCACAGAACCCCACCTTGATCAATAAAGCTTTCATCTTATATTCGCAATATCCAGATTGCAAATCCTAGTTTCTTGCTTGTTCTACGTTTGCTTGCAGGAGATAGACCCTTGTGGTCAGGTTGATTGTGCTCCGGCGTGGTCAATAACCTCTCGGAGTTGGTTTAGCGATTGCTAAGGCGCGACGTCCTCGCACGTTCGTAGTCGGATCGTCAAAGTCTACTCCACCAAAAACGATAGCTATCATCTCATCGAAAGATCGGGACACCCTCGCCTCTATCATATGTGGACGCCGGGATGAGCAATGGGAGATGATTCGCACCAGGAAGGATGGATCTATCGCAGCCTACATACAGGAGATGAACCAGCACATTCGCCGATATGAGAATCAGATGTGCGCTAACATGATAGATACCAAGAAGGTGATGACTCGGAACATGGAGCTGGAAGAGGAACTCAAGTCAACTCACGATGGATACGAAGAGGAAATTGCAGTGCTACTGGAGAAGCATGAAGAACTGAAGAAGAAGCTAGGGATATTCATGGGGAATCCCGAACCTGAAGTGGACGTCCGTTCGGAGGACTACATCATATTGGATGACACCGACACGGACAGTGATGCAGATGATAACAGTGATGATGATTATGAAGACGAAGCTAGAGCGGATATTATGGAGTCTTCCACCGATCAAAATTTCTAGTCGACCATCATATTACCATTAGAGTTCTCCCATGTAGATAGTCCCGTTCGAGAGATTTTGTAATAGTAGCTTAGATCGATTGTATGAATCTTGTTTGAAATTGAGTGGTGTGGATTGAATATGTTTGTCTCATGTGCATAAGGGTAGTGAAATCTCTCATTAGACCTATTCTATTCTGTTCTCACCCCTCTAACCTATCAGATGCCTCTGAGATGTGACCCCCGATTTGCTTTCCCGCCAGAGCTCACCCAGTTGATCCAACAGAAGAATGCCTTGATGCAGATGCTCATTCAGAACCAAGGCAACAACAACAACAACAACCCACCGCCACCACCCCCAGTTGACAACCTAGCCCGTTTCCTAAGGTTGAATCCGCCGGTGTTCTCTAGCAGCACCGAGCCGATAGTTGCTGATGACTGGCTCCGCAAGATTGGAAGGGAGCTGACCACCGCAGGTTGCACTGATGCTGAGAAGGTGCGCTTTGCCGCACATCAACTGGATGGACCCGCAGCCTCATGGTGGGAGAACTACACTACCACTTTCCCCGTGGCCAATGTTACTTGGGATCAATTTCAGCAGGCTTTCCGCACTGCACATGTCTCAGCTAGAGCCATGAGTATGAAGAAGCGTGAGTTCCTCAACTTACGCCAAGGGAATCGTACTGTGGGGCAGTATGTGGATGAATTCAGCAAGTTAGCACGCTACGCCCCGGATGATGTGGCCACAGATGCCGCGAAGCAGGAGAAGTTTCTTGAAGGATTGAATGATGAGCTGAGTATGCAGTTGATGGTGGCAACATTCACCAACTACCAGGAGCTGGTACACAGGGCCCTCATGATTGAAGGCAAGCAGCAGCAGATAGAGAACCGCAAACGGAAGTATGGACAGGGGAAATACAGCTCTGGAGCTCAGCAGAAGCCTCGCTATGCCCCGTACTCGGGAGGACACACTCATACCCATGGAGGACATAACCATGGAGGCCATTCCCACAATGGAGGAAATTCACACAACCACAGTGGCCCTAAGAATGGTAATGGGAGTGGAGAAAGCAACAGTCAGAACCGTTCCAACCCCGCTACACCCGCCAAGAAGGATCTGAGTCACATTACTTGTTTCAAGTGCGGGAAGACTGGACACTACGCAACCGAGTGTCCTGAAGCAAAGAATGGTAATGGCAATGGGAGCTCAGGAAAGAAGCCAAATCCCTTCACCAGAGGTCAGGTGAACCACGTCAACGTGGAGGAAGTTGAAGAGCAGCCTGATGCAGTTATTGGTAAGTTTTTGATTAAGTCATTTGCAGCTCTTGTTCTTTTTGACACTGGTGCATCGCATTCATACATATCAAGGGGATTTCTGGATAAGTTTGAGTTGGAAACCATAGCCCTTAGGTCACCCATGTTAGTAAGCTCACCAGGAGCGGAATATATGTCTAGACGATGGTGTTGCCAGTTGCCATTGACCATAGGTAAGCATGTTTTCCCCTCAGACCTCATTATTTTGGAATCTCAAGGATTGGATGTAATATTAGGCATGGATTGGTTATTGAAGTATGGAGGAAACATCGATTGTGCTAGTAAGTCAATTCTTCTCACCACCCCAGAGGGAAAAAGGATCAAGTATGTGTCTAGGCATGCGCCAAGGAGGACTCAAGTAAATTCACTCTCGGGAGTGGTTTAGGAGGAAGTGCCCGTTGTGAAGGATTATCCAGATGTATTCCCGGAGGAATTACCAGGCATGCCACCAGACCGAGACATTGAGTTTTTAATCGAGTTATTGCCAGGCACCGGACCAATATCCAAGAGACCGTATCGGATGCCCGCTAATGATCTGGAGGAAATTAAGAAGCAGATTAAGGAGTTACTGGAGAAAGGTTATATTCGACCAAGCTCATCACCTTGGGGAGCCCCAGTGCTCTTAGTTGAGAAGAAGGATGGATCTTTGAGAATGGTTGTTGATTATCATGCGTTGAATGAGGTGACGATCAAGAACAAATACCCACTACCGATGATCAATGATTTGTTTGACCAGCTGCAAGGAGCTAAAGTATTCTCCAAGATCGATCTTCGGTCAGGATACCACCAGCTGAAGATCTGAGAGCAGGATATACCTAAGACAGCTTTTACCACAAGGTATGGGCTATATAAGTATACAGTTATGTCATTTGGTTTGACTAACGCCCCTGCCTATTTCATGAGTATGATGAACAAAGTGTTCATGGAATTCTTGGACAAGTTCGTCGTGGTGTTCATTGACGATATATTGGTCTACTCGAAGAATGAAGAGGAACACAAGCAACATTTGCGCTTGGTTCTCGAGAAGCTCAGGGAACATCAGCTATATGCCAAGTTCAGCAAATGCGAGTTTTGGTTGAAGGAAGTTGGATTTCTCAGACATGTTATATCAGGAGAAGGAATAGCAGTAGACCCATCCAAGGTTAAATCTGTCACCGAGTGGTTGGCACCCACCACAGTTGATGAGGACATCAATACCATTGTTACACCCACAGCCCCTGCTGCTATACATACTGGACCAATTACTAGAGCTCGCGCACGCCAATTAAATTATCAGGTACTTTCGTTTCTTGGTAATGATTCTAATGTTCATGAGAATATGATGCTGCCTAAATTGGATACATTTGTTTTGCTTATGAATGAAGGGCCTAGCTTGGACAAGAAAGAGGAACCTTGGAGCAAGTTCAAGCATGGAGATGATGGCATGCGCACGGGAAACAAGAACGGAGTTACAAGTGATGATTTCAGGACTTTGAAGCCACCATAATGAGTGCAGGAAGCCTTGGACGAAATATACAAAATGTCACTTCATAAATTTCGTCCAGAGGCTATTATAGGTGCTGCGTCACCTTATTATTGGGCCAGGCCCATGTAATTTCGAAATACTTGAGTATAGGCTGTTTTTAGAGTCCGTATGTGTGGGGAAACAAGAGATAGGGTTGGTTTCGGACCCCTCCTTCAAGGGCCACGAAATCCCCTCCTCTTCCTCCATATATACAGCCCTTAGGGCACCGTTTAGACTTTGGGTTTTGTTTAGATTAAAAGTTCGCCATAGCTGCAACTTCGCGTACTTCGTTTGTGTTCAACGACCAGACCAAGACGTCACAGAACCCCACCTTGATCAATAAAGCTTTCATCTTATATTCGCAATATCCAGATTGCAAATCTTAGGTTCTTGCTTGTTCTTCGTTTGCTTGCAGGAGATAAACCCTCGTGGTCAGGTTGATTGTGCTCCGGCGTGGTCAATAACCTCTCGGAGTTGGTTTAGCGATTGCTAAGGCGCGACGTCCTCGCACGTTCGTAGTCGGATCGTCAAAGTCTACTCCACCAAAAACGATAGCTATCATCTCATCGAAAGATCGGGACACCCTCGCCTCTATCAGATCATGACCATCTTCCTAAATTAAAATTGAATATTCCACCATTCGAGGGTAGATATGTTCCTGATATATATCTTACTTGGGAGTTAGAAACTGAACAACGTTTTACATGTTTACAATATCCCGAGGAACGACGTGTTGCTGCTGCTGTTTGTGCTTTCACTAGTTTTGCATGTGTATGGTGGTCTGAACATTGTAGATTATATCCTATTCCAACTACGTGGGCTGCTTTGAAAACTGCTATGCGTACTCGTTGGGTTCCACCATATTATCAACGTGAATTACTTCAAAAATTGCAGCGCTTAAGACAAGGAAAAAATTCTGTAGAAGAATATTATCAGGAATTACAAACTGGCATGATTAGATGTGGTATTGTTGAGGAGAATGAAGCTATGCTTGCACGTTTCATGGGTGGATTAAATAGAGAGATTCAGACCATTCTAGAGTATAAGGAGTATAATAATATCACTCATTTATTCCATCTTGCTTGTAAAGCTGAACGTGAAGTGCAGGATCGACAGGCATTGGCGCGAACTAATTTTTCTGCAGGTCGATCTTCATCATGGACACCGCGTGCCTCCTCTACTCCCACACGTCCTACTGCGGCACCACTGACTTCAGCCGCCAATTCCAACCGAGATACAAGAAAACAGGCACCGCCACCACCATCTGCCAAGAGTACACCTTCTGGGCCTGCCCAGAGCTCTTCTTCATCTATGGCATCAACAGGGCACACACATGATATTATTTGTCGTCGTTGTAAGGGAAGAGGTCATTATGCGAGAGAATGCCAATCTCCGCGTGTTATGATTGCTACTGAGGATGGTGGGTATGAGTCCGCTAGTGATTATGATGAGGAGACTTTGGCTCTTATTACAAGTGAAGAACACGGTGGAGATGATTTTGATCATGAGACGCAATACATGGCTCCTGAAGACGCTGACAGGTATGAATGTTTAGTTGCTCAACGTGTTTTGAGTGTGCAGGTCACACAAGCTGAGCAAAATCAGAGGCATAATTTGTTCCATACAAAGGGAGTTGTGAAGGAACGTTCTGTTCGCGTCATCATAGATGGAGGGAGCTGCAACAACTTGGCTAGCATGGAGATGGTGGAGAAGCTATCTCTCACCACAAGACCACATCCACATCCGTACTATATCCAATGGTTCAACAACAGCGGCAAGGTTAAGGTAACACGTACTGTTCGTGTGCATTTTAGTATCTCTACATATGCTGATTATGTTGATTGTGATGTGGTACCCATGCAAGCATGTTCATTATTACTTGGTAGACCATGGCAATTTGATAAAAATTCTGTACACCATGGTAGAAACAATCAGTATACTCTTGTTCATAAGGATAAACATATTACTTTGCTTCCTATGACTCCTGATTCTATTTTGAAAGATGATATTAATAGAGCTAGTAAAGCAAAACAGGAGAAAAATAAGAGTGAAAATCAGATTGTGGCAAAAGAATTTGAGCAACAAATGAAGCCTAATAATAAACCATCTAGTGTTGCTTCTGAAATTAAATTGAAAAGTGCATGCTTACTTGCCACCAAATCTGATATTGTTGATCTAGATTTCAGCAATTCTGTTTGCTATGCTTTTGTGTGCAAAGAGGCGTTATTTTCATTCGAGGACGTGCCTTCCTCTTTGCCTCCTGCGGTCACTAACATTTTGCAGGAGTTCGCTGACGTCTTTCCACAAGACGTGCCACCGGGATTACCACCTATTCGCGGGATTGAGCATCAGATTGACTTAATTCCCGGTGCTTCGTTGCCAAACCGTGCGCCATACCGTACCAATCCAGAGGAGACGAAGGAGATTATGCGTCAAGTACAGGAGTTGCTCGACAAAGGTTATATACGCGAATCCCTTAGTCCTTGTGCTGTTCCTATTATTCTAGTGCCGAAAAAGGATGGTACATCGCGTATGTGTGTTGATTGTAGAGGCATTAATAATATTACTATTCGTTATCGTCATCCTATTCCTAGACTAGATGATATGCTTAATGAATTGTGTGGCTCTACAATATTCTCTAAAGTTGATTTGCGTAGTGGATACCATCAAATTCGTATGAAATTGGGGGATGAATGGAAAACAGCATTTAAAACAAAGTTTGGATTATATGAGTGGTTAGTCATGCCTTTTGGGTTAACTAATGCACCTAGTACTTTCATGAGATTAATGAACGAAGTTTTACGTGCTTTCATTGGACGATTTGTGGTAGTCTATTTTGATGATATACTGATTTATAGCAGATCTTTGGAGGAACATTTGGAACATTTACGTGCTGTTTTTATTGCTTTACGTGATGCACGTTTGTTTGGTAACCTTGGGAAGTGCACCTTTTGCACCGACCGAGTATCTTTTCTTGGCTATGTTGTTACTCCACAGGGAATTGAAGTTGATAAAGCCAAGATTGAAGCTATTGAGAGTTGGCCACAGCCCAAAACGGTCACTCAAGTGAGGAGTTTTCTTGGACTCGCTGGTTTCTATAGGCGTTTTGTGAGAGATTTCAGCACCATTGCTGCACCTCTCAATGAGCTTACAAAGAAGGATGTGCCTTTTGTTTGGGGTACCTCACAGGAAGAAGCCTTCACGGTATTGAAAGATAAGTTGACACATGCTCCTTTACTCCAACTTCCTGATTTTAAGAAGACTTTTGAGCTTGAATGTGATGCTAGTGGAATTGGATTAGGAGGTGTTTTATTACAAGATGGCAAACCTGTTGCATACTTTTCTGAAAAATTGAGTGGGCCTAGTCTGAACTATTCTACTTATGATAAAGAATTATATGCTCTTGTTCGGACCTTAGAAACATGGCAACATTATTTATGGCCCAAAGAATTTGTTATACATTCTGATCATGAATCTTTGAAACACATTAAAAGTCAAGCAAAACTGAACCGTAGACATGCTAAATGGGTTGAATTTATTGAGACTTTCCCTTATGTCATTAAACACAAGAAGGGTAAAGAAAATGTTATTGCTGATGCATTGTCTCGTCGTTATACTATGCTTTCACAACTTGACTTTAAAATATTTGGTTTGGAGACCATCAAAGATCAATATGTGCATGATGCTGAATTTAAAGATGTATTGCAGAATTGTAAGGAAGGGAGAACATGAAACAAGTTCGTCGTTAACGATGGATTTGTGTTTCGTGCTAACAAGCTATGCATTCCAGCTAGCTCCGTTCGTCTTTTGTTGTTGCAGGAGGCGCATGGAGGAGGATTAATGGGACACTTTGGCGTGAAGAAGACGGAGGATATACTTGCTACACATTTCTTTTGGCCAAAGATGAGACGGGATGTTGAGCGTTTTGTTGCTCGCTGCACTACATGTCAAAAAGCTAAGTCACGACTCAATCCTCATGGTTTATATATGCCTTTGCCTGTACCTAGTGTTCCTTGGGAGGATATATCTATGGACTTTGTTTTAGGTTTACCTCGAACAAAGAAGGGGAGGGATAGCATATTTGTTGTCGTGGATAGGTTCTCGAAAATGGCACACTTTATACCATGTCATAAAAGCGATGATGCTGTTAATGTTGCTGATTTGTTCTTTCGTGAAATTATACGCTTGCATGGTGTGCCAAATACTATTGTTTCAGATCGTGATACTAAATTTCTTAGCCACTTTTGGAGATGTTTATGGGCTAAGTTGGGGACTAAACTGCTTTTTAGTACTACATGTCACCCCCAAACTGATGGACAAACTGAAGTAGTCAATAGAACATTGTCTGATGAGGACATCAATTCCATTGTTACACCCACAACCCCTGCTTCTATACATACTGGACCAATTACTAGAGCTCGCGCACGCCAATTAAAATATCAGGTACTTTCGTTTCTTGGTAATGATTCTAAAGTTCATGAGAATATGATGCTGCCTAAATTGGATACATTTGTTTTGCTTACAAATGAAGGGCCTAGCTTGGACAAGAAAGAGGAACCTTGGAGCAAGTTCAAGCATGGAGATGATGGCATGCACAAGGGGAACAAGAACGGAGTTACAAGTGATGATTTCAGGACTTTGAAGCCACCATAATGAGTGCAGGAAGCCTTGGACGAAATATACAAGATGTCACTTCATAAATTTCGTCCAGAGGCTATTATAGGTGCTGCGTCACCTTATTATTGGGCCAGGCCCATGTAATTTCGAAATACTTGAGTATAGGCTGTTTTTAGAGTCCGTATGTGTGGGGAAACAAGAGATAGGGTTGGTTTCGGACCCCTCCTTCAAGGGCCACGAAATCCCCTCCTCTTCCTCCATATATACAGCCCTTAGGGCACCGTTTAGACTTTGGGTTTTGTTTAGATTAAAAGTTCGCCATAGCTGCAACTTCGCGTACTTCGTTTGTGTTCAACGACCAGACCAAGACGTCACAGAACCCCACCTTGATCAATAAAGCTTTCATCTTATATTCGCAATATCCAGAGTGCAAATCTTAGTTTCTTGCTTGTTCTTCGTTTGCTTGCAGGAGATAGACCCTCGTGGTCAGGTTGATTGTGCTCCGGCGTGGTCAATAACCTCTCGGAGTTGGTTTAGCGATTGCTAAGGCGCGACGTCCTCGCACGTTCGTAGTCGGATCTTCAAAGTCTACTCCACCAAAAACGATAGCTATCATCTCATCGAAAGATCGGGACACCCTCGCCTCTATCAATATCTACCCTCGAATGGTGGAATATTCAATTTTAATTTAGGAAGATGGTCATGATCTCGTACCTGAAGTGGTGGTGCAGACCTACCATTGCGATTATTTGCATGTGGACGACCTGGTGCTGGTGGTTGCACGTAGTTATGATTTTGATCAACCTCATCCTCATAATCGCGCGCGTAATCATCCTCCTCCTCGGCACCAGCAGCAGCAGGAGCAGGAGCCAAAGAAGCATCAACAGTAGGTACAGCAGCACCAGAAGTTTGGCCATCCTCAAGAGGAACACGCTTCGCTCGTCCGGACTGATTTGGAAGGGGGCGTTGTTGTTGTCGTTGCAGAGGTGCGACAGGTGCAGCCGGTGGTGGTTGGGGAAGACGCGTGAGCAATTCATTAAACTTGTTATCCAGCTTTGTCTCGAACGACTTCTCCATGCCATCTATCTTCTCCATGGCCTCTTCAAATCTGTTTAGCACATCTCCCACCTGGCCACTCATCATTTGCTGAAATTTATCATGCAACTCCTTGTTCGTCATGTTCTCCCAGTCAATCTCGTCGGCTTGTGATCCTGCCATGGTTAGCAGCAATAGAAACACACAAGAATATGATCCTACAGACTACTAGAAAGTGGTGGTGGTGTGGTGTGGTGTCACAAATCCGTCAAGCAAATCTCAAATTCTTACCAGTTCTTATGTGGGCTCGAATTGGTGGTGGTATATGGACTCGGATCGGTGGTGGTATATGGACTCGGATCGGTGGTGGTATATGGACTCAGAGAAATAGCAGATAAGCTGTGGTGGTATATGGTAGGGGCGATGATGATGGTGCGGCGGCGGCGTGACAACTTGTGTAGAGAACTTGAAACTCTAAAGAACTAGACGCTAAGACCAGCAACTTGACACGACGATGCAACCGCAAATTCAACAAAGCAAAAACCCTAAAAAGATTATGCAAAGGCTCAGATTGGTTCGGATATGATGAACTAACCCTAAATTTTTTTTTGGCTTTTTCCTGGACTGTAGGTATGAAGAACAGACTCGATCTAAACTACGAAAAACTGTAAATCTCACCGAGCAACCTGGGAATCTGATACCACTTGATAGAGGTGAGGGTGTCCTGATCTTTCGATGAGATGATATCTATCGTTTTTGGTGGAGTAGACTTTGACAATCCGACTACGAACGTGCGAGGACGTCGCGCCTTAGCAATCGCTAAACCAACTCCGAGAGCTTATTGACCACGCCGGAGCACAATCAACCTGACCACGAGGGTCTATCTCCTGCAAGCAAACGAAGAACAAGCAAGAAACTAAGATTTGCAATCTGGATATTGCGAATATAACATGAAAGCTTTATTGATCAAGGTGGGGTTCTGTGACGTCTTGGTCTGGTCGTTGAACACAAACGAAGTACGCGAAGTTGCAGCTATGGCGAACTTTTAATCTAAACAAAACCCAAAGTCTAAACGGTGCCCTAAGGGCTGTATATATGGAGGAAGAGGGGGGGATTTCGTGGCCCTTGAAGGAGGGGTCCGAAACCAACCCTATCTCTTGTTTCCCCACACATACGGACTCTAAAAATAGCCTATACTCAAGTATTTCGAAATTACATGGGCCTGGCCCAATAATAAGGTGACGCAGCACCTATAATAGCCTCTGGACGAAATTTATGAAGTGGCATCTTTTATATTTCGTCCAAGGCTTCCTGCACTCCTTATGGTGGCTTCAAAGTCCTGAAATCATCACTTGTAACTCCGTTCTTGTTCCCCTTGCGCATGCCATCATCTCCATGCTTGAACTTGCTCCAAGGTTCCTCTTTCTTGTCCAAGCTAGGCCCTTCATTTGTAAGCAAAACAAATGTATCCACTTTAGGCAGCATCATATTCTCATGAACTTTAGAATCATTACCAAGAAACGAAAGTACCTGATAATTTAATTGGCGTGCGCGAGCTCTAGTAATTGGTCCAGTATGTATAGAAGCAGAGGCTGTGGGTGTAACAATGGTATTGATGTCCTCATCATCCTCCCCTTCTTGAAATGAAGTCGTCCTCGACGGAAGCTCATCTTCCTCACCCAAATAAGGCAGATCTGCAATGTTAAAAGTGGGACTAACCCCAAAATCTGCAGGCAGCTCAAGTTTATATGCGTTATCATTTATTTTCTCTAACACCTTAAAAGGACCATCAGCACGTGGCATTAGCTTTGATTTGCGCAAATCAGGAAATCTATCCTTACGCAAATGTAACCAAACAAGATCTCCAGGTGCAAACACAACATGTTTTGTACCCTTATCTCCAGCAAGTTTATATTTAGCATTCATACGCTCAATGTTCTCCTTAGTTAACTCATGCATTTTTAAGATCAATTCAGCACGTTGTTTAGCATCAAAATTAACCTTCTCCGAAGATGGAAGAGGCAACAAATCAATTGGTGCACGAGGAAGGAAACCATACACAATTTCAAAAGGACACATCTTAGTAGTAGAATGCAATGAACGATTATAAGCAAATTCAATATGAGGCAAGCATTCTTCCCACATTTTCTTGTTATTCTTCAAAACAGCCCTAAGCATAGTAGACAATGTTCTATTGACTACTTCAGTTTGTCCATCAGTTTGGGGGTGACATGTAGTACTAAAAAGCAGTTTAGTCCCCAACTTAGCCCATAAACATCTCCAAAAGTGGCTAAGAAATTTAGTATCACGATCTGAAACAATAGTATTTGGCACACCATGCAAGCGTATAATTTCACGAAAGAACAAATCAGCAACATTAACAGCCTCATCGCTTTTATGACATGGTATAAAGTGTGCCATTTTCGAGAACCTATCCACGACAACAAATATGCTATCCCTCCCCTTCTTTGTTCGAGGTAAACCTAAAACAAAGTCCATAGATATATCCTCCCAAGGAACACTAGGTACAGGCAAAGGCATATATAAACCATGAGGATTGAGTCGTGACTTAGCTTTTTGACATGTAGTGCAGCGAGCAACAAAACGCTCAACATCCCGTCTCATCTTTGGCCAAAAGAAATGTGTAGCAAGTATATCCTCCGTCTTCTTCACGCCAAAGTGTCCCATTAATCCTCCTCCATGCGCCTCCTGCAACAACAAAAGACGAACGGAGCTAGCTGGAATGCATAGCTTGTTAGCACGAAACACAAATCCATCATTAACGACGAACTTGTTCCATGTTCTCCCTTCCTTAGAATTCTGCAATACATCTTTAAATTCAGCATCATGCACATATTGATCTTTGATGGTCTCCAAACCAAATATTTTAAAGTCAAGTTGTGAAAGCATAGTATAACGACGAGACAATGCATCAGCAATAACATTTTCTTTACCCTTCTTGTGTTTAATGACATAAGGGAAAGTCTCAATAAATTCAACCCATTTAGCATGTCTACGGTTCAGTTTTGCTTGACTTTTAATGTGTTTCAAAGATTCATGATCAGAATGTATAACAAATTCGTTGGGCCATAAATAATGTTGCCATGTTTCTAAGGTCCGAACAAGAGCATATAATTCTTTATCATAAGTAGAATAGTTCAGACTAGGCCCACTCAATTTTTCAGAAAAGTATGCAATAGGTTTGCCATCTTGTAATAAAACACCTCCTAATCCAATTCCACTAGCATCACATTCAAGCTCAAAAGTCTTATTAAAATCAGGAAGTTGGAGTAAAGGAGCATGTGTCAACTTATCTTTCAATACCGTGAAGGCTTCTTCCTGTGAGGTACCCCAAACAAAAGGCACATCCTTCTTTGTAAGCTCATTGAGAGGTGCAGCAATGGTGCTGAAATCTCTCACAAAACGCCTATAGAAACCAGCGAGTCCAAGAAAACTCCTCACTTGAGTGACCGTTTTGGGCTGTGGCCAACTCTCAATAGCTTCAATCTTGGCTTTATCAACTTCAATTCCCTGTGGAGTAACAACATAGCCAAGAAAAGATACTCGGTCGGTGCAAAAGGTGCACTTCCCAAGGTTACCAAACAAACGTGCATCACGTAAAGCAATAAAAATAACACGTAAATGTTCCAAATGTTCCTCCAAAGATCTGCTATAAATCAGTATATCATCAAAATAGACTACCACAAATCGTCCAATGAAAGCACGTAAAACTTCGTTCATTAATCTCATGAAAGTACTAGGTGCATTAGTTAACCCAAAAGGCATGACTAACCACTCATATAATCCAAACTTTGTTTTAAATGCTGTTTTCCATTCATCCCCCAATTTCATACGAATTTGATGGTATCCACTACGCAAATCAACTTTGGAGAATATTGTAGAGCCACTCAATTCATCAAGCATATCATCTAGTCTAGGAATAGGATGACGATAACGAATAGTAATATTATTAATGCCTCTACAATCAACACACATACGCGATGTACCATCCTTTTTCGGCACTAGAATAATAGGAACAGCACAAGGACTAAGGGATTCGCGTATATAACCTTTGTCGAGCAACTCCTGTACTTGACGCATAATCTCCTTCGTCTCCTCTGGATTGGTACGGTATGGCGCACGGTTTGGCAACGAAGCACCGGGAATTAAGTCAATCTGATGCTCAATCCCGCGAATAGGTGGTAATCCCGGTGGCACGTCTTGTGGAAAGACGTCAGCGAACTCCTGCAAAATGTTAGTGACCACAGGAGGCAAAGAGGAAGGCACGTCCTCGAATGAAAATAACGCCTCTTTGCACACAAAAACATAGCAAACAGAATTGCTGAAATCTAGCTCATCAATATCAGATTTGGTGGCAAGTAAGCATGCACTTTTCAATTTAATTTCAGAAGCAACACTAGATGGTTTATTATTAGGCTTCATTTGTTGCTCAAATCCTTTTGCCACAATATGATTTTCACTCTTATTTTTCTCCTGCTTTGCTTTACTAGCTCTATTAATATCATCTTTCAAAATAGAATCAGGAGTCATAGGAAGCAAAGTAATATGTTTATCCTTATGAACAAGAGTATATTGATTGTTTCTACCATGGTGTACAGAATTTTTATCAAATTGCCATGGTCTACCAAGTAATAATGAACATGCTTGCATGGGTACCACATCACAATCAACATAATCAGCATATGTAGAGATACTAAAATGCACACGAACTGTACGTGTTACCTTAACCTTGCCGCTGTTGTTGAACCATTGGATATAGTAAGGATGTGGATGCGGTCTTGTGGTGAGAGATAGCTTCTCCACCATCTCCATGCTAGCCAAGTTGTTGCAGCTCCCTCCATCTATGATGACGCGAACAGAACGTTCCTTCACAACTCCCTTTGTATGGAACAAATTATGCCTCTGATTTTGCTCAGCTTGTGTGACCTGCACACTCAAAACATGTTGAGCAACTAAACATTCATACCTGTCAGCGTCTTCAGGAGCCATGTATTGCGTCTCATGATCAGAATCATCTCCACCGTGTTCTTCACTTGTAATAAGAGCCAAAGTCTCCTCATCATAATCACTAGCGGACTCATACCCACCATCCTCAGTAGCAATCATAACACGCGGAGATTGGCATTCTCTCGCATAATGACCTCTTCCCTTACAACGACGACAAATAATATCATGTGTGTGCCCTGTTGATGCCATAGATGAAGAAGAGCTCTGGGCAGGCCCAGAAGGTGTACTCTTGGCAGATGGTGGTGGTGGTGCCTGTTTTCTTGTATCTCGATTGGAATTGGCGGCTGAAGTCAGTGGTGCCGCAGTAGGACGTGTGGGAGTAGAGGAGGCACGCGGTGTCCATGATGAAGATCGACCTGCAGAAAAATTAGTTCGGGCCAATGCCTGTCGATCCTGCACTTCACGTTCAGCTTTACAAGCAAGATGGAATAAACGAGTGATATAATTATACTCCTTGTACTCTAGAATGGTCTGAATCTCTCTATTTAATCCACCCATGAAACGTGCAAGCATAGCTTCATTCTCCTCAACAATACCACATCTAATCATGCCAGTTTGTAATTCCTGATAATATTCTTCTACAGAATTTTTTCCTTGTCTTAAGCGCTGCAATTTTTGAAGTAATTCACGTTGATAATATGGTGGAACCCAACGAGTACGCATAGCAGTTTTCAAAGCAGCCCACGTAGCTGGAATAGGATATAATCTACAATGTTCAGACCACCATACACATGCAAAACTAGTGAAAGCACAAACAGCAGCAGCAACACGTCGTTCCTCGGGATATTGTAAACATGTAAAACGTTGTTCAGTTTCTAACTCCCAAGTAAGATATATATCAGGAACATATCTACCCTCGAATGGTGGAATATTCAATTTTAATTTAGGAAGATGGTCATGATCTCGTACCTGAAGTGGTGGTGCAGACCTACCATTGCGATTATTTGCATGTGGACGACCTGGTGCTGGTGGTTGCACGTAGTTATGATTTTGATCAACCTCATCCTCATAATCGCCCGCGTAATCATCCTCCTCCTCGGCACCATCATCATCGCCCCTACCATATACCACCACAGCTTATCTGCTATTTCTCTGAGTCCATATACCACCACCGATCCGAGTCCATATACCACCACCGATCCGAGTCCATATACCACCACCAATCCGAGCCCACATATACTACCGTCATATACCATCACCAGTCCGAGTTCCACCAGATTCATCTCTGCCACCAGTCCTAGTCCGAGTCCAGTATTTATTCCTTTATTTTAGAGTTCCAGATCACGCGATACTACGAGTCGTGAACAAGTCGGATTCCCCAATTTTCGCGCTACCCGCAGAAGAAAAATAGTTCCAGTTTCCAAAAAAAAAAACTTAGTCTGGAAAATTCTGGCTCGGCAGTTTTTAGACCATTTGTAGACTTTTTCGAAAAAATTTTGTTGCGGAGCAAAAAAAAAAAGAGGAAAAAAAAAGTGCAAAAAAAAAAAAAAATTCAGAGTGTGCTCCTCCCTTGTTTACGTGCAGCGCCGTGATTTTTGTTAGTGTTCTAGGCTCGCGTCTCTAGCACGGTCTAGCCTAGGACCAGCACAGTACCGTCGTTGAGAGTTTATTCAACATTGCATCTCTGAATTGATTATTGCTGACCCTTTTTGCTACCATATCATAAGCCTTCCCAGCTCCACATACATCTACATCGTGCGTTTGACACCACCTGGCAATCGCTCTGTCCAAGCTCTGAGAGTTTTGACTACAAAGGTTGCCGATCACCACCTGCTGCTGGGTAAGAACTGGTAAGAATTTGAGATTTGCTTGACGGATTTGTGACACCACACCACACCACCACCACTTTCTAGTAGTATGTAGGATCATATTCTTGTGTGTTTCTATTGCTGCTAACCATGGCAGGATCACAAGCCGACGAGATTGACTGGGAGAACATGACGAACAAGGAGTTGCATGATAAATTTCAGCAAATGATGAGTGGCCAGGTGGGAGATGTGCTAAACAGATTTGAAGAGGCCATGGAGAAGATAGATGGCATGGAGAAGTCGTTCGAGACAAAGCTGGATAACAAGTTTAATGAATTGCTCACGCGTCTTCCCCAACCACCACCGGCTGCACCTGTCGCACCTCTGCAACGACAACAACAACGCCCCCTTCCAAATCAGTCCGGACGAGCGAAGCGTGTTCCTCTTGAGGATGGCCAAACTTCTGGTGCTGCTGTACCTACTGTTGATGCTTCTTTGGCTCCTGCTCCTGCTGCTGCTGGTGCCGAGGAGGAGGATGATTACGCGCGCGATTATGAGGATGAGGTTGATCAAAATCATAACTACGTGCAACCACCAGCACCAGGTCGTCCACATGCAAATAATCGCAATGGTAGGTCTGCACCACCACTTCAGGTACGAGATCATGACCATCTTCCTAAATTAAAATTGAATATTCCACCATTCGAGGGTAGATATTGATAGAGGCGAGGGTGTCCCGATCTTTCGATGAGATGATAGCTATCGTTTTTGGTGGAGTAGACTTTGAAGATCCGACTACGAACGTGCGAGGACGTCGCGCCTTAGCAATCGCTAAACCAACTCCGAGAGGTTATTGACCACGCCGGAGCACAATCAACCTGACCACGAGGGTCTATCTCCTGCAAGCAAACGAAGAACAAGCAAGAAACTAAGATTTGCACTCTGGATATTGCGAATATAAGATGAAAGCTTTATTGATCAAGGTGGGGTTCTGTGACGTCTTGGTCTGGTCGTTGAACACAAACGAAGTACGCGAAGTTGCAGCTATGGCGAACTTTTAATCTAAACAAAACCCAAAGTCTAAACGGTGCCCTAAGGGCTGTATATATGGAGGAAGAGGAGGGGATTTCGTGGCCCTTGAAGGAGGGGTCCGAAACCAACCCTATCTCTTGTTTCCCCACACATACGGACTCTAAAAACAGCCTATACTCAAGTATTTCGAAATTACATGGGCCTGGCCCAATAATAAGGTGACGCAGCACCTATAATAGCCTCTGGACGAAATTTATGAAGTGACATCTTGTATATTTCGTCCAAGGCTTCCTGCACTCATTATGGTGGCTTCAAAGTCCTGAAATCATCACTTGTAACTCCGTTCTTGTTCCCCTTGTGCATGCCATCATCTCCATGCTTGAACTTGCTCCAAAGTTCCTCTTTCTTGTCCAAGCTAGGCCCTTCATTTGTAAGCAAAACAAATGTATCCAATTTAGGCAGCATCATATTCTCATGAACTTTAGAATCATTACCAAGAAACGAAAGTACCTGATATTTTAATTGGCGTGCGCGAGCTCTAGTAATTGGTCCAGTATGTATAGAAGCAGGGGCTGTGGGTGTAACAATGGTATTGATGTCCTCATCAAATCCGAGCCCACATATACTACCGTCATATACCATCACCAGTCCGAGTTCCACCAGATTCATCTCTGCCACCAGTCCTAGTCCGAGTCCAGTATTTATTCCTTTATTTTAGAGTTCCAGATCACGCAATACTACGAGTCGTGAACAAGTCGGATTCCCCAATTTTCGTGCTACCCGCAGAAGAAAAATAGTTCCAGTTTCAAAAAAAAAAACTAAGTCTGGAAAATTCTGGCTAGGCAGTTTTTAGACCATTTGTAGACTTTTTCGAAAAAAAATTGTAGCGGAGGAAAAAAAAAAGGAAAAAAGAGGAAAAAAAGTGCAAAAAAAAAAATTTATTCAGAGTGTGCTCCTCCCTTGTTTACGTGGAGCGCCGTGATTTTTGTTAGTGTTCTAGGCTCGCGTCTCTAGCACGGTCTAGCCTAGGACCAGCACAGTACCGTCGTTGAGAGTTTATTCAACATTGCATCTCTGAATTGATTATTGCTGACCCTTTTTGCTACCATATCATAAGCCTTCCCAGCTCCACATACATCTACATCGTGCGTTTGACACCACCTGGCAATCGCTCTGTCCAAGCTCTGAGAGTTTTGACTACAAAGGTTGCCGATCACCACCTGCTGCTGGGTAAGAACTGGTAAGAATTTGAGATTTGCTTGACGGATTTGTGACACCACACCACACCACCACCACTTTCTAGTAGTCTGTAGGATCATATTCTTGTGTGTTTCTATTGCTGCTAACCATGGCAGGATCACAAGCCGACGAGATTGACTGGGAGAACATGACGAACAAGGAGTTGCATGATAAATTTCAGCAAATGATGAGTGGCCAGGTGGGAGATGTGCTAAACAGATTTGAAGAGGCCATGGAGAAGATAGATGGCATGGAGAAGTCGTTCGAGACAAAGCTGTATAACAAGTTTAATGAATTGCTCACGCGTCTTCCCCAACCACCACCGGCTGCACCTGTCGCACCTCTGCAACGACAACAACAACGCCCCCTTCCAAATCAGTTCGGACGAGCGAAGCGTGTTCCTCTTGAGGATGGCCAAACTTCTGGTGCTGCTGTACCTACTGTTGATGCTTCTTTGGCTCCTGCTCCTGCTGCTGCTGGTGCCGAGGAGGAGGATGATTACGCGGGCGATTATGAGGATGAGGTTGATCAAAATCATAACTACGTGCAACCACCAGCACCAGGTCGTCCACATGCAAATAATCGCAATGGTAGGTCTGCACCACCACTTCAGGTACGAGATCATGACCATCTTCCTAAATTAAAATTGAATATTCCACCATTCGAGGGTAGATATGTTCCTGATATATATCTTACTTGGGAGTTAGAAACTGAACAACGCTTTACATGTTTACAATATCCCGAGGAACGACGTGTTGCTGCTGTTGTTTGTGCTTTCACTAGTTTTGCATGTGTATGGTGGTCTGAACATTGTAGATTATATCCTATTCCAGCTACGTGGGCTGCTTTGAAAACTGCTATGCGTACTCGTTGGGTTCCACCATATTATCAACGTGAATTACTTCAAAAATTGCAGCGCTTAAGACAAGGAAAAAATTCTGTAGAAGAATATTATCAGGAATTACAAACTGGCATGATTAGATGTGGTATTGTTGAGGAGAACGAAGCTATGCTTGCACGTTTCATGGGTGGATTAAATAGAGAGATTCAGACCATTCTAGAGTATAAGGAGTATAATAATATCACTCGTTTATTCCATCTTGCTTGTAAAGCTGAACGTGAAGTGCAGGATCGACAGGCATTGGCGCGAACTAATTTTTCTGCAGGTCGATCTTCATCATGGACACCGCGTGCCTCCTCTACTCCCACACGTCCTACTGCGGCACCACTGACTTCAGCCGCCAATTCCAACCGAGATACAAGAAAACAGGCACCACCACCACCATCTGCCAAGAGTACACCTTCTGGGCCTGCCCAAAGCTCTTCTTCATCTATGGCATCAACAGGGCACACACATGATATTATTTGTCGTCGTTGTAAGGGAAGAGGTCATTATGCGAGAGAATGCCAATCTCCGCGTGTTATGATTGCTACTGAGGATGGTGGGATGAGTCCGCTAGTGACTATGATGAGGAGACTTTGGCTCTTATTACAAGTGAAGAACACGGTGGAGATGATTCTGATCATGAGACGCAATACATGGCTCCTGAAGACGCTGACAGGTATGAATGTTTAGTTGCTCAACGTGTTTTGAGTGTGCAGGTCACACAAGCTGAGCAAAATCAGAGGCATAATTTGTTCCATACAAAGGGAGTTGTGAAGGAACGTTCTGTTCGCATCATCATAGATGGAGGGAGCTGCAACAACTTGGCTAGCATGGAGATGGTGGAGAAGCTATCTCTCACCACAAGACCACATCCACATCCTTACTATATCCAATGGTTCAACAACAGCGGCAAGGTTAAGGTAACACGTACTGTTCGTGTGCATTTTAGTATCTCTACATATGCTGAATATGTTGATATTTGATGTGGTACCCATGCAAGCATGTTCATTATTACTTGGTAGACCATGGCAATTTGATAAAAATTCTGTACACCATGGTAGAAACAATCAGTATACTCTTGTTCATAAGGATAAACATATTACTTTGCTTCCTATGACTCCTGATTCTATTTTGAAAGATGATATTAATAGAGCTAGTAAAGCAAAACAGGAGAAAAATAAGAGTGAAAATCAGATTGTGGCAAAAGAATTTGAGCAACAAATGAAGCCTAATAATAAACCATCTAGTGTTGCTTCTGAAATTAAATTGAAAAGTGCATGCTTACTTGCCACCAAATCTGATATTGATGATCTAGATTTCAGCAATTCTGTTTGCTATGCTTTTGTGTGCAAAGAGGCGTTATTTTCATTCGAGGACGTGCCTTCCTCTTTGCCTCCTGCGGTCACTAACATTTTGCAGGTGTTCGCTGACGTCTTTCCACAAGACGTGCCACCGGGATTACCACCTATTCGCGGGATTGAGCATCAGATTGACTTAATTCCCGGTGCTTCGTTGCCAAATCGTGCGCCATACCGTACCAATCCAGAGGAGACGAAGGAGATTATGCGTCAAGTACAGGAGTTGCTCGACAAAGGTTATATACGCGAATCCCTTAGTCCTTGTGCTGTTCCTATTATTCTAGTGCCGAAAAAGGATGGTACATCGCGTATGTGTGTTGATTGTAGAGGCATTAATAATATTACTATTCGTTATCGTCATCCTATTCCTAGACTAGATGATATGCTTGATGAATTGAGTGGCTCTACAATATTCTCCAAAGTTGATTTGCGTAGTGGATACCATCAAATTCGTATGAAATTGGGGGATGAATGGAAAACAGCATTTAAAACAAAGTTTGGATTATATGAGTGGTTAGTCATGCCTTTTGGGTTAACTAATGCACCTAGTACTTTCATGAGATTAATGAACGAAGTTTTACGTGCTTTTATTGGACGATTTGTGGTAGTCTATTTTGATGATATACTGATTTATAGCAGATCTTTGGAGGAACATTTGGAACATTTACGTGCTGTTTTTATTGCTTTACGTGATGCACGTTTGTTTGGTAACCTTGGGAAGTGCACCTTTTGCACCGACCGAGTATCTTTTCTTGGCTATGTTGTTACTCCACAGGGAATTGAAGTTGATAAAGCCAAGATTGAAGCTATTGAGAGTTGGCCACAGCCCAAAACGGTCACTCAAGTGAGGAGTTTTCTTGGACTCGCTGGTTTCTATAGGCGTTTTGTGAGAGATTTCATGATAGAGGCGAGGGTGTCCCGATCTTTCGATGAGATGATAGCTATCGTTTTTGGTGGAGTAGACTTTGACGATCCGACTACGAACGTGCGAGGACGTCGCGCCTTAGCAATCGCTAAACCAACTCCGAGAGGTTATTGACCACGCCGGAGCACAATCAACCTGACCACGAGGGTCTATCTCCTGCAAGCAAACGAAGAACAAGCAAGAAACTAAGATTTGCAATCTGGATATTGCGAATATAAGATGAAAGCTTTATTGATCAAGGTGGGGTTCTGTGACGTCTTGGTCTGGTCGTTGAACACAAACGAAGTACGCGAAGTTGCAGCTATGGCGAGCTTTTAATCTAAACAAAACCCAAAGTCTAAACGGTGCCCTAAGGGCTGTATACATGGAGGAAGAGGAGGGGATTTCGTGGCCCTTGAAGGAGGGGTCCGAAAACAACCCTATCTCTTGTTTCCCCACACATACGGACTCTAAAAACAGCCTATACTCAAGTATTTCGAAATTACATGGGCCTGGCCCAATAATAAGGTGACGCAGCACCTATAATAGCCTCTGGACGAAATTTATGAAGTGACATCTTGTATATTTCGTCCAAGGCTTCCTGCACTCATTATGGTGGCTTCAAAGTCCTGAAATCATCACTTGTAACTCCGTTCTTGTTCCCCTTGTGCATGCCATCATCTCCATGCTTGAACTTGCTCCAAGGTTCCTCTTTCTTGTCCAAGCTAGGCCCTTCATTTGTAAGCAAAACAAATGTATCCAATTTAGGCAGCATCATATTCTCATGAACTTTAGAATCATTACCAAGAAACGAAAGTACCTGATATTTTAATTGACGTGCGCGAGCTCTAGTAATTGGTCCAGTATGTATAGAAGCAGGGGCTGTGGGTGTAACAATGGTATTGATGTCCTCATCAGTACCCATGCAAGCATGTTCCTTATTACTTGGTAGACCATGGCAATTTGATAAAAGTTCTGTACACCATGGTAGAAACAATCAGTATACTCTTGTTCATAAGGATAAACATATTACTTTGCTTCCTATGTCTCCTGATTCTATTTTGAAAGATGATATTAATAGAGCTAGTAAGGCAAAACAGGAGCAAAATAAGAGTGAAAATCAGATTGTGGCAAAAGAATTTGAGCAACAAATGAATCCTAATAATAAACCATCTACTGTTGCTTCTGAAATTAAATTGAAAAGTGCATGTTTACTTGCCACCAAATCTGATATTGATGATCTAGATTTCAGCAAATCTGTTTGCTATGCTTTTGTGTGCAAAGAGGCATTATTTTCATTCGAGGACATGCCTTCCTCTTTGCCTCCTGCTGTTACTAACATTTTGCAGGAGTTCGCCGATGTCTTTCCACAAGATGTGCCTCCGGGATTACCACCTATTCGAGGGATTGAGCATCAGATTGACTTAATTCCCGGTGCATCGCTACCCAACCGTGCACCATACCGTACTAATCCAGAGGAGACGAAGGAGATTATGCGTCAAGTCCAAGAGTTGCTCGACAAAGGTTATATACGCGAATCCCTTAGTCCTTGTGCTGTTCCTATTATTCTAGTGCCGAAAAAGGATGGTACATCGCGTATGTGTGTTGATTGTAGAGGCATTAATAATATTACTATTCGTTATCGTCATCCTATTCCTAGACTAGATGATATGCTTGATGAATTGAGTGGCTCTACAATATTCTCCAAAGTTGATTTGCGTAGTGGATACCATCAAATTCGTATGAAATTGGGGGATGAATGGAAAACAGCATTTAACACAAAGTTTGGATTATATGAGTGGTTAGTCATGCCTTTTGGGTTAACTAATGCACCTAGTACTTTCATGAGATTAATGAACGAAGTTTTACGTGCTTTCATTGGACGATTTGTGGTAGTCTATTTTGATGATATACTGATTTATAGCAGATCTTTGGAGGAACATTTGGAACATTTACGTGCTGTTTTTATTGCTTTACGTGATGCACGTTTGTTTGGTAACCTTGGGAAGTGCACCTTTTGCACCGACCGAGTATCTTTTCTTGGCTATGTTGTTACTCCACAGGGAATTGAAGTTGATAAAGCCAAGATTGAAGCTATTGAGAGTTGGCCACAGCCCAAAACGGTCACTCAAGTGAGGAGTTTTCTTGGACTCGCTGGTTTCTATAGGCGTTTTGTGAGAGATTTCAGCACCATTGCTGCACCTCTCAATGAGCTTACAAAGAAGGATGTGCCTTTTGTTTGGGGTACCTCACAGGAAGAAGCCTTCACGGTATTGAAAGATGAGTTGACACATGCTCCTTTACTCCAACTTCCTGATTTTAATAAGACTTTTGAGCTTGAATGTGATGCTAGTGGAATTGGATTAGGAGGTGTTTTATTACAAGATGGCAAACCTGTTGCATACTTTTCTGAAAAATTGAGTGGGCCTAGTCTGAACTATTCTACTTATGATAAAGAATTATATGCTCTTGTTCGGACCTTAGAAACATGGCAACATTATTTATGGCCCAAAGAATTTGTTATACATTCTGATCATGAATCTTTGAAACACATTAAAAGTCAAGCAAAACTGAACCGTAGACATGCTAAATGGGTTGAATTTATTGAGACTTTCCCTTATGTCATTAAACACAAGAAGGGTAAAGAAAATGTTATTGCTGATGCATTGTCTCGTCGTTATACTATGCTTTCACAACTTGACTTTAAAATATTTGGTTTGGAGACCATCAAAGATCAATATGTGCATGATGCTGAATTTAAAGATGTAATGCAGAATTGTAAGGAAGGGAGAACATGGAACAAGTTCGTCGTTAACGATGGATTTGTGTTTCGTGCTAACAAGCTATGCATTCCAGCTAGCTCCGTTCGTCTTTTGTTGTTGCAGGAGGCGCATGGAGGAGGATTAATGGGACACTTTGGCGTGAAGAAGACGGAGGATATACTTGCTACACATTTCTTTTGGCCAAAGATGAGACGGGATGTTGAGCGTTTTGTTGCTCGCTGCACTACATGTCAAAAAGCTAAGTCACGACTCAATCCTCATGGTTTATATATGCCTTTGCCTGTACCTAGTGTTCCTTGGGAGGATATATCCCATAGATAAACCTAAAACAAAGGCATATATAAACCGTCTTCTTCAGCATCATGAGGATTGAGTCGTGACTTAGCTTTTTGACATGTAGTGCAGCGAGCAACAAAACGCTCAACATCCCGTCTCATCTTTGGCCAAAAGAAATGTGTAGCAAGTATATCCTCCGTCTTCTTCACGCCAAAGTGTCCCATTAATCCTCCTCCATGCGCCTCCTGCAACAACAAAAGACGAACGGAGCTAGCTGGAATGCATAGCTTGTTAGCACGAAACACAAATCCATCGTTAACGACGAACTTGTTCCATGTTCTCCCTTCCTTACAATTCTGCAATACATCTTTAAATTCAGCATCATGCACATATTGATCTTTGATGGTCTCCCAACCAAATATTTTAAAGTCAAGTTGTGAAAGCATAGTATAACGACGAGACAATGCATCAGCAATAACATTTTCTTTACCCTTCTTGTGTTTAATGACATAAGGGAAAGTCTCAATAAATTCAACCCATTTAGCATGTCTACGGTTCAGTTTTGCTTGACTTTTAATGTGTTTCAAAGATTCATGATCAGAATGTATAACAAATTCTTTGGGCCATAAATAATGTTGCCATGTTTCTAAGGTCCGAACAAGAGCATATAATTCTTTATCATAAGTAGAATAGTTCAGACTAGGCCCACTCAATTTTTCAGAAAAGTATGCAACAGGTTTGCCATCTTGTAATAAAACACCTCCTAATCCAATTCCACTAGCATCACATTCAAGCTCAAAAGTCTTATTAAAATCAGGAAGTTGGAGTAACGGAGCATGTGTCAACTTATCTTTCAATACCGTGAAGGCTTCTTCCTGTGAGGTACCCCAAACAAAAGGCACATCCTTCTTTGTAAGCTCATTGAGAGGTGCAGCAATGGTGCTGAAATCTCTCACAAAACGCCTATAGAAACCAGCGAGTCCAAGAAAACTCCTCACTTGAGTGACCGTTTTGGGCTGTGGCCAACTCTCAATAGCTTCAATCTTGGCTTTATCAACTTCAATTCCCTGTGGAGTAACAACATAGCCAAGAAAAGATACTCGGTCGGTGCAAAAGGTGCACTTCCCAAGGTTACCAAACAAACGTGCATCACGTAAAGCAATAAAAACAGCACGTAAATGTTCCAAATGTTCCTCCAAAGATCTGCTATAAATCAGTATATCATCAAAATAGACTACCACAAATCGTCCAATGAAAGCACGTAAAACTTCGTTCATTAATCTCATGAAAGTACTAGGTGCATTAGTTAACCCAAAAGGCATGACTAACCACTCATATAATCCAAACTTTGTGTTAAATGCTGTTTTCCATTCATCCCCCAATTTCATACGAATTTGATGGTATCCACTACGCAAATCAACTTTGGAGAATATTGTAGAGCCACTCAATTCATCAAGCATATCATCTAGTCTAGGAATAGGATGACGATAACGAATAGTAATATTATTAATGCCTCTACAATCAACACACATACGCGATGTACCATCCTTTTTCGGCACTAGAATAATAGGAACAGCACAAGGACTAAGAGATTCGCGTATATAACCTTTGTCGAGCAACTCCTGTACTTGACGCATAATCTCCTTTGTCTCCTCTGGATTGGTACGGTATGGTGCACGGTTTGGCAACGAAGCACCGGGAATTAAGTCAATCTGATGCTCAATCCCGCGAATAGGTGGTAATCCCGGTGGCACGTCTTGTGGAAAGACGTCAGCGAACTCCTGCAAAATGTTAGTGACCGCAGGAGGCAAAGAGGAAGGCACGTCCTCGAATGAAAATAACGCCTCTTTGCACACAAAAGCATAGCAAACAGAATTGCTGAAATCTAGATCATCAATATCAGATTTGGTGGCAAGTAAGCATGCACTTTTCAATTTAATTTCAGAAGCAACACTAGATGGTTTATTATTAGGCTTCATTTGTTGCTCAAATTCTTTTGCCACAATCTGATTTTCACTCTTATTTTTCTCCTGTTTTGCTTTACTAGCTCTATTAATATCATCTTTCAAAATAGAATCAGGAGTCATAGGAAGCAAAGTAATATGTTTATCCTTATGAACAAGAGTATACTGATTGTTTCTACCATGGTGTACAGAATTTTTATCAAATTGCCATGGTCTACCAAGTAATAATGAACATGCTTGCATGGGTACCACATCAGAATCAACATAATCAACATATGTAGAGATACTAAAATGCACACGAACAGTACGTGTTACCTTAACCTTGCCGCTGTTGTTGAACCATTGGATATAGTAAGGATGTGGATGTGGTCTTGTGGTGAGAGATAGCTTCTCCACCATCTCCATGCTAGCCAAGTTGTTGCAGCTCCCTCCATCTATGATGACGCGAACAGAACGTTCCTTCACAACTCCCTTTGTATGGAACAAATTATGCCTCTGATTTTGCTCAGCTTGTGTGACCCGCACACTCAAAACACGTTGAGCAACTAAACATTCATACCTGTCAGCGTCTTCAGGAGCCATGTATTGCGTCTCATGATCAGAATCATCTCCACCGTGTTCTTCACTTGTAATAAGAGCCAAAGTCTCCTCATCATAGTCACTAGCGGACTCATACCCACCATCCTCAGTAGCAATCATAACACGCGGAGATTGGCATTCTCTCGCATAATGACCTCTTCCCTTACAACGACGACAAATAATATCATGTGTGTGCCCTGTTGATGCCATAGATGAAGAAGAGCTCTGGGCAGGCCCAGAAGGTGTACTCTTGGCAGATGGTGGTGGTGGTGCCTGTTTTCTTGTATCTCGGTTGGAATTGGCGGCTGAAGTCAGTGGTGCCGCAGTAGGACGTGTGGGAGTAGAGGAGGCACGCGGTGTCCATGATGAAGATCGACCTGCAGAAAAATTAGTTCGCGCCAATGCCTGTCCATCCTGCACTTCACGTTCAGCTTTACAAGCAAGATGGAATAAACGAGTGATATTATTATACTCCTTATACTCTAGAATGGTCTGAATCTCTCTATTTAATCCACCCATGAAACGTGCAAGCATAGCTTCATTCTCCTCAACAATACCACATCTAATCATGCCAGTTTGTAATTCCTGATAATATTCTTCTACAGAATTTTTTCCTTGTCTTAAGCGCTGCAATTTTTGAAGTAATTCACGTTGATAATATGGTGAAACCCAACGAGTACGCATAGCAGTTTTCAAAGCAGCCCACGTAGCTGGAATAGGATATAATCTACAATGTTCAGACCACCATACACATGCAAAACTAGTGAAAGCACAAACAGCAGCAGCAACACGTCGTTCCTCGGGATATTGTAAACATGTAAAACGTTGTTCAGTTTCTAACTCCCAAGTAAGATATATATCAGGAACATATCTACCCTCGAATGGTGGAATATTCAATTTTAATTTAGGAAGATGGTCATGATCTCGTACCTGAAGTGGTGGTGCAGACCTACCATTGCGATTATTTGCATGTGGACGACCTGGTGCTGGTGGTTGCACGTAGTTATGATTTTGATCAACCTCATCCTCATAATCGCCCGCGTAATCATCCTCCTCCTCGGCACCAGCAGCAGCAGGAGCAGAAGCCAAAGAAGCATCAACTGTAGGTACAGCAGCACCAGAAGTTTGGCCATCCTCAAGAGGAACACGCTTCGCTCGTCCGAACTGATTTGGAAGGGGGCGTTGTTGTTGTCGTTGCAGAGGTGCGACAGGTGCAGCCGGTGGTGGTTGGGGAAGACGCGTGAGCAATTCATTAAACTTGTTATCCAGCTTTGTCTCGAACGACTTCTCCATGCCATCTATCTTCTCCATGGCCTCTTCAAATCTGTTTAGCACATCTCCCACCTGGCCACTCATCATTTGCTGAAATTTATCATGCAACTCCTTGTTCGTCATGTTCTCCCAGTCAATCTCGTCGGCTTGTGATCCTGCCATGGTTAGCAGCAATAGAAACACACAAGAATATGATGCTACAGACTACTAGTGATAGAGGCGTGGGTGTCCCGATCTTTCGATGAGATGATAGCTATCGTTTTTGGTGGAGTAGACTTTGACGATCCGACTACGAACGTGCGAGGACGTCGCGCCTTAGCAATCGCTAAACCAACTCCGAGAGGTTATTGACCACGCCGGAGCACAATCAACCTGACCACGAGGGTCTATCTCCTGCAAGCAAACGAAGAACAAGCAAGAAACTAAGATTTGCAATCTGGATATTGCGAATATAAGATGAAAGCTTTATTGATCAAGGTGGGGTTCTGTGACGTCTTGGTCTGGTCGTTGAACACAAAAGAAGTACGCGAAGTTGCAGCTATGGCGAACTTTTAATCTAAACAAAACCCAAAGTCTAAACGGTGCCCTAAGGGCTGTATATATGGAGGAAGAGGAGGGGATTTCGTGGCCCTTGAAGGAGGGGTCCGAAACCAACCCTATCTCTTGTTTCCCCACACATACGGACTCTAAAAACAGCCTATACTCAAGTATTTCGAAATTACATGGGCCTGGCCCAATAATAAGGTGACGCAGCACCTATAATAGCCTCTGGACGAAATTTATGAAGTGACATCTTGTATATTTCGTCCAAGGCTTCCTGCACTCATTATGGTGGCTTCAAAGTCCTGAAATCATCACTTGTAACTCCGTTCTTGTTCCCCTTGTGCATGCCATCATCTCCATGCTTGAACTTGCTCCAAGGTTCCTCTTTCTTGTCCAAGCTAGGGCCTTCATTTGTAAGCAAAACAAATGTATCCAATTTAGGCAGCATCATATTCTCATGGACTTTAGAATCATTACCAAGAAACGAAAGTACCTGATAATTTAATTGGCGTGCGCGAGCTCTAGTAATTGGTCCAGTATGTATAGAAGCAGGGGCTGTGGGTGTAACAATGGTATTGATGTCCTCATCACCTTATGAACAAGAGTATACTGATTGTTTCTACCATGGTGTACAGAATTTTTATCAAATTGCCATGGTCTACCAAGTAATAATGAACATGCTTGCATGGGTACCACATCACAATCAACATAATCAGCATATGTAGAGATACTAAAATGCACACGAACAGTACGTGATACCTTAACCTTGCCGCTGTTGTTGAACCATTGGATATAGTAAGGATGTGGATGTGGTCTTGTGGTGAGAGATAGCTTCTCCACCATCTCCATGCTAGCCAAGTTGTTGCAGCTCCCTCCATCTATGATGACGCGAACAGAACGTTCCTTCACAACTCCCTTTGTATGGAACAAATTATGCCTCTGATTTTGCTCAGCTTGTGTGACCTGCACACTCAAAACACGTTGAGCAACTAAACATTCATACCTGTCAGCGTCTTCAGGAGCCATGTATTGCGTCTCATGATCAAAATCATCTCCACCGTGTTCTTCACTTGTAATAAGAGCCAAAGTCTCCTCATCATAATCACTAGCGGACTCATACCCACCATCCTCAGTAGCAATCATAACACGCGGAGATTGGCATTCTCTCGCATAATGACCTCTTCCCTTACAACGACGACAAATAATATCATGTGTGTGCCCTGTTGATGCCATAGATGAAGAAGAGCTCTGGGCTGGCCCAGAAGGTGTACTCTTGGCAGATGGTGGTGGTGGTGCCTGTTTTCTTGTATCTCGATTGGAATTGGCGGCTGAAGTCAGTGGTGCCGCAGTAGGACGTGTGGGAGTAGAGGAGGCACGCGGTGTCCATGATGAAGATCGACCTGCAGAAAAATTAGTTCGCGCCAATGCCTGTCGATCCTGCACTTCACGTTCAGCTTTACAAGCAAGATGGAATAAACGAGTGATATTATTATACTCCTTATACTCTAGAATGGTCTGAATCTCTCTATTTAATCCACCCATGAAACGTGCAAGCATAGCTTCATTCTCCTCAACAATACCACATCTAATCATGCCAGTTTGTAATTCCTGATAATATTCTTCTACAGAATTTTTTCCTTGTCTTAAGCGCTGCAATTTTTGAAGTAATTCACGTTGATAATATGGTGGAACCCAACGAGTACGCATAGCAGTTTTCAAAGCAGCCCACTTAGCTGGAATAGGATATAATCTACAATGTTCAGACCACCATACACATGCAAAACTAGTGAAAGCACAAACAGCAGCAGCAACACGTCGTTCCTCGGGATATTGTAAACATGTAAAACGTTGTTCAGTTTCTAACTCCCAAGTAAGATATATATCAGGAACATATCTACCCTCGAATGGTGGAATATTCAATTTTAATTTAGGAAGATGGTCATGATCTCGTACCTGAAGTGGTGGTGCAGGCCTACCATTGCGATTATTTGTATGTGGACGACCTGGTGCTGGTGGTTGCACGTAGTTATGATTTTGATCAACCTCATCCTCATAATCGCCCGCGTAATCATCCTCCTCCTCGGCACCAGCAGCAGCAGGAGCAGGAGCCAAAGAAGCATCAACAGTAGGTACAGCAGCACCAGAAGTTTGGCCATCCTCAAGAGGAACACGCTTCGCTCGTCCGAACTGATTTGGAAGGGGGCGTTGTTGTTGTCGTTGCAGAGGTGCGACAGGTGCAGCCGGTGGTGGTTGGGGAAGACGCGTGAGCTATTCATTAAACTTGTTATCCAGCTTTGTCTCGAACGACTTCTCCATGCCATCTATCTTCTCCATGGCCTCTTCAAATCTGTTTAGCACATCTCCCACCTGGCCACTCATCATTTGCTGAAATTTATCATGCAACTCCTTGTTCGTCATGTTCTCCCAGTCAATCTCGTCGGCTTGTGATCCTGCCATGGTTAGCAGCAATAGAAACACACAAGAATATGATCCTACAGACTACTAGAAAGTGGTGGTGGTGTGGTGTGGTGTCACAAATCCGTTAAGCAAATCTCAAATTCTTACCAGTTCTTACCCAGCAGCAGGTGGTGATCGGCAACCTTTGTAGTCAAAACTCTCAGAGCTTGGACAGAGCGATTGCCAGGTGGTGTCAAACGCACGATGTAGATGTATGTGGAGCTGGGAAGGCTTATGATATGGTAGCAAAAAGGGTCAGCAATAATCAATTCAGAGATGCAATGTTGAATAAACTCTCAACGACGGTACTGTGCTGGTCCTAGGCTAGACCGTGCTAGAGACGCGAGCTTAGAACACTAACAAAAATCACGGCGCTGCACGTAAACAAGGGAGTAGCACACTCTGAATTTTTTTCTTTTTTTTTGCACTTTTTTTTTTGCTCCGCAACTATTTTTTTTTCGAAAAAGTCTACAAATGGTCTAAAAACTGCCTAGCCAGAATTTTTTTGAAACTGGAACTATTTTTCTTCTGCGGGTAGCACGAAAATTGGGGAATCCGACTTGTTCACGACTCGTAGTATCGCGTGATCTGGAACTCTAAAATAAAGGAATAAATACTGGACTCGGACTAGGACTGGTGGCAGAGATGAATATGGTGGAACTCGGACTGGTGATGGTATATGACGGTAGTATATGTGGGCTCGGATTGGTGGTGGTATATGGACTCGGATCGGTGGTGGTATATGGACTCGGATCGGTGGTGGTATATGGACTCAGAGAAATAGCAGATAAGCTGTGGTGGTATATGGTAGGGGCGATGATGATGGTGCGGCGGCGGCGTGACAACTTGTGAACAGAACTCGAAACTCTAAAGAACTAGACGCTAAGACCAGCAACGTGACACGACGATGCAACCGCAAATTCAACAAAGCAAAAACCCTAAAAAGATTATGCAAAGGCTCAGATTGGTTCGGATATGATGAACTAACCCTAAATTTTTTTTTTGGCTTTTTCCTGGACTGTAGGTATGAAGAACAGACTCGATCTAAACTACGAAAAACTGTAAATCTCACCGAGCAACCTGGGAATCTGATACCACTTGATAGAGGCGAGGGTGTCCCGATCTTTCGATGAGATGATAGCTATCGTTTTTGGTGGAGTAGACTTTGACGATCCGACTACGAACGTGCGAGGACGTCGCGCCTTAGCAATCGCTAAACCAACTCCGAGAGGTTATTGACCACGCCGGAGCACAATCAACCTGACCACGAGGGTCTATCTCGTGCAAGCAAACGAAGAACAAGCAAGAAACTAAGATTTGCAATCTGGATATTGTGAATATAAGATGAAAGCTTTATTGATCAAGGTGGGGTTCTGTGACATCTTGGTCTGGTCGTTGAACACAAACGAAGTACGCGAAGTTGCAGCTATGGCGAACTTTTAATCTAAACAAAACCCAAAGTCTAAACGGTGCCCTAAGGGCTGTATATATGGAGGAAGAGGGGGGGATTTCGTGGCCCTTGAAGGAGGGGTCCGAAACCAACCCTATCTCTTGTTTCCCCACACATACGGACTCTAAAAATAGCCTATACTCAAGTATTTCGAAATTACATGGGCCTGGCCCAATAATAAGGTGACGCAGCACCTATAATAGCCTCTGGACGAAATTTATGAAGTGGCATCTTGTATATTTCGTCCAAGGCTTCCTGCACTCCTTATGGTGGCTTCAAAGTCCTGAAATCATCACTTGTAACTCCGTTCTTGTTCCCCTTGCGCATGCCATCATCTCCATGCTTGAACTTGCTCCAAGGTTCCTCTTTCTTGTCCAAGCTAGGCCCTTCATTTGTAAGCAAAACAAATGTATCCAATTTAGGCAGCATCATATTCTCATGAACTTTAGAATCATTACCAAGAAGCGAAAGTACCTGATAATTTAATTGGCGTGCGCGAGCTCTAGTAATTGGTCCAGTATGTATAGAAGCAGGGGCTGTGGGTGTAACAATGGTATTGATGTCCTCATCATCCTCCCCTTCTTGAAATGAAGTCGTCCTCGACGGAAGCTCATCTTCCTCACCCAAATAAGGCTTCAGATCTGCAATGTTAAAAGTGGGACTAACCCCAAAATCTGCAGGCAGCTCAAGTTTATATGCGTTCTCATTTATTTTCTCTAACACCTTAAAAGGACCATCAGCACGTGGCATTAGCTTTGATTTGCGCAAATCAGGAAATCTATCCTTACGCAAATGTAACCAAACAAGATCTCCAGGTGCAAACACAACATGTTTTCTACCCTTATCTCCAGCAAGTTTATATTTAGCATTCATACGCTCAATGTTCTCCTTAGTTAACTCATGCATTTTTAAGATCAATTCAGCACGTTGTTTAGCATGAAAATTAATCTTCTCCGAAGATGGAAGAGGCAACAAATCAATTGGTGCACGAGGAAGGAAACCATACACAATTTCAAAAGGACACATCTTAGTAGTAGAATGCAATGAACGATTATAAGCAAATTCAATATGAGGCAAGCATTCTTCCCACATTTTCTTGTTATTCTTCAAAACAGCCCTAAGCATAGTAGACAATGTTCTATTGACTACTTCAGTTTGTCCATCAGTTTGGGGGTGACATGTAGTACTAAAAAGCAGTTTAGTCCCCAACTTAACCCATAAACATCTCCAAAAGTGGCTAAGAAATTTCGTATCACGATCTGAAACAATAGTATTTGGCACACCATGCAAGCGTATAATTTCACGAAAGAACAAATCAGCAACATTAACAGCATCATCGCTTTTATGACATGGTATAAAGTGTGCCATTTTCGAGAACCTATCCACGACAACAAATATGCTATCCCTCCCCTTCTTTGTTCGAGGTAAACCTAAAACAAAGTCCATAGATATATCCTCCCAAGGAACACTAGGTACAGGCAAAGGCATATATAAACCATGAGGATTGAGTCGTGACTTAGCTTTTTGACATGTAGTGCAGCGAGCAACAAAACGCTCAACATCCCGTCTCATCTTTGGCCAAAAGAAATGTGTAGCAAGTATATCCTCCGTCTTCTTCACGCCAAAGTGTCCCATTAATCCTCCTCCATGCGCCTCCTGCAACAACAAAAGACGAACGGAGCTAGCTGGAATGCATAGCTTGTTAGCACGAAACACAAATCCATCGTTAACGACGAACTTGTTCCATGTTCTCCCTTCCTTACAATTCTGCAATACATCTTTAAATTCAGCATCATGCACATATTGATCTTTGATGGTCTCCAAACCAATTCATCAAGCATATCATCTAGCCTAGGAATAGGATGACGATAACGAATAGTAATATTATTAATGCCTCTACAATCAACACACATACGCGACGTACCATCCTTTTTTGGCACTAGTATAATAGGAACAGCACAAGGACTAAGAGATTCGCGTATATAACCTTTGTCGAGCAGCTCCTGTACTTGACGCATAATCTCCTTCGTCTCCTCTGGATTGGTACGGTATGGCGCACGGTTTGGCAACGAAGCACCGGGAATTAAGTCAATCTGATGCTCAATCCCGCGAATAGGTGGTAATCCCGGTGGCACGTCTTGTGGAAAGACGTCAGCGAACTCCTGCAAAATGTTAGTGACCGCAGGAGGCAAAGAGGAAGGCACGTCCTCGAATGAAAATAACGCCTCTTTGCACACAAAAGCATAGCAAACAGAATTGCTGAAATCTAGCTCATCAATATCAGATTTGGTGGCAAGTAAGCATGCACTTTTCAATTTAATTTCAGAAGCAACACTAGATGGTTTATTATTAGGCTTCATTTGTTGCTCAAATTCTTTTGCCACAATCTGATTTTCACTCTTATTTTTCTCCTGCTTTGCTTTACTAGCTCTATTAATATCATCTTTCAAAATAGAATCAGGAGTCATAGGAAGCAAAGTAATATGTTTATCCTTATGAACAAGAGTGTACTTATTGTTTCTACCATGGTGTACAGAATTTTTATCAAATTGCCATGGTCTACCAAGTAATAATGAACATGCTTGCATGGGTACCACATCACAATCAACATAATCAGCATATGTAGAGATACTAAAATGCACACGAACAGTACGTGTTACCTTAACCTTGCCGCTGTTGTTGAACCATTGGATATAGTAAGGATGTGGATGTGGTCTTGTGGTGAGAGATAGCTTCTCCACCATCTCCATGCTAGCCAAGTTGTTGCAGCTCCCTCCATCTATGATGACGCGAACAGAACGTTCCTTCACAACTCCCTTTGTATGGAACAAATTATGCCTCTGATTTTGCTCAGCTTGTGTGACCTGCACACTCAAAACACGTTGAGCAACTAAACATTCATACCTGTCAGCGTCTTCAGGAGCCATGTATTGCGTCTCATGATCAGAATCATCTCCACCGTGTTCTTCACTTGTAATAAGAGCCAAAGTCTCCTCATCATAATCACTAGCGGACTCATACCCACCATCCTCAGTAGCAATCATAACACGTGGAGATTGGCATTCTCTCGCATAATGACCTCTTCCCTTACAACGACGACAAATAATATCATGTGTGTGCCCTGTTGATGCCATAGATGAAGAAGAGCTCTGGTGATAGAGGCGAGGGTGTCCCGATCTTTCGATGAGATGGTAACTATCGATTTGGTGGAGCCGACTTTGACGATCCGACTACAAACGTGCACGACGTTGCGCCTTAGCAATCGCTAAACCAATCTCCTGAGGTTACTGACGATGCTGGAAGCACGATCAGCCTGACCACGAAGGTCTATTCCTGCACACAATCGAAGAACAAGCAAGAATATGATAATGCAATCTGAATATTGCGAATATAGATGAAGTATTGATAATGGTGGGGATCCGAAAGCGGTCTTGGTCTGGTCGTTGGACACAAACGAAGTACACGAAGTTGCAATGGCTAACTTTTAACTAAACAAATCCCCAAAGTCTAAACGGTGCCCTAAGGGCTGTATATATGGAGGAAGAGGAGGGGATTTCGTGGCCCTTGAAGGAGGGGTCCGAAACCAACCCTATCTCTTGTTTCCCCACACATACGGACTCTAAAAACAGCCTATACTCAAGTATTTCGAAATTACATGGGCCTGGCCCAATAATAAGGTGACGCAGCACCTATAATAGCCTCTGGACGAAATTTATGAAGTGACATCTTGTATATTTCGTCCAAGGCTTCCTGCACTCATTATGGTGGCTTCAAAGTCCTGAAATCATCACTTGTAACTCCGTTCTTGTTCCCCTTGTGCATGCCATCAGCTCCATGCTTGAACTTGCTCCAAGGTTCCTCTTTCTTGTCCAAGCTAGGCCCTTCATTTGTAAGCAAAACAAATGTATCCAATTTAGGCAGCATCGTATTCTCATGAACTTTAGAATCATTACCAAGAAACGAAAGTACCTGATATTTTAATTGGCGTGCGCGAGCTCTAGTAATTGGTCCAGTATGTATAGAAGCAGGGGTTGTGGGTGTAACAATGGTATTGATGTCCTCATCATCCTCCCCTTCTTGAAATGAAGTCGTCCTCGACGGAAGCTCATCTTCCTCACCCAAATAAGGCTTCAGATCTGCAATGTTAAAAGTGGGACTAACCCCAAAATCTGCAGGCAGCTCAAGTTTATATGCATTATCATTTATTTTCTCTAACACCTTAAAAGGACCATCAGCATGTGGCATTAGCTTTGATTTGCGCAAATCAGGAAATCTATCCTTACGCAAATGTAACCAAACAAGATCTCCAGGTGCAAACACAACATGTTTTCTACCCTTATCTCCAGCAAGTTTATATTTAGCATTCATACGCTCAATGTTCTCCTTAGTTAACTCATGCATTTTTAAGATCAATTCAGCACGTTGTTTAGCATCAAAATTAACCTTCTCCGAAGATGGAAGAGGCAACAAATCAATTGGTGCACGAGGAAGGAAACCATACACAATTTCAAAAGGACACATCTTAGTAGTAGAATGCAATGAACGATTATAAGCAAATTCAATATGAGGTAAGCATTCTTCCCACATTTTCTTGTTATTCTTCAAAACAGCCCTAAGCATAGTAGACAATGTTCTATTGACTACTTCAGTTTGTCCATCAGTTTGGGGGTGACATGTAGTACTAAAAAGCAGTTTAGTCCCCAACTTAGCCCATAAACATCTCCAAAAGTGGCTAAGAAATTTCGTATCACGATCTGAAACAATAGTATTTGGCACACCATGCAAGCGTATAATTTCACGAAAGAACAAATCAGCAACATTAACAGCATCATCGCTTTTATGACATGGTATAAAGTGTGCCATTTTCGAGAACCTATCCACGACAAGAAATATGCTATCCCTCCCCTTCTTTGTTCGAGGTAAACCTAAAACAAAGTCCATAGATATATCCTCCCAAGGAACACTAGGTACAGGCAAAGGCATATATAAACCATGAGGATTGAGTCGTGACTTAGCTTTTTGACATGTAGTGCAGCGAGCAACAAAACGCTCAACATCCCGTCTCATCTTTGGCCAAAAGAAATGTGTAGCAAGTATATCCTCCGTCTTCTTCACGCCAAAGTGTCCCATTAATCCTCCTCCATGCGCCTCCTGCAACAACAAAAGACGAACGGAGCTAGCTGGAATGCATAGCTTGTTAGCACGAAACACAAATCCATCGTTAACGACGAACTTGTTCCATGTTCTCCCTTCCTTACAATTCTGCAATACATCTTTAAATTCAGCATCATGCACATATTGATCTTTGATGGTCTCCAAACCGAATATTTTAAAGTCAAGTTGTGAAAGCATAGTATAACGACGAGACAATGCATCAGCAATAACATTTTCTTTACCCTTCTTGTGTTTAATGACATAAGGGAAAGTCTCAATAAATTCAACCCATTTAGCATGTCTACGGTTCAGTTTTGCTTGACTTTTAATGTGTTTCAAAGATTCATGATCAGAATGTATAACAAATTCTTTGGGCCATAAATAATGTTGCCATGTTTCTAAGGTCCGAACAAGAGCATATAATTCTTTATCATAAGTAGAATAGTTCAGACTAGGCCCACTCAATTTTTCAGAAAAGTATGCAACAGGTTTGCCATCTTGTAATAAAACACCTCCTAACCCAATTCCACTAGCATCACATTCAAGCTCAAAAGTCTTATTAAAATCAGGAAGTTGGAGTAAAGGAGCATGTATCAACTTATCTTTCAATACCGTGAAGGCTTCTTCCTGTGAGGTACCCCAAACAAAAGGCACATCCTTCTTTGTAAGCTCATTGAGAGGTGCAGCAATGGTGCTGAAATCTCTCACAAAACGCCTATAGAAACCAGGGAGTCCAAGAAAACTCCTCACTTGAGTGACCGTTTTGGGCTGTGGCCAACTCTCAATAGCTTCAATCTTGGCTTTATCAACTTCAATTCCCTGTGGAGTAACAACATAGCCAAGAAAAGATACTCGGTCGGTGCAAAAGGTGCACTTCCCAAGGTTACCAAACAAACGTGCATCACGTAAAGCAATAAAAACAGCACGTAAATGTTCCAAATGTTCCTCCAAAGATCTACTATAAATCAGTATATCATCAAAATAGACTACCACAAATCGTCCAATGAAAGCACGTAAAACTTCGTTCATTAATCTCATGAAAGTACTAGGTGCATTAGTTAACCCAAAAGGCATGACTAACCACTCATATAATCCAAACTTTGTTTTAAATGCTGTTTTCCATTCATCCCCCAATTTCATACGAATTTGATGGTATCCACTACGCAAATCAACTTTGGAGAATATTGTAGAGCCACTCAATTCATCAAGCATATCATCTAGTCTAGGAATAGGATGACGATAACGAATAGTAATATTATTAATGCCTCTACAATCAACACACATACGCGATGTACCATCCTTTTTCGGCACTAGAATAATACGCGATGTACCATCCTCTACAATCAACGAATCCCGGTGGCACGTCTTGTGGAAAGACGTCAGCGAACTCCTGCAAAATGTTAGTGACCGCAGGAGGCAAAGAGGAAGGCACGTCCTCGAATGAAAATAACGCCTCTTTGCACACAAAAGCATAGCAAACAGAATTGCTGAAATCTAGATCATCAATATCAGATTTGGTGGCAAGTAAGCATGCACTTTTCAATTTAATTTCAGAAGCAACACTAGATGGTTTATTATTAGGCTTCATTTGTTGCTCAAATTCTTTTGCCACAATCTGATTTTCACTCTTATTTTTCTCCTGTTTTGCTTTACTAGCTCTATTAATATCATCTTTCAAAATAGAATCAGGAGTCATAGGAAGCAAAGTAATATGTTTATCCTTATGAACAAGAGTATACTGATTGTTTCTACCATGGTGTACAGAATTTTTATCAAATTGCCATGGTCTACCAAGTAATAATGAACATGCTTGCATGGGTACCACATCAAATATCAACATATTCAGCATATGTAGAGATACTAAAATGCACACGAACAGTACGTGTTACCTTAACCTTGCCGCTGTTGTTGAACCATTGGATATAGTAAGGATGTGGATGTGGTCTTGTGGTGAGAGATAGCTTCTCCACCATCTCCATGCTAGCCAAGTTGTTGCAGCTCCCTCCATCTATGATGATGCGAACAGAACGTTCCTTCACAACTCCCTTTGTATGGAACAAATTATGCCTCTGATTTTGCTCAGCTTGTGTGACCTGCACACTCAAAACACGTTGAGCAACTAAACATTCATACCTGTCAGCGTCTTCAGGAGCCATGTATTGCGTCTCATGATCAGAATCATCTCCACCGTGTTCTTCACTTGTAATAAGAGCCAAAGTCTCCTCATCATAGTCACTAGCGGACTCATCCCACCATCCTCAGTAGCAATCATAACACGCGGAGATTGGCATTCTCTCGCATAATGACCTCTTCCCTTACAACGACGACAAATAATATCATGTGTGTGCCCTGTTGATGCCATAGATGAAGAAGAGCTTTGGGCAGGCCCAGAAGGTGTACTCTTGGCAGATGGTGGTGGTGGTGCCTGTTTTCTTGTATCTCGGTTGGAATTGGCGGCTGAAGTCAGTGGTGCCGCAGTAGGACGTGTGGGAGTAGAGGAGGCACGCGGTGTCCATGATGAAGATCGACCTGCAGAAAAATTAGTTCGCGCCAATGCCTGTCGATCCTGCACTTCACGTTCAGCTTTACAAGCAAGATGGAATAAACGAGTGATATTATTATACTCCTTATACTCTAGAATGGTCTGAATCTCTCTATTTAATCCACCCATGAAACGTGCAAGCATAGCTTCATTCTCCTCAACAATACCACATCTAATCATGCCAGTTTGTAATTCCTGATAATATTCTTCTACAGAATTTTTTCCTTGTCTTAAGCGCTGCAATTTTTGAAGTAATTCACGTTGATAATATGGTGGAACCCAACGAGAACGCATAGCAGTTTTCAAAGCAGCCCACGTAGCTGGAATAGGATATAATCTACAATGTTCAGACTACCATACACATGCAAAACTAGTGAAAGCACAAACAGCAGCAGCAACACGTCGTTCCTCGGGATATTGTAAACATGTAAAACGTTGTTCAGTTTCTAACTCCCAAGTAAGATATATATCAGGAACATATCTACCCTCGAATGGTGGAATATTCAATTTTAATTTAGGAAGATGGTCATGATCTCATACCTGAAGTGGTGGTGCAGACCTACCATTGCGATTATTTGCATGTGGACGACCTGGTGCTGGTGGTTGCACGTAGTTATGATTTTGATCAACCTCATCCTCATAATCGCCCGCGTAATCATCCTCCTCCTCGGCACCAGCAGCAGCAGGAGCAGAAGCCAAAGAAGCATCAACAGTAGGTACAGCAGCACCAGAAGTTTGGCCATACTCAAGAGGAACACGCTTCGCTCGTCCGAACTGATTTGGAAGGGGGCGTTGTTGTTGTCGTTGCAGAGGTGCGACAGGTGCAGCCGGTGGTGGTTGGGGAAGACGCGTGAGCAATTCATTAAACTTGTTATCCAGCTTTGTCTCGAACGACTTCTCCGTGCCATCTATCTTCTCCATGGCCTCTTCAAATCTGTTTAGCACATCTCCCACCTGGCCACTCATCATTTGCTGAAATTTATCATGCAACTCCTTGTTCGTCATGTTCTCCCAGTCAATCTCGTCGGCTTGTGATCCTGCCATGGTTAGCAGCAATAGAAACACACAAGAATATGATCCTACAGACTACTAGAAAGTGGTGGTGGTGTGGTGTGGTGTCACAAATCCGTCAAGCAAATCTCAAATTCTTACCAGTTCTTACCCAGCAGCAGGTGGTGATCGGCAACCTTTGTAGTCAAAACTCTCAGAGCTTGGACAGAGCGATTGCCAGGTGGTGTCAAACGCACGATGTAGATGTATGTGGAGCTGGGAAGGCTTATGATATGGTAGCAAAAAGGGTCAGCAATAATCAATTCAGAGATGCAATGTTGAATAAACTCTCAACGACGGTACTGTGCTGGTCCTAGGCTAGACCGTGCTAGAGACGCGAGCCTAGAACACTAACAAAAATCACGGCGCTGCACGTAAACAAGGGAGGAGCACACTCTGAATTTTTTTTTCTTTTTTTTTTTGCACTTTTTTTTCACCACCACCACCATCTGCCAAGAGTACACCTTCTGGGCCTGCCCAGAGCTCTTCTTCATCTATGGCATCAACAGGGCACACAATTTGTCGTCGTTGTAAGGGAAGAGGTCATTATGCGAGAGAATGCCAATCTCCGCGTGTTATGATTGCTACTGAGGATGGTGGGTATGAGTCCGCTAGTGATTATGATGAGGAGACTTTGGCTCTTATTACAAGTGAAGAACACGGTGGAGATGATTCTGATCATGAGACGCAATACATGGCTCCTGAAGACGCTGACAGGTATGAATGTTTAGTTGCTCAACGTGTTTTGAGTGTGCAGGTCACACAAGCTGAGCAAAATCAGAGGCATAATTTGTTCCATACAAAGGGAGTTGTGAAGGAACGTTCTGTTCGCGTCATCATAGATGGAGGGAGCTGCAACAACTTGGCTAGCATGGAGATGGTGGAGAAGCTATCTCTCACCACAAGACCACATCCACATCCTTACTATATCCAATGGTTCAACAACAGCGGCAAGGTTAAGGTAACACGTACTGTTCGTGTGCATTTTAGTATCTCTACATATGCTGATTATGTTGATTGTGATGTGGTACCCATGCAAGCATGTTCATTATTACTTGGTAGACCATGGCAATTTGATAAAAATTCTGTACACCATGGTAGAAACAATAAGTACACTCTTGTTCATAAGGATAAACATATTACTTTGCTTCCTATGACTCCTGATTCTATTTTGAAAGATGATATTAATAGAGCTAGTAAAGCAAAGCAGGAGAAAAATAAGAGTGAAAATCAGATTGTGGCAAAAGAATTTGAGCAACAAATGAAGCCTAATAATAAACCATCTAGTGTTGCTTCTGAAATTAAATTGAAAAGTGCATGCTTACTTGCCACCAAATCTGATATTGATGAGCTAGATTTCAGCAATTCTGTTTGCTATGCTTTTGTGTGCAAAGAGGCGTTATTTTCATTCGAGGACGTGCCTTCCTCTTTGCCTCCTGCGGTCACTAACATTTTGCAGGAGTTCGCTGACGTCTTTCCACAAGACGTGCCACCGGGATTACCACCTATTCGCGGGATTGAGCATCAGATTGACTTAATTCCCGGTGCTTCGTTGCCAAACCGTGCGCCATACCGTACCAATCCAGAGGAGACGAAGGAGATTATGCGTCAAGTACAGGAGCTGCTCGACAAAGGTTATATACGCGAATCTCTTAGTCCTTGTGCTGTTCCTATTATACTAGTGCCAAAAAAGGATGGTACGTCGCGTATGTGTGTTGATTGTAGAGGCATTATGATAGAGGCGAGGGTGTCCCGATCTTTCGATGAGATGATAGCTATCGTTTTTGGTGGAGTAGACTTTGACGATCCGACTACGAACGTGCGAGGACGTCGCGCCTTAGCAATCGCTAAACCAACTCCGAGAGGTTATTGACCACGCCGGAGCACAATCAACCTGACCACGAGGGTCTATCTCCTGCAAGCAAACGAAGAACAAGCAAGAAACTAAGATTTGCAATCTGGATATTGCGAATATAAGATGAAAGCTTTTTTGATCAAGGTGGGGTTCTGTGACGTCTTGGTCTGGTCGTTGAACACAAACGAAGTACGCGAAGTTGCAGCTATGGCGAACTTTTAATCTAAACAAAACCCAAAGTCTAAACGGTGCCCTAAGGGCTGTATATATGGAGGAAGAGGAGGGGATTTCGTGGCCCTTGAAGGAGGGGTCCGAAACCAACCCTATCTCTTGTTTCCCCACACATACGGACTCTAAAAACAGCCTATACTCAAGTATTTCGAAATTACATGGGCCTGGCCCAATAATAAGGTGACGCAGCACCTATAATAGCCTCTGGACGAAATTTATGAAGTGACATCTTGTATATTTCGTCCAAGGCTTCCTGCACTCATTATGGTGGCTTCAAAGTCCTGAAATCATCACTTGTAACTCCGTTCTTGTTCCCCTTGTGCATGCCATCATCTCCATGCTTGAAATTGCTCCAAGGTTCCTCTTTCTTGTCCAAGCTAGGCCCTTCATTTGTAAGCAAAACAAATGTATCCAATTTAGGCAGCATCATATTCTCATGAACTTTAGAATCATTACCAAGAAACGAAAGTACCTGATATTTTAATTGACGTGCGCGAGCTCTAGTAATTGGTCCAGTATGTATAGAAGTAGGGGCTGTGGGTGTAACAATGGTATTGATGTCCTCATCAGGTTTTGTTTAGATTAAAAGTTCGCCATAGCTGCAACTTCGCGTACTTCGTTTGTGTTCAACGACCAGACCAAGACGTCACAGAACCCCACCTTGATCAATAAAGCTTTCATCTTATATTCGCAATATCCAGATTGCAAATCTTAGTTTCTTGCTTGTTCTTCGTTTGCTTGCAGGAGATAGACCCTCGTGGTCAGGTTGATTGTGCTCCGGCGTGGTCAATAACCTCTCGGAGTTGGTTTAGCGATTGCTAAGGCGCGACGTCCTCGCACGTTCGTAGTCGGATCGTCAAAGTCTACTCCACCAAAAACGATAGCTATCATCTCATCGAAAGATCGGGACACCCTCGCCTCTATCAAGTGGTATCAGATTCCCAGGTTGCTCGGTGAGATTTACAGTTTTTCGTAGTTTAGATCGAGTCTGTTCTTCATACCTACAGTCCAGGAAAAAGCCAAAAAAAAAAATAGGGTTAGTTCATCATATCCGAACCAATCTGAGCCTTTGCATAATCTTTTTAGGGTTTTTGCTTTGTTGAATTTGCGGTTGCATCGTCGTGTCAAGTTGCTGGTCTTAGCGTCTAGTTCTTTAGAGTTTCGAGTTCTGTTCACAAGTTGTCACGCCGCCGCCGCACCATCATCATCGCCCCTACCATATACCACCACAGCTTATCTGCTATTTCTCTGAGTCCATATACCACCACCGATCCGAGTCCATATACCACCACCGATCCGAGCCCACATATACTACCGTCATATACCATCACCAGTCCGAGTTCCACCAGATTCATCTCTGCCACCAGTCCTAGTCCGAGTCCAGTATTTATTCCTTTATTTTAGAGTTCCAGATCACGTGATACTACGAGTCGTGAACAAGTCGGATTCCCCAATTTTCGTGCTACCCGTAGAAGAAAAATAGTTCCAGTTTCAAAAAAAAAAAAAAACTAATTCTGGAAAATTCTGGCTAGGCAGTTTTTAGACCATTTGTAGACTTTTTCGAAAAAAAAAATTGTTGCGGAGCAAAAAAAAAAAGTGCAAAAAAAAAAAGAAAAAAATTCAGAGTGTGCTCCTCCCTTGTTTACGTGCAGCGCCGTGATTTTTGTTAGTGTTCTAGGCTCGCGTCTCTAGCACGGTCTAGCCTTGGACCAGCACAGTACCGTCGTTGAGAGTTTATTCAACATTGCATCTCTGAATTGATTATTGCTGACCCTTTTTGCTACCATATCATAAGCCTTCCCAGCTCCACATACATCTACATCGTGCGTTTGACACCACCTGGCAATCGCTCTGTCCAAGCTCTGAGAGTTTTGACTACAAAGGTTGCCGATCACCACCTGCTGCTGGGTAAGAACTGGTAAGAATTTGAGATTTGCTTGACGGATTTGTGACACCACACCACACCACCACCACTTTCTAGTAGTCTGTAGGATCATATTCTTGTGTGTTTCTATTGCTGCTAACCATGGCAGGATCACAAGCCGACGAGATTGACTGGGAGAACATGACGAACAAGGAGTTGCATGATAAATTTCAGCAAATGATGAGTGGCCAGGTGGGAGATGTGCTAAACAGATTTGAAGAGGCCATGGAGAAGATAGATGGCATGGAGAAGTCGTTCGAGACAAAGCTGGATAACAAGTTTAATGAATTGCTCACGCGTCTTCCCCAACCACCACCGGCTGCACCTGTCGCACCTCTGCAACGACAACAAAAACGCCCCCTTCCAAATCAGTTCGGACGAGCGAAGCATGTTCCTCTTGAGGATGGCCAAACTTCTGGTGCTGCTATACCTACTGTTGATGCTTCTTTGGCTCCTGCTCCTGCTGTTGCTGGTGCCGAGGAGGAGGATGATTACGCGGGCGATTATGAGGATGAGGTTGATAAAAACCATAACTACGTGCAACCACCAGCACCAGGTCGTCCACATGCAAATAATCGCAATGGTAGGTCTGCACCACCACTTCAGGTACGAGATCATGACCATCTTCCTAAATTAAAATTGAATATTCCACCATACGAGGGTAGATATGTTCCTGATATATATCTTACTTGGGAGTTAGAAACTGAACAACGTTTTACATGTTTACAATATCCCGAGGAACGACGTGTTGCTGCTGCTGTTTGTGCTTTCACTAGTTTTGCATGTGTATGGTGGTCTGAACATTGTAGATTATATCCTATTCCAGCTACGTGGGCTGCTTTGAAAACTGCTATGCGTACTCGTTGGGTTCCACCATATTATCAACGTGAATTACTTCAAAAATTGCAGCGCTTAAGACAAGGAAAAAATTCTGTAGAAGAATATTATCAGGAATTACAAACTGGCATGATTAGATGTGGTATTGTTGAGGAGAATGAAGCTATGCTTGCACGTTTCATGGGTGGATTAAATAGAGAGATTCAGACCATTCTAGAGTATAAGGAGTATAATAATATCACTCGTTTATTCCATCTTGCTTGTAAAGCTGAACGTGAAGTGCAGGATCGACAGGCATTGGCGCGAACTAATTTTTCTGCAGGTCGATCTTTATCATGGACACCGCGTGCCTCCTCTACTCCCACACGTCCTACTGCGGCACCACTGACTTCAGCCGCCAATTCCAACCGAGATACAAGAAAACAGGAACCACCACCACCATCTGCCAAGAGTACACCTTCTGGGCCTGCCCAGAGCTCTTCTTCATCTATGGCATCAACAGGGCACACACATGATATTATTTGTCGTCGTTGTAAGGGAAGAGGTCATTATGCGAGAGAATGCCAATCTCCGCGTGTTATGATTGCTACTGAGGATGGTGGGTATGAGTCCGCTAGTGATTATGATGAGGAGACTTTGGCTCTTATTACAAGTGAAGAACACGGTGGAGATGATTCTGATCATGAGACGCAATACATGGCTCCTGAAGACGCTGACAGGTATGAATGTTTAGTTGCTCAACATGTTTTGAGTGTGCAGGTCACACAAGCTGAGCAAAATCAGAGGCATAATTTGTTCCATACAAAGGGAGTTGTGAAGGAACGTTCTGTTCGCGTCATCATAGATGGAGGGAGCTGCAACAACTTGGCTAGCATGGAGATGGTGGAGAAGCTATCTCTCACCACAAGACCGCATCCACATCCTTACTATATCCAATGGTTCAACAACAGCGGCAAGGTTAAGGTAACACGTACAGTTCGTGTGCATTTTAGTATCTCTACATATGCTGATTATGTTGATTGTGATGTGGTACCCATGCAAGCATGTTCATTATTACTTGGTAGACCATGGCAATTTGATAAAAATTCTGTACACCATGGTAGAAACAATCAATATACTCTTGTTCATAAGGATAAACATATTACTTTGCTTCCTATGACTCCTGATTCTATTTTGAAAGATGATATTAATAGAGCTAGTAAAGCAAAGCAGGAGAAAAATAAGAGTGAAAATCATATTGTGGCAAAAGGATTTGAGCAACAAATGAAGCCTAATAATAAACCATCTAGTGTTGCTTCTGAAATTAAATTGAAAAGTGCATGCTTACTTGCCACCAAATCTGATATTGATGAGCTAGATTTCAGCAATTCTGTTTGCTATGTTTTTGTGTGCAAAGAGGCGTTATTTTCATTCGAGGACGTGCCTTCCTCTTTGCCTCCTGTGGTCACTAACATTTTGCAGGAGTTCGCTGACGTCTTTCCACAAGACGTGCCACCGGGATTACCACCTATTCGCGGGATTGAGCATCAGATTGACTTAATTCCCGGTGCTTCGTTGCCAAACCGTGCGCCATACCGTACCAATCCAGAGGAGACGAAGGAGATTATGCGTCAAGTACAGGAGTTGCTCGACAAAGGTTATATACGCGAATCCCTTAGTCCTTGTGCTGTTCCTATTATTCTAGTGCCGAAAAAGGATGGTACATCGCGTATGTGTGTTGATTGTAGAGGCATTAATAATATTACTATTCGTTATCGTCATCCTATTCCTAGACTAGATGATATGCTTGATGAATTGAGTGGCTCTACAATATTCTCCAAAGTTGATTTGCGTAGTGGATACCATCAAACTCGTATGAAATTGGGGGATGAATGGAAAACAGCATTTAAAACAAAGTTTGGATTATATGAGTGGTTAGTCATGCCTTTTGGGTTAACTAATGCACCTAGTACTTTCATGAGATTAATGAACGAAGTTTTACATGCTTTCATTGGACGATTTGTGGTAGTCTATTTTGATGATATACTGATTTATAGCAGATCTTTGGAGGAACATTTGGAACATTTACGTGCTGTTTTTATTGCTTTACGTGATGCACATTTGTTTGGTAACCTTGGGAAGTGCACCTTTTGCACCGACCGAGTATCTTTTCTTGGCTATGTTGTTACTCCACAGGGAATTGAAGTTGATAAAGCCAAGATTGAAGCTATTGAGAGTTGGCCACAGCCCAAAACAGTCACTCAAGTGAGGAGTTTTCTTGGACTCGCTGGTTTCTATAGGCGTTTTGTGAGAGATTTCAGCACCATTGCTGCACCTCTCAATGAGCTTACAAAGAAGGATGTGCCTTTTGTTTGGGGTACCTCACAGGAAGAAGCCTTCACGGTATTGAAAGATAAGTTGACACATGCTCCTTTACTCCAACTTCCTGATTTTAATAAGACTTTTGAGCTTGAATGTGATGCTAGTGGAATTGGATTAGGAGGTGTTTTATTACAAGATGGCAAACCTGTTGCATACTTTTCTGAAAAATTGAGTGGGCCTAGTCTGAACTATTCTACTTATGATAAAGAATTATATGCTCTTGTTCGGACCTTAGAAACATGGCAACTTTATTTATGGCCCAAAGAATTTGTTATACATTCTGATCATGAATCTTTGAAACACATTAAAAGTCAAGCAAAACTGAACCGTAGACATGCTAAATGGGTTGAATTTATTGAGACTTTCCCTTATGTCATTAAACACAAGAAGGGTAAAAAAATGTTATTGCTGATGCATTGTCTCGTCGTTATACTATGCTTTCACAACTTGACTTTAAAATATTTGGTTTGGAGACCATCAAAGATCAATATGTGCATGATGCTGAATTTAAAGATGTATTGCAGAATTGTAAGGAAGGGAGAACATGGAACAAGTTCGTCGTTAACGATGGATTTGTGTTTCGTGCTAACAAGCTATGCATTCCAGCTAGCTCCGTTCGTCTTTTGTTGTTGCAGGAGGCGCATGGAGGAGGATTAATGGGACACTTTGGCGTGAAGAAGACGGAGGATATACTTGCTACACATTTCTTTTGGCCAAAGATGAGACGGGATGTTGAGCGTTTTGTTGCTCGCTGCACTACATGTCAAAAAGCTAAGTCACGACTCAATCCTCATGGTTTATATATGCCTTTGCCTGTACCTAGTGTTCCTTGGGAGGATATATCTATGGACTTTGTTTTAGGTTTACCTCGAACAAAGAAGGGGAGGGATAACATATTTGTTGTCGTGGATAGGTTCTCGAAAATGGCACACTTTATACCATGTCATAAAAGCGATGATGCTGTTAATGTTGCTGATTTGTTCTTTCGTGAAATTATACGCTTGCATGGTGTGCCAAATACTATTGTTTCAGATCGTGATACTAAATTTCTTAGCCACTTTTGGAGATGTTTATGGGCTAAGTTGGGGACTAAACTGCTTTTTAGTACTACATGTCACCCCCAAACTGATGGACAAACTGAAGTAGTCAATAGAACATTGTCTACTATGCTTAGGGCTGTTTTGAAGAATAACAAGAAAATGTGGGAAGAATGCTTGCCTCATCTTGAATTTGCTTATAATCGTTCATTGCATTCTACTACTAAGATGTGTCCTTTTGAAATTGTGTATGGTTTCCTTCCTCGTGCACCAATTGATTTGTTGCCTCTTCCATCTTCGGAGAAGGTTAATTTTGATGCTAAACAACGTGCTGAATTGATCTTAAAAATGCATGAGTTAACTAAGGAGAACATTGAGCGTATGAATGCTAAATATAAACTTGCTGGAGATAAGGGTAGAAAACATGTTGTGTTTGCACCTGGAGATCTTGTTTGGTTACATTTGCGTAAGGATAGATTTCCTGATTTGCGCAAATCAAAGCTAATGCCACGTGCTGATGGTCCTTTTAAGGTGTTAGAGAAAATAAATGATAATGCATATAAACTTGAGCTGCCTGCAGATTTTGGGGTTAGTCCCACTTTTAACATTGCAGATCTGAAGCCTTATTTGGGTGAGGAAGATGAGCTTCCGTCGATGACGACTTCATTTCAAGAAGGGGAGGATGATGAGGACATCAATACCATTGTTACACCCACAGCCCCTGCTTCTATACATACTGGACCAATTACTAGAGCTCGCGCACGTCAATTAAAATATCAGGTACTTTCGTTTCTTGGTAATGATTCTAAAGTTCATGAGAATATGATGCTGCCTAAATTGGATACATTTGTTTTGCTTACAAATGAAGGGCCTAGCTTGGACAAGAAAGAGGAACCTTGGAGCAAGTTCAAGCATGGAGATGATGGCATGCACAAGGGGAACAAGAACGGAGTTACAAGTGATGATTTCAGGACTTTGAAGCCACCATAATGAGTGCAGGAAGCCTTGGACGAAATATACAAGATGTCACTTCATAAATTTCGTCCAGAGGCTATTATAGGTGCTGCGTCACCTTATTATTGGGCCAGGCCCATGTAATTTCGAAATACTTGAGTATAGGCTGTTTTTAGAGTCCGTATGTGTGGGGAAACAAGAGATACGGTTAGTTTCGGACCCCTCCTTCAAGGGCCACGAAATCCCCTCCTCTTCCTCCATATATACAGCCCTTAGGGCACCGTTTAGACTTTGGGTTTTGTTTAGATTAAAAGTTCGCCATAGCTGCAACTTCGCGTACTTCGTTTGTGTTCAACGACCAGACCAAGACGTCACAGAACCCCACCTTGATCAATAAAGCTTTCATCTTATATTCGCAATATCCAGATTGCAAATCTTAGTTTCTTGCTTGTTCTTCGTTTGCTTGCAGGAGATAGACCCTCGTGGTCAGGTTGATTGTGCTCCGGCGTGGTCAATAACCTCTCGGAGTTGGTTTAGCGATTGCTAAGGCGCGACGTCCTCGCACGTTCGTAGTCGGATCGTCAAAGTCTACTCCACCAAAAACGATAGCTATCATCTTATCGAAAGATCGGGACACCCTCGCCTCTATCACGTTTGTTTGGTAACCTTGGGAAGTGCACCTTTTGCACCGACCGAGTATCTTTTCTTGGCTATGTTGTTACTCCACAGGGAATTGAAGTTGATAAAGCCAAGATTGAAGCTATTGAGAGTTGGCCGCAGCCCAAAACGGTCACACAAGTGAGGAGTTTCCTTGGCCTCGCTGGTTTCTATAGGCGTTTTGTGAGAGATTTCAGCACCATTGCTGCACCTCTCAATGAGCTTACAAAGAAGGATGTGCCTTTTGTTTGGGGTACCTCACAGGAAGAAGCCTTCACGGTATTGAAAGATAAGTTGACACATGCTCCTTTACTCCAACTTCCTGATTTTAATAAGACTTTTGAGCTTGAATGTGATGCTAGTGGAATTGGATTAGGAGGTGTTTTATTACAAGATGGCAAACCTGTTGCATACTTTTCTGAAAAATTGAGTGGGCCTAGTCTGAACTATTATACTTATGATAAAGAATTATATGCTCTTGTTCGGACCTTAGAAACATGGCAACATTATTTATGGCCCAAAGAATTTGTTATACATTCTGATCATGAATCTTTGAAACACATTAAAAGTCAAGCAAAACTGAACCGTAGACATGCTAAATGGGTTGAATTTATTGAGACTTTCCCTTATGTCATTAAACACAAGAAGGGTAAAGAAAATGTTATTGCTGATGCATTGTCTCGTCGTTATACTATGCTTTCACAACTTGACTTTAAAATATTTGGTTTGGAGACCATCAAAGATCAATATGTGCATGATGCTGAATTTAAAGATGTATTGCAGAATTGTAAGGAAGGGTAGAAAACATGTTGTGTTTGCACCTGGAGATCTTGTTTGGTTACATTTGCGTAAGGATAGATTTCCTGATTTGCGCAAATCAAAGCTAATGCCACGTGCTGATGGTCCTTTTAAGGTGTTAGAGAAAATAAATGATAATGCATATAAACTTGAGCTGCCTGCAGATTTTGGGGTTAGTCCCACTTTTAACATTGCAGATCTAAAGCCTTATTTGGGTGAGGAAGATGAGCTTCCGTCGAGGACGACTTCATTTCAAGAAGGGGAGGATGATGAGGACATCAATACCATTGTTACACCCACAGCCCCTGCTTCTATACATACTGGACCAATTACTAGAGCTCGCGCACGCCAATTAAAATATCAGGTACTTTCGTTTCTTGGTAATGATTCTAAAGTTCATGAGAATATGATGCTGCCTAAATTGGATACATTTGTTTTGCTTACAAATGAAGGGCCTAGCTTGGACAAGAAAGAGGAACCTTGGAGCAAGTTCAAGCATGGAGATGATGGCATGCACAAGGGGAACAAGAATGGAGTTACAAGTGATGATTTCAGGACTTTGAAGCCACCATAATGAGTGCAGGAAGCCTTGGACGAAATATACAAGATGTCACTTCATAAATTTCGTCCAGAGGCTATTATAGGTGCTGCGTCACCATATTATTGGGCCAGGCCCATGTAATTTCGAAATACTTGAGTATAGGCTGTTTTTAGAGTCCGTATGTGTGGGGAAACAAGAGATAGGGTTGGTTTCGGACCCCTCCTTCAAGGGCCACGAAATTCCCTCCTCTTCCTCCATATATACAGCCCTTAGGGCACCGTTTAGACTTTGGGTTTTGTTTAGATTAAAAGTTCGCCATAGCTGCAACTTCGCGTACTTCGTTTGTGTTCAACGACCAGACCAAGACGTCACAGAACCCCACCTTGATCAATAAAGCTTTCATCTTATATTCGCAATATCCAGATTGCAAATCTTAGTTTCTTGCTTGTTCTTCGTTTGCTTGCAGGAGATAGACCCTCGTGGTCAGGTTGATTGTGCTCCGGCGTGGTCAGTAACCTCTCAGAGTTGGTTTAGCGATTGCTAAGGCGCGACGTCCTCGCACGTTCGTAGTCGGATCGTCAAAGTCTACTCCACCAAAAATGATAGCTATCATCTCATCGAAAGATCGGGACACCCTCGCCTCTATCACTTTTGCACCGACCGAGTATCTTTTCTTGGCTATGTTGTTACTCCACAGGGAATTGAAGTTGATAAAGCCAAGATTGAAGCTATTGAGAGTTGGCCACAGCCCAAAACGGTCACTCAAGTGAGGAGTTTTCTTGGACTCGCTGGTTTCTATAGGCGTTTTGTGAGAGATTTCAGCACCATTGCTGCACCTCTCAATGAGCTTACAAAGAAGGATGTGCCTTTTGTTTGGGGTACCTCACAGGAAGAAGCCTTCACGGTATTGAAAGATAAGTTGACACATGCTCCTTTACTCCAACTTCCTGATTTTAATAAGACTTTTGAGCTTGAATGTGATGCTAGTGGAATTGGATTAGGAGGTGTTTTATTACAAGATGGCAAACCTGTTGCATACTTTTCTGAAAAATTGAGTGGGCCTAGTCTAAACTATTCTACTTATGATAAAGAATTATATGCTCTTGTTCGGACCTTAGAAACATGGCAACATTATTTATGGCCCAAAGAATTTGTTATACATTCTGATCATGAATCTTTGAAACACATTAAAAGTCAAGCAAAACTGAACCGTAGACATGCTAAATGGGTTGAATTTATTTAGACTTTCCCTTATGTCATTAAACACAAGAAGGGTAAAGAAAATGTTATTGCTGATGCATTGTCTCGTCGTTATACTATGCTTTCACAACTTGACTTTAAAATATTTGGTTTGGAGACCATCAAAGATCAATATGTGCATGATGCTGAATTTAAAGATGTACTGCAGAATTGTAAGGAAGGGAGAACATGGAACAAGTTCGTCGTTAACGATGGATTTGTGTTTCGTGCTAACAAGCTATGCATTCCAGCTAGCTCTGTTCGTCTTTTGTTGTTGCAGGAGGCGCATGGAGGAGGATTAATGGGACACTTTGGCGTGAAGAAGACGGACGATATACTTGCTACACATTTCTTTTGGCCAAAGATGAGACGGGATGTTGAGCGTTTTGTTGCTCGCTGCACTACATGTCAAAAAGCTAAGTCACGACTCAATCCTCATGGTTTATATATGCCTTTGCCTGTACCTAGTGTTCCTTGGGAGGATATATCTATGGACTTTGTTTTAGGTTTACCTCGAACAAAGAAGGGGAGGGATAGCATATTTGTTGTCGTGGATAGGTTCTCGAAAATGGCACACTTTATACCATGTCATAAAAGCGATGAGGCTGTTAATGTTGCTGATTTGTTCTTTCGTGAAATTATACGCTTGCATGGTGTGCCAAATACTATTGTTTCAGATCGTGATACTAAATTTCTTAGCCACTTTTGGAGATGTTTATGGGCTAAGTTGGGGACTAAACTGCTTTTTAGTACTACATGTCACCCCCAAACTGATGGACAAACTGAAGTAGTCAATAGAACATTGTCTACTATGCTTAGGGCTGTTTTGAAGAATAACAAGAAAATGTGGGAAGAATGCTTGCCTCATATTGAATTTGCTTATAATCGTTCATTGCATTCTACTACTAAGATGTGTCCTTTTGAAATTGTGTATGGTTTCCTTCCTCGTGCACCAATTGATTTGTTGCCTCTTCCATCTTCGAAGAAGGTTAATTTTGATGCTAAACAACGTGCTGAATTGATTTTAAAAATGCATGAGTTAACTAAGGAGAACATTGAGCGTATGAATGCTAAATATAAACTTGCTGGAGATAAGGGTAGAAAACATGTTGTGTTTGCACCTGGAGATCTTGTTTGGTTACATTTGCGTAAGGATAGATTTCCTGATTTGCGCAAATCAAAGCTAATGCCACGTGCTGATGGTCCTTTTAAGGTGTTAGAGAAAATAAATGATAATGCATATAAACTTGAGCTGCCTGCAGATTTTGGGGTTAGTCCCACTTTTAACATTGCAGATCTGAAGCCTTATTTGGGTGAGGAAGATGAGCTTCCGTCGAGGACGACTTCATTTCAAGAAGGGGAGGATGATGAGGACATCAATACCATTGTTACACCCACAGCCCCTGCTTCTATACATACTGGACCAATTACTAGAGCTCGCGCACGCCAATTAAATTATCAGGTACTTTCGTTTCTTGGTAATGATTCTAAAGCTCATGAGAATATGATGCTGCCTAAATTGGATACATTTGTTTTGCTTACAAATGAAGGCCCTAGCTTGGACAAGAAAGAGGAACCTTGGAGCAAGTTCAAGCATGGAGATGATGGCATGCACAAGGGGAACAAGAACGGAGTTACAAGTGATGATTTCAGGACTTTGAAGCCACCATAATGTGTGCAGGAAGCCTTGGACGAAATATACAAGATGTCACTTCATAAATTTCGTCGAGAGGCTATTATAGGTGCTGCGTCACCTTATTATTGGGCCAGGCCCATGTAATTTCGAAATACTTGAGTATAGGCTGTTTTTAGAGTCCGTATGTGTGGGGAAACAAGAGATAGGGTTGGTTTCGGACCCCTCCTTCAAGGGCCACGAAATCCCCTCCTCTTCCTCCATATATACAGCCCTTAGGGCACCGTTTAGACTTTGGGTTTTGTTTAGATTAAAAGTTCGCCATAGCTGCAACTTCGCGTACTTCGTTTGTGTTCCACGACCAGACCAAGACGTCACAGAACCCCACCTTGATCAATAAAGCTTTCATCTTATATTCGCAATATCCAGATTGCAAATCTTAGTTTCTTGCTTGTTCTTCGTTTGCTTGCAGGAGATAGACCCTCGTGGTCAGGTTGATTGTGCTCCGGCGTGGTCAATAACCTCTCGGAGTTGGTTTAGCGATTGCTAAGGCGCGACGTCCTCGCACGTTCGTAGTCGGATCGTCAAAGTCTACTCCACCAAAAACGATAGCTATCATCTCATCGAAAGATCGGGACACCCTCGCCTCTATCAAACAAGTTCGTCATTAACGATGGATTTGTGTTTCGTGCTAACAAGCTATGCATTCCAGCTAGCTCTGTTCGTCTTTTGTTGTTGCAGGAGGCGCATGGAGGAGGATTAATGGGACACTTTGGCGTGAAGAAGACGGAGGATATACTTGCTACACATTTCTGTTGGCCAAAGATGAGACGGGATGTTGAGCGTTTTGTTGCTCGCTGCACTACATGTCAAAAAGCTAAGTCACGACTCAATCCTCATGGTTTATATATGCCTTTGCCTGTACCTAGTGTTCCTTGGCAGGATATATCTATGGACTTTGTTTTAGGTTTACCTCGAACAAAAAAGGGGAGGGATAGCATATTTGTTGTCGTGGATAGGTTCTCGAAAATGGCACACTTTATACCATGTCATAAAAGCGATGATGCTGTTAATGTTGCTGATTTGTTCTTTCGTGAAATTATACGCTTGCATGGTGTGCCAAATACTATTGTTTCAGATCGTGATACTAAATTTCTTAGCCACTTTTGGAGATGTTTATGGGCTAAGTTGGGGACTAAACTGCTTTTTAGTACTACATGTCACCCCCAAACTGATGGACAAACTGAAGTAGTCAATAGAACATTGTCTACTATGCTTAGGGCTGTTTTGAAGAATAACAAGAAAATGTGGGAAGATTGCTTGCCTCATATTGAATTTGCTTATAATCGTTCATTGCATTCTACTACTAAGATGTGTCCTTTTGAAATTGTGTATGGTTTCCTTCCTCGTGCACCAATTGATTTGTTGCCTCTTCCATCTTCGGAGAAGGTTAATTTTGATGCTAAACAACGTGCTGAATTGATCTTAAAAATGCATGAGTTAACTAAGGAGAACATTGAGCGTATGAATGCTAAATATAAACTTGCTAGAGATAAGGGTAGAAAACATGTTGTGTTTGCACCTGGAGATCTTGTTTGGTTACATTTGCGTAAGGATAGATTTCCTGATTTGCGCAAATCAAAGCTAATGCCACGTGCTGATGGTCCTTTTAAGGTGTTAGAGAAAATAAATGATAATGCATATAAACTTGAGCTGCCTGTAGATTTTGGGGTTAGTCCCACTTTTAACATTGCAGATCTGAAGCCTTATTTGGGTGAGGAAGATGAGCTTCCGTCGAGGACGACTTCATTTCAAGAAGGGGAGGATGATGAGGACATCAATACCATTGTTACACCCACAGCCCCTGCTTCTATACATACTGGACCAATTACTAGAGCTCTCGCACACCAATTAAAATATCAGGTACTTTCGTTTCTTGGTAATGATTCTAAAGTTCATGAGAATATGATGCTACCTAAATTGGATACATTTGTTTTGCTTACAAATGTAGGGCCTAGCTTGGACAGAAAGAGGAACCTTGGAGCAAGTTCAAGCATGGAGATGATGGCATGCACAAGGGGAACAAGAACGGAGTTACAAGTGATGATTTCAGGACTTTGAAGCCACCATAATGAGTGCAGGAAGCCTTGGACGAAATATACAAGATGTCACTTCATAAATTTTGTCCAGAGGCTATTATAGGTGCTGCGTCACCTTATTATTGGCCCAGGCCCATGTAATTTCGAAATACTTGAGTATAGGCTGTTTTTAGAGTCCGTATGTGTGGGGAAACAAGAGATAGGGTTGGTTTCGGACCCCTCCTTCAAGGGCCACGAAATCCCCTCCTCTTCCTCCATATATACAGCCCTTAGGGCACCGTTTAGACTTTGGGTTTTGTTTAGATTAAAAGTTCGCCATAGCTGCAACTTCGCGTACTTCGTTTGTGTTCAACGACCAGACCAAGACGTCACAGAACCCCACCTTGATCAATAAAGCTTTCATCTTATATTCGCAATATCCAGATTGCAAATCTTAGTTTCTTGCTTGTTCTTCGTTTGCTTGCAGGAGATAGACCCTCGTGGTCAGGTTGATTGTGCTCCGGCGTGGTCAATAACCTCTCGGAGTTGGTTTAGCGATTGCTAAGGCGCGACGTCCTCGCACGTTCGTAGTCGGATCGTCAAAGTCTACTCCACCAAAAACGATAGCTATCATCTCATCGAAAGATCGGGACACCCTCGCCTCTATCACAGACCGAGAGAGTCAACCAGATTCTGGATGACATGTTGAGAGCTTGTGCGCTAGACTATGGGTCTAGTTGGGATGATAATTTGCCTTACGCGGAGTTCTCATATAACAATAGCTATCAGGCTAGTTTGAAGATGGCCCCTTTCGAAGCTTTGTATGGAAAGAGGTGCAGGACACCATTGCTGTGGGATGAAGTTGGAAATCGACAACTGTTCGGACCAGATTTAATCAGAGAGTCTGAGGAGAAGGTCAAGTTGATTCGTGATAGACTTAAGGTAGCCCAGTCCAGGCAGAAGAGTTATGCCGATACTAAACGCAAGGAGGTAACCTATGAAGTCGGAGACAGAGCATATCTTCGTGTATCGCCACTTCAAGGAGTCAAACGGTTTGGAGTCAAAGGGAAGTTAGCGCCACGATTTGTAGGACCATACCGAGTTTTGGAACGTATGGGGGAAGTTGCATACAAGTTGGAATTACCCGAAGGTTTGTCGTGAGTTCATGATGTGTTTCACGTTTCCCAGTTGAAGAAGTGCCATGCAGAGATGGCCGATATTCCTCTGAGAGATACAGTGCCCCTGGAAGCAATTCAGTTGGAGAGTGACCTGACTTATGAGGAGAAACCTGTCAAGATTTTAGAGTTCGCCAACCGAGTCACTCGCAGCAAGGTCATCAAGTTTTGCAAGGTTCAGTGGACCACCATACCGAGGAGGAAGCCACCTGGGAGCGAGAAGAAGACCTCCGGAAAGACCACCCACACCTTTTTGCTAGCCAACCCGAATCTCGAGGGCGAGATTCATCTTAAGGGGGGTAGGTTTGTAACATCCCAATTTTCAATTTGGATGTTATGCATTAGATCATCATATGCATTCATAATTTGAGCATTTTTGAACTTGTTTTATTTGGAGTTTTGATCCTAGAAACCTTACGCAACTCAAGGACCAATTTGAGAGTTGGAGGTTTTCACAAAAATCCATTTTTGATTTATCAAAATTTGGTAATTGGATCAAATTGTTTTTTTCAAAATTCTTTTCCAAATATTTTAAAAATAATGAGAGAAGATAATATGACTTCTTCAATTCAGTAGAAAAATATTGGAAATTGAATTTTGAATTTTTGGAGAGTTTATTTGATTTTATTCGCTAGTTTATTTATTTATTGCCGTGTTTATTAGTACTAAAATGTTTGTTTTTATTTTAGGCATTTAGGCCCAGAAAAATGTTCACTAGGTCATATATAAGGCCATATAATTATGTGAATTTTTCTGGAATTTTTTAGAATTTTATTTATATTAGTTTTCGTGTTTTTCTCTCTTTGGAAAAAAAATGTTAAAAAAAAACTTCCTCCGCCGAACTGGGCCGGCCCAGCTAGCCAGCCAGGCCGCGGCCCAGCACTCCGCGCCGCCCGTCCCCGAGCTCGGGACGGAGTCCCGAGCGAACACGCTCGACGCCGCCGCCGTGTGCCCGAGCCGGACTCCCCCCGCGCCGCGTTGCCCCTCTTCCAAGCCGCCCCACCCAGCGCCTTTATAAGCTGGCCCCGACCCCCCTCTCCTCCTCAAACAGTAGCAGCAGCAGCAAGCCGCAGTCGCCGCCGGAGCCCGCCCGCGCCACTGCCGCTGCCTGCGCCGCCGCCGCCGTGCCGCGCCCCGCCGCCGAAGCCTCGCCGCCGGAGCCCGCCGCAAGCCTCGCCGCCTCGCCCGACGCCGCCGCCGTCGAACCCGCCGCCGTCGCCGTCGAACCGGTATAAACCGCCGGTCCAATCCGGTTTATTTCGGTTTTTCTTTTAGATCGGTTTATTTATTTAGGTTAGTTTAATTAGCAAACGTTCGTCTGTTAGTCTTCGGTAGCGAACGGTTTTCATTCGTTAGGTCTCTATAGCGAACGTTCGTTCGGTAGATTTTTCTTTTTATTTTAGTTTACTGCCAGGGACCTATTCATTAGTTTTCTTTCGCAGATTAGTCCCTATTTTTCAAGCAATCACAACTTTTTACTCGTTTATCCAAATCCAACGAAACCAACGCCAAATTCTTCGTCTTGTTTTACTCTATCTAGTAAACCAACTTGAACATGTTTTTGAAAGATTAAAATTTGGTTTCAAACAGATTTGAATTTGAACTTCTTTTGATCGTAGTTTGAGTTTCGTAATTCCGATTTGATCGATTCTTTTTGCAAATCGAAGTTCTTCTCTTGAACTTTCTGTTTAGATCATTCATTGGTTTTACCTTTGCATATTATGCTTGAGTGCTTATGTATGCTATTGTTTGTCTACGATAGAGTATCCGGAGTGCGAAGCTTGCTACTACGAATCTCTAGGGTTTTCCGATCGTCAGCAAGGCAAGTTACACTTTGATCATATCCCTTTATTACCCAGTTTTTATGCATTAGTTTCAACACTCAAATATTTGCATGAGTAGGATGGGGAACACTTGGTTTTGGTTGTAGTACTTGAGGTAGGAACCTATTACCTTTGATCACCCCGGGAATATACGCTTTGTTACTTATTGCTTAGCCATGCTCGTAGACGTGGATTGGTGTGTGAGATTCATGCAAGTTGCGAGAGTTAATAATTAAGGGTAACTTAAGGTGGCCACATTAACACACATCTGGGTGGATTGGTTGCGGGCACCTGGAGAATCCAGTGTTGTCCTAGGATATCCCGGAGTACCCGTGTGATCATCCTATGGAATGGCACCCAGGCTCAAAGGGATCATAAGATTATTCATGCTAGAAACTTCCGTGTGCAGCCACAAGCCATTATGGGCTCTGGCATAGTTGGGTATGTTGTGTGACCTCTTTCAGTGGTAGGCTAGCAGATGTAGGGGAAAGTAGGTGGTACTGTCTACCCAGAGTAAAGAGTTAACGCTTCGGAAAGACTGTGTCTCAGTCATCCGTTTCTCAAACACCGTGTAGTGCGAGAAAATCCAACGGAGGAGATCGAGTCTTGTGGGGAAAAGTGCGCAAATCTCTACAGAGTGTATAAACTAATCATGGTTAGCCGTGTCCCCGGTTATGGACATCTTGAGTATCTGGTATTTGAATTATTGGTTGATCTCATCACTTTACTTAAAGAAATTGTTGGGTTATTAATATTCTTTTGGGATTGAGTTGGAGGAACCTTCTCAATAATGGCATAAACTTGGTAGTAAATAAAATCTATTCCTTTGTTGTAGGGAAAAATTAGCTTTATGCAAAACTAAACTTAGAGCCTCCACCAGCCATATATTGCATGTAGTGATAGCTATTATTCATCATTGCTCTATAGTGTTATCTTGCCAGCATATTCCATGTGCTGACCTACACGGCTGCAACGTATCATGTTGCAGAATTTTCAGACGAAGAGTAAGGTGCGCTAGGTCGTTGTCATGCACTCAGCTATGCCGTTGGAGTTGATGGACTCATTTATCTTCGAAGCTTCCACAGTTATTTTATTTTTAGATGGCCTTCAGCCATATTATTGTAATAAGTACTCTTTATGAGACACTCGATGTAATAAGTGTGTGATTGAACTCTGTTATAAATCCTCGGGTACTGTGTGTGTCAGCATACCGATCCAGGGATGACACTTAAGCACAGAGACTTCGATCCATTGGGATCGGGTCGGTACAAGTTCTAGGCAAACCAAGTACAAAATCCATGCTAATATCTTCCCATGGGTGGTATGGAATTGGTAGAGGCATATAAAGACCGTGAGATTGAGCTTTGGACTTAGCTTTGCAGCATGTAGAGCATCGGTTGGTGAAGCGCGAGACGTCGCGGAACATCTTGGGCCAAAAGTAGTTCTTGGAGAGCCTTCTTGGTACCTGATCATGCACAACATTGGTGATGCGGAGCATCCTACGATCATCCCCATGTACACTACGACTACTCCCCAAGCCCCAAGTGCCCACATGTTGAGACCTCGAGCATACGCCATTGGACCTAAGGTGAACTCGCTCCTTTCCGAATCTTCCCTTTCCGCATGTAAGACATGGATGCTACTTCAAGCGCGGACCTTGTGCATACTCAGATACATCCGAGGAGACCATGGAGAGCCCAAGGACCAAGGCCAAGTGTGTGCGGGAGCGAAGGAAGGAGAAGGAAGAAGAGCCAGCTGCTACAGCAGCCGGACATCTGGACATGTCCCGGACATCTGGCCCCTACCCCGGAAATCCGGCATCGGCTATCCAGAGAGCACCGCAAAGGACCAGCGCAGCCCGGACATCCGTCCATCACCCCGGACATCCGGCTCCTCCTGAAACCCCGGACATCCGGCGACCTACCCGGACATCCGGCTCCCGCTGACGTCCCGGACATCCGACTCTCCACCTCCCGGAAATCCGACCCCCCCCGCTCTATCCAGAGAGCAACCGAACGACGCCAGGCCAGCCCGGACATCCGGCCCGACAGCCCGGACATCCGGCGTCTCGGGAACGCTCGGACATCCGGCCCCGGCCGGATATCCGGCCCCTGCCCCGGAAATCCGGCATTGGCTATCCAGAGAGCACCGCAAAGGACCAGCGCAGCCCGGACATCCGGCCATCACCCCGGACATCCGGCTCCTCCCGAAACCCCGGACATCCGGCGACCTACTCGGACATCCGGCTCCCGCTGACGTCCCGGACATCCGACCCTCACCTCCCGGAAATCCGACCCCCCCGCTCTATCTAGAGAGCAACCGAACGACGCCAGGCTAGCCGGGACATCCGTCCCGACAGCCCGGACATCCGGTGTCTCGGGAACGCCCGGACATCCGGCCCGACGCTCGGACGTTTGGCCCCGTCTGTCTGCGCACAGTAAAGGGCCGAGGCCCATGTATCCCTTCGCCGCCCTAGACTATATATACTCCTCCACCTCCCTCTTTCTAGGGTTAGCATAGGTTTAGCTCATTCAGAGATAGAGCTTTGCTCATCCTTGTGGTTCTTCTTGTTTGAGAGACCGCGGCCTCTTCGGAGAAGATCCACACCGGATTCAAGACCCCTCACGGGAAGATCCCTCGCAGATTCAAGACCTCCTCACGGAGATGAACTAGCTACCCTATGTATCGTCCTTTGTTGACTTTGGATCGTGTATCTTTCTTTGTGTTCATGGATCTAGCACATGTGTGATCGTTTCTTGTTGATTTGAGTGATTCCTCTTGTTTCCCCTCGTGAGTTCCCTCGCGTTTCTACTCGTGTTCTTCGTGTTCATCGCGGGATCCGCTCCAATCGTGAAAGATCGGGCATGTAGGGTTCTACCCTACATCATCTTGGTACATGAGTGTAACACCCCTGTGTCATAGCCACTGTGATCAACTGCTAATAATGCCAAGTCACTCCTATTTGCAGTGCTTATTCACTTTGGTTAATTATTCAATTCAAACTCTATCCTAAAAATCAACTCAAATACAAAAGTGAAATATGAAGTTGCTCAAAGCTTGTGGGAAAAATGTTCACATTATTGCAAATATTCCAAAACAATTAGATGTTAAGGAACACAACATCACTCTTGAGCAAAGATGAGCATTATCAATTAAAACAGCACCATTTCAGCATTTTTAAATGTTATTCTATTTTAGAGAAATACCAAAAGAATTCCAAACCTGCCCAAACTTTTTGTGGCAATGTGGAATAATGCAATGTATTTGTGTGACCCAGTTTCACATTTTTGCAGAGGCATTTGGTAGCCCAAATAATTGTAAAAGCCTACTGAAAATTCCAACAGAATTTTTTTTTAAAAAAGGAAAAGGCCAGTACAGCCGCACTGGTCTGGGCCTAAGTGCACAGTGCACGGCCCAGCCCAGCCGGCCTCTCTCTCTCTCTCTCCTCTACCGTCTCCCTCCTCCCCATGTCGTTCCCGCCATGGACGCACGCGCGCGCGCTGGTGAGGAGACGACAGCGCGACGCCCACCGACGGAGAGGGCATAAGGAGGAACCCCCAGCCTCGCCCCTGTCGCCTCGCCTCACTCTCCCCCTTCCTCCTTGCTTTTCCTCTCTCAGATCCGAGCTCGCCCGAGCGTTGCCATAGCTGCGCCGCCGTCGTCCGTGTAGCCACCGGGCTCCCCGCGACCAGCCACCGTGCCCACGAGACGCGCCTTCGTCTGCCACATCGCTTGGAGCCAACCGTTGGTGCAGGAGCCCTCGGCAGCGCCGGATCTCCGCCGCCCCCTTTCGTCTCTGCCGCCGACAAGCCTCTCCAAATACAGCGCCGCTGCTGCTACTAAGCCATCGCCGGACCTTCTTGTGTCCCCTCGGTGAGCCTCCGCGGCACTCCCTGCCCTTCTTTCTTACTCTAGCGCGCTCCGCCGCCGTCTCCGCGAAGCCGGGCTCCGCCGTCTGCCATTACCGACCAACTCCTCGCACCCGGGCTCCTCTGCACGAACGGGTTGCACCGGCGTGCTTCTGGAGCCCTGCAGAGGCCGCCCAGCCACTTAGTTTACGAGCAGTCGCGCTGCAGCCACCGCGCCGAGCAAGCCCAAGCTCCAGTCTCCGCTCCGCTTGCCACCGCCGTCGCCACGGACCACCATAGCTCGCCCCCGTTGCACAGATCGACGCGGCGCACGCCTCTCCACCGAACGGTAGTCACGACGCTCGATTTGGGCGTCTGTACGCCGTTCCCGCGCGGCGCCGCCTTCGCCGTTGCTCGCCGGAGCCACGCCGGCGCGCGCGCTGGAGTTTGAACTCCAGGATGCCACGTGTCAGCCCCTGGCACTAATCCCAGACGCTAACCCCGCTGACAAATGGGACCGGCTACTGTAGCAATTAGCTTAGGCATTAGATTAACCATTAACTAAAGTATTAACCCCACTGACATGCGGGCCCCACCGGACCCGCTGACCAGTCAACCAGCTGACTGGGCTGGTCCCAGTCACTGACCAGTGGGGCCAAGTTGACCAGTCAACTGGTTAGCGCGGACCAGCTGACTCAGCTGGCTGGTCCCACCTGTCAGCCCCTCTGGTGCACTCTGGGTGCAGTGCACCGGGTGCACCCAGTGTTTTCCTGTGCATTTTTCGACTGAATCTAATTCCAGAAATTCCAGAAAATGTTAAAATCTTTAGAAAATCATAGAAAATAATCCGTAACTCGGATGGAAAAACTTTGTACATGGAACTTGCTCAGAACGACGAGACGAATCCAATTACGCGGTTCGTTCATCTGCTACACGTCCCTAACATAGCGAACGTGCAACCGTTCCCCTCTTTTCGTCTGTCCGAAATGCCGGACACCGGGAATACTTTCCCGGATGTTTTTCTCTTTCGCCGGTATTACTTAGCCCTGCGATAGAACACCGTTAGCTCTGCTTGTTGACATGTCATGCACCTGTTGCTTTGTATTTACTGTTCTTCCCCTTTTTCTCTCTCATTAGATCCCGGTACCGACGTAGTCTCCGAGACCGACACAGCTCCGGTGATTGGCTACACCACCGACGACCTTGCCTTTGCCGCCGAGCAACCAGGCAAGCCCCCCCCTTTTGATCATCCCGATATCGCCTATTCTATTTTCTCATGCCTGCATTAGAATTTGCTACTGTTACTGCTATCCTATATCTGCTGCATAGCCTGTTTATTGTAACCTGCTGTTGATACCTTACTGTTATCCTAAACTGTTTAGAATAGACTGGTAGAGACCCATCAGAGACCCCCACTTGTCCTGACTGCCCTGCTGGATTCTCAGAAGACCCGATCAACGGGATCGAAGACCAGACCCCGGCACCGCACCTCACTTTCCCCTTAGTTGCTCGACACTACTGGGTTACCATCGAGTGCCGAGGGTGGTACCTCGTTAGCACTTCTGATGATAACCTTGTAGGTTAGTTAACCGGTCGTGGTAAGCGAGGGTGATTCCTCCTACACCACCCCCGATAACGACGAAGTCGTGCAACACCCCACGTGTGGACCTCGAGGGTGATGCCTCCTACGTCCATCTTGATATTACATCAGGTGGGAGTCCAACGAGGGTGATGCCTCGGATTCCCTTGATACGGTGACCACACAGATGCCTTGCATTACTGTTGATACTAATACTTGAAAAGGCGGGTCGACCCTGAGGGGTACCCGCGAATGATGGATACTTACCCGTGAGTTATTCTACGAGGCGCGGCCGGGCATTCTTAGCCCTTGCAGCAAGTCCTCGAGACGGGGCGCCGGGGTCACATCGATCGTGAGTCTCTGCTCGTTACCGCAAGCCACTAGTCCACTAACGATTTGGATATGTGATCCGAGCCGGCCTCTAGTCGGATAGCACTAACCATCACGTGGGAAGAGTTATGGGCACTCTGCATTGTAGCATCAGCCGAAAGCTCTGTCAGACGTCCAGTTCAGCCTCGCGGCCGGGACGGACCGGCGCCACCCTGGAGAGAGGTGGTGCCTGGCTTCACCCTGCACGCAACGACCCGGAGTGCACAGGGCGATGGCCCAAGACCCCTGAGCGCTTAGGAGGTAGACCGACGGGGACCTCTCTGCTGAGCTGTAGGTAGGGTTGCAGTGTATCGTTTAGTCGAGGCCGGGCATGAGCCAGGAAAGTGTGTCCGGCCGGAGTTAAGCGAGCGCGGTGGGTAAGTTGGTGCATGATGAGGACATCAATACCATTGTTACACCCACAGCCCCTGCTGCTATACATACTGGACCAATTACTAGAGCTCGCGCACGCCAATTAAATTATCAGGTACTTTCGTTTCTTGGTAATGATTCTAATGTTCATGAGAATATGATGCTGCCTAAATTGGATACATTTGTTTTGCTTACAAATGAAGGGCCTAGCTTGGACAAGAAAGAGGAACCTAGGAGCAAGTTCAAGCATGGAGATGATGGCATGCGCAAGGGGAACAAGAACGGAGTTACAAGTGATGATTTCAGGACTTTGAAGCCACCATAATGAGTGCAGGAAGCCTTGGACGAAATATACAAGATGCCACTTCATAAATTTCGTCCAGAGGCTATTATAGGTGCTGCGTCACCTTATTTTTGGGCCAGGCCCATGTAATTTTGAAATACTTGAGTATAGGCTGTTTTTAGAGTCTGTATGTGTGGGGAAACAAGAGATAGGGTTGGTTTCGGACCCCTCCTTCAAGGGCCACTAAATCCCCCCCTCTTCCTCCATATATACAACCCTTAGGGCACCGTTTAGACTTTGGGTTTTGTTTAGATTAAAAGTTCGCCATAGCTGCAACTTCGCGTACTTCGTTTGTGTTCAACGACCAGACCAAGACATCACAGAACCCCACCTTGATCAATAAAGATTTCATCTTATATTCGCAATATCCAGATTGCAAATCTTAGTTTCTTGCTTGTTCTTCGTTTGCTTGCAGGAAATAGACCCTCGTGGTCAGGTTGATCGTGCTCCGGCGTGGTCAATAACCTCTCGGAGTTGGTTTAGCGATTACTAAGGCGCGACGTCCTCGCACGTTCGTAGTCGGATCGTCAAAGTCTACTCCACCAAAAACGATAGCCTCCATCTCATCAAAAGATGGGACACCTCTGCCTCTATCAAGTGGTATCAGATTTTCAGGTTGCTCGGTGAGATTTTATAGTTTTTCGTAGTTTAGATCGAGTCTGTTCTTCATACCTACAGTCCACGAAAAAGCCAAAAAAAAATTAGGGTTAGTTCGTCATATCCGAACCAATCTGAGCCTTTGCATAATCTTTTTAGGGTTTTTGCTTTGTTGAATCTGTGGTTGCATCGTCGTGTCGAGTTGCTGGTCTTAGCGTCTAGTCTTTTAGAGTTTCGAGTTCTGGTCATAAGTTGTCACGCCGCCGCCGCACCATCATCATCGCCCCTTCCATCTACCACCACCATTGATCCGCCACCGCTCTGAATCCATATACCATCACCGATCTGTATCCATATACCACCACCGATCCGTATCCATATACCACCACCGCTACCATATACCACCACCGCTGCCATATTCCACCACCATATATCCACCACCAATCCAAGTTCTTTTCATATTAGGTTTGTTTTCGAGACCCATCTATTTTCTGATTCGTGTTTCCTTGCCTGAGTAGGATTCGGAAAAAAAAAAGAGTCTGGAGACCCCCGGGCAGTTTTTAGGCCAAAATTTCGGCAATCAAATTTTTTTCCCTATCCTATTTTTAGGTCCCAGGGAGCGTTTTGAGACACTCGCCATCATAGTGATTTTTTGTCGCACTTTTTCGTCGTCGCTGCCCTGATTTCTGAAAAAAAAATTGTCAAAAAAAATTTCGTGCCAATCCTGTTAGTTTGACTTGGGAAGAGTTTTAAGACACTCGCCATTATATTGATTTTTTCGCAAAAAAAAAAGAGGAGCGCAAAAAAAAAGCGAATTTTTTTTAGAGTGTGCTCTTCCTTTGTTTACGTGCCGCGCCGTGATTTTGTTAGTGTTCTAGGCTTGCGTCTCTAGTACGGTCTAGCCTAGGACAAGCACAGTACCGTCGTTGAGCGTTTATTCAACTTTGCATCTCTGAATTGATTATTGCTGACATTTTTGCTACCATATCATAAGCCTTCCCAGCTCCACATACATCTATGTCGTGCGTTTGACACCACCTGGCAATCGCTCTGTCCAATCTTTGAGAGTTTTGACTACAACGGTGGCCGATCACCACCTGCTGCTGGGTAAGAACTGGTAAGCATTTGAGATTCGCTTGACGGATTTGTGATACACCACCACCACCACTTCCTAGTAGTCTGTAGGATCATATTCTTGTGTGTTTCTATTGCTGCTAACCATGGCAGGATCACAAGCCGATGAGACTGATTGGGAGAACATGACGAACAAACAGCTACATGATAAATTTCAGCAAATGATGAGTGGACAGGTGCAAGATGTGCTAAACAGATTTGAAGAGGCCATGGAGAAGATAGATGGAATTGAGAAGACGTTCGAAACAAAGCTCGATAACAAGTTTAATGAATTGCTCGCGCGTCTTCCACAACCACCGTCGGCTGCACCTGTCGCACCCCTACAACAACAACAACGTCGCCTTCCAAATCAAGTGGGACGAGCACAACGCGTTCCCCTTGAGCCTGGTCAAACTTCTGGTGCCGCTGCACCTCCTGTTGATGTTTCTATGGCTCTTACTACCGCTGAGGAGGACGATTATGCGGGCGATTACGAGGATGAGGTTGATCAAAATCAGAACTACGTACCAGCACCAGGTCGTCCACATGCCAATAATCGCAATGGTAGGGCTGCATTACCAACTCAGGTACGAGATCATGACCATCTTCCTAAACTAAAGTTGAATATTCCACCATTTGAGGGTAGATATGTTCCTGATATATATCTTACTTGGGAGTTAGAAACTGAACAACGTTTTACATGTTTACAATATCCCGAGGAGAGATGTGTTGCTGCTGCTGTTTGTGCTTTTACTAGTTTTGCATGTGTATGGTGGTCTGAACATTGTAGATTATATCCTATTCCAGCTACTTGGGCTGCTTTGAAAACTGCTATGCGTACTCGTTGGGTTCCACCATATTATCAACGTGAATTACTTCAAAAATTGCAGCGCTTAAGACAAGGAAAAAATTCTGTAGAAGAATATTATCAGGAATTACAAACTGGCATGATTAGATGTGGTGTTGTTGAGGAGAATGAAGCTATGCTTGCACGTTTCATGGGTGGATTAAATAGAGAGATTCAGACTATTCTAGAGTATAAGGAGTATAATAATATCACTCGTTTATTCCATCTTGCTAGTAAAGCTGAATGTGAAGTGCAGGATCGACAGGCATTGGCGTGAACTAATTTTTCTGCAGGTCGATCTTCATCATGGACACCGCGTGCCTCCTCTACTCCCACACATCCTACTGCAGCACCACTGACTTCAGCCGCTAATTCCAACCGAGATACAAGAAAACAGGCACCACCACCACCATCTGCCAAGAGTACACCTTCTGGGCCTGCCCAGAGCTCTTCTTCATCTTTAGCATCAACAGGGCACACATATGATATTATTTGTCGTCGTTGTAAGGGAAGAGGTCATTATGCGAGAGAATGCCAATCTCCGCGTGTTATGATTTCTACTGAGGATGGTGGGTATGAGTCCGCTAGTGACTATGATGAGGAGACTTTGGCTCTTATTACAAGTGAAGAACACGGTGGAGATGATTCTGATCATGAGACGCAATACATGGCTCCTGAAGACGCTGACAGGTATGAATGTTTAGTTGCTCAACGTGTTTTGAGTGTGCAGGTCACACAAGCTGAGAAAAATCAGAGGCATAATTTGTTCCATACAAAGGGAGTTGTGAAGGAACGTTCTGTTCGTGTCATCATAGATGGAGGGAGCTGCAATAACTTGGCTAGCATGGAGATGGTGGAGAAGCTATCTCTCACCACAAGACCACATCCACATCCTTACTATATCCAATGGTTCAACAACAGCGACAAGGTTAAGGTAACACGTACTGTTCGTGTGCATTTTAGTATCTCTACATATGCTGATTATGTTGATTGTGATGTGGTACCCATGCAAGCATGTTCCTTATTACTTGGTAGACCATGGCAATTTGATAAAAATTCTGTACACCATGGTAGAAACAATCAGTATACTCTTGTTCATAAGGATAAACATATTACTTTGCTTCCTATGACTCCTGATTCTATTTTGAAAGATGATATTAATAGAGCTAGTAAAGCAAAACAGGAGAAAAATAATAGTGAAAATCAGATTGTGGCAAAAGAATTTGAGCAACAAATGAAGCCTAATAATAAAACATCTAGTGTTGCTTCTGAAATTAAATTGAAAAATGCGTGTTTACTTGCCACCAAATCTGATAAATATGAGCTAGATTTAAGCAAATCTGTTTGCTATGCTTTTGTGTGCAAAGAGGCATTATTTTCATTCGAGGACGTGCCTTCCTGTTTGCCTCCTGCTGTCACAAACATTTTGCAGGAGTTCGCTGACGTCTTTCCACAAGACGTGCCACCGGGATTTCCACCTATTCGCGGGATTGAGCATCAGATTGACTTAATTCCCGGTGCTTCCTTGCCAAACCGTGCGCCATACCGTACCAATCCAGAGGAGACGAAGGAGATTATGCGTCAAGTACAGGAGCTGCTCGACAAAGGTTATATACGCGAATCTCTTAGTCCTTGTGTTGTTCCTATTATACTAGTGCCAAAAAAGGATGGTACGTCGCGTATGTGTGTTGATTGTAGAGGCATTAATAATATTACTATTCGTTATCGTCATCCAATTCCTAGGCTAGATGATATGCTTGATGAATTAAGTGGCTCTATAATATTCTCCAAAGTTGATTTGCGTACTGGATACCATCAAATTCGTATGAAATTGGGAGATGAATGGAAAACAGCATTTAAAACTAAGTTCAGTTTATATGAGTGGTTAGTCATGCCTTTTGGGTTAACTAATGCACCTAGTACTTTCATGAGATTAATGAACGAAGTTTTACGTGCTTTCATTGGACGATTTGTGGTAGTTTACTTTGATGATATATTGATTTATAGCAGATCTTTGGAGGAACATTTGGAACATTTACGTGCTGTTTTTATTGCTCTACGTGATGCACGTTTGTTTGGTAACCTTGGGAAGTGCACCTTTTGCACCGACCGAGTATCTTTTCTTGGCTATGTTGTTACTCCACAGGGAATTGAAGTTGATAAAGCCAAGATTGAAGCTATTGAGAGTTGGCCGCAGCCCAAAACGGTCACACAAGTGAGGAGTTTCCTTGGCCTCGCTGGTTTCTATAGGCGTTTTGTGAGAGATTTCAGTACCATTGCTGCACCTCTCAACGAGCTTACAAAGAAGGATGTGCCTTTTGTTTGGGGTACCGCACAGGAAGAAGCCTTCACGGTGTTGAAAGATAAGTTAACACATGCTCCTTTACTCCAACTTCCTGATTTTAATAAGACTTTTGAGCTTGAATGTGATGCTAGTGGAGTTGGATTAGGGGGTGTGTTATTACAAGATGGCAAACCTGTTGCATACTTTTCTGAAAAATTGAGTGGGCCTAGTCTGAATTACTCTACTTATGATAAGGAATTATATGCTCTTGTTCGGACTTTGGAAACATGGCAACATTATTTATGGCCCAAAGAATTTGTTATTCATTCTGATCATGAATCTTTGAAACATATTAAAAGTCAAGCCAAACTGAACCGTAGACATGCTAAATGGGTTGAATTCATTGAGACTTTCCCTTATGTCATTAAACACAAGAAGGGTAAAGAAAATGTTATTGCTGATGCATTGTCTCGTCGTTATATTATGCTTTCACAACTTGACTTTAAAATATTTGGTTTGGAGACCATCAAAGATCAATATGTGCATGATGCTGAATTTAAAGATGTATTGCAGAATTGTAAAGAAGGGAGAACATGGAACAAGTTCGTCGTTAACGATGGATTTGTGTTTCGTGCTAACAAGCTATGCATTCCAGCTAGCTCCGTTCGTCTTTTGTTGTTGCAGGAGGCGCATGGAGGAGGATTAATGGGACACTTTGGCGTAAAGAAGACGGAGGATGTACTTGCTACACATTTCTTTTGGCCAAAGATGAGACGGGATGTTGAGCGCTTTGTGGCTCGCTGCACTACATGTCAAAAAGCTAAGTCACGACTCAATCCTCATGGTTTATATATGCCTTTGCCTGTACCTAGCGTTCCATGGGAGAATATATCTATGGACTTTGTTTTGGGTTTACCTCGAACAAAGAAGGGGAGGGATAGCATATTTGTTGTCGTGGATAGGTTCTCGAAAATGGCACACTTTATACCATGTCATAAAACCGATGATGCTGCTAATGTTGCTGATTTGTTCTTTCGTGAAATTATTCGCTTGCATGGTGTGCCAAATACTATTGTTTCAGATCGTGATACTAAATTTCTTAGCCACTTGTCACCCCCAAACTGATGGACAAACTGAAGTAGTCAATAGAACTTTGTCTACTATGCTTAGGGCTGTTTTGAAGAATAATAAGAAAATGTGGGAAGAATGCCTGCCTCATATTGAATTTGCTTATAATCGTTCATTGCATTCTACTACTAAGATGTGCCCTTTTGAAATTGTGTATGGTTTCCTACCTCGTGCACCCATTGATTTGTTGCCTCTTCCATCTTCGGAGAAGGTTAATTTTGATGCTAAACAACGTGCTGAATTGATCTTAAAAATGCATGAGGTAACTAAGGAGAACATTGAGCGTATGAATGCTAAATATAAACTTGCTGGAGATAAGGGTAGAAAACATGTTGTGTTTGCACCTGGAGATCTTGTTTGGTTACATTTGCGTAAGGATAGATTTCCTAATTTACGCAAATCAAAGCTAATGCCATGTGCTGATGGTCCTTTTAAGGTGTTAGAGAAAATAAATGATAATGCATATAAACTTGAGCTGCCTGCAGATTTTGGGGTTAGTCCCACTTTTAACATTGCAGATTTGAAGCCTTATTTGGGTGAGGAAGATAAGCTTCCATCGAGGACGACTTCATTTCAAGAAGGGGAGGATGATGAGGACATCAATACCATTGTTACACCCACAGCCCCTGCTGCTATACATACTGGACCAATTACTAGAGCTCGCACACGCCAATTAAATTATCTGGTACTTTCGTTTCTTGGTAATGATTCTAATGTTCATGAGAATATGATGTGATAGAGGCGAGGGTGTCCCGATCTTTCGATGAGATGGTAACTATCGATTTGGTGGAGCCGACTTTGACGATCCGACTACAAACGTGCACGACGTTGCGCCTTAGCAATCGCTAAACCAATCTCCTGAGGTTACTGACGATGCTGGAAGCACGATCAACCTGACCACGAAGGTCTATTCCTGCACGCAATCGAAGAACAAGCAAGAATATGATAACGCAATCTGAATATTGCGAATATAGATGAAGTATTGATAATGGTGGGGATCCGAAAGCGGTCTTGGTCTGGTCGTTGGACACAAACGAAGTACACGAAGTTGCAATGGCTAACTTTTAACTAAACAAATCCCAAGGAAAAAGCTACTAGATGGATCTACTTATATAGGAGCAAGGGGTGGTGGCCAAGGAGGTGGGAGGACGTCCCAAGGCAGCCTAAAACTAACCCTAGGTCGTACAAGGCTCATGGGCCCAAGTGGAGGTGATGCAACACCTTTGGACTTGTAGTTTGACTCGGATTCTGTTGCAGCGTAAGATTGTTTCATCGAGAACTCAACGCTCCGGACGAATTTGAAGGTGAATCCAACTGGGTTGGAAAGAGCACGAAATCTACTTTCCAACAAAAAAAGAATCACCCAATTCGGAGTCCGTATGAAATAGTTCTTGGCGTTTTGAGTCAGGTATGTCTGTGCAGTCCGAATCTGAATCCAGAACGTGAGAGACTTGGACTCTATCTTCTCTTGGCCCAAAAGTGACATGAGAGGACTTTTTGAACAGCACCTAAACATCTCTTTTCCCCTTATCTTCATATGTGGATTGTACAAATGTCCCATACACCTGCAATTAGACATGACACAAAAGTTTGTGAAGTATTTTTGTCCTGGATGATATAAATAAATTATTGCATAGTTTGCATTAGAAATCACCTCACAAATATACAAGTATGCAATATTTTTGGTCGTATCCAAGGTAGTCATGTCCTCATCATGATGCTGCCTAAATTGGATACATTTGTTTTGCTTACAAATGAAGGGCCTAGCTTGGACAAGAAAGAGGAACCTTGGAGCAAGTTCAAGCATGGAGATGATGGCATGCGCAAGGGGAACAAGAATGGAGTTACAAGTGATGATTTCAGGACTTTGAAGCCACCATAATGAGTGCAGGAAGCCTTGGACGAAATATACAAGATGCCACTTCATAAATTTTGTCCAGAGGCTATTATAGGTGCTGCGTCACCTTATTTTTGGGTCAGGCCCATGTAATTTTGAAATACTTGAGTATAGGCTGTTTTTAGAGTCCGTATGTGTGGGGAAACAAGAGATAGGGTTGGTTTCGGACCCCTCCTTCAAGGGCCACGAAATCCCCCCCCCCCCCCTCTTCCTCCATATATACAGCCCTTAGGGCACCGTTTAGACTTTGGGTTTTGTTTAGATTAAAATTTCGCCATAGCTGCAACTTCGCGTACTTCGTTTGTGTTCAACGACCAGACCAAGACGTCACAGAACCCCACCTTGATCAATAAAGCTTTCATCTTATATTCGCAATATGCAGATTGCAAATCTTAGTTTCTTGCTTGTTCTTCGTTTGCTTGCAGGAAATAGACCCTCGTGGTCAGGTTGATCGTGCTCCGGCGTGGTCAATAACCTCTCGGAGTTGGTTTAGCGATTGCTAAGGCGCGATGTCCTCGCACGTTCGTAGTCGGATTGTCAAAGTCTACTCCACCAAAAACGATAGCCTCCATCTCATCGAAAGACGGGACACCTCTGCCTCTATCAGTGCACCCCTGCAGGGAAGAACACATCTATCGATAGCCGGTCCTACGGTAAAGGACACTCGGAGTTGTATCCCGATCGATACAGCTAGAACTTGAGATGATACCTGGATATGTGGCTCTGGGACCGCTTTCTCGCAGGAAGTCGAGGAAGGATCTCTGGGCGAGACTGTTACTTGATACTATTACTACTTTACATTATGCTGATCTGCACTCTTCTAATGCTGCAAGACCGATGAAGATGCTGAAGATGCTAGTCTTCGCTAGGACTAGGTTTTCCCCCTCTATTCTGGCATTTCTGCAGCCCAGTCCACATATACAGCCTCCCTTTGATAATGTTGCATATGTAGTGTAGATCCTTGGCTTGCTGAGTACTTCGGATGAGTACTCATGGTTGCTTTACTTTCTTTTTCCCCCATTTTCATTTGATGCAACCAGCTGACGGAGCCCCTGAGACAGCTGCCCCGCCGACGACTTCCACTACTTCCCCGAGGGTGGATCCTTCTACAAGTTGGCCGACGTCCAGGAGTAGGATCGGAGAGTCCCAGGCAGGAGGCCTGCGCTTTTCGATCGTAGTGTTTTATTTTTGTCCCGCCTTTCTAAAGGCTTCTCTGTTTTCTGTTTTATATCTGTACACAGATATCTAACGCTTCCGCTAATGCTTGTTGTCATCAAGCTTTGTATTCGAGCCCTCGAGGCCCTGGCTTGTAATAAATGCTTGTATGATTTTGTTTATGTTTTATAGTTGTGTTGTGATATCTTCAAGTGAGTCCTTAGGCTTGATCGTGTGCATTTGCGTGTATGATTAGTGCACGATTAAGCCGGGGTCGTCACAATGAGCCACGTTGATCATGATTTCGGAGCCTCCCCTCTTCGTTTTCTAGCCTAATTTTGTTGTGTTCTTCCCCAATTTTGAAAATCCCCACAAAAAATAGCCCCTAATTTTTTTGTTTTGTGATTTGTCGGTTTGATGATGTTTTGTTGATTTTGATCCACAGATTCGTTGTGTCTTGAGTAGATCTAGCTTTTCCCCAAGTTTCCCCACTTTCCATCCATGAAATCTCCGCAATTTTGCTCCCAAAATCATCTATTTCCGCCCCAAATCGAGTTTCGAAGTCCAAATCCCGATCTGGAATCGTCGGGCTGGACATCCGGGCCACCGGCCGGACATCCGGGCCCCAAGCCGGACATCCTGCTCCTGGAGCACAAAATCTGCACTGTTCTGGACATCAGCCCCCGGATCTCCGGCCAAACCCCCGGATGTCCGGCCCCTGACATTTCAGCCTTTTCCGTTTCACCGTTTTGTCCATAACTAATTCATCCGGAGTCCGATTTTGACGTTCTTTAGCTCGTTTCGAAGCTATTAACATCCCCCATCCAAAAAAATACTACCATAACCATTTGACTCCATCAAAGTTTTGGAACTTTGGCATCTTTGCCTAGGGCCTTCACCACATCCTCCGCTATACCACCACCAACTTCCGCAACCTAACCCATTTTGTTCCCCATAGCATTAGTGATTATTTGAGTAGCGATTTGAGTCTCCTAAGGTGTTTAGGCTACTTAGGGACGATTGCTTCTTCATCAACCACCACCATAACTACGGTATAGGCTTGACCACCATATACTTCCGCCACCCCAACTTAACCCAATTTTGTTTGAGTTGTGGCTTGTGTCTCCTAAGGTGTTTCGGCTACTTAGGGACCGTGACTTCAACTCCGATAACGTGTATAGCCCCACCATACCCGTCCACCACCATAACCCATTTTGACCGGGTTTCCACCAATACTTCCGCAACCACCACCGCATTCCCGCTACCACCATTTTGACTTTTGCCTTTGGAGATTTTGAGTTCGCGGTTTTTCCGTTTCCTAGGGTGTTTCGGCTAACTAGGAACGGTTCGACATCAAGAACACCGTCACTCATCATCGCCACGAGGTCGTCATCGACTTTGACCACTTCACCATCATCCGTCTGTGGCTTACAAACGAGAAACCCTCGACGGTAACCTCGACGGCACCATTGTATATTCCCCTTGCAATTGCATTGTTAACCCCTAGCCCATTTTGCGTCACTTGCCTATCGAGACTACCATTGAGTATTGCCGGCAACGTTACTTGTGCACATTAGTGATCCGCCCTTCCATTGCATACATACCATATCATATTGGTATCATCATATCATCTCGTGTGCCAAAAGTTTGTTCCCGCATATACACAATTGCTATCTTGGTTTGTGCATTTCGCATGGTGGCCATCCAAAAAAAAGAGAGAGAATAAGCTTTTAAGCAAAAGAGAAAGAGCAAAGAGCTTGTAAGCAAGTGCCATAGCATCATACCACATTGATGAGGACATCAATACCATTGTTACACCCACAGCCCCTACTGCTACATATACTGGACCAATTACTAGAGCTCGCGCACGCCAATTAAATTATCAGGTACTTTTGTTTCTTGGTAATGATTCTAATGTTCATGAGAATATGATGCTGCCTAAATTGGATACATTTGTATTGATTACTAATGAAGGGCCTAGCATGAACAAGAGGGATGAACACTGGAGCAGGATCAAGCATGGAGATGAAGGCGTGCGTGAAGGGATCCAGAATGGCGTTTCTAGTGCATATTTAAGCACTTTGAAGCCTCCGTGATGACCTACAAGGACATGGACGAAATATACAAGATGCCCCTTCATAAATTTCGTCCATAGCTTATTTTAGGTGCTGCGCCACCTTATTTTTGGGCCAGGCCCATGTAATTTCGAAATACTTAAGTATAGGCTGTTTTTAGAGTCCGTACGTGTGGGGAAACAAAGTTAGGGTTGGTTTCGGACCCCTCCTACAAGGGGCCACGAAATTCACCCCTAGTCCTCCATATATACAGCCCTTAGGGCGTCGTTTAGACTTTGGGTTTTGTTTAGATTAAAAGTTCGCCATAGCTGCAACTTCGCGTACTTCGTTTGTGTTCAACGACCAGACAAAGGCGTCACAGAACCCCACCTTCATTAATAAAGCTTTCCTCTTATATTCGCAATATCCAGATTGCAATCTCAGTTTCTTGCTTGTTCTTCGTTTGCTCGCAGGAAACAGACCCTCGTGGTCAGGTTGATCGTGCTCCGGCGTGGTCAATAACCCCTTGGAAGTTGGTATAGCGATTGCTAAGGCGTGACGTCTCGCACATTCGTAGTCGGATCGTCAAGGTCGACTCCCATAGAAAACGATAGCCACCATCTCATCGAAACATCGGGACACCTTCGCCTCTATCACACATTGCATATAAGATTGTCATACTCGATCATCTTGGATCATCTTGAGAGGAACACCGGGAACCATACATACATAGTATACTTGGGATAGAAGTCGTTGCATTTTTGTCTCCTATAGGTTGTGCACAAGTGTCATATCCGCCTATTGAGCAATCGTGCTAGCGTCTCTCTAGAGTTGTGCAACAAGAGCATTTTCCGTGGATTCCACATTTTTAGCTCGTTCCTTGGTTGCACGACCCCATTTATCTATCCGTGTGTGTGTTTCCGTGTGCCATTCTTTGCTATTGGTCTACTTGTTTCACTTGCGAATTTGTGAATCTCTTTCAACATTATTGACTCTTGCTAACATTTGCATCAAATTTTTGTGCCACTATCCTCACCGAGCTCCACCATAAGCCTTACTTGTGTAGGTGTGAGAAATTGACGAGATCGGTACCAATTGTGCTATTTCCTTGTTACATCATTGAGTGATCATTGATCCATCTTCAACATCGGTCAAGGTACATTTGGTATAGTTCTCTCCTTTCTCCCACTCATATTTGCTCGAGTCTTGTGATGGATAGGCAAGGCATTTCATCTCCGGTCTTCCACGACAACGACGGCGCGAACAACTACATCACCAAAGCGTCCATCTTTGATCTACAACGAAAAATGCAAGGCGCACAATCAAGCTTGCGAGAGCGCATCGACAACCTCGCCATCGACATACGACACTCCGAGCGGCGCACAAGAGACTACCTCGACAACAAGCTTTCCGCACAAAAGGAGGAGGAAGATGCAAGGATGGAGGAGATTCGAACCTTGTTGATTAACCGTTCTTCCCCTTCATCATCCTCAAGGCGACGGCGAGCAAGTCGATCATCTTCGGAGCGCCCATGCGATGCAAGCGCAAGTCGTCCACGTCCACATCTACATGGCGACCATCATCACATTCGTGATCCACATCGTCATGAAGAGCAAGTCACCTCCAAGCAACATGTGCACGACGACGACGAACGACATCTACTACGAGCTCAAGTACGACAACGACACCATCAACATGAAGATGCTCGAGATGCGCCTAACTACAAGTCCCAACAAGCTCTACATCAAGCTACGGCCAACCTTCATGAGCACAAGAGAAAACCGCGAGACAAGCACCACCAAGAGGACGCTACGGCTACTACCACCACCACTTCGGCATCTTCGCCAAGTGCTACCAAGGCATCTTCGCCTTTGGATGTACGGCATCTTCGCCTACTTCCCATGAGTACGCCTACATCGACATCATCAAGTCCAAGGCGACCACCTACAAGCGAGGGCGACACTTCCATCTTTGGAAGCCCCTAAAGGAAAATGACCGAACATGGGAAATTCCCTTCGGTCATGGAGACGAGCTACGAGGTGCCACATCATATGGGCCTCCAACAACAAGACGGTGACAAGAAGGTCGAGCAAGGGCCATCCCCTTCGACTAAGGCGACGAACATGAACCTCTTCAACAGCATCAAGACGGCGCCCATATTGGACTCATACTCCGAGTCAAGCTACAAGACCACACATGAGACATTATCTTTGGTCTCGGAGGAGAGTGATGTTTTGCCACATCCTACGGCATTCATCTTTGGAGGTGTTATGGATGAGGAGGTTGAGCATGGGACTATCCCTTCAACCAAGGCGGCGATAGGAGTTGAGCATGGAGACATTTGCACCTACATCTCTCCGACACCTACATATGACGAGATGCCCCAATTGCCATGTGAGGAGAGCCACCACCCCATGAGCGAGATGAGTGACTCCACCATATATGACATTGAGTGCATTTCCTATGAGAGGATGAGTGTGACCACCACTAGCCCCACACTCGAGAGCATGCCACACATCCTATGTGAGGTTGAGAGCCATTTGAGTGACTCCACCGACCATATGAGTGAGAGCATCTTACCGGGAGTGAGTGAGCCACAATACTTAGTGAGTGAGGTAGTTGAGAGGGCACGTGAGGCCACTATGATTTCTAACAACTTAACCTCTACTCCAAGTGTGTTTTCTTTGGTGCTAGGTCTCCTACATGATGACATGCCTACCCTCGACATGTCCATCCCTCTAATGGGAAACCGATGGCCATGGTGGAAGACGATGCACCACCCACATGGTTCCATCAAGATGAAGATGACAACGAGTGGATCTTCGACACCTCACCTACAACACATGAGCGACGCTCCAAAGGTAACATAGGTGATGGTGCTTCACTTGTCCCACTAGTGGACTATCTTACCAATGATTGCTTGCATGATGTTGACACACCTATTACCATGCTTCATACTAGTGCGACTTCCTCATGTCATGACTTACCAATTTATGATGAATATGATGATGAGCATGTTGAATTGCCTACTTGTGATGCTATGCTCCATAGGATATGATGCGGAGCATCCTACGGTCATCCCCATGGACCTACCACCATCTCACCAAGTGCCAAGAGGACCTATGACACAAGCACGAGCTAGAGCTCTCGAGACCGAGGTGACTTCTTTCCTTAGTGAAATTACATTTGATCCACTCGAGACATGGCTACTACCTAAGTCCGGAATGTTATGCATGATCAGGTACCGAGAAGGCCCTCCTGAAGAAGGACATGAAGACGGACAAGTCCCCAAGTTCACGGAAGAAGAGAAACGACGAAAGGATCCGAAGAGGTCTCCAGGACCCGGACATCCGGCCCCAAGCCCCGGACATCCGGCCCCTGGAGCATCTGACGCAGCAACAGTCCAGCCAAACAGCTACAGGGCCCGGACATTCGGCCCGACAAGCCCGGAAATCCGGCGCCCCATCACAGAACCGGCAGGAGCTACCCTCGCCAGCCCGGACATCCGGCCAGAGGCCCGGACATCCGGCCTGACGTGAGCGGCCGGACATCCGGCCCCTAGCCCGAAAATCCGGCCCTGCCTATCCAGAGAGCATCAAGAATCAGCCCCCTCAGCCCGAACATCCGGCCTTCTCAGCCCGGACATCCGGCCCGACGCTCGGACATCCGGCTTCCCCTGTCTGCGCACAGTGAAAAGGGCCGTGGCCCGTGTACCCCTTCGCCCCTGAGACTATATATACTCCTCCTCCTCCCTCTTTCTAGGGTTAGCGAAGTGATAGCTCATTTGAGAGATAGAGCTTTGCTCATCCATCCGGATCTACTCCTCCGAGAGTGATGAGGACATGACTACCTTGGATACGACCAAAAATATTGCATACATGTATATTTGTGAGGTGATTTCTAATGCAAACTATGCAATAAATTATTTATGTCATCCAAGACAAAAATACTTCACAAACTTTTGTGCCATGTCTAATTGCAGGTGTATGGGACATTTGTACAATCCACATATGAACATAAGGGAAAAAGAGAAGTTTATGTGCTGTTCAAAAAGTCCTTTCACGTCACTTTTGGGCCAAGAGAAGATAGAGTCCAAGTCTCTCACGTTCCTGATTCAGATTCGGACTGCACAGACATACCTGACTCAAAACGCCAAGAACTATTTCATACGGACTCCGAATTGGGTGATTCTTTTTTTGTTGGAAAGTAGATTTCGTGCTCTTTCCAACCCAGTTGGATTCACCTTCAAATTCGTCCGGAGCGTTGAGTTCTCGATGAAACAATCTGATGCTGCAACAGAATCCGAGTCAAACTACAAGTCCAAAGGTGTTGCATCACCTCCACTTGGGCCCATGAGCCTTGTACGACCTAGGGTTAGTTTTAGGCTGCCTTGGGACGTCCTGCCACCTCCTTGGCCACCACCCCTTGCTCCTATATAAGTAGATCCATCTAGTAGCTTTTTCCTTGGGATTTGTTTAGTTAAAAGTTAGCCATTGCAACTTCGTGTACTTCGTTTGTGTCCAACGACCAGACCAAGACCGTTTTCGGATCCCCACCATTATCAATACTTTATCTATATTCGCAATATTCAGATTGCATTATCATATTCTTGCTTGTTCTTCGATTGCGTGCAGGAATAGACCTTCGTGGTCAGGCTGATCGTGTTTCTAGCATCGTCAGTAACCTCAGGAGATTGGTTTAGCGATTGCTAAGGCGCAACGTCGTGCACGTTTGTAGTCGGATCGTCAAAGTCGGCTCCACCAAATCGATAGTTACCATCTCATCGAAAGATCGGGACACCCTCGCCTCTATCAAGTGGTATCAGAGCGATTGCCAGGTTGCTCGGTGAGAATTTCCAGTTTTCCCTAGATTAGATTTATTTTCTTACCTATTGTTCAAGAAAAAGCCACAAAAAAAAGTTAGATCTATTCATCCTTTGTCCAAGCCAGTCTGAGCCTTTGCAATTTTCTTTTCATTGTTTGCATTATTGAATTATCGGTTGCATCGTCGTGTTCAGTTGCTGGTCTTAGTATCTAGTTCGTTTAGAGTTTCGAGTTCTGTTCACATTAGTCACGCCGCCGCTGCATCGTTATTCCTTCCGCTGTCCACCATCCCATCCATCACTTTCCACATCGTGCTACCCACTGTTCATTGTCATAATCATAGTTGAGGTCGTTCACAACTGTGCTTGATCCAATCTACATCTTATATAGTTTGTTTTGGAAAGAGAGAAAAAAAAAGTAAAAAAAAAAAAGAAAAAAAAGTGAGATAAAAAAAAGAGAGAAGAAAAAAAAGCACAAAATTCGGATCTATCTAGACTCACTCTCGTACCTGAATTCGGATTCGAATCTGTTTTGCGCACTGTTCAGTAAAACAGGCGTATCTTCCTCATACGAAGTCCGTTTTGGCTCCGTGAGTACTCAAATTAAAGCTAGCGACGAGCCGCATTTAAATAGTTGCAGAAGCTAGTTCAATATTTGACACCTCAAAATCGGCTTCTAAATAGGTCTTTTTGCCCTCCGAAGTTCATGAACACAGCTTGTTCCAGTTTTTCAGGCCAGTTTTAGAATTTTTTGACTCCTCATATCAACTCGGAATTGAGTGATTCTTTTTGCATTTGAAAGCTTGAGTCAGTGCCATTCTTGAGAAAAAATTATCAGAAAATTGGCAAAAACTTTTCCAGAGGAAAGTTGGAGAGAAAGTTGTTGGTATATCCTACTTGGTAGTTGTTTCTCATCATTATCTTTACTGCCATTGTGATCTTCACTTATATCTTGGTGTCCAGAGCTACTTCATATCCTTTATTGATGCTAGTTGTGCAACGCCGTGACCTCATTAGTGTTCTAGGCTCGCGTCTCTAGTCCGGTCTAGCCTAGGACCAGCACAGTACCGTCGTTGAGCGTTTATTCAACATTGCATCTCTGAATTGATTATTGCTAATCTTTTGCTACCAAATATTTAAGCCTTCCAAGCTCCACATATTTCTACACCGTGTATATGTACGTTCCCCTGGCAATCGTTTTACTCAATCTTCGGAGTTATTTGACACCGCTGGTTGCCTGTCACCACCTGCTGCATGGTAAGAACTTGTAAGATATTGATATTTGCTACACTGTGAGCGTTTTACCACCACATCCTAGTAGTTCATAGGAACATTATTCTTGGATTTTGTTTCTTGTTTTCTACTAACTATGGCAGGTTCCGGAGTTGTTAGTTCTTGGGCTTCATCGATCGTGGGAGATTTGCCACCACCTAAGAAAATACAACAACCGTCACAAGAGGAGCAACAACATGAGAATGCACATAATCAGGTTAATGTTTCCATGCCACCATTTACTGGTCGTTTTAGACCTGATTTATATATTGAATGGGAGTACAAAATTAATGCTATATTTGCTTCCCATAATTTTGATGAGCGTGGAAAATTTCAAGCTGCGGTTAGTACTTTTAGTAGCTTTGCTTTAGTTTGGTGGAGTGAATATTGTCGGTTAAACCCTGATCTTATACCTACTACTTGGGATGATTTAAAACTTGTCATGAGAGATAGATTCGTTGATGTTTATTATACTCGTGGCATGATTAAAAAATTACAACATTTAAAACAAGGCACTGACACGGTAACAAAATACTATGATGATTTACAAACTACATTATTGCACTCATTTTTAGAAGAAAGTGAAGAAGATTTTATGGATAGATTTTGGGGAGGATTAAACTGTGATATTCAAGAGATTCTAATTCATGAAGAGTGTTATCCTATGGACCATTTGTTTCGTCTTGCTTGCAAAGCTGAACAGGAAATAAAACGACGTGTTGGCCACAAGGAGAACAAGCGCACGGTGCACATTCCGAGTGTTGATACAGATGTTTCTTCAACTACTAGGCGTACTATGAAACCACATCCATTGTTGTGAGGACTACATCACCTCCACCATGTGACACATCACCCCCGAGAGTGGCTACATCAGCTGAGTTGATCATAAGAGGTAATGACAAAGGTACTGATCTTCCACCTCTACATGAGAATGAGGAATGCCTTGTCAATTTAAATGCACCATCTGATCAGCTACCCACTACTTTGATCACACCACCTATTTTAGAGGACTATGTTGATAATTTGACTTTGCCATGTGACCAAACAACTAAAAGATCAACAATTTCGAGTGGACCCATTGAATTAACTATTAATATGAAAGAACCATGTGAATCAGGGAATAAATCAGATTTGGATCAAATACGTTTGAAAATAATTGTGCCAATGTTTAATCATTTTGATATGACCTCTAATCTTGGTGATGATTCTGTGTCAAATGACTTATTGCACGTTTGCTTATTTAAGCATGTTGTAGCATGTAAATTTGATTCAAGTAAGGTTTATTCACCAATGTTGGGATGGTTTAATGATGAACATTGTCAATCCTTTGATATGAATAAGAGCTTCACTTATATGTGCAAATTGAGTTACAATATTTTCATGTCTTCTAATACTTGTGATAATATTTTGGCTTTAGATTTTATGAACTATGAAGGTTACTCATGTATACATGTGTCATATATGCAAAAACTAAGGGAAGTAAAACTGGATGACATATACATATACAACATGTACGCCTTGTCTCTTTTGTTAGCCACATTTCAGCTTAAGCAACGCCGAGGACGGCTTTGTTTTCAAGAAGGGGAGGATGATGAGGACATGACTACCTTGGATACGACCAAAAATATTGCATACATGTATATTTGTGAGGTGATTTCTAATGCAAACTATGCAATGATTTATTTATGTCATCCAAGACAAAAATATTTCACAAACTTTTGTGCCATGTCTAATTGCAGGTGTATGGGAGATTTGTACAATCCACATATGAACATAAGGGAAAAAGAGAAGTTTATGTGCTGTTCAAAAAGTCATCTCACGTCACTTTTGGGCCAAGAGAAGATAGAGTCCAAGTCTCTCACGTTCTGGATTCAGATTCGGACTGCACAGACATACCTGATTCAAAACGCCAAGAACTATTTCATACGGACTCCGAATTGGGTGATTCTTTTTTTTGTTGGAAAGTAGATTTCGTGCTCTTTCTAACCCAATTGGTTTCACCTTCAAATTCATCCGGAGCGTTGAGTTGTCGTCGAAACAATCTGACGCTGTAGCAGAATCCGAGTCAAACTACAAGTCCAAAGGTGTTGCATCACCTCCACTTGGGCCCATTGGCCTTGTACGACCTAGGGTTAGTTTTAGGCTGCCTTGGGACGTCCTCCCACCTCCTTGGCCGCCACCCCTTGCTCCTATATAAGTAGAACCATCTAGTAGCTTTTTGCTTGGGATTTGTTTAGTTAAAAGTTAGCCATTGCAACTTCGTGTACTTCGTTTGTGTCCAACGACCAGACCAAGACCGCTTTCAGATCCCCACCTTTATCAATACTTCATCTATATTCGCAATATTCAGATTGCATTATCATATTCTTGCTTGTTCTTCGATTGCGTGCAGGAATAGACCTTCGTGGTCAGGCTGATCGTGCTTTCAGCATCGTCAGTAACCTCGGGAGATTGGTTTAGCGATTGCTAAGGCTTTATTTGTACTCCATCAATTTAAATCAGGCCTAAAACGACCAGTAATGGTGGCATGGAAACATTAACCGATTATGTGTGATTCTGATGTAATTGCTCCTCTTGTGGCGGTTGTTGCATTTTCTTAGGTGATGGCAAATCTCCCACGATCGATGAAGCCCAGACTAACAACTCCGGAACCTCCATAGTTAGTAGAAACAAGAAACAAATCCAAGAATAATGTTCCTATGAAACTAGGATGTGGTGGTAAAACGCTCACAGTGTAGCAAAATATCAATACTTACAGTTCTTACCATGCGCAGAGGTGGTGACAGGCAACCAGCGGTGTCAATAACTCCGAAGATTGAGTAAAACGATTGCCAGGGGAACGTACATATACACGGTGTAGAATATATGTGGAGCTTGGAAGTCTTAAATATTGGTAGGCAAAAGATTAGCAATAATCAATTCAGAGATGCAATGTGAATAAACGCTCAACGACGGTACTTGTGCTGGTCCTAGCTAGACCGAACTAGAGACCGAGCCTAGAACACAATGAGGTCACGGCGTTGCACAACTAGCATCAATAAAGGATATGAAGTAGCTCTGGACAGCAAGATATAAGTGAAGATCACAATGGCAGTAAAGATAATGATGAGAAACAACTACCAAGTAGGATATACCAACAACTTTCCTCTCCACTTTCCTCTGGAAAGTTTTTGCCAATTTTCTGATAATTTTTTCTCAGAATGGCACTGACTCAAGCTTTCAATTGCAAAAAGAATCACTCAATTCCGAGTTGATATGAGGAGTCAAAAAATTCTAAAACTGGCCTGAAAACCTGGAACAAGCTGTGTTCATAACTTCGTGAGGGCAAAAAGACCTATTTAGAAGCCGATTTTGAGGTGTCAAATATTGAACTAGCTTCTGCACTATTTAAATGCGGCTCGTCGCTAGCTTTAATTTGAGTACTCACGAGCCAAAACGGACTTCGTATGAGGAAGATACGCCTGTTTTACTGAACAGTGCGCAAACAGATTCGAATCCGAATTCAGGTACGAGAGTGAGTCTAGATAGATCCGAATTTTGTGCTTTTTTTTTCTTCTCTCTTTTTTTTAATCATCACTTTTTTTTTCTCTTTTTTTTTACTTTTTTTTTCTCTCTTTCCAAACAAACTAGATAAGATGTAGATTGGATCAAGCACAGTTGTGAACGACCTAACTAGATTATGACAATGAACAGTGGGTAGCACGATGTGAAAGTGATGGATGGGATGGTGGGACAAGGAAGGAATACGATGCAGCGGCGGCGTACTAATGTGAACAGACTCGAAACTCTAAACGAACTAGATACTAAGCCAGCAACTGAACACGACGATGCAAACCGATATTCAATAATGCAAACAATGAAAGAAAAATTGCAAAGGCTCAGACTGGCTTGGACAAAGGTGAATAGATCTAACTTTTTTTTGTGGCTTTTTCTTGAACAATAGGTAAGAAAATAAATCTAATCTAGGGTGGTGTCAGTTTTCAGGTTGCCGGTGGAGTCGAACTTGATAGAGCGGGGGTGGTCCCGATCTTTCGATGAGATGATAGCTATCGATTTGGTGGAGTCGACTTTGACGATCCGACTACAAACGTGCACGACGTGCGC